>CM053581.1:406012966-406055052 GCA_028627135.1 Pseudochirops cupreus
ACCAAGCACAACAAGGTTAGGGCTGACTGGGAGCTGATGGGACCCAGACCTTCCCGCTGGGCAGAGGCCACCCTCCAGGAATGATCTAGGAAAGCAGACTCTCCTCCAGGTTAGTTAGTGCTGAAGTGGGAGTGAGTCCCAGCTCTGTGACCTTGGGGAAGCCCCTTCATGTCTCCGGGCCTCAGTTTCCCCACCTGTTAAATGAGGAACTAGCCTAGGTGATTGATGCAGTCCACCCCTCACTTTACAGTTCAGGAGACTGAGACTCCAAGAACAAGAAGGGACCTGTCCCTGGTCATACAAGTGAGCAACAGAAATAGAAGTGCCACACAAGTTTTACCTAGTTTCCAGGACCATATTCTCTCTTTCTCAGTGGTTACCACAGCACCATCTTTGGCTGGCATCACATACATCTTGCCCTTGGGCAAGGATGAAGGGGGAAGGGAGGACAGTGGTGCTACCCCAAGGATGGGAGAGAGACTATACCCAATGGGAGACTCTCTGGTAGCCAGGTAAGCCTTTACTTGCCTCTGGATTACCTTCAATCATTGTCCTTCCCTCTTCTTTATTCTCCCAGAACTGCCCTCATCTCATTTAGGAGGCAAAGATCAAAACCTCCCCAGGGAAGTTTTCAGGAAGAGCTTCCCCCTTCTCCAGAGCCAACTCTTGATCCCGATCTAGGGCAGGAGCAAGCCATACCCAGCAGAATGGGAATTGTCAAGGGAGGGGGAAGTTCAAAAAGAAAGGGGAATCAATGGTGACCTTGGCTGACCTTGGCTGAAACACTTAGGTAAAGGAACTTAGCTTCTCCTTCCTTGGTGTAAAAGGGTAAGGGAACCAGAGCAGCAGATATGTGGTATCTTCCTGTTCTAAATCAATGAAGACATAATTGGGGGGCAAGGAGAGGGGAACCTTAGGAAATGGTGTCCTAGAGAAGAGAATTGGGTATTATTTTTAAAGGCGGGAGAGGGGGCTAGAATAAGGAAGGACCTAAGGAATCACTTGCTCCCTGCCCCTCCCTGCCTTCTGCCATCTCTAGCTCCCTCTTTTTCCAATGGAGCTTCCTTAGTCTGGATTCTTTCTGTACCATAAGGCTCAACTGTAGTGAATTCTGTAAGACAGTTATTCATTCCAGAAAGTCGGATCCTCTGTCAGAATATTCATTTCTGCCTCTATTTCTGCTTCCCACCACCTAGCCTCTTTCTCTTCTCTGTTTATTCAAGGAAAAGGATTCCCCCACATTCTACCCTCAACCCCATTGAGATGATTCCCCTCAGAGCCAGGGGACACCCTAATCTTAATCCAAACCAAGTCTTACTACCTCCTCCTTGTTTGCCTCTCCCCAGAATTTCTCTGAACTTTGCAGCTAGTCAAAGAAAATTTGCAAGGAATGGAAGGACCAGCCCTTACAAGGGCTGGGGAGGTCAGGAGTGGGGGTTAGAGAAGAAGAGAATGGAGCTCCAGCCCATCTAAGGGGTGCTCTGGTTAGAGTATCCCCCACCCCCTCCCAAACACCCACTTCTGGAGTCACCCCAATTCTTTCCAAACACCTATTCCACAGGATCCCCCTCTGGACCAGCAGCTTGTCTACTCCCCAGAAACAGCCTCTGGCACACTTACTTTGGCCATGACTGATGGTGAGAAAGACTTCTGCCCTTCTCCTGGTTGTGCTGGGTTTCCAAAGGATGAAGTCCAACTCTAACCCTGAGATGCTAACTCAGGGAAGTGGTAAACTGTGTAAATAGATGATTAGTCACCAGGCTTCCTCTGAGTCCCCACCTCTACACTCCTCCACCCCACCCCTTTGTCACTTTCCCCCAATCCTGAACACTAAAGAGTAGGGTGAGGTATCTCAGGGTGGGGTGGGAAGAATTTTTGAAGTCTTTCTAGGAGAGGTAGCCAATCCAGGAGGAGATATTCCTTTGGCCACACCTCCCCCCCCCACATCAAGCTCCATCCTTTTCTAGTCTTTTCCTCCACATCCAAACCCCAAAGACAGTTCTTTGGAAGATAAGGCTGGGCCGAGTGGTAGAGAGATTGGTGGGGTCAATGGAACACCAGTTTTAAATTGAACTGGAATCTGACATTGGAGGAAAGTAGCTGGGTACAGCTGGCTAGAAGACCATACTCTGGTCTGGGTGAGAGTCAGGCCCCTTGCCTCCAAAGAGTCCATCTGAAGGGGGAAATCCTAATCAGAAGATGTCATAGCTTAGAAGGATCTAAGAAACCATTTGGTTTCTTAACAAATGGGGAAACTGAGGCCCCAGTGTCACTTGGCAAGTAAGGGGCTGACAAGGGAAAGAGAGGTTCAGTAAGAATGAGGAATGAAGAGTGAAACAGGCAGAAACATTAAGGTCTCCACCACTCTGGAGAAGGGAAGGGAACCAGGGCAGCCCGGATGTGGGACCCCTTTCTCTTCTAAATCAATGGAGAAGTAATGAGCAAGGTGTGGGGACTGTGGGATGGGGTAGGGTGTGTTTCGAAAGGGGAGGGATGAGCTGATTTCCCAGAGAAAAGGCAAGAAATGTATTTGTGAGATTAATTCTGTCTTGTTCCTTAAAGGGGACAGGAGTAGATTTTGGAAGGACCCATGAATCGCTTGCCCCTTGCCCAACCCATCAATCATCTCTAAGCTCCTCATCTTGCACGGCTGCCTCTTCAACCTCGACTGTTTCTGTACAATCATCCACAGTTGCAGTTAACTCTCTAAAACAATCATTCGTTCCAGAAAGTTTGATGGCAGAAGATTCATCCCTATCCACCTCGTCCCTTTCCCTGCTTTCTCAACCCAAGGAAAGGGATTCCCCCATATCCTACACCCCCCCCCCACCGCCAAGTAGATGGGAGTCTCCCAACCACGGGAGACCCTAACTCTAAGCCATGCCAAATCCTCTTGCTTCCCTATCCCCAGGATCTCTCTGGATTTACCAGATGAAGTAAAGACCTTCGTCTTGTCAAAAACTTTGTCAAAGGTCTTGTAAAAGACCTGGGACTAGTAGCCAAGGAGAGCCAGCAGTTTCAAGGTGGGCAGGGGAGAGGGGATGGAAGGGGCAGCTCTTGCCAGGGCTGGGAAGATTGGGGTACGGCATGGAGAAGAAAAAGAGAAAGGTATCGCAGCCCATATGCAGAGGAAGGGTAGAGCATTCCCACTAGTGAATACAGTCTTTTCGAGTCTCTGGGATCCTCTCCAAATGCCAACCCCAGAGCATCTCCCACCTTTGGACCCTCAGCCTGTACCCTGGACAAACACACATGCAGCCCATACCCCGGTGCACTCATTTGGGGCGTAACGGAGGGGGAGAAACACTCTGGCGATTCTCCTGGCTGCGCTGGGTCCCCGAAGGACAACGTCCAACTCCAACCCAGAGGCGGTAAATCAGGAATGTGTCAGACCCTTCAAATGGTCAGGCTCTGAGATTCTGCGGAGTACAAAGGAGTAATCCGACTCAGCCCCGCCCCCTCAAACTTATCCCCCAGCCGGAGTGCAAAAGGGGAGGGACCGCACAGCAGGGGCGAGACCGGCGAAATTCTTGAAGTCTTTCTTGGAGGGTCAGCCAATCAAGGCGGCGGCACCCCTATGGCCACACCCCTCCTCGGCAAGCTCTCTTCTTTTCTAGCCTTTTCCCCACATCCAAAACCCCCAAACTGTCCTCTAAGGGTTGAGGATGGGGCGACCGGTAGAGAGTTTGGGGGATACAATAGGAAAGTAGTTTTAGAATTAACAAGAATCTGATGTTGGCGGGAAGGGGCTGGGGGAGATGCTCCGAATGGAAGGCCATAGTCTGGGGTGGGAGGGGGGTCAGTCCCTTGGTCTCTAAAGGGGGAAATCTTAATTAGAGCATGTTAAAGCCTGGAGAAACTTAGGAAGGCAACTGGTTTCTTAAGAAATTTAGAAACTGAGGCCCTGGGCCCACTTGGGCCTGAGGAACTGAGCCAGGACTTTTATCCAGACCCTCTGACCCCAACTATGGTGCTTTTTCTCTAGGTCCCAGGATAGGAGCCCCAGGAAACCTGTGACACACCCACCCCTGGGACACCCCCAGCCCCTTCCCCTGACACTGAGACCAATGGAACAAAGGGGCGTGGTCGGAGGATACAGGCCCCTGGGATTCTATTAAACCAAAAGGGGATGGTTGGGGGAAGGGCAGAGGGGGCCATGAGCTCCCAGAGGGAGAAGAAAGGATCTGCTCTTGACATCGTGTCTCCTCTTTCACCCCTGCCTCTTGTTCCTCTCCTGAGGGACCCCTGCAGGCCAGGACCACAAGCCACAAGTCTCTTCAATTCTCTGATCCTCAGTGTGCTCATCTGTGAACTGGGATCCCAGTAGAATTAAACATAGGGCATCATTGTCCATAAAGATCCACTCCTTCAAAGGCAAGGAGACCTGGGTCCAGCTTCCCCCTCCCAAGTCACCTCACTGTTCAGTGCTTGAGGTCACCCTCTAAGAGACAGGTTCTTCACTTGGGGCTCACAGCTCTCCCTGGGGTTTGTGGGTAGATCACAAGGAGTTTGGAGAGAAAAAAGAAATTATATCTTTATTTTCAATGAACTCTAACTGATGCTATTTCCTTCTGCTATTTGAAAGAAACACATTTTTTCTAAGAAGGGCTTCACCATATTGCCCAGGGGGATCAATGACACAAACCAGTCAAAGGACCTTTGCTCAAAGATTCGAAATTTCAGAGAAGGTGCTGACTTGGATTTGGCTTTACTAGCCAGGGAGTTCCCTATACAGACCTTGTCAGGACAGATCGAGTCCTTGTTCCTATCCCCCAAGTGAATATCAAATCTCCATTTGGAAGGGACCTCGGACAACTATTGAAATAAAGTCTTCCTCTGAAATAGTCTCCCCAAATGGTCACTAGGTTCCCTTTGAAGACCTCCAACTCTCTTTGGCATCAAGTGGTTCACTTCTGGACAGCTCCCATGGTTGGATTGAATGGACAGGTCCCTCTGTACCTTTCTCCAATTCCTCCTGGTTCTGCCTCTGGGGCTGAGCAGGATTGGGTTCAATCCTCTCCTGTAGGGCAGCCCATGTGTATTTGCTGGCAAGGTTCATGTATGGAAGTCCAACACCCCTAATTATTCCTTCTCCCACCACCTTTTTCAAGGGTAAGAGAAACACTCCACAATCTTTGGAGAGGTTGGAGAAACAGAAACCAAGATCCTCAGGCAGAGGGAGGTCCTAGCAGTGAGCAGGGCAGAACAGATAGAGCTTCTCTCCTCCCAAGTCAAGTGCCTCACATCCTGAGCCTGATGGAGTCCTTTCATCTCCCCCACAGTCCTGGCACCACCCCACTCCCTCACCCCCTCCGCTGCCAGCAGTGTGACCCATGGACAAGACATATCTTCACTCTGAATCTGTTTCCTCCTCTATAAAAACGAGATAACCATCCTTGCACCAAACACCTCCCAAGTTGTTATGGGTGAAAGATGAAATGATTGAGGAGACAAAGACTGGGTCTTCCAATTTAATTGATGAATTAAGCAATGCCTGGCAATTGCCCAACAAACTAGTATCAGCTCCCCTCCTCACCTTAGGGCTGCAGCCCAAATACAGGAGGAGACAAATTTTTATACATGAAAAACAATTAATCAAATAAGGCCAATTACTTAACAGGAAACAATACACCATTACATAATCTGATGTCTGATTGGAGGAAAGGTTAGGAACTTTCTAAGTTGGGAGAGAGTCAACATGTATAATTTCCCAAATTCAGAAAAAGAGGTGTACCACTCCCCCCAAGTATCTTTATACAATCAATGGAATGTGGAGACACTGATTGATTAGTACAAGGCCACTTATAAGGTAAGACATTTAGGTTGCTTGAAATGCAGAACCGTGGGAAAAATTGTCCTCTTGGCTGTCCTGCATCTGGCCAGGTGTTCTCAGTCTCCAGCCCTGCTATCAGGTCTGCCATGTTGCTTACTTATCAGTGGGCATCTCCAGGTCCTCTCTCTCTCTCTCTCTCACACACACGGCTGGGCTCTGCTCAGGGAAAGTGAGATAGTGTTCACTGAGTGAATCTCACTACCTAAGGCCACCATGTGATCTAAGGAACCCGACTCAGAGAGGTGCTAAGGCTTTTCCTCAGCCACACAGCCAGTTCCCAGCACAGACTGCCAGGGGAGTCAAAAGTGACCTTGGCAGATACACTAAAGTAAAGGAACTTAGCTTCCCCTGCACTTCTCTTTGGAGAAGATTAAGGGAACCAGCACAGCACAGATGTGTGGTCCCTTTCTCTTCTAAATCAATAGAGAAGTAATTGGGGGTAGGGGAGGGGAATCTTTAGATCTGGTTACCTAGAGAAGAGCCAGTGAATGTCTTTCCACTCTCCTCCCATCTAGCTTCAAGATGTGGTGTTGTTATCTGGAAATCAAAGTTTTAAAAACAAATGTTAAAAAAATTGTTTTTTACATGCAACTGGGAAATAAGATATACAGGCACTGGGGTATAAAAATCCATTTTGCTCTACTAGAAAGTAAGAGGGAGAATGGGGGAGGATGTAAGAGAGAGCAGATTGGGGGAAGGGATATTTAGTAGGATTGCTGTCTTGGGGTGGGGGTAGGGGAAAGATGGGGAGAAAATTTGTAACTCAAAATCTTGTGGAAATGAATGTTAAAAACTATAGATAAATAAAATTACAAAAAAAAAGATGTGGTGTTGTTGTCTTTGTTGTTTTCTATTTTATGAAAGCTTCATATTTTAAAATTTGGTTTTTAATATTCAGGCAAAAATTTTTTGAGTTCCAAATTCTCTCTTTTCTTCTCATCCTTCCCCAACCCACTGAGAAGGCAAGGAATATGCCTTCAATTGGAATGATGTTTTGAAATATACGAAAAACCACAGGGAAATTTTCCACTAGGAAAATCAGAAGTCAGTGAAAATAAAGACATCTTTTTTTCCCTATCAGAAATTTAACCCCACTGGAGGATCCCTCTCCCAGAAAGTCACCAGAGTACCATTGAGGTGAAGGGACTTATCCAGGATCACTCAGCTGTCCTTCCCAACTCCAGACCCAGAGCAGAATAACATAGAAAATGTCAGCTGTTACTACCATCACCACCTTTTTTTTTTTCAGTAATAAATGAGCCCCAAGAGCTAAGAATGGGGTCTGAAGGCAGCTTAATGGGAGGGCTCAGTGGAAGGACAATGATCTGATCGTGAAATCATGAGTAATTCCCATGAAGCCAATTGATTCTAAGTTAAGATGATTGGGGAAGCCATAGGGCAGCTTCACTTTAAACTGCTTTCCTTCAAATGTTATATTAACCTGAATGAGAAGAGGGCAGAAGAAGATGAACACAGAACCCTGGGTTTGGAGACAGGAAGACCTAGATTCAAAATCCACCTCCAGGCATACACTAGAAGACACGGTGTGACCTTGGGCAAAGCATTTTTTCATTCTGAGCCTCAGTTTCCACCTCTGGAAAATAAGAGAGTCAGACTAGATGACTCCTGAGGTTCTCTCCAGCTTTAATTCTAGAATCCTATTATGTGTCCTGGAATACCCTACATTCTTCTCTTATCCTATCAGGACCACAACCCTTCACAAATCCCTCCATTTCTCCTCACCCTCCCCTCCTCCCAGCTCAAGGGGTGCTGGGATTCTTTGCATTGACTTTTGGAAATCCACTAATTGCTTTATCCTCTGGAGTTTCATAATTTGCCCATTAGAGTTTGCTTCCAGGACTCTTCCATCAAATACAAGGGGTGGATGAGATCATCTCTTGGGTCTTTCCAGCGTGGAACATTCCATGCTCTGATCCTGGGGTCTTATCTCCAAAGAGCTCCCTGGCACAAAGGGGAAGTGTTTCTTTGTTCTTTGCCCAACATGTGGTCCTTCATGGAGTTGCAGATTATGATTTTGGTATCCTTAAAGTGGTTGAAGGGTGGGTTGAAGTGCACGCTAATATTAAGGCTGTCCCTGTCCAGTTCCAACATAAAACCGGGAAAAGAGAACATATCTCCATCATTATCATGGGTCCCAGAGCCTTGGAAACCCGCTAGTCAGAGAATCTCTGAGCTAGAAGACCCCCCCAAAAGAGGCTGTTACCCAATCCTGCCCTGAAGCACCATGGCATCTCTTCTACGGTATGCCTCCTATTCCCACCCTATCTAACAAGTAACCGTGGTACATATTTTACTACCTTTAGAGACAGGGAGCTCACTTCCTATCTGATTGTCCACTCCAGCTACTGGGAAGCTTCTGCTGGGAAGACTTTCCTGATGTTCAGTCCTAGCTCTGCCATCTAAAGCTAAGGCCAAAACAGCTCAGTGCTTCTAATCAGGGGTCAAGTGCAAGCAGGTGATAAAGGATTCAGCTTTCACCCAGGGTTAAATTTTGTCTCATCCATCCCATGTCTCACTTACCACTTGGCATCAGGTGGAATATCTCCCACTAATGCAGACTCCGGGTTGGAGGCGCAAGTTATTGTGACCAAGCACAGAAAGGTTAGGGTTGAATGGGAGCTGAGGGGACCCAAGTGGGGAGGATCCACCCTCCAGGAAGGTTCTAGGAAAGTAGGCTCTCCCCAGGTTCATTAGTACTGAAAAGGGAGTCAGTCCCAGCTCTGTGGCCTTGGGGAAATCCCTTCATGTCTCTGGGCCTCAGTTTCCCCATCTGTTAAAGGAGGAACCAGGCTAAATGATTGATCCAGTCTACTCATTTTGCGGTAACTGAGGAAACAGGGGAACTGAGGCTCCAAGAAGCAAAAAGTGACCTGTTTTATGTCACACAAGTGAGCAACAGAATCAGAAGTAGAAGCCAAGTTTTTTCTGAGTCCCAGGCCCATGCTCTCCCCAGTGCAATGTCTGCCCCAGTGCCAACTTAGGTTTGAATTGTATGTGTCCTGGCACTTGGGCAAGAAGGAAGGAGGAAGGGAGGACAGTGGTGCTACCCCAAGGATTGGAGATAGACTCATTGGGGAAACTCCCTGGTAGCTAGGTAAGCCTTTCCTTGCCTCCCCCACACTCCCCAGCCATTGTTCTTTCCTCCTCCTTATTCTCTCAGAGCCAAGTCTTGGTCCCGATCTAGAGGAGGAGTGAGCCATGCCCAGGAGAAGGGAGTTGGAAAGGGAAGGAGAGGTGCAGAAAGAATGGGGAATCAAGCGTGACCTTGGTTGACACACTAAGGTACAGCAACTTAGCGTTTTCTGCCCCATCACATCTTTGTAAGAAGGGTAAGGACACCAGGTCAGCACAGACCTGTGGTCCCT
Source organism: Pseudochirops cupreus (assembly GCA_028627135.1). NCBI lineage: Eukaryota > Metazoa > Chordata > Mammalia > Diprotodontia > Pseudocheiridae > Pseudochirops > Pseudochirops cupreus. The sequence goes on from CM053581.1 coordinate 406,022,186, forward strand.
TCCCCTTCTAAATCAACGGAAAATGAAAATTAATTAGGGGGTAGGGTGAGGGGAATCTTATGAGCTGGCTTCCCTAGAGTAGAGGGAAATAGTGTATTTGTGAGACTAATTTGGTCTTATTTTTAAAGGGAACAGAGCTAGAATTAAGAGGGACCAAAGGAATCACTTGCCCCTTGTCCCACTGGATCTGCCATCTCCTTCCTCCTCCCTTTCCAATGGAACCTTCTCAGCCTGGACTCTTTCTGTACCCTCTGGTTGGGATGGAGTTAACTCTCTAAGACAGTCCTTCATTTCAGAAAGTCTGATCCTCTGGCAGAAGATTCAGCTCTACCCACCCTACACTTCCATCTCACCTCTTCTCTGTCCATTCAAGGAAGGGGATTTCCCTATATCCTCACCCCCAACAGATGTAACCACTTATAGCCAAGGGACCCCCTAACTCTGGCCCATGACCCCCACTTGCCCCTTCCTCCCCTCTCCCCAGAACTCTCTGGACTTACCAGCTTGTCAAAGACAAGTTGGAAGGGGGAGGGCATTGACTGAGCAGCCCATGCAGGAGCTAGGGAGGTCAGGGTGGTGGGTTAAAGAAGAGAAAGGAGCCCTAGCCCAAGGGGTATGTGTGATAGCTTAGGGATCCCCACTCACCCTCGAGCTTGCCCTTGTCAAGTTTCCCTGACTCTTTCCAAGCTTCAAGCCCAGAGGATCCCCTCCTTCTGGACCCTCAGCCTATACCCTGGCACACTCACGCTGGCCATGAAGGAGGATGAGAAACACTCCTGTGATTCTCCTGGCTGTGCTGGGTCCCCAAAAGGATGACGTCCAACTCCAACCCAGAAATGGTAATTTGGGAGGTGTCGGATCCTTCAAATAGATGGCCAGTCTCTTGACTTCTACTGCTTCCCCACCCCCAACCCTACCCCAGCCCTACCCTCTCCCATTTTTTTCCAATAGGAAAGGGGAGGGGAACTCAGAGATGGGACTGGTGGAATTTTTGAAGTCTTTCTTGGAGGGACAGCCAATCAAGGAGACAACCCTTTGGTCATACCCCCTCCAGACAAGCTCTGTCCTTTCCTAGCCTTCCCCCTCACATCCAAACCCCCAAAACTGTGCTTTGCAGGATGAGGTTGAGGATAGTGGTAGAGAGATTGGTGGAGGCAACGGAAAACTAGTCTTAGAATGAACTGTAATCTGATATTGGAGGAAAGGGCCGGGTCTGGCATGGAGGTTGGGGGCGTCACAGAAGACCAAACTCTGGTCTGGGTGAGAGTCAGCCCCCTGGCCTCTAAAGAGTCTATCTGAAGGAGGAAATCCTAATCAGAGGGATTAGGCTGAGAGATATGGAGAGACCAAAGAAACCATTTGGTTTCTTGACAAATAGGCAAGCTGAGGGTGCTGGGTCAGGTGGGCAGTGATGACCTGAGCCAGTACTTATACCCAGGTCATCTGACCCCAAGTCCAGTGCCCCTTCCACTAGGTCTGAGGATAAGCGGCCTTAGAGAAGGCTTTGTTTTTCAGGTCTGCTGTCAGAAATTGCTCTGCCCTATCCCCATCATGAAGCTGGAGGGAGGCAAGCTGAGGTTCCTCAGAAAGTGATGTCATTACCTCTGACCTTGTTTCATTGGGAGGTCTTATTGTCAGGGGAAGAGTCCGTGGGTGTCTAATGGAATTACAGACGAGGAAACTGAGAATCAGAGAACTGAAGAGATTTGCAGCTGTAGGTGCTGGCCTTCAGGTCCGCCTCAGGAGAGGAATGGGGAGCAGGGATAAAAGAGGGGGGAAGATGGGGAAGAGAAGATCCCTTCTTTTCACTCAATGTCTGAAGGGAGGGAGTTTCACAGACTTCTCTGGGGTCCCCAGACTGGGCCCCACTCTCTGGCTGCACCAGGGCATCCCCATGGGGTCCCTGGCATCCCTCCCTTTACACCCCCACAATTCCTAGGGATGAGAACCAATAAAAGCAGATGTACGAGTTTATTCCACTCAGGAAGAGCCACTAGGGGGTGCCATAGAGCACATTGTAGTCGCTTTGAAGTCAGGAAAATCTCCCTCCAGATACTAAGTAGCTTTCTGACCCTGGACACACACACACACGCACGCACGCACGCACGCACGCACACGCACACGCACACGCACACAGAGACATACACATACACACATACACACATACACATATACACATGTACAGACATGTACATATATATTTTATATATATGTGTGTGTGTCTCTATATACACGCACACATATATCAGTGTTATTGCTGTTCCTCCCGATGACCAAGCTTAATTTGGATGCTTGTTTAAAATATTTCCAAAGGCTGGCCCAGAGGGTGTGAATGAATTGTCTGTATTCACATGCTTGTCATCCTTTGGGCTCAGACAGACCCAAGATGACACCATTAGGCGAAGATCAAGATAACGTGTGTCTGACTATGACTGATCAGACCAATACAAGCGCAGACACTCTGCCATAGGTCAGGCAAAAATGGTCCATGTAAACATTTGGAGTAGAGATGTCTCTAAATGTGAGCATCTCCTGTTTCTTTTGAGCTACTGAAGTCCTGCTTTGTTTGTAGACCACAATGCCTTCTCTGATATGGGCATACCGTGCTGGGCTACTGTCTCCCATGTCTCACAAGCAATGGTAAAATGAGGTGTATAGACTTGGGCCTGTAAGACCCCTTCCAGCTCCGTATCCAGGGTCTACTGCTTTTAAAGGGTCCAAGTGTGTAAAGGGCATTGTGCTGAGAGTTGGGGGGAAGAATGCCCAAGAATGTATGAGACACAAAAGGAATTTATTATACTTCAGAGGAGGAGGAGAGATACCAAGGGCTCACAGAAGGGACCTCAGAGGCCATCTGGTCCAACTTCCTCATGTTACAGAGGAGGAAACTGAGGCTTGAGGAATGACTTGGGCCTCTAGGAGCAGAGATGTAGAGCTGGAAGGACCATGGAAGCCAAGCTTTTCATTCTATTCCTGAGGAAACTGAGGCCCAGGGACTTCTCCAAAGTCATCTAGGCATAAGGATCAGAGGTCAGATTCAAGTACCTCTGACTACAAACCCAGTACCTCTGACTAAGACTGAATGTCTTTCCATTCCCTCCCATCCGGCCTCCAGGTCTCTCTGAGCTTCCCTGGGCTGGTCCTCAAAGGGACATAGTGTTTCACTGTTTTGTTTTCAGTATCTGTCTAGCAAGTCTGTGTTCTGGCCCCCCTCCATTCAATAACATAAAGAGTTTCCCCTGCACTTACTACTGTGTGAAATCCCTTCCCCGTTGCTAATCAGGGATGGTCTAGGGCTGCTAAATGCTTGTCACCTTTTTTGTGTTATGGCCTAGGCTCCTGACAGTCTGGGGAAGCCCAAGGACCCCTTCTCAGATAATGTGTTGTTAGCATTTTTTTCATTTTTTGAAGGTTTTTAAAATTTATTTTTAATATTCCTTTTTAAAAATTTGAATTCTAAAATCTCTCCCTCCCTCTCCCTCTTCTCCTACCCATTTAAAAGGCAAGCAATGCAATAGCAATTAAAATAATATTTTTCAATATATAAAAAATGCAGAGTAAGACTAGGAAAACCAGAGTTTAGGGAGAGTAAAGATGACACTTTTTTCTCATCTGAAAATTCTCCATGGACACTGGGTGGAGAACTCATGTCTTAGAGAGTCACCAAAGGACCATTGACATGAAGGAACTTGTCCAAGGTCCTCAGCCATCCTTCCCAGCTCCATACCCAGCCCTCTGTTCCCCCAAACCAGAATAACACAAAAAATGTCAGCTGTTATCATCATCAATACTTTTATTAGTAGTAAGAGAGACCCAAGAGTCAAGAACAGGGTCTGAAGCTGCTTTGATCTGAAGGTTCATTCAAAATCCACTGTTTTGAGTTTGAAGTCACCACCAACTTGCAAGAAGTTGATTGTTTCTAGGTTAAGTCGATTCGGGAAACTGATCTGAGAATCATCAGGCAGCGTCACAGTAAACTGACTACCATCAAAGGTCATGCAAACCTGAAGGAGGAGAGGGCAGAAGAAATTGAAAACAGAACCCTGGGAATGAGTTTAAATTCCACCTCAAGACATTTACTATAAGACACTGTGTGACCTTGGGCAAAGCATTTCTTTATTCTGAGCCTCAGTTTCCTCTTCTGTAAAACGGGGATGGATCAGGCTTGCTTGCCCCTGAGGTTCCTTGCAGCTCTAAATCTAGGGTCCTATTTTGTGTCCTGGGACACTCAGTGTCTTCTCTAATCCTATTGGGACCATGGTCCTTCACAATTCCCTTTCCCCTCACCTCCCCACTCCCACTCAAGGGATGCTGCGCTTCTTAACATTGACCTATGGAAATGCACTGACTCCTTCCTTTCCTGTCTAACTTTTCATCTTTTCCCCATCAGAGTTTACTTCTAGGACTCTTCTATCAACTTCAAATGCTAGATGAGATCATCTCTTGGATTCTTCCCAGTTCTGACATTCCATGCCCTGATTCAGGGGTCTTACCTCTACCCTGCTCCCTGGCAGGAAGGGGAAGTTGGTCTCCCTTTGTTCTGTGCCCCATGAGCCTTCCTGCTTGGAGTTGCAGATGATGGTGTTGGTATCATCACAGGCATTAAAGCGTGGATTGAAGTGCAGGGCAAGGTTATGTTCATCTTTGCCCAGGTTCACCCTAAAGCTGGGAATCAAGAACACATCTCAATCATTTTCATGGGGCCCAGAGCCTTGGAAACCCCAACTCAGAGAATTCCTGAGCTGGAAAACCCACAACGGGACTCTCACCCAATCCTGACCTGAAGTACCGGGACTTCTCTTCTTCAATACCCCCTCTCCACAAGTGACATTTCTACATACTTTACTACCTCCAGAGACAGGGAGCTCACTACCTATCCACAACTGTCCATTCCGGCTACTACTGTTACAAAGATTTTCTGATGCTGAGTCCTGGTTTTACCTCAGCCTCCCAACGGCAGAGCCAGGCCTCAACATCAGGAAAATCTGATGGCCCTGCCATTGGAGGCTGAGGCAAAACCAACTGGGTGCTTCTAAGCAAGTGTCAGGTGTGTAAGGGATTCAATTCTCACCCAGGTTTAAATTTGGTGTGAGCATAAACACTTTGGAAATTGGTAAGGGCTCCAAGCCACCACCTGAATTTATTGTTTTGTTCATTGTCTAGCCTTAAGAAAGTGAAAGAGAAGATGGTAACAAGGAAAATTAAACTTAAAATGGTATAAACATGCCCCCTGCCCCCAAGCTGATCATTAAAACTTTGCCAGCGTATCTCTGGGTGCCCCAGAAGTCCCTCCTGAGACGCAGCAAGCCACCCCCCCCCCCCGTTTAATTTAGTTTGTTGAATTGTATCATGCATGTGCTGGAGGGTCTCTGGGCAGAACAGCTTTCTCTGAAGGTTTAAGCTTTGAATTCATCTTCTTCCAGGGATCCTCCCTGGATAATCTAGCTCACAGTGACCTTTCTCTCAGTTTTCTGCACAAGCTGCTGTCTTGGTGCCCATAACCTGGTGACTGCAGAGTTTATTTGGCAGCAGAGTGGGCTAGGAGACAGGGAGAATAAGTACTTTACAGGACAAATTAGCTGTGTGACCTTGGATAAATCACTTCTCCCTGAAACTCAGTTCCCTTTCATTTTACCCTAAAGAAAAAGGTTGCATGAGATGACTTCCAAGGCCCCTCCAAGCTGAAATACATTGTGGTATATGATCACTCCCAGGGTTATAAGGAAAAGAATTTGTAAACCTTCCCCAAAAACCCTGCTAAATGAAAGAATTATTAGTGATTATCACACACCTGCTTCACATGGGCTTCTCCCCATACCCCAGTTAAGCCCCACATTTCTACAGGGTGAGGGCTTTGCTCTATTTATCTCAAGATCCCTCAGAACGCATAGATGGAAGGGGCAGGTCCCTGGGTAATGTTGCCCATTCCCCCAAGTTAGAATCAACTTCCCAGAAGTCTTTGCAGGTGGCCACTGCCAGGCATAATCAAAAGAAAGAAGCTTAACGAGGTTGGTAGCCAGAAGCAGGAGCCCTCTTGATCCCTGGCTCACACAACTCAAAATACCCTTCAAATTAACTTTGTAATTCACAATGTGATTTTGCCTGGGTGGAGGGAGGGGCTGGTGAGAGGGAACCCAGGGCCCTGCAAGTATAGGCTGGGAAGTGATTCATTCTAGAAGACGTAGCTTTCTATACTACCCCTCCCCCTCACCCCCTGAGATTCTGAATGGGTCAACTGCAGCCCCTAGACATGCTGCCTGCCAAGCTCCTGTAGCGGGTGCTGAAGAGGCTGACAGAGCCAGACAGGGGCCAAGGACCCACATCAGGACCTCAGGCTCATCCCTCCCATCACCCACTTACCACTTTGCATCAAGGGGTACATCTCCCACTATTTTTATGCACACTCCAGGTTGGAGGTCCAAGTTAGTGGCAATCATTTCCTGAAGATACCAAACATAGCAAGGTTAGGGCTACCTGGGAGCTGAGGGGACCCAGAGCTTCCAGCTGGGCAGGAGCTATGCTGTAGGAAAGTTCTAGAAAAGCAGACTTTCCTCCAGGCTAATTAATACTGATGGGGAGTCAGTCCCAACTCTGTGACCTTTGAGAAGCCCCTTCATGTCTCTGGGTCTCAGTTTCCTCATCAGTTAAATGGGGGACTAGCCTAAATGATTGATCCAGTCCATTCCTCATTTTACAAATCAGGAAACTGAGGTTCAAAGAAGCAAGGATTGACTTGTCAGGTCACATAAGTGAGCAGCAGGATCAGAACTGGACATCAAGTTTTACTTGAGTCCCAGGCCCATGCTCTCTTTGTCCAAATGGCTATCCAAGTACCAATTTAGGCTGGCACTTGGTCAAGGATGAAGGGAAAAGGGATCACCATGGTTTTCTCCCAAGGGTGGGAGATAGACTATAACTCAATGGAGTAACTCCCTGGTAGCTAAGACAGCCTTACCTCATCTTTCCAATATCCCCATTGTCCTGACCTCCCCATGCTTCCAGAGCTGTCCTCAGCTCATTAAGCAGTTGGCAAGGGTGGGGGGAGGTTCAGAAAGAATGGGGAACGAAGGGTGACCTTGGCAGTACCAAGGTAAAGGAAGGTGGCTTCTACCTCCCCTTAGGGAAAGGGTAAGTGAAACAGGGAAACAGCCAGGGAAACAGGGAAACAACCAATAGATGTGTGCTTTTTTCCTGTCAATGGAGAAGTAACTTGGGGAGCGAGGGGGGAGGAAGGGGAATCACTTGCTCCCTGCCCCACCCCTTCTGCCATCTCCTTTTCCAGTGGAGCCTCCTCAGCCTTTCTCTTTCTCTACAATCAGGATGGGCTGGAGTTAACTACGTAAGACAGTCATTCATTCCAGAAAGTCTAATCCTCTGGCAGAAGATTCATCTCTGCCCCCATTCTCCCTCCCCTCCACCTCACCATTTTCCCTTCTGTTTCCACTCAAGGAAAGCGATTCCACAATATTCTAATCCCCCCCCCCCCCACGACCATGCAGATGTAGCAACTCAAAGCCAGGGGACACCCCAACTCTACCCCCTGCCAAGCCTCACTTCCCACTTGCTCCCCTTTCCTTAACATCTCTCTGGACTTGGCAGCTTGTCAAAGCTCTTGGGACCAGCAACCAGAGACAGCGGACAGCTGCAAGGGGGAGGGGAGGAAGGGGCAGCCCTTGCAAGGGCTGGAGTGGTCACCGCGTGAGGTTAGAGAAGCGAAGCCCCAGTCCATACAGAGCCTCTCTCGAGCACACCCTTCTCTGACTTATTTACAAGCCCCAAGACCAGTGGAAGCCCCGACTCCCGGACCCTCAGGTTATATCCTAGACTAGGAGCCCCTGGCGCGCTCACATTGGCCATGACGGAAGATGAGAAGTGCTGCGGCGATTCTCCTGGCTGCGATAGGATCCCGAATAACGTCCAACTGCAGGGCTGGTAATTCAGGGCGTTGTCCCACCCTTTATATAGCAGGTCCCCACTCCAGGCTTCGGCCAAGTCACCCTACCTCCCCTCCGCAGCCTCGCCCTCTCGCCCTTCTCGCCAATCGAGAGCCACAAAAGAGGAAGGGGTGTGTCTCAAGGGCGGGACCGGCGGAATTTTTGAAGTCTTTCTTGAAGGGGTAGCCAATCAAGCTGGTAACACCCCCTTGGCCACATCCCATCCCATATCAAGCCCCGCCCCTTTCTAGCCTTTTCCCCCACATCCAAACCCAAAAAAGCTATCCTTTGGGGGATGGGGTGGAGGAGAGTGGTGGGGAGAATGAGGGAGGAATGGAAAAATAGTTTTAGAATGAACTGGAATCTGATATTGGCAAGTAGGGGCTGGAGGCCAGCTGGAGGGAAGGCCATATTCTAATGTGGATGAGTCAGTCCCTTAGCCTCCCAAGAGCCCATCTGAAGGGGGAGATCCTCGTTAGAGCATGGCATAGCGTACGTAGAGGGTCCTAAGAAACCACCTGGTTTCTTAACAAATGGGGAAACTGAGACCCTGGGGTCACTTGGGCAGTGAAGAGCTGAGTCTACTTGTCCCTGGGTCCTCTGACTCAAGTCTAGGGCTCTTTCCACCATATTACACAGTTAAACATGCATGTTTTATAAATATGGAAACAGATGCAGAGATGAGAGTAACTTATCCAAGGTCACAAGTTAATGAGAATAAGGCGGTTCATTGAAGAATGAGGTGGGTGGGAGGAGGGAATGGAATCAGCTTGGTCTCCATTTGGAACAAGGGATCAGTGAATCTCTCCACTGCCTTTTGTCATTTTCCCCCAGTGTCTGAGGGGGTCTCTGGCCTTATGGAACTCCCGTGGAGGTCCTCCAGGTCTCACCCTATCTGGGGATTGTCCTCCCTCCCCCACAACAAATTACTTCAGTCAGCAACCTCTGCCTTTAATTCTAACCAGACCAAGACTGGCAAGGTGCCCGAGGCTGAGCCTGTGGTTTTCTGGCCTGCTGTCAGAAAGCACTCTCTGCTCTGTATCACGAGGCAGGAGGGAGGCAGGCTGAGGTTTCTCAGAAAGCTCTGCCATCCCAGCTCAAGGAAGGGAGTGGTAGGGACCTCGTTGGGGCCCCTGGTGCAGCCCGAGAGTGGGGCCCAGGCTGGAGGCCCCAGAGAAGTCTGTGAAATGCCCTCCCTTTAGACACTGAGTGAAAGAAGGGATCTCCTCTTCCCCATCTTCCCCCTCCCCCCCCTTCGCTGCTCTTCTTGTTCCTCTCCTGAGGGGGACCTGAAGAACCTACAGCTGCAAATCTCTTTAATTCTCTGACCCTCCGCTTGCTCACCTGTAAATTGGAATCCTAATAGAATTAAAAGTAAGGCGTCCTGGGGTCCATAGAAAGATCATAGGGGATTTGGGGACTTGGAGAGCAAAAAAAGAAACTGCATCTTTATTTTTCCAGAACCTTAACTGAAAATGTGCCATTTCTTTCTGCTATTTAAAACGAACACATTTTTCTGAGAAGGGCTTCACCATATTGGCCTGTGTCTGTGACACAGGTCAGTCTAAATACCTCTGCTCAAAGACTTTGTAGACTTGAATGGGGGAAGGTGGGTGTTTGCTGACCTGGGAGTTCCTTGTACGTACAGTGCCATCAGAGATTGGGTCCCTGCCCCATGCCCTAATAGAATCATCAAATCACCACTTAGAAGGGACCTTACACATCTACTGAAATAAAATCTTCCCCTGAAACATTTCCCTCAGAGGTTCCTTTTGAAGACTGACAACAATGGGAAACTCACTCCATATGGCATCACCTCGTTCCACTTCTGAACAGCTCCCATGGTTGGATTGAATGGACAGGTCCCTCTGCACCTTTTCCCAATTCCTCCTGGTTCTGCCTCTGGGGCTGAGCAGGACCAGGCTTAATCCTCTCCTGCAGGACAGCCCCTCTGTATTTGCAGGCAAAGCTCATGTACTCAAACCCAATACTCCTAACTATCCCTTCTCCCACCATCTATCTCAAGGGCAAGAGAAGCAATCCATAAACCTTGGAGAGGCTGGAGAAACAAAAACCATGATCCTCAGGCAGAAGGAACTCCCAGAAGAACAGAGCAGAACAGACACAGCTCCCCTCCTCCCAAGCCCTCCACCAGTCCCAAGTGACTCATATCCTGAGCCAGATTCCTGCTCCTTCATCTCTCACAGTCCTGGCAAAATTGAGCCCCCTTTTAGGGCCCCCTGTTCCCCCCACCCAAGGATTCTGGAAGAAGATGAAAGAGGGAGGGAGCAATGCTGGGCTCCAGCTGCAGACCCCTCTGACTGTGGGTGTGGTGTTCCTTCCCCCCTAAAGACTACATTGCTTTTGGGGAGAATGGGAGGGGGGTGGTGGAAGGCTTTGTTTTTCCCTCACTCAGGACTTCAGGAAACCTTAATTGTAGGGACGAGAGGGTAAGGCCAGATGTGCCATAGCTGGGGCCCAGCCCAGTCTCATAGATGTCACTTTCCACCTAGAGGGGCTAGGGATGAATTGGCAGCTTTGAACACACACACACACACACACACACCTGCACACGCACACGCACATGTACACTTTTCAAGAGTCAATTTTCCATTATAATATCATGTGCTAAACACCTATATTTTACTTAATGAGAAAATGATTCCTAAGAAGGCTTCTCCCTCTCCTAGCAGGAACCCAATTGAGGCAGTATCTATACTGGCCAGCGACTCTCTCTGCTCCTAAAGTTTTTTGTTTGGTTTCACCAGCCATAAAAGGCCAGAAAATTCTGCCCTACATAGGATCATAGGATTTAGGTCTGATGGGGATCCTAAAATTGGGATGGGAAAGGACCTTCTGGGTCAGGTTGGTCCACTCCCATCATCTCCTGGTACTGTACTGCCAGCTGTGTGACCCATGGATCACCTTCAAGCCCTATATAGAACTGAACCAAGTTGGTTACTAATGGCCATTATAAATCTGGAGAACATTCGTTCTCTTGACCCCAGGAGAGATTTCATTCAAATCATTTAACTCAATCTTGGTTTAAAACAACAATGACAAAAGAGCACATGATGGAGCATAAGCTCCTTGAGGGCAGGGATTGTGTTTGCTTTTTCCTTGTATCCCCCACACCTAGCCCAAGAGAGCAGGTGCTTAGGAGATTGTTGCTTGATTTAAGTTCTGGGTCAGGTAGATCTTCGGTCTTGACCTACGTCCCTTCCAGATAGGCCCTTCCTCAGTTAGAGAAGAAGGTAGCTTTGAGAATCCAGAGCCTTGAATCTGATGTTTCTGTCCCTCTTCTTGGGTTATTATCCCCATTTTGTAGAGGGGGAAACTGAAGTTCAGTGTGGGCACATGACACCCCCAAGTCACACAGCTAGCAGGGCAGTGCCAGGATTGTGAACCAGGTCTCTCCTACCTTCTCCCTCCTCAGAGGAGAGACCAGAAAGTCACAGGGATCTGGGAGGTCACCCACCCTCCTCTGGTGGATGCTCCTTCCCAGTAAGGGCTCTGTGATTGGTCTTACTCATCCTTTCTCTCCAACAAATGACCATATGCTCTCTCTGAAGGAAACGTTGGACACCCTGTCCTGGGTCTACCCTGCCTAGCCTACCTTGGATGGCTACTGGGGCTCCTATAGGACCTCCTTTCCCTTCAGGACTCAGTTTATTCAGGCCTGAGCTCTGGTATCCCTGTCCACAGCAACCCCCCTTCACTCAGGGTTCTATCCATCTTTCTCTGCCTCTCTCAAATCTCTCCCTCTCCTTGACTCCAACCTTTCCATCTTTCATCTCTTCTTCTCAGTCTCTGATTTTTCCCAACCCTGTGTCTCTCATCTCTCTTTTAGAAGAAATTCTCTCATATTGCTCTCTTTCCCTCTTTTTCATCTCTCCTTTGCCTTCGTCTCTTTTACTTTGTCCATCTCTTCTTTTATATTTCATCTCTCTCTATTCTCTTTCTCATGTGGAGGGCACTTCTTCATTCGGTGGAAGAATTTAAACTAGATATTTAAGATTCTGGGATTCTCTTTCTCCCTGCCTCTTCTCTCTCTTCTATTATTCATCTCTTCCATTCTCTCATCTTTCCCTTCATCTTTCCTTCTCCATTATTCATCTCTTCCATTCTCTTTCATTTCTCCCTATCTTTCCTCTCATGTTCTCCCTCGCTTTGCTCCTCTGTTTCTGTCTCTCCCTTCCTGTCCTTTCCTCCCCTTTCCTTCTTTTTCTTTCACCTTACCTTTGGCCAGCCTCCCATTACCTCTCTCATCTCTCCCTTCGTCATTCTCCCTCCCTATTCTTCTTTCTCATCTGGAGGACTTTTCTTCATTGAGTAGAGAAGGGTGAACTAGATATTTAAAATTCTGAGATTCTTCTTCTTCTTTCTGTCTCTTCTCTCTCCTCCATTATTCATCACTTTCACTTCCTTTCATCTCTCCTTTCATCTTTCTTATCTTGTCTCTCACCCGCCCTCTGTTTCCCATCTCCTTACCTCTCTGTCTCTCTAGAAAGGGTCATCTCTTCTACCCATTTTCTCCTTTCTCTCTCTCATTCTTTTTTCTCATCCTCTCCCTGTCACAGGAAGGCCACAGTGGAAGGAATATTGTCTTTGGAGTCAAGAGACCTGGGTGAAACTTGACTCTGATAGTATACGGGTGTGACCTTAGGCAGTTCATTCCATTTCCCTGGACCTCTGTTCCCACATCTGTAAAACAAGAAGATTGGTTGAGTTCTAGAACTATAAACCTGGGAGCTCTCAAAATCATCCTGCTTCTCCTTTTGCCTCATCCTGTCTCATCTTTCCCATTCCTCTTCCCTTGCTATAAAGAGGGTTCCTTCAGGGGTGGGGGTAGAGACTGGTTTGGCCAGATGATCTTTGAGAGTGTGAGCTTTTGTGTCTCTCTAGGGCCAGCAAGGAATTGAGGTTATGTGTTCTCCAGAATTCCTCCACCCCCATACATGCTGGATTTTGGCTCCTACTCCTTGTGGGTTGAGCTTGATTTCTTCCAAATGAAATTCCAGTCCCTCCCAGTCTCCACCAAACCTGAACTCCCTGCTCCTCTCCCCCCAACACACATCTTACATGTTACAGTTCTAACTTCATCCTTGGGCACCAACACCTCCTTGTTTGAAGGTCAAAGACCTTCTCAGGCTAACCTCAGACCACACTGATTCCCTACTTCCCCAGGGGGCCTTTAACTGTCACTGGACTTCCCCTTTGGGGACAGGGAGGCAGAAGAGGATAGTCAGTAAGATTTTTTAGGCCAAAAAATCCTAAGAGTCTCAAAGGCACTGATCTTAAGGTCCCAGAATTACAGGATCTCCAACGAGGTTGGAAACTCAGATAATTTAATTCAACCTGTATTTGAGCAGGTGTCCCCTCTATAGTACTCCCTATAGAAAAATCAATCTGTCTCTACCTAGATGAACCCATAACAGAGAGCTTAATGCCTCCCAAGGCAGCCTATTTTACATTTAGAAACCTTTGATTTTTAGGAAGTTCCTCTTCACATCTAGCTGAAATATGCCTCTTTGCAAGTACAGTTTATAATACAGTAGAAAAGTTGGGGGGAATCTCAGTTGCAGTTGTGGTTCTGGGCCAAGTGTGGTGGCTCAGGTCTGAAGTCTGGAATCCTGGAGTGGTTTGGACTGGCAGATCTCTTGAGCCATCCTTGGGAATTCTGAGCAGCAGTGGGCTAAGCCAATCAAGTGTCTGAGCTAAGATAATACCAATATGGTGAGCCACCAGGCTACCTAGGAAATGGAGCAGGAAAAACCTTCCATCCTGATCAGAGAAGAACCAGGTCCATGATTAACACCTGCACTTCCAGCCTGGGTGAGATAGGGGGCCCAATCCTGGCTCCTCAACTGAATTCTTCTGTAATCTTGGACAGCTTCAACTTCTCAATTGTAAAATGATTGAGTCAAAAGGTCTCTTCTACCTCCAAGACTACGTCCTCCAACCCCACCCTCTGCTTCAAGTGCTCTTCATTCTGACCCCTAGAGCCAAGAACAAAGAAAACTTTCCAGTGCTACAGAAACAGAAGGTTACTATTACTTCTTTTGTCCCAGTTCCAAGTCCCAGATAAAGAGCTCCCTCCATTCCATCCACTGGGGAAACTAGTCTAAACACCTTCAGTTTCCCACCCTACTTCCCCTGGATGGTGTGACAGCTGCTTCAGCGCTGGATTTGGAGGAAGAAGTCACGAGGTCAAATCCTGTCCTTCCTACTTCAACCTTCCACAAGCCCATACTCAACTTGGGGGTCTCATTCTTCATCTGTAAAATGAGGGGCTTGAACTAGGTGACTTCTTCTAGCTATAAATCAAACCCTGCCTCCTCCAAGAAACTCTTCCTGGACCACTGGGATCTCTCCTACCATACGCTGTGATATGCAGATCACGTTTCTGGCCAGTGCCTAGGGAGTCCCTTAGCACAAGTGGCCTTGTTCTCTGAGCACCCCTTCCTGTGGGCCATTCCTCTAGCTCTCTTTCACCAGGATACCACCTCTGGAGCTCCTTTCAAATCCTTTCTCATAACTCCTTACTCCAGGAAGCTCTCATAGCTACTTCCACATTTATTAAGTGCCCATCATATATAGAGCATTGAAGAGAGGCAAAGTTAGCAATCTGCATTTTTCTTAACCACTGGCCCTGCATACCACACAATGAGAATCCATACCCAGAATTTCTCCAGGACTTGGAATCCTTGATGAGGGAGCAAGGATCATCTTTCCTTGTGCCCAACAGGAACTCAGGGGCCCATATGATAGACTCTGTAGGTGCTTATGGATTGATTTTCCAGCATTTGGAATGAAGTAGACCAGACACAGATGAGCCCAGTATACGCAGGACAGCTCTGAGGAAAGCCTTGTACCCCAAATAACCCCATGGCCAGATACACACAAATTCCAGGGCTTAATTTATTCAGCTCCAAGTTCCTGGATGAGAAGAGGGGATTTGGGCACATTTCAAGGGGTCATGGTAACCCCTCCTGGAGCATCCTAACACCTTAATAAATAAGCTGGTAAATAAATACTGGGGCAGGGGGACAAACACATCAACGGTCCCATGGAAAGAGATGGAGGGTCCCACCACGTCCACTCTTGGGGAGCAGGGTCTTCCTCCCACTTAAACCTAGGGAGGAGCCACACGGCCCCTCCACTTGGCACTCAGGACACCCCCTCCCTTTGGCCCACTAGAACCTGGAACTTTAATGGATTCCAGGCTTCTGACTGGTCCTTTAGGAGACAGGACTCAATGACCCACACTTGATACTCCGGAACCTTGAACCAGGCCGATTGGCTCAATGTGACACAAGATCCCAAGCTCGACCCACCGGAGGGTGTGTGTGGATGGCAGAGGGGAAGCTTCTGAACCAGGTAGAACAAGGGGTTTGGGGAATTAATGGCACAGAGTGTTCCAAGAAAGGGCCCCTTAAGATCATAGATTCAGAGCTGGAAGAGGGCTCAGAGGTCATTTAGTCTAACACCCTTATTTTTACAGAGAAAGAAACCGAGGCACCCTGTGCCCCCATAGTCAAAGCTCCTGGGTCTAGAAAAGAGAAAGTAGGGAGAAAGAAGTTAAGGCAGCATTGACCAAGTCAGAGCTGAGAGAAGAGGGAAGTGGGGGCTGATCAGAGGAGTGAGGGGGTGCTGCCATTAGGGAAACGGCACCCAATAGAGGGAAGCAGAAGGTAATGGAGGCGAGGACACCTAGCCCAAGCTAAAGGAAGAAGGGATAACTACATCCCTTGGGGAGCTGGGAGGCAGGTCCTGACCTACTGATCCCAGAAGATGGGGGGGGGAGAGAAAGACAGAGAGGGAGAGAGTATGAGAGTGAGTGAGTGAGTGTGTGAGTGTGTGAGTGTGTGAGTGTGTGAGTGTGTGTGTGTGTGTGTGTGTGTGTGTGTGTGTGTGTGTGTGTGTGTGTGTGTGTGTGTGTCTCTGCGCTGTGGTGGGGTTGGGGAATATCCAAACTGGACCAGGTTATGGGCACTGGGGAAGGGGTCCTCTCATGACTACAGTGTAAAAGAGACCAGGAAAGAAGAAATGGGAATCCAATGACAGCCCATCCTCTTGGCTGCCCTGTATCTGCTCATGTGTCCTCAGTCCTCTAGCCCTGCTATCAAGTCTGCAATACTGTCCACATAGTAGTGGGGCACCAGGTCAAGCTGGCCTTTAGCCAAGTAGGCCTGGGCCTGCTCCAGCCTGGAAACTCCAGTGAGGGTGAGCACGGTGGTCAGGCCACAGCGGTGACCAAAGAGGATGTCTGTCTCCAGGCGGTCACCCACCATCAGGGTGCGAGCTGGGTCCACACCAAAGCGCTCTGTGATACACTCAAACATGTAGGTGCTGGGTTTGCCCACCACTACCGCCTGGCGTCCTGATGCAGTCTCCACTGCTGCTGTCAGGCTCCCAGTCCCTGTGGAGTGAAGGGAAAAGATGGATGCTGAACCTGGGATGGGATAGGAAAAACGGAAGCCTGGAGTCTGCCCCTCCCCCCATAGCTCTGATTCCTTATCATGTCAAACACCCCATCTTAAATTTATCATGGAGATGCCCCATGGCCTCCTGACCTGAGAGCTGCCCTTGACGAAGACCTGAGTTAGAGCGCCACCTTGGACAGCTCTCAGAGCTCTAGGTACTTCTGCATCAGAGGTGTAATCCTGTAGACCTGGTTCTCTCATTTGGCAACTCCTAGGTCTGGTCCCTGTTCCTAATAGACTCCTGAGAGGCAGTGACTATACTAGCAACTTTCTGATCATGGTATTATGATCCTGGGTAAGTCAATAACCTCTCAGTGCCCTCAGGCAACTCTATGAGTAAAAGGAGGAAAGGGACATTTTTGCACAATTGAATAATACAGTTCTGTGTGGGTCTTATTACCCCTAAGACCAAAAGCTCTGGAGCATTACCTAAAGTTTCTCTGTAGCTAGAGGCAATGTGGTGAGCCAATGGGACCTGGGCTCATATTCCATGTGCCAGAACTACTGCCCAAATGACTTGTGAGCAAATTACTGAAGCTCCATGCCCTCCTGGCAGGGAAGTTTCCGACCTGCATTGGTAGAGGGAGGGATTTTCTCATTCTGGAATGGCCCAACTCAAAAGCACATGTACAGTCCTTTTCTGTCTCTCAGTACTAGGCTCTGCTCAGGAAAAGTGAGTAAAGGTGCACTGGGTGAATCCCATGACCTAAGACCATCATCTGATCCAAGACACCAGGCTCAGAGAGGGACTAAGGCCTGCCCACAGACAAAGAGCCAATTCCCAGCACAGGCTGCCCTGGAACCTGGCTTTCATCTTTGGACCTCCAGGCACCCAGAGGCTCTTTCCACCCAGGCCTGGGGGCTGCATCTCATTCCTGTCTCTGACTCTGGGCCTGGTCTAGAGTGACTGATCACACCCCTTCTGCTGTGGGCAGAGTGGATGTGGGAAGTGGAACCACAGCTGCTGACAGGGCCAGGGTTGATCACTCCTGGGACCAAGTCCAGATTTATTTCCTTTTGCACTGCCCAATTCCTAGGGAGGAGAAAAAAAGAGCCTCTTTCAGGGTTTAGAGGAGAAGCCCTTTTAGGATTTTCCCTGCAGAGATGAGAAAGTGGTCCTTTCTCGGGAGTAGTGATAGAAGTGGAGGAGGGGGGACACGGGTGTGGGAGACTGCATATACAATCTGGTAAGGCTTAGTTGTAGCTGCTTTCTTCTCCCTTGCCTTAAGGGATGGCTTTGGGAGGCTGGAGGTTTAGATCTGGACATTGTGATGCAAAAACAGCAAAAGACTGAAGGGAAAGGAAACTTTCACTCCCCAGGCAGGACCACCTCAGCACCTGTGATGGATGGACCAATTTGAGCTAAAAGGTGGATGTTATGGAGGGGTAGGGAAAGGGCTTGGTGTTTTCAAAGCTGTGGCACTTACCTGTGAGGCCTTGGGTTCTTCCAATCTCTCTGGGCCTCAGTTTCCCCCTCTGTAAAACAAGGGAGTAGGGCGGGATGGGTCTGAGGTCCCTTCTAACACTACAGTAGGGAGCTTGGCTCTCATAGCCCCTCTCTGGCCAGCCTGCCTGGCTACAAGACTCCATGGTCTCCCCACAAGGCTTCTCTTCCCTGCTTTAAAGTACAGGCCCATCAGAACAACTAGTGCTAACAATTTCCTTGATTAGAGTCTTAAGTATTTCTGTTACCAGGAGACCAGGGCAAAAAAGTAAGCAATTCGAACTTATTTCTGCCTGAGTCTGTTTCCTTGATTGTCAAACGGGAGAATAACACTGCTCCTGTCTCCTTCTTGGTGAGACTGAGAAGCTTAAATAATTAAGTAGGTAGGAAAGGGGAACTCAGCACACAGTGGATATTTCCAGTGAACTACCTGCCCCATGGAGAGTGTATTTAAATTGATGCCTGAAGTGTGGATGCTCTATCCTGCAGAGGAGACAAGCCCTACTTTGTAAACACTTGGTATGTCTGTCTGACATCTCTATTCCCCTCATCTAGCTGACTCAATGGGATATCAGAAAGGCCCAGAGGCCAGAATACAGTCCAGGGCTCAGAAGAGCCTCATTGCTGATTGGTGCCTCATTCCTTCATTGTCAATACATATATACATACATACATATATATACTGAGACTCAGAACCATTGCACATTGGAGTTGGAAGGGAGTTGGGAGTGATGAAGGACCTGAGGCCCAGGAAACAAAGAGGGATGAGGACTAAAGGCTCCTGAAGAGGTCACATGACATTCTGCCCTATGGCCAACCTCAATTCTTTCCTTTCCACCTGGCTGCTTTCTCTGTCAGGCAAAGTCTACAATGCCATAAAAAAATCAGCCATAGCCTTCTCTTCTGGGTAATCCCAGGCCCTTCAAAGGCCTTAGGGCCCAAGGCAGAGGGGAGATGGTAAAGATGGGCCAGGATCAGTACCAGGCTCTAAGCCATCTCCTCCACTCCTAGCTATCTTAAAGCACTCATTTGCCCTTGTGGATGGACTAGGCAGCAGATAGGTGGTACAGTGGATAGGGAGCCAGGCCTGGAGTCAGGAAGACCCAAGTTCAAACCTAGTTTCAGGTACTTACTAGCTGTGTGACCCTGGGCAAGTCACTTAACCCTGTTTGCCTTAGATTCCTCATTTGTAAAATGAAATGGAGAAGGAAATTGAGCAAATAACTCCAATATCTTTGGCAAGAAAATCCCAACCGGAGATACAGAGAGTCAGACACAACTAAAGTGAATGAACAAAAAAGATGGGCCACACACTGTGCTGGGCATGAGGCGGGGGAGGGGGGGTGGAGACACAAAGTACAGATCTCAACACTCCACTGGAGGAAAACATGTATGCACAATGTGTCTACACAGTGAATGAGGGTGGGGGAGGCACCATCGGGATCAAGAAAGGCCTCCTGGAGGTGGTATTTGAGCTGAACTCTGAAGGAGGCCAGAGATTGTGAAAGGCCAAAGTGAGGAGGCAGGGCACTCCAAACACAGGAGAGAACCTACACAAAGCTACGCAGATGGAAAATGAAACGTGATGAATTAGAAACATCAATCAGGGAGAATGAAGGAGATGATCACTTCCGGACCTCAAATTACATTATGAAGCAACGGCCACCAAAAACAACCGGTGTCAGTAAATAGAAAGGTGGATGTAAAAACAATAGATAAATGGAAAAGACCAGACAAGGAAGATTTTGAACAATGGAACTCAGTAACTCAGGGTTTGATAATGCAGAAAACAGAAATTACTTAGGAAAGAACTCCCTAATGGATAAAAACTGCTGGGAAAACTGAAAGGAAGTCTGGCAGAAACTTGGCTTAGGCCAACCCGCACCTTATACCATACTCCACAACAGGTTCTAAGTGGATATATGACCATATGCAATGGTAAGAGCTGTCCAGTACGTGCTGGACATTGAGTCCAACATCTTTGTTTTACATTCAAGGAAACCGAAGAAAAAAATGAAACTTCCATAAAGCTAATATTAAAGATTAAACTATTAAATAAGAGAAACATATCCTCTCCTAGCTATAGGTAGAAGATATATTCTTAATCAAATGAGATAGAGCTAACTTTGAGTACATGAAACTGAAAAGCTGCTGCACAGACAAAATTAATGCACCTTGGATAAAAAGAGAAGTAGTGAATGGGAAAATATCTCTGTATTAAATTTTCCAGATAGCAATTTCATATCCACATTCTAAACTAACTATTCTAAAACTAACTAATTAACTAGAACTAACATATTCTAAAACCAAAAGCTATTAGTTAAGTTCTCAAAAGGGGATGAACACAAATAAGCCTGGGAAGATTTACATGACCTGATGCAGAGTGAAGTCAGCAGAACCAAGAAAATGAAATAAATACTATGACTCCAATGATATAAATGGAAACAACCACCAAGACACAATAATCCAAAGTAAATGTTTCAAAATCACAAATAACAGGTATAACTCCAAAGAGGTAGGAGGTTTCAAATGTGAGACATTGCCTCTGTTTTCAGACTTCTTCCATGTATTGATTGTGTGTGTGTGTATGGGTGTGTGCGGGCTATTTTTTCCACTCTTCTCTTTCTTTTAAAAAATATCATTCACTCCATGGGAGGGCTCCCTGGGAAGGGGAGCAATACTGGAAAACATTTTGTGAAAAATAAATTAAAATTTATAATTACCTTTTTTTTGTAAGTTGGTTAGTTTGGCCAGAAAGCAAAGAGTATGAAGGAGAGTCATGTAAGATGAGGCTGGAGTCAGATGGTGAAAGGCTTTCTTTAGGTAGCAGGAAGAGCAGTTTGGATTTGCTCCTTGAGGCAATATCGAGACAATGGAGTTTACTCAGCCAGGGAGTGATGAGGTCATATAAATTTGGGAGTCATCAGCTTCCAGATCCTGGGGCCCACAAGCCCCTTTCTGCTCCTGTTTCCAGAAAGACTCCTCCTACCCCCACCAAACCCCTCCATGTCAGTTTGCTCCCTTCCTTTAGAATTCTCCCTGGATGCCCCAAGTGGGAAGTGAGTCTCCTCAAAATTTTCAAATTTTGTATTATGTATCAATATGTAAAGTTGTTTCTAATCAAACATTTAATGGAAAAGTCTTTATCAAAAGGAAGCTATGCAATAATGGCCAAGAATTGGCCCAGAAAAAGGCATGGGAAAAAAATTCCCTTCTGCCTTTGCAGAGGTGGGTGATTATGGGGGCTGAGCACAGTATACACTGGTAGACTTGATTCATGTGTTATTCTTTGTTATAAGGGTCAATTTACTGGGTGTAGGGTGAAGAATATAATCCTGAAATGAAGGTGATATGATAAAAGAGACACATAAAAATTTTGTTTTCAGGAGCTTCCCAAAGTGGAAGGCAGGGCCCACTTTTCACCGCCTCTATCCAACCCATCCCGTTCAGGGGCCCTCCCCTTCTGTCTCTTTGAACTGCCAGTTTCCTTCAAAGCTTAGCTCTAAGGCCAGCTCCTACTAGGGCCTTCCAGATACCCCAGCTGCATATACTGAGGGCAGAGACAGCTTTGTTTGTATCTTGGACCTGGCACAGGACCCAGATCATTTCCTAATTATTATTTCTTCCCACCCAGTTACTGACTCCTAGCAATTCCTGTTGTTGGGTGTCAGACCTGCTCCTATCCCTTCCCTCAAGACCCCCCACCTCCAGGACATCCTTCCTCTCATTCCAGAACTCTGTCCCACATATCTGCCCCTGAGAGATGAGTGGGGATGGTTTCCTTCATTAAAGGACAACTATCTGAATGGCCTGGGTGAATTGAATTTGTGGGGGCTTTTGTTTGTGGAAATCTCCAGGTTCAGCCAAGAAACTGGATGCTTCCCAATTTGCTCCCTGCTGGTTCTCTTCTGCCCTCCCCCAACCAGACATACAGGACTACTTTCCTATTTGTGGGGTTCAAGGGAATCCAGCCCAAATAGTGAGCCCCATGGTATAAGCTTGACAAGGGGTCACCCAGGCATTGACTGAATACTTCTAGGGATGGCAACTCCTCCAGAGGCAGGCCACCCACTCTGGGATAGCTCGAGTTGTTAGGAATTTTTTCTTTTCTTGTTGCCCAAATCTGCCTGTTTACAATGACATCCATAGCTCTGCTTGGCCCCAGAGGGCAGGACCACAAGTATTTCAAGTTCTTGAAGACAGTCATTGTGTGCCCTTCACCCTAAGCTTCTTCTCCAGGCTCATCCTTATTTTCCCCAACCCATCATATCCAGGCCATATCATCCTGGCTCTCCAGCCTGACTCTCTTTCCAAAATGTGCCAAGAACTAAACTGAATAGCTCAGAAATTACCATGTCCACCCCAGAGCTGGACTGAGGGGAGGACCCTCTTTGTACAATGAAGAGAGCCGGGGAGGTGGGATAAGGCACCATTGTCCTTGGAGGCCTCCAAGCATTGGCTGGACAGCCACTTGTCTGTTAGATTATAGTGGGGATCCCTTTTCTGGTCTGGGTTGGATTAGGGGTCCCTTCCAAATTCTGAGCTCTGATCTCCATGACATGTCTTCTCTGAGCAGAATCTCTTTCTTCATTCCCTCCTATGGATAATATTAATTGTTCCTGTCTTGGGGACTTCTTAGGGATCCATCAAGATGGAAACTCTTCATTCTGGAACCTACCAAAGCCCCACTCCCACTCATTATTCTGAATACCAGTCAGCAAATCCTAGTCAAGATTATTCTAGAATCTAATGGATTCCCTAGAAGGTAATTCTTTCTCCTAAACTAGGATTAGAGAAGATGCTAGTGAGAGTCCTGGGAAACCTGGGCTCTTTCCCTTTTCTGCCACTAATTATGTGACCTCCCAGCCTCAGTTTCCCCAAATGTTAAAAAAAGGTAAGAAATAATTCCAGATCAATTTGCAAAGCCATGCATTCATGCAAAAAAAACCAAAACAAAACAAACCCCATCACTGCCTATGATGGGCACTGTCCTATGCCTGGTGCTGTGATGGTAATTCTAAAACAGTAATTCTAAATAGATACAAATCAAAGTGATTATGCATGCCTGGCCTAAATTGACCTTGCCAAAGCAGAGAGTTTGGAGCTCTTCCCTGGTATTAGAGTCAGCAGCTCTGATACTATGCCTGAGGCAAGTGGCTTACCCTCTCCGTGCCCAATATGCTATCTGCAAAAAACGAGACTGATAACTGCAATCCTCCCAAATCACAGGACAGTCCTGGGGAAGTGTTTTGTAAACCAGAAATGAGAACTTTTGATAAATGTCCAAGCCTTCCTGTTCACATTTCTCAGGGGCTGATAGTTATTCCCACCTCGCCAGCTTGAGGCCAAGTCATTTTAGCTTCTCCACTGGATCAGACTGTGAGTCTTACAAGCTTGTTTAGTGGATTCTGCCCCAGACACCATCCTGGGCCTCTGGAACCTAGGTGCCCACTCATTACTGAGAAGTTGGGGTTTCCTAATTCACTCCACATGCATGACTTCTTGCAAAGCTTCACCAGCCTTTGGCCACAGGTGGCCTGACATGGACCCAGATCCACTCCATTTCACCAGAAACTTGTCTGAGTTATCAGGTATGGCTTTTTGCATTGCCCTCAGCACAGAAGAGGGGCTGCTCTTGCCGTAGTCCTCCCTGACCCAGCCTGGCCTCTATCCCATGAGGTCCTGAAACAAAAACTGAACCCTGGCCCCATGATTAGAAGGTGCCACCCACACTCTCCAAGGCAGTCTCCCTACAATTTTCTCACTAGCAGATCTAGAAGAGGCATCCAAATAGCCCCAGCAACCCATAGGCAAGTGCAATTGCCCTCTCCCTCCCCCCAGGTCCTAGACTCCATCCTCCCCATCCTAGGATCCCCTGGCCCTGGGTTATGCAGTGCTCCAGCCAAGATCCTCTCCATCCCCAGTATCTATCATTTTCTCTATCCCCTTCCTCTCCCCAAAGTTACTGTGCTAGGTTTTCTGCCTTTCCTCCCCTCCACCAGAAAGCTTGCAACAGGAAGATGAACCGTACCCAGGGGCTAACTTGTTAGACAGGTTCTGGGGCTCCACCTTCTCCAGGCTGGGCTCTGACCCCCGGCCTGTACTGCCCCTCCTCGCCCCTAGGGCTCTGGGTTTCTCCCCATCTGAAGTCCATCTTTCCCTCCCCCTGGGGATCTCACAGCTCAGCAGAGATGATGGACAATCCTGGGTTCCCTCCCTCCCCAGGCTGAAGACAGATGTTAGGCTAGTACTGACCTCCAGGGATCTTTGATTTCTCCCCAATCCTAGATCCATCCTCCCTTCTCCCGAAGGATACTGCCCTCCTGGAGAGGTTCCACCTCCGAGGTCCTCCTCCAAGGATCCCAGGGTTCCTCCTTCCCCTTCCCCTCACAAGCTGAGATCCCTGACCTTAGCCTAGCACCATCCCCTGACCCCTGACTCCCTTCTAGTCCTAGGTCCATCCTTTCCTCTCCTCTTTCCCAGGAATCTTGCAGCTGGGGAGGTACCACCCTCACCCCCCATGACTCCGTAGAATCCTGGGCAACCTCACTCTCCCAAGCTAAGCCCTGACCATAGCCTGGCACCACCCCCAGCCCGCAGTCTCCCACTCCCTCCTTCCAGGTCCATCTTCCCCTCCCTTCTCTCTCCTAGTGCTCCTGCAGCTGCGGCTAGCCCCCCGGATCCCGAGCTCAGGCCATCCCTCCCGGCCCTCACCAGGGGTGGTGCGGCCGTCGCTGAGCGGGTGCCACGGATCCACGTCGGTGGCCACCAGGAGGCAGTCGGGGTCGCGCAGGTGGGCGCAGGCCTCGCTCAGCTTGGCGAAAGTGAAGTGCTCGTCATAGCCCACGAGCACTGCGCGCACGGGTCCGGGCTCGTCGCCGGCCAGGCGCAAGCCCGCGGCCCGCAGTTCGCCGCGCAGCCCGTCGCCTCCCAGAACGAAGACGGCGCCCGGCGGGCAGGGCCGCGGCAGACGCTGGCGCAGCAGACGCGCCGCACACAACGCTGAACTGAACAGCTGCTCGGCCGCCACGCCGCGGAAGCCCAGGCGCGCGAAGCGGCCGGCCAGCTCGGCCACCGAGCGCCTACTGTTGTTGCTCACAAAGAGCGCCGCCTTGCCGCCGCGGCCTAGCCGCTCCAGCAGCTCAGGCGCGCCCGGCACGATGCGCTCGCCGTTCCACAGCACCCCGTCGCAGTCGAACAGTACGCCCTGGGTGCGTGCCAACAGTTCCCGCAGAGCCCCACCGCCCAGCCGTTCGCAGGCCGCCATACAGCCGCCCGGCCAAACCCAGGCCAGCTACCGGGCTTTCTCCCGCGAGAATGACGTCCCGACCCCGCCCAACGCCCTCTCCCCAACGCCCCGGAGCCAATGGGCGCCAAGCATCGTAGGGGGGCGGGGCCTAAGGCGAGGGGCAGCGACCAATGGGAGGAACGGCCAGGAAACTTACAACAGGCTCAAAAGAGTGGGCCAATGGGTGAAGAGCTTCGCCTACACCGCATTTTCCCCGAAGTCCAAGCCTCCACTCGAGTAGCCTCTGTGGCCCTGGGGCCGCCCAGGGGAGGGGAAAGAGAGTAGCCAATCCACGCAGGAGGCTGAAAGAACTAACCAATAGGAAAATAATATCCCTCCCCCAGAAACCCCTCCCATTCCTCCTCAAGCTTCACAACTGAGACATTCTGGCCTCGATGCAGAAAGAGACCAATGGGCGCTGAGTGTCAGAAAGGGGTGGGATCACGGCTCGCGGTGACAGCCAAAAAGCGAACAAAGATGCGACCTAGGAGAAGAAAGAGAGCAATTGGGTGGAGCCATCGCCCGTACAACGGAAAAATGGGACAACGGGCTGAGAGATGCGCTTCCCCCAGGCCTAGATCCTGTGGGGAAGCGGAACCAAAAGCCAAAACTGATGGTAGAACTGACCAATAGAAGGGTGCACGTCCAGCCTCTTAGGGAGTGCCAGGTACTTGGCTTTGTTGTGGTAGCTCTGGGTACTCCCTCTGGAAAAGGACAAGGGGCGCCGTGGTACGGAGGACTCGGGGCCACAGCGTGAGGCCAGGTCCAACAGACTGGGGATGACGGCAACAGGAGGGAAAAGTGTAACGTGGGGGCGGGCCAACTTGGACATTTACAAAAACTCCGACCAATAATTTCCCGGAGAAGGACCAATCAGAACTAAGGAAGGGCTGAAGACCTGGGAAACTTGAAGAGGAGGCAGATGAGCCGCGGAGCTGACCAATGGGCACTTAGAGCTTTCCCCTATTCGTGGGCTTGTCCTTGAGGGCGGGCCTGAGCTGGGATTGACGTCCAACTTCCCCTATTAAAGGTCAGGTTGGAGGGAGGACCTGTCCAACAAGTACCCGGTGGCGATAGCGAGCCACAGGGGGAGAGAAGAGGTGGGTCGGCCGGATGCCGCGGCCAATCAGGAGCGAGGGAGAGGTAGTTGCTAGGGCAGGGTTGGATTTTCCCGGGAAAATGCCTTTGGGTCCAGCTCTGTGAGAGGCGGGGCCCCTAGAAGCTTTGATTGGATTTAAATCCGATCCCCTGTGGGAATCCGGACCCTCCCGGAGGTGGGGGTGAGGGGAAGGGAATGAACTACTGTGCCTACTGTGTGGCAGGCCCTGTACTAACCAACAAAGGTAAAAAGGTAATAAGTCATATACTGTGTCTGTACATTTGTGTATGCATATATATGTATGCACAAAACACACATTTTATACATACATATATTTGTGTATATATACAGTACAATGTAATGATTTATATGTGAATACACGTTGTATATATTTGCATGTTTATGCACATTCTATATATACATTGTATGTATATAGTTGTAGGTATATAAACACGTTTGTATATATACATTGTATATATTTGTTTACACACATTGTATCTATACCTATATTTGTACATAGGTATACATTGTACATACACATATATACTTTGTATGTTTATATACCCTCAGGAAAAGGTAAGTTTTATGTGTCTATATAGAATATAGAATATGCATCTTATGTATCCATATACCCACATACACTTGCACCCCTTGAGCATGTGCATGATAGAAGCTTAGGTGACAATAGGGCAGTGTATACTAGCTTAGGGCCTGGTATCAGAAGACCTATGGTCTCAGACACTAGCTGTGTGAGCTTGAGCAAAACTGCTGCATTGGTTTCCTCAGTTGTGAAATGGAGATAAAGGGCACCTACCTCCCAGGCTTGTGAGGATCAAATGAGATCATACTTATAAAGGGCTTAGCTTAGTGCCTGTTGCCAGTACTATTACTGTCATGAGACAGTGAGCTTCCCCATCACCAGAAGTGTTCAAACAGGTCCTGTAACTCTTGGCCAGAGATGCTGTAGTGAGCAGATGACTCCTGACCCTTCAAGAGTGGAAGGAACAAGACTTATGGTCTTTGTTCCAGAATAAACCTGACCTTCAGTCACAGAAGCAGCTGCCTTTTCTTTTCTCAATAATCACCTTTATTTGGAGGACAAAGGGGAAGCCAGTCACACACAGGGTACACTCCAGTTTAATCCAAAATAATTTACAAGCCATACCAAGACAAAAACAAAATTAAAAATCTTTTTGGGAAAGGAAAATAGATGCTCTCCCAGGAAAGTCAAACTAAGAGCCCTCCCTGTTCCTCTTCTCTTTCCCTCCCTGACTGGACCCCGCCAGGCAATGGGGAGGGAGGTCTGGATGCCCAGAACCAGGGGCACCACAAGAAGGGAAAAGGACCAGGCTCCTCCTCAGCTCCCAAGGCAAGGGACCAGCCTGGCTGGGACTGGGGGCCAGAGGCACTTGTGGCTGGAAGATTTCCATCCTGTCTCCCAGGCAGTTGAGGGCTGAGTCACTGGAGCTCCCAGATGGGAAGGGGCCAGGGATGGGACAGAAGGAAAAGGGGCCCCAGGTAATAGTACAGGTGAGGGGGATGGACAGTGCACTGTGGTGAGATGGGAAGAGGCAGCCAGGCCACCCCTGGCTCAGTCGGTCTCTGACGCAAGAGTCCTAGGCCGGGGCTGGGGAGGAATGGTGACCCCTCCTTGAGCTGCACAGCTGTCCCCCCCAGGGCCTCTGGGCTCCCCAGGGACCTCAATCTCAGAGCTGGGGTTGGGAGAAGCAGGGGAGGGTCGACTCAGCCGACGCACAGGCTGGGGAGGTTGAGGAGGCAATGGGGGTGGCACAGAGGGGGCCTTAATATTGCTGCCTGCCTGACGTCGGGGGAGGGCCCTGGGAGTAGCAGGACTCCCTGGAGAAGAGGGCTGGGTCTGAGGCTGGGGTTGCTGTTGAGGTTGTGGTGGGATTGGAGCCATAGAGGGAATGGTTGGGGGTGAAGATCTGAGACTCTGGACCTGGGGTGGAGGCACCATGGGTCGGGCAGGGGCTGGGCGTTTGGCTATAGAGAAAGTCAAAGAGGAAAAAAAAAATTAAATTAGGGATGCCAGATACTCCTGCCCTGACCTTTGATCTTGGTCTTACCATTACTCAAGGCCCTGTTCCTCCAAGACCTCCCCAACTCTTTTTTTTTTTGCTTTTTTTGGAGGGGCAATCGGGGTTAAGTGACTTTCCCAAGGTCACATGGCTAGTGTTAAATGTCTGAGGCTGGATTTGAACTCAGATCCTTCTGCCTCCAGGGCTGGTGCTCTATTCACTTTGCCACCTAGCCACCCCCCTCCCCAACTCTTCAAGTCCACCCTGGCATCCCATTCCCCTGGCCCAGCACCCATGGTCTCTCCAGCACTGTGGAGCAGGATGTAGGGGCAGGAGTTCTGGCTTAAGAGTCCAAAGTCCTGGCTCCTGGTCCTGGATCTGACAAAAGACCAGTGTGACCTTGGGCTCCCTTTCCTGGGCCTCACTATGGGCATGTAGACTAGACAGTCTCTAAGAGTTCCTCCCATGCTATGTCCTAACAGTTTATAGCTCAGACATTCCCTCTTCTAAGGCTCCCCAGCTCTAATATCCCCTGTTCTAAGTTCCCTCCCAGCCCTGACATTCCTTGTTCTGAGACCCCTCCCAGCTCTGACCTTCCCTGTTCTAAAGGCCCTCCTAGCCCCAACATCCTATATTCCAATGAATCAAGAAGCATTCATTAAGAACCTACTGAATGCCACAAAAGTGACGCTATCCTTGGCTGTCAAGGAGCCTCTGTTCTAAGGTTCCTCCCAGACTGGCCATGCCAATATTCTTAGGGTTCCTTGCTTCTCTCTCATTTTATACTGCTCATATTGTATCTCTCCATCTACACCAGGATTTGGCAGTCCCAACTCCATCTCTGAGCAAGATCTCAGCCCCTGAAACCCTTACTTCCCATGGCAAGCCACTCCCGCCCCCGCCCAGTGCTGGGCCATGGGGAGACTCACTCTTTCGGGCTGTATCCTCAGCTGGTCCAGGTGCTTCTGTGGGGTTGCGGCTGACTTTTGGGGAGGCGGGCCTTGGTGGAGGTTCAAACTCTACCTTACTGAGGGATAAAGAGATATGAGGACACAGGTCTCAGCTAGAGATAGGGACCCCAGGGCAGTTTTCTAGGAGCCTCCTGAATGCCAAGAGACTCCATCCTCTCAAGGTGAGGACTTTCTTGGCAACCAGTTATGTGAAGGAGCACTTTACTGCCTAGTGGCCATTGTTGGGAGAACCTTTGCTGCTGTCAGTCGGAGACCAGGAGGCAGTTTGGTAAACACACCCCAATGCCCCAGTCAGAGGACTGAGAACCAGGCAAGCAAGTCTGCCTGGGCTGAATGGAATAGAAGCAGTAGTGAGCTCCCCATCAATCTAAGTGTTCAAACATTTATAAGGAAAATGCTTGAGGGGATTCCTAGACTAGATGGGAGGTAGTGGTATCAAAAATCATAGGATTATACATAAAACTGGAAGGGACCTCAGAGTATCTACTCTAATCCTCTCATTTTACAAATGAGGAAACTGAGGCACAGTAATATTTTTTTCCTCAAGTCTAAGGTTCTAGATTCATAGGGCTTGTCCATGGCAGAGGGACAGGACATCTCAGTAGCTCTGGATTCCAGACTCTTCATGGAATCATTAAGTCAAAACAAGTCCCTTGTGCTTGGGCTACTTATCCTGGATATTCCTACCCAGTTCCTCAAACCCTGGGAGCCTAAAGTTGGAGAACAAGGGAGTATGCAATCTAGGGGGTCCCCATCTGGAACTGGGGCAGAGGATCGAGGAGACTGGAATAAATGATCTCTAGGGCCCCTTCCAGCCCTATATCCTCTGATTCTGTAGTTATATCAGGGTCTGAGACCTCCCAGACCCCCAGGGCCTGCCTTGTCTCAACTGTTCTACTAACTGGTAATGTAAATTTCCTACCAGGTCTGGAGCAATTCAGAATTCAGGTCTGTAACATCTGCTCTCTACCACCGAGGCAGGGCTACGTGGCACAGTATATAGATTGCTGGCCTCAGAGCTGGGAAGACCTTGGAATTCAAAGCCAGCCTCAGACACTTACTAGCTGCGTGACCTCAGGCAAGCTATTTCACCTCTGTTTGTGTCAGTTTCCTCAGCTGTATAATAAGGATAAAAACAGCACCTACCTTCCAGGGTTGTCCTGAGATGAAATGAGATATTTACAAAGTGCTTAGCACAGTGCCTGGCACATAGGAGCTACATAAAAGCTAGCTTTCATTATTATTAGTTATTATTACTACTACCACCACCAATGAGAAAGGCTGGAGATGTTTGGAGGCACCCCTAACCTTATAAAATATAAGGGAAGCCCACAAGGCCATCCTTCCCTCTTTCCCTCCCTCCCTCAGTTTCCCAGAAAGAATACTCAGAACTGGAAGAGATGCCAGTTGTCCAACCTATCAGAGACCTTGTAGCAGCAGCCACACTGGCATCCCTAGGATGGCTGCTAGCACAGGCTCTTATATCTGCTTTACTAGGAAAGAGAGCTGTTTATGGGGCCAGTGTTTTTTTTTTTTTAATTACATTCACTAGTTCAGAGGAAAAGCCAGCACCCTGAACTTCATAGAAAATACAAGCAGAGAAATAAAGACCAACAGACAGGGCTCTGACTGCTTGAATCATAGCAATATTACTATACACCTTACATACACAGATCAAGAGAGTCTTTACATCTGAGCAGTTGGGGAGCTCTGAACATAAGCATTCAGAATCCCACCAGCGAATCACAAGATCCTTTTCATAAGGGAGCCTCCAAAGCAAAATACCAACTCAGAGTATAAATATGTCTCAGAGCCAGAAGGCATCACAACCCTGGTGATGCAGTGCCTAATTAGAAATTAGCAAAAGGTGTGAAAGCCTTCCAGCAAGCAAGCCTCCCCTAAGCAAGCTTCCCTTAACGGGCTCCACCAGAGGCCTATCATGGGGAGGGGGGTGGGTGGGGGATCTTAAATCCCATTAACATTACAGACTGGAGCTGGGGTGACTCTGGGGTGACCCCTGAGGGTCATTTTGACATCCAAATGTTCTTACCTTTCCTTGGCCACTGGAGGGGGTGTGGTGGTGGCTGAGAATTCTTCTGACTTGGGACTGTCAGTAATCTTTTCCTGGGGGTGGGGTTGATACAGGAGAGTGGGGGAAGTGAACAAGCCAGAGACATTGAAATCCATTTCTGCAAAAGAAGGGGGAAAAATTCCAAAGCCCTCCTGGGACAGAGTCAACTGAACTGAATTCAATTCGGTTAAGGAATACCGATTAGGCAGTTCAGTTACCTACCATGTGCCAAGGACTGCTCGGGGTGAGGGAGGCACAGAGATGAAAAGCGATCGAGCCCCTTCTCAAGGGGCTCAAGGTCCATTCTGAGCCCCTCTCTCCCTTCATCAACAAGATGGGGGACCACGGGTGAGGAATGCTGCATACGCTTCCAGATACCATCTACGTGCTGGTGGATTTTGCTAAGCTGTTGTTTTCCTCTTTCTTTTAAGTCTTTACTCTAAGGGATGCCTCACCATATTCAGAAACAGATGGGATATAAAACCACAGACCTCAATCAACAATGAGGTAATTTTTCTAAAAGCCTGCATCAGTTGGAATAGAAGTTGTCTGAGAGCAGGGAGTGTGTTCCCTTTGTTTTTGTCTCCCCAGCACCTAGCCCAGGGCCTGGCGCAGAGTAGGCTTTTTGACTGATTAAAAAGGAGGACAACAGCTCCCATTTCCATAGTACATTAAGGTTTTTGCCCCCACTACCATGTGAAGTGACCAGTACAGGTATCGTGATCCCCATTTTATAGAAGAAACAGTTGTGGCTTAGAGAGGTAGCGACTAACCAGCAGTCACACACAGTGTCAGAGAGAAGACATAAAGCCAGGTCTTCTGACTCTCTGTCCCTGGCCCCTCCCTTGGTGATGTCCCATGATTCACCATCAGAAACCAGTGGGGTTTTCCTCATGGAGCTAATGTTGAAGAAAATGGATGGTTGCCATCTGCCCTATCGCTGTGCCCCTAAAGGCGCTGTACCCCTAAAGACTCTGGGCCTTACAGCTGCATGTGCTGAACTCTTCAAGCCCAGGGACTTCCTTTTCTGTTTATGTCTCCAAAAGCCTGGCCCATTGTGAGCACTTAATAAATGGTTCTCTCTTCATTCATTCACTCCCTCCCTCATTCATTCAGTTTTCTTCTGAGAATTGTCTGTCCATGGCCTTTCACTCCTTAGGTGTTGGGGAAGGGCTTTAGGTCCTGAATATTTCTTTAATTCCCCACAGATCTTGGAAAGCAGACTCTCCTCAGAGATATTTGATGCAAAGGTTTGCTTTTTGCCTTCCCAAATTACCGCTTAACCCAACTGCATTCACTTTGTTAGTGCCAGCCTTCTAATGTCATGGAACAGAAATGACCAATTTTGTCTTGTGATCACTTCTCTCTTCTTTGATTAAGAATTCCCTCCTTAAGATGTCTACATGCAGAGAAAGGTCTAGAAAGAACAGAGTTTAAATGGAGACTGAAGCAAACTACATGCTCTCTTTCTTTTCTATGTTTGGTTTGGTTTCCTCTTTCCCATTGTTCATTCCATTGGTTACAACCCTTCTATA
>CM053581.1:406055552-406105839 GCA_028627135.1 Pseudochirops cupreus
AGCCACTCTGGAGGGAAGGCCTCTCTGACTTTCTCATTCATTTGTATAAGATTATAGATTTGGAACTAGAAGGGATTGAGAGGCCATTAAGATTTGGTGATTTGAGGTTTAAGGTGTTGGTCTAAAGCTAATTTCTGCCAAACCACTTTAGTCTTCTGATTCTTCAAACTCTTTCTACTATGCCAAGAGGAGGCTCCACACTTGGAGGGCTGAGGAAGGGGCAGAATGTCCAGTAGGAACAAAAAGGGGAGTGAAATAAGTCCTCCTCCTAGGATATGGCGTGTTTAAGGGCTGGAGGACCGGTCTTTGCCATCGCTCCCTCCCTGCCTCCACCCTGAATAGTCCCGTCTTCCCTGACTCTGCCAAGGTGAGAGCTCAAGTGCAAAACACACACACACACACACACACACACACACACACACACACACACACTGACATAGACAAACATACACATATAAACAAACACATTCAGACACACACACACACACACACAGATCTTACCTCCGGGGAAGAGGGTGTCTGAATTCTGGATCAATGCCTCCACCACACCGACCACCTGGATAGAGGACACAGAGGCTGTGTCCAGCTGAGCCTGGTCTCTGAGATGTTGGGGAGGAGAAGTGGTTAGCATTAGCTCAGGGTTCCCAGCCCCAGTGCCTATTCCGGGATCTCCTAGTGAAGAAAGCATCTGTGAAATTTACCTCCCCCCACCCCCTTCAGGGAAGGCTCAGGGTGGGGAAGACACCTGCGCACACACTGTCTGAAGGGATTTGGGGAACTTCATTCTTTAATCCAATAATCTCTATTTCTAGCCTCCACTAAAATCTTCCCTCTTCTGATATCATCCCATGGTCTGGCAGAGATTCTGAGTTCAGAAAGGGTCTAGCACAGGCCTGCACAACCTACAGCCTGCAGGCCACTTGCAGCACACCAAAGGATTTGGCCGACCCATGAAAAATGTAGAGGAAATCACCTCTTTTTTTGCTGGTCACCTGAGATCCTTTGACAGGCCCCAGGTTGTGCAGGCTTGCTCTAGTAGATACTGCCCAGCTCAATAACCAGCCCTGACTGACATCTCTTGTTCTCAGATCCCTCCCATCTCTGACATCCCCTGTTCTCAGGTCCCTCCCAGCTCTGACATTCCCTGTTCTAAGGCCCCCTCCCAGCTCCACATCCCAGTATTCTTTGCTCAGGTTCCTCCCTGGTCAAGTACTCCCTTCTGGGTCTAAGTTTCCCACGTTCTTGCTCCTACCCATCTCTTGTAGGTGGCCAGAGCAGGTTTGGTCCTAAGACAATGGCAATGTTGCTCGGGGTCATCTTGTTCACCTCCTGCTCCTTGGCCAGCCTGGCTAGGAACTTGATCAAATATCTGGGTGGTAGAGGAGAGTTGTGGGAGGGAATCAGGAGTGGGCCACACCCCCTCCTGGCTCAAGCTCTTCACCTTACCAATTTGAATGGGCTTCCTCAGCCCTGTTGCCCTTCTTCCCTCTCCATCCGCCCCACACTTCTCACTCACCCTAGTCACATTGAGGAACCCACCTTAGGTTGCAGAGATTTTCCTGGGGCAGTTTCCCACAAACTTCTCGGAGGCCCTCAAGCCTGGACATTGGCTCCTTCAGACTGGAAACAGTGAAAGAAGGGACAAACATCACAAAAGGCACAGAGGGCTCTGAAGGGAAGGCCTTGGACTTTCTCATTTACTTGTATTACAGAATTATAGAATTAGAGCTAGAATGGCCTGAGATCATGAAGCCTAACCCCCCTCAGCTGAGGCTCCCCAGCTCGGAAGGCTCTGAGGGGAGACAGGAACTCCAATCTTCCTGAAGACAAGTCTGGCATTCTACCACTACCCCATGGGGCCTCCCCCACCCACTTTGCCTCAACTGGTTTTCTGCCCCCACTCACTTGGCAGCTCTCATCCAGTCCTCATAGAGCTCAAATGTCATGAGG
Source organism: Pseudochirops cupreus (assembly GCA_028627135.1). Lineage (NCBI taxonomy): Eukaryota > Metazoa > Chordata > Mammalia > Diprotodontia > Pseudocheiridae > Pseudochirops > Pseudochirops cupreus. The sequence continues at coordinate 406,057,503 of CM053581.1, forward strand.
GGCTCAGGAAGCTCCCGGAGGTAAGACTTGAGGGCCCCTGAAGAGAGCAGGAAGGGAGAGAGAGGCAATGTCATCCCAATGCCCAGAATCCTCAGCCCAGCTTCTCCTCAGTACAAGCCCACCCAAGGCATGATGGTGAAAGCCCCTTGGGCCCAGCCCCATCCAAACTGTTCTAGGGAAGCCTCCCACTGGCATTCCAGCAGGGGAAGTGCTCCATCTAAAGGAATGAAATGTGAATGGTGGAATTACCTATCGGTGAGCTAAGTATTGTTCAGTCCAGAGAACACCTGAAATCAATGTCAAAATTATCTAGACTTTGTCTTTCCTCTGCTGAAGGGACACCCCAGATGTAGTGTGCACATCTTGGCGGCTTTGGCTGTTTGGTTGGTTAATTTTGCTAAACTCTACTCTCTCCCCCCACTCTGCCTCCATTTTAAAAAAGTTTTGTAATAATGAATGGTCCACAGGGTGGAGGAGGGGGGACTCGGGAAGGATAGCTTGGAAAATGAAAGTAATATAAAAGCTAAAGAGGTCAATATATAGGTAAAAAGAAAGAAAGGAACAAAAAAAAAGAAGGAAGGAAGGAGGGAGGGAGGAAGGAAGGAAGGAGAAAGACAGGAAAAGAGGAAGGAAGGAAAGAAGAGAGGGAGGAAAAAAGGAAGAAAGAAAGTATAGAAAGAGGAGAGAAGAAAAGGAATAAAAGGACAGAAAGAAGAAGAAGATGGAAAGAAAGGAAGGATGGAAAGGATGAAAAGAAGTAGAGGAAGGAAGGAAGGGAGGGAGGGAAGGAAGGGCCCAGCCAGCCATCATGGCCAGCCCAGCCTAGGGTTCTGGTACCAGCAACTGCATGAGGGTCGGAGCAGAATTCCTCCAGGCTGCTGGGATTAAGGGCCATCGTCTGCTTCAACCTCTTGAGCACAGAGGCCCCTGCAGCCAGGCGAAAGAGGCCCTAGGGAAATGGAAAGCCATTGTTGTAGAGGGGTGCCCATTGAGGCATAGGCCAAAGGGGAAGAGAGCTATGGGGATGAGAGAATCCCAAGGAGGCCTGAGGAAGAAGAGAATGGATGGATGATGGAAAAAAATGAATCCAGGCAAGGTGGGGTATGAGACTAGCTGCCATGGGAGATGGGGAGAGAAGAAAAAAGGTTGGCCTTGGATATTGTCCCCAACCCTCCATGGAATACAACTTCTCTCTCCACTCTCTAAGGGCTGAAGGCCCTAAGGTTGGGCCCTCTAGCCTCCCCATATATTACTATGCACTTAGGAAAAAGATCCAACACACTCACTTACACTAAGGTAGAAATTACCGATGATGGCATAGCCGTTCTAGGAACATTTGTATTACTAGGGAACCATGCTCTTAACCTAAAGGCCTGTGTGAGAGAATTCCCAACACTAGCCACAAGCCAGAAGGTGACAGAAGTGGCTCATTTCAGTAGCAGTAGGATATCAGGAGAGCCAGCTCCATTATTAATCTGTTGCGTGACCAAATAAATCATCTGATCTCTCAGAAGCCCCACCCCACTCTCTCATAGGGCTGTTGAGAGATGTATGTAAAATCCCTTTGTAAACATGTCAGCTGGGTTTGAATCCCAGCCCTGCTGCTTGCTCATTACCTGCAGCTTTAGGCAAGCCCCTTCCCTTCTCTGGGCCCTGGTTTCACCATCTGTAAAATGGCAGGTAAGAACTCATCTAAGAACTCATCCTGCACTTCTGGAATTCTCCATAGCCATGTGGGATAAGTATCTGCCACCTACAGTACTTGCCCCAGCCCCTCCTATGCGTGAGGTGGACCTGCGGGTGCCCTCCCTTCTACCTCTTCCTTCATGCCTTCAGACAAAAGCATCAACACACAGGCCTCCAGGGGCAAGGCAATGTCCCGTCCAGTCTCCTGCAGATGGGTCCTCAAAGCCACCCCATACACTTTAGTGGAAGAGACATCTGATAGCCGGGTGCTGCTATCTGTGGGAGGAAGATGAGAAGAGACAGGGTGAAGAAAGAGTGCCTTGCCTTCCCCTCCTTGGAAAGAACAGCCTTGGAGGCAAGATATGAGACTAAAAGATCATCCTACTCTCCCTTTGCCTCTCCTGTGCCCTCAAACTAACTTCCCAACCTGCCCTTACTCCAGCTCAGCTCAGGAGCTGAAGGTTAGATGGGAACTCCACATTATGGGAAGCCAGAGGGCCTGGGTTCAAATCCTGGTCACTTGGGCATTTTAGACACCTCTCTCATCCTCAGTTTATTCCTCTGTAAAAATAAGAGATCTCAGAATTCCCTTTCCCATGAAAATCCCTGACCCTGCCAGGTCTTAGGAGAAAGAACACTATCTGTCCCTCTCTCTCTGTCACAAGGCATTTCCAGTGGGAGGGAAAGAGGAGTGGGTGAAAACAAAGGACTGTGGATTGAAAAAAAATTCATCTCACACACACACACACACACACACACACACACGGTTCAGAATCAGTAATTATGTGTTTGAATCCTACCTTGGCTGTGTGACCCTGGGCAAGTCACTTGCCCTTCTGAACCTCATTTCCCTTATCTGTCAATTAGGGGAGAGGAAGGAGTTGTCCCTGTTTTCCCAAGCACAAAGTGACTGGCAAAGAATCCTAGACACTTCACAAAAATTTATTGGATTGGAGGGGGTTGGAGGGAGACATCTCCAAATTCTCTTTTCTCTCCAATGCCTTAGTTAATCCTCTTTCCACTAGATAGGACTGAGGTGAAACCTTCAGAAATCTGGAGGCAGGGGAAGGGGGGAGCTTTCTCCTCACTTATCACTTCAACCATCCCTACCCCCACTCCCTTTAAATCCCTCCACACCAATACCCATTGCTTCTAGGAGGTTTTCTCTGGCCTGGGGGGGGAGGGGGAGGGCTGGTGACCCAAATCAAAGCCACTGTTCCCCTCCCTCCCAGAGAACCTGGGCCTTCTTCCCCTCAGTCGAGATGCGTGGAAAATTTCTGGAAGTTTGGAAGCAGCTGGTAGAGAGGAGAGGAAGTGGAGAATGGATGGCAAATTCAGGAAAAGGGGTTGTCCTAATAACTTTAGTTTTTGGTAGACTTTTGGAATGCCCTGTATACCGAATACAGGTTTGGTTTGATTTTTCTAGCATCTGTTGTAGGCATGTAGCCACGTTGTTCATTCAGAAACAAAATATGTCACATAATTCCTCCTCCAATGTCTACAGCATTTTCTTTATCATTTACCATGTATATATTCTGTTGCCCTTAACTTATCAAGGAAATCTAAGCCACTTGAGGGCAGAACTGCACTCATTTTTGTCTCTGTCTCTCTAGCACCTTGGACAGAGCCTGGCACACAGTAAGCTCATGGTCAGCCTCCAATTCAACAATCCGATTCCATCCAATGAGAACTTATCAAGGGACAATTCTGTGCCGGGCACTTTCCTGGGTGACAAATGCACACGGTCCCTGCCCTGGAGGAGCACCTATTCTAGGAACTGGGTGGAGCAGGTATTATTTATGGTGGGTTTTCATACCTCATCTAATGCCAAACTTGGTTGATGTGTGCATTAATTTTGTCAACTTCCTTCCCACCTATTTTATTCTTTATCATTAAGGCTGAGAAGCAGCATTTGAACCCAACTCCTGGGTCTCCAGTGCCATTGCTCTTTTTACTGTGCTGTGAGGAAATTGAGGGTAAGGATGGAAAGTGTCTTGGCTGAGGTCACATAGGCCTTAGCAGGAAGAAGTCAGTCCTGAGCTCCCCATTAACTGCAGATACCTTGTGCAGGGGCAGGTACCACAATACCTGTGTGACCGTGGGTATCCTTTAGCTCAGCCAAGGCCGTGTCCAGGGAGCTCAGGGATTTGCGGTGGTAACTAGCCTGCAGCTCCAGAAGCTGTGCAAGAGAATGGGCAAGGGTGAGGGCCATTAGGTGAGTCTTGGGGGCAGAGAAGTTGGGGATTCCCCTGTCAGAGCTCTCCTCCCATCTCCCCCAACCTAGTTCTGACAGTGCAGAAAGAGGATCGCTGACCCCTGGGGGTGATGTGAGGGGTGGGGAGCTTTGTAGACTCTCCTTCCTCCTCAAAGTGGGGAGGCCTGGGGGCCCTCTATGTCTTTCTTTCCCCAGGGCTCCTCTGCCAGGAATCAGCAGCCTTTCTCCACCCCCCATGTTGGCCCCATCCCCCAGAGGCAAGGACAGGGGAGGGGGCGGGGGAGGGCTCCTGGAGGCTCTCACATTGATGAAGTAGTTGGCGTAGCTGTCTTCCTTTGTAGCAAAGTGATACAGGTCTGACAGGTACTCATCCTAGGAGAGACATAGCAGGCTCCAGATAGCTCTGGGCTCAGGCCCACTCTTCCTCTGCACCTCCAAGCCCAACCTCCTGGGCCTGTGCCTGGGCTGGGGTGCAGGACGGCAGCCCCTCTCCCCAGAATATAAACTCTTTGCAGACAATGACTACTTTGCTCTGATTTTTCTATTTACCTAGTACAGGACCCTGCTTACAAGTAGGCACTAAATAAATGCTGGCTGAGTTGAACCGATTTCCCAGGGCTATCACATCCTTGTCACTCAACTTTGGACAGATCACTTCACCTCCATTCTGAGTCTTCAGGGCCTAGCACTGTGTTCGCATACAATAATACACAATATAATAAATGCCTGAAATGAGTTGAGAGATGTATCATTTTGTCAGTGTGGCACTTTGCAAAGCGTTGAGGCCTAGTGCATAGAGCACTGGGCTGTCTTTTGCCTTTCTTTATCTCTCCAGTGCTCAGCACAGTGCCTGGCCCTTAATAACTGTTTATCGACTGATGAAAAGTATTTTAACCTCTTCGGGCCTCAATTTCTTCCTCTGTAAAATGGGTCCAAGAACAGCATCTACCTCCCGGGGTTGTGAGGATCAGAAGAGATAAAGGATAGAAAGAACTCTGTGCAAACTGTAATGCACAAGAGAAATATTGGTTAGGTTTAGTAGTAAGAAAGATTGTTCTAGAGGCGGAAGACCCGAGTTCAAATCAGACCTGTAATGTTTCCTACCTAGGGGATAGTGGTACACAGTAGAAAGGAGTTGGGATTTGGAGGCAGGGGTATGGGGCTCAAACCCTGCCTCTGTCACTTACTACCCGTGTGATCATGCACAAATCACTTCACTTCTCAGGCCTGTAAAATGGGAAGGCTAGATTAGATTAGACTTCCAAAGTTCCTTTTAGCTCTATATCAAGGCTTCTTATCCTGAGGCTATGATCTTGTTTTGGTTTTCTGGGGTTTAAAAAATATTTTTATAATTGACTTTCAATATCATTAGTTCCCTATGTATTCCTAGGTATTTTATTTTATGCTTCATTTGGCTTCTAGTGAGTACAAAAAAAAGTGATCTCTATTTTACAAAGGAGGAAAGATGCTCAGAGATGGGCAGTGACTTGACTGTAATAAGATCTAGCCTCCTGTTAGAACTCTCTGCCAAGAGCCATGGAACCTCTGAGGTCCTCACCTTGGACTGCTCTACCTTCCTCTTCAGTTCTTCTTCCTCTTCCTTCAGAGTCTCCAGCTTATTGGTTGTGGTGTTGTGACCCCCAGGACCCCCTATACCAGGTCCGAGGCTTGAATTTTTGGCCATCTGACTCAGCCTGGAGAAGGGTCAGGAGGAAAAAGACGCAATGACCAATCACCTTCCCCCCAGCCCTTCTCAAGTCATTCAGGTTCCTGGCAACTCACAAGGAATCCTGGGGTTCTAATACAAATGAGCTTACCAGAGTATTCCCTTATCCAGGAAAGGGATGTACACATGGGTGCCCCCTTGTGGCCCTTGGAAAGCACAGCCTGGTTAAAGCATTCCCCTAGGGAGTACAGAGGGTCTGGCTTCTGGCTGACTAGCTCATGCAAGGCAATCACAAACAAACCATGCAAAAAGATGTGCCTTGTCAGGAGCACAAGACACAGGCATAAGAATATATGTGCACACTATCATTCACACTCACTCACACACACAGCATCCTCTCAAACATCCTGTATTTCAGGCACAGTATGTCTAGAGAGGAATTCTCCCAGACTTACTTGCTGTATGACCCTGAGCAATCAATTAACCTCTCTGAGCCACTTACTTTATCTGCAATGGGGATAAAAAGGCACAATACACACACACACCTACCCAAGGCAAGTTGCCAGACCTGAAAGGCTACACGAATGTTAACCACTGAGATGGGCATTTGGGAGTTTGCAAATCAATGTCCTAACTCTGCCGCAGACTGTGGAATGAGCCACCTCCCAGGAGTACTGTGAAGAGTTCCCAGGGTGTTGGATCAGCCTCCAAAGGCAACAAAGACAAGGGCTGTCATCACTTTCATTATAACTGTCATTATTGGGGCGGCTCGTGGTGCAGTGAATAGAGCACTGGCCCTGGAGTCAAGATGACCTGAGTTCAAATCCGGCCTCAGACACTTAACACTTACTAGCTGTGTGACCTTGGGCAAGTCACTTAACCCCAATTGCCCTGCCTTCCCCCCTCCAAAAAAAGAAATAACTGTCATTGTTTTAAAGAGGAGAAAACTGAGGCCCAGAGACAGGACATGATCTGCGCCAGGTGGCCCAGAGCTGTACCGCGTTTCTTCTGGCTCCAAGTCCAGGGCTTTTGTCATGCAGGCACTGTGTGATGTTCATGTCATGGTATGTGCATACTTACACATGTGTGTACAGAAGTGTGTGCATGTGTTTACCTTGTAAGCATACCCATGCAGATGCAGCTCCACACCTGTGTGGTCATACAGCACATAAATGGGAGCTGTTGCACATGCTCTCACTTCTGCACAGTACACATGTAGATGCATGCATAATCAATAATGCATATATGATACACCCATGTGCACATATTTACACAAAGTATTGACAGAGTTGTACATAATCATAACACGCAAGCACATACTCATGAGCACATAATAGCATGCTTATATTTACATGTGCATTCACACACTATACACATGAACACACATGTGCATGAAAGAAGTTACACACATTTTAAAAATGCCTTGCCCTTTGTCTGGGAAGGTGACCCTACTATTATCAGCAGAACAGACCCTTGGTGTTGGATGGGTAGTCTCCCCTAATCCCCCTTCAGTCAGAGGGCAGGGTGTTGAGATGATTAGGGTGGTATCAAGGGTGTAGCCTGTGGCTGGGAAATAAAGCAAAGTGAGTTGGGGGAGGGGCCCCTGCTCTGATCCCAGAGCCCACTACACACATAGTCCGGCATAAGTCATCTAGTTGTGTGGATCCAAACCTCAGGTCAACACCATCTACTCACCTGCTCTTCAGGGCATTCCAGTCTAATACCAATTTCTGAAGGTTTTTTTTGTGCTTGAGAATGGATGGAAGTTCCTCCTGGTGGATCAGACAAAAGGCACAGACTGTCAGGGGCCTTTAATAGTTCTTGGGCCAGCCCTTTAGCTGTTTTTCACCAAAAAAAAAAAAAAAAAGGAAACTGAGGACCAGAGAAGTTAGGTGACTCTCCCAAGGGTACACAACAAGGAAGTGATGGGGCCAGGATTTGAAAACAGGCTTTCTGACTCTCTGCTTCCAAGATGGACACGTAGGCAATGGCAAATTTACTAAAATTGTTTCTATTTCAATTTTTTTCTTTGCCGATTCCTTGGGGTTTTCTAAGTAAACCATCCAGTTATCTGCAAACACATAACTGTCTCTCCTTTCCAATGTTTATGATTTTGATTTCTTTCTTAAAAAAAAATGGGTGGCTAGGGTGGTACAATGAATGGAGCTCTGGTCCTGGAGTCAGGAGGATCTGAGTTCAAATCTGACCTCAGACACTTATTAGTTGTGTGACCCTGGGCAAGTCACTTAACCCCAGTTGCCTCCAGAAAAAAAAGCTTTAAAAAGTATTAGTTTCTTTTGTTTTCAAATCACTTTGACTTCTGAATATAGGAGATATGAAACTATCTTATCCCTTCCTTACCCAGAGAGCCATTCTTTGTAACAAAGAATAAAAAAAGAGAGAAAAATAGAACAAAACCAACATGTCAGCTAAATCAGACACTATATGAACATTCCAGGCCTACAGTTCCTGCCACTCCAAAGAAGGGAGGGAAATGCTTTGTCTCATATCTTCTTTGGGACCAAGCTGGATCATCATAATTGCACAATGTTCAGTTTGGGACCCTTTTCTTCCTTCATTTTACACCATTTTGGTCACTGTAGATATTGTTTTCATGGGTCTGTTTATTAACTTTGTATCAGTTCATATAAATCAGGCTTCTCTGAATTCTTCATACCCATCAGTTCCTATGGCACGGCAATGTTTCATTATAATCAAGTGCCACAGTTTATTTAGTTCTTCAGGAGTGGTTGGGGAAAAAAAGAAAAATCTCCTTAGTTTCCATTTCCTTGTTATTACAAAAAGTTCTGTTATAAATATTTTAGTATAGATAAAACCCTACTATCTTTGACTTCTTGGAATATATAACCTAGAATTGTGATTTCTGGGTCAAAGCACTAACATTTACATAGGGCTTTAAGGTTTGCAAAGAGCTTTACAAATATTCTTATTTGAGCTTCACACCTGCCTGGGAAGTGCTATTATTATCCCCATTTTACAATGTAGGCAGACAGAAGTTGAGTGCCTTGCCCAGGGCCATACAACTAGTAAGTATCTGAGGCCAGATTTGAACTCAGGTCTTCCTAACTCCACATCTAGCACTCTACTCACTTTACCCTTTAGTCACTAAGACCAATACCAAATTGTTTATTTGAACTAACTTAAAATTCTAACAATAATATAGTAGTGTTTTTGTCTTCCACAATGCCTCCAATATTAATACTTCCTGTCTTTCGCTGGGTTTGAGGTAAGACATCAGTTATTTTGAATTTCATTTCTCCTGTTACTAGTAATTTTAAGCAGTCTTTCAAATGGTTTTTAGTAGTCCGAGATACCTCTTTTGAGAGCTATTTGTGCATATCCTTAGACCACATATCCTTTGGAAAATGGTTCTTGATCTTATATATTTTTATCATTTCTTTATATATCTTGGATAGCAGACTCATGACAGAAATGCAAAGGTTTGTGTTTTTCCCTCCTAGCCAACAACTTCCACTCTTAACCTAGTCCCATTGATTGTTTCCTCAAAAGTGTTTCAATTGCATATAATCAAAATAATATATTGCATCTTTTGTGATTATGTCTTTCCCCTTAGCCATAACTTGAAAGATACTAGTTCTGTTCCAATTGTTTTTGTGTGACCTTTAATATTCAGGTCATTTTGAGTTTATTGTGATATATGGTGTAACATGTAGCTCTAAACCCAATTTCTGCCAGATTGCTTTCTAGTTTCCTGAGCAAGTAGAAGAGACTTCCCCAAGTAATTTATGTTCTTAGGTTTAGAGAACACTAAATTTTTAAATTTCAATTGTTTCTGATTTTTATGTAGTTTGTTCAACTGATCTGCTTCTCTATTTTTTTAACCAGTACCAAATAGTTTTTATATAATTTCTCTCTCTCTCTCTCTTTTTTTTTTTCTACTGCTGTCACTAACATTGCTAGAACTATGCCAAATAACAATAGGGAAAGAAGGCATACTTGCAGTTATTATCAAAGCTTCTAGTGTTTCCCTATTACCCATAAGACAAACTTTTGGTTGTAGATATCCACTTTTAATAACATTAAAAATTTCCCTTCTGTACCTGTAGGGGTTTGATGTTTTTTTTTTTTTAAACATAAAATAGTATTGAACTTTGTCAAAAGTTTTTTTTAATACCTATTTATATAATCATGTGGTTTTGGGGGGGGGTTACTTTTAATAGGGGCTAAGTGCACATACCGTCATACTCAATGTGCTTGTTGGTTTTGCTAAACTGCTCATTTTCCTTTCTTTTTTATTCTTTGTTACAAGAAATGTCTCATGGGGGGGAGGGTAGAGATTCAAAAATGAAAGTGATGCAAAATTAATATAAGCAGGATAGGAGAAAAAAAAATGATTGGGAAGAAAAATCTTTTCACTGGATATTTCTGGCAAAGGCCTGATAGTGAAGATATATAGTGAATTAACAGAAATATGTAAGACCAAGAGCCATTTTTCATTGGATAAGTAGTCAAAGTATATGGACATTTTTCAAAAAAGAATCATAGAACTACTATAGGAACCACATAGAACTAATAATAGGAAAATGCAAATCAAAACAACTCTGAGTTTTCCCATCATGTCCAACAAATGACTAAAGATGACAAAAGATAGCAATAGTCAATGTTGGAAGTGTTGGGAAGAAATTGGCAGATTAATAAATTGTTGGTAGAACTGTGAATTAGTCTAACCATCCTGGAAAATAATTTGGAATTATATAAGAAAGTAACTAACTTGCTACTCTGACTCAGAAATTACATTGTTAGTCAAATACCATGAGAAGGTTAAAAAAAAAGGGGGGGGGCCCACATATACGAAAATATTTATAGTAGAACTTTTTGTAGTAGCAAAGAAGTAGATAGAAAGTAGAATTCCATCATATGGAAAAGAAATAAACAAAATTTGACACATGAATGTAATGGAATACTGCTGCACCATAAGAAAGGAAGAAATATGATGAATGCAGAAAGGCATGGGAAGATTTACATGAACTGATATAGAACACTATAACCAGAACCAGGAAACCAATATAAGAAATAACCATAACAATGTATATGGAAAGAGCAACAATGAAACAATTGAAACCAACAGCTCTCAGAGCGTGTGACCAAGGGTGGCCCTAGAGAAGAGATGTGAGAGCGCACTTTTCTCCCTTCTTTGCAGAGGTGGGGTGGGGGGACGACGTGCGTGACATTGCACTCAGTCGAAAAATTGGTTAGGTTTTGCTGAAATCGATTTCCCCCCCTCTTTTTTCTTTGTTAACTGGCTCACATATTTAGAACTGGGGGGGGGGGCTTTAGAAGCCATCACATCTAACCGTTTCATTTTACAAATGAGGAAACTGCAGCCCAGAAAAATGAAGTGACTTGGTAAGGTTGCCTCTCTGGGATAGAGAAGAGATCTGGTGGAAAATATATGTAATGAAAAAACAAAAGGTATCGATAAAAATGTGAAAGTATCAAGTAAGTGATAATTATTATAATAGTTGTTATTAATTCAGGGCTTGCACTTTGCAAAGAATTCATCACCTGGAGACTGGAACCCTAGGGAAGAACCTTCTTGTAGCTGACCAGGCAGGTCCTCAGAGGACAGCCTGGTCCCTTCTCAAAACCCTTCCAGTTTGGTAAGACCTGGGTCAGAGCCCTAATCTGCTGGCAGAGCTTTCTAGAGCCTGGGTCATTTCTAGGCTACCACAAGGCACAGGGGAATGACTTTGGTGCATGTAAAACTGTTAGTAAAACTGAAAGTTTTTTGTTGGCTGTTAATATGACAAAGATGACAATGATTACCTCACTCAGCCTGTTGAGGGGCTGTAGGACATCGCTCTCCAGTGCCATCTCAAACTCTGCCAAGACCCGAGCTAGCTGGCTCTGGATGGAACAGCTAATCTCTAAAGCCTTCCTGTGGGGACCACATCAGATTGAGATTCCTTCTCTCCTAATGGGCGACCCCCAACCCCAGTCTTCTACCCCATAAGGGAGAGGGGAACACAAGTCAACCCTGGTCCTTGACCCCCTCTCCACTAGGGAAAGAAGACCCTCCCAGCCTTGGCCCATCCTCCACTCAACTCCTGGGATTCAAGGAGCTCATTCTCTTCCCAGTTTACTCACCCCATGCTAGAATCTGGATCCAGCTCTTTTATGCTCTCGGCCATAGTATGGGACAAGGCCATGAGTGGCAATTTCTTCTGCAAAGACAAAGGGGTGAGGTGAGAGGCTGAAATCTGGTCCCTTCCTCCAAAACTGAGCACAGAGCTGGCCGAGGCACTCCACAGGGATTTCATAGACCTAGGGATCCACATTTGGGAGGCCAACTAAGTGAGGAAACTGAGGCCCAGGAAGTGCCTTGATTTTGCCAAGGTCACACAGATGTTAAACATAAGAGGAGGAATTGGAACCCAAGTTCTCTTGAGACAGTGCTCCTTCCACTGTGCCTGCCTCCTGCCTGCCCCAAGTCTCATTCTTAGATGGAGAATGGGTTATATATGAAAAAGACCCAGAAATACATCTGCTCAGCATTGAATAACACACTTTTACTTTTCCAATTCTTCTTATTTTCTAAAGCAATCCTGTATCCTTAGATCCTTACAATTCCTTCTGAGGGAGGAGGAGGGGGACTGAAGGAGGAAGGTCAGTATGTGAGAAGAACATTTAGCCAGAGAAGAGAAGACTCTGGGTGGGGGAAGGGTGAGATGGAGCAGCTCTTTTCAAGGGGAAGAGGGCTTAGCCTTGTCCTGCTCAGCCCCAGAAGGCAAAACCAGAAGCAAGGGGGCAGGCGAGGGGGGACAGCTGCTGAGAGAGTCAGATTTGGGCTCCATATAAGGAAAAAAATTCCTAGCAATTAGAACTGACCTAAGTAGAGTTGGCTCCCTCCGGGGGCAGTGAGTTAGTTCTCCATCCCTGGAGGTCTTCAAGCAGAGTTTGAATAACCCACTGGCTGGGGATCTAGAACTAGATGACCCTGAGGTCCCAGCCAGTTCTGTGATTCTGTTATTTGCAGGTGAAGAAATTGAGAATCAGAAAGGCCAAGCAGTTTGCCTAAGAGCATACAGTGACCCAGCGGTAGAGCTGGAATTGATTCCAAGGTCTCCTGATTTCCCATTCAAGGCTTTTTCCATCAGGCCAGAACATGGAAAGGTGGAAGGAAGGTAGCAAGGTATGCTGGGATGACAGGATCTGGGCAAGGTTAGACAGGGAATCATTAGCCTTTTTTGTTTGTTTTTGAGGCAGTCAGGGTTAGATGACTTGTGCAGGGTCATACAGTGTGACGTCCCATTTGAATTCAGATCCTCCTGACTCCAGGACCAATGTTCTATCCACTGTGCCATCTAGCTGCCCCCATTTATTTAGTTTAGCCAATAGCAAGAATGATCTCCAAAACATTTTGTAATACCTTATAAACATTTGGAGGTTAGGTTTTTGTTTTCTGGTTTGTATTTTTTTTGGGGGGGGGTGACATTTCTTTGACTCTCTTTCACTTAGCACAGTGTCTGGTAGGTGTTTAATAAATGCTTGTTAACACAACATAACCAGCCCCTCCTTTCTCCAATCCATTGTCCAGCTGTCAGATGGATATTCCTAAAACCCAGGTCTGACTATGTTATTCTCCTGCTCAAAAGAAGCATCAGCTCCCTCTTGCCCTAAACAGATTCCTCCGTTTGGCATTTCAAGCCCTCCACGGTCTGCCTTTAGCCCACCTTTCAGAACACTTAAGTACTCACCCCTATACGATCTACTTTCCAGCCAGCCTGGCTTTCTTGCTGACCCTCAGATTCTATCTCTCCCCACTGTACTTATGCACAGGCAGGTCTAGACACCTGAAGTGCCCTCTCTTATTTTCACCACCTCTAAGAATCCCCCAACACTCTACCTCCCAAAGCCAGCCTTTTCAGATCCCCACAAGTTACACTGTATCTACTTGGGGCATACATAGTATTGACTTCTCTTCCTGCAACAGAACATAAGCTTTGGATCTGAGGTGTTGTTGCCTCTCATCCTGATATAATGGGAGGGATCTCAGGATCACACAGTTAAGGAAACTGAAGCCCCAGGGATGAGAAGCTCCCTGAGGGCAGGGGCTGCTTCATTTTGTCTTTGTAACCCCAACACTCTGTCTATATGGAGCCTGGCACTTAATAGATGCTCACTGAATATAATGGAACTAAGTTGCCTGTGTGTGTGTGTGGGAGGGAGTCCCAAGGAAAGATCATAGACTCTGAAGTCTGAGGAATCAAGTTCAAATTCTATCTCTGATACTTCCTACTTGTGTGACCTCGGACAAGTCCCCAATTCCTTGGATTTCAGTTTTGTCATCTGTAAAATGAAGAAGTTACTCTCCAAGGTTTCTTGGAGCTGTGGCTCTGTCATCCTGTGACCTTCCCAATCTTGGTTCCTACCACCCCACAGCTTTAGAGCCATCACTCTCCCTCCTTTGCCCCCCACCAAGTAATAGGGCCCAGGTGTACTTACCACACGTTTTTCCATGTCTGCCCCACTCTGGCCCTGTAAGCAGGCCTGCAGTCTCTTGTGGACATTATGAGCAGCCCGCTTGGCTGGCTCTAACCTCTGTTCTACCTGAGGGTGGCAGAGAGAGGCTGAGAAGGAGAAGTGCTTAAGGGATGGGGCCTGTCTGCTCTCTTTACAATTCCCATTAGATTAGAAGCTTCTCAAGGGTAAGGACTGTCTTTTGTCTCTTTCTATACCCAACACATAACATAGCATTTAGCACAATAAATGCTTATCCACTGATTGATTGGTTTCCTTCCTCCTCATCCCCAGGTAGTCTCCTGCCACATACCCAATACTTGGCCATATCTTAGCTCTTCCTTCAGTGACACTGCCCCTTCTTCCCTTCCTTTCCATCTATTTTCCCCAGGGTGACATCTTCTCTTCCTTCGAAGAGAAATCCAGTCCAGGAGGTTCTGGTGACTCATTGCACCCACTAGGCTACCTCCCTCCACCTCTCTGTATTCTCTACACTCCTGTATAGGCCTGCCTCTCATCACTTTGCTTGAGCCCACATCCATACCTGGAGCAGGTCCTCACTCAGAAATTCAGCAGTCTCTTGGGCACTGTGGGGGACAGAGAGACTGGGTGAGGGGGGAGATTGGAGACCTCTACTCAATCTGCTTTCCTGCTTCCCCAGAACTCCTTGACAGCCACCTTATATAAAGGGCTAGAATAAGGAAGATCTGGATTGAAGTCTTGGCTCATGATAGCTGTGTGACCCAGGGCAAGTCACTGGCCATCTCTGTGCCTCAGTTTCCTATAAACGAGCAGTCAAACTAGTTGTCCTCTGAGGCCCCTCAGAGTTCTAAATCTATGATATAAATCCCAGACCAGCTCCCAAGTCTGGACTGGGGGGCACTTCAGGGTGACTGACTAGGAGCTAAAAGGCTTGAGAAGAGGGTGGTGAGGACAGGAGCCCTAGCTGATGTGTCCTTTCAGGAAAGATCCCTGCCTGTCCACATCCAGCTGCAGACTGCTGTCTCTCACTCATTCCTCCCCACTCCAGCCAGAGCACATTCCAGAGCAGCTGGGAATCTAAAGTCGGGCTGCTTCCTTCTCCACCCAAAGCTGCACCTGGGAACGTGGGGCAGGGCAGTAGGAAGAGCTTCTCAGGGGCCCCCAAACCAAACTGTGAGGGCTGCCATGATAGGGAACAGCTGGAGTGAAGTCCAGAGGTGGGAGGAAGGGAAGACAGATCCCTGTGGCTTCAGTTTGGGGATAGAAGAAACAGTGAAAAGAAGCTAGGTTTGAATGTTGTCTCTGCTCTTGGCCAACCTGCCCTCAGACTCAATTGTCTCATCTATAAAATGGCCTCGTAGGTCCCTTGCAGCTCCACACCTATGCTTCCATAATCTTAAAGCACTCCTCTTTTTAGGTCTCAGTTTCCCTCTCTGTAAAATTTGTGGATTGGGCTAGATGGCCCCTGGAGTCTCTTCCAGCTAAAGCTATGATCCTAAATCACTTCCCCTCTAAGCCTCAGTTAAAAAAAAAAAAAGCCTTAGCTTAAATGGCCTCTAAGGTCCTTTTCAGCTTGAAATTCCAATTCTTTTCTCTTTGCTTCTCCCCTCCCCCCCCAGCTTCTCCAGCACGGTCTTAATGTGCATTGAAGTCAGTGAGTCCAACCTCCTTATCTGAAGGATGAGGAAACTGAGATCCAAAAGAAACTGATTTGTCCAAGGTCTCACAGGTAGGTAGTAAGTAGCAAAAACAGGATTACCAACTCGGGTATCTTGGTTCCCAGTCAGTTATTTTTTTTCCCCTACAACATGAGAGAACTCTAGGTCCCATGAGGGGATGGGGAGGGGGACAGGGAGGAGATGGTGAGGGAGTCAGGGCAAGGCCATCTGGTTTTGGTTTTTGTAAAGCAGATGTTTAGAAACTTAGGCCTGGGAATGGGACTGGATTTTTACCTGACATGGGGAAAAGGAAAGCAGAATTCTGAGGAGTGAAATCCTGAGGGGGTGGGGGAGGGGGAGAGAGGGAGAGAGAGAGAGAGAGAGAGAGAGAGAGAGAGAGAGAGAGAGAGAGAGACAGGAAAAGCAAGACATTTGGGAAGAGCAGTTCATGGAAGGCTTTCTACCCCTCTAGAAGTCCCTCAGGAGTCACTGTCTCCAGGGAGCCAGGGGCAGGCCAGACCTCTTCCCCTCCCAGGTACAGTTCTTAAAATGTTAATTCTTTAAGTGGTCCAGACCGGATAACTGAGGCTGGAGCTGGGGAAGGTGGATGGAAGAAACTAGCCCCAGGGTCCCAGGAAGTGTGAGAATGTGGCTATCCTGGTCCTGGACCCTCCCCTCCAGCAGCTGAGGGCGAGCCCCGCCCCCCCCCCAAAACTCTGCACTACAGAAACCCGGAGGGGGGTGGGGGTAGGGGAGGTCAGACAATAATCCCCACTGTGAATAAGGGGGTTAAACTAGAAGATCGAAACTCAGCTCTAAACATAAACTTCCTCTCTTCTAAGGACCCTTCAAACTCTGAAGTTCGAGGTTCTAAGGGACCTTCCAGTTGTGACATTCCAGGTTCTAGGATTTCTCCCAGTTCTGACATCTCTTTTCCAATGGTCCTCCCAACTCTGATTTTCCAGGTTCTAAGGCTCTCATTTCTGAAGTTCCTTTTTCTAAGGGCCCTCCCAGCTTTTACAGTCTGAGTTGTGAGGCCCCACGAAGCTCAGACTTTCTCTGTTCTGGTTTCCTTCCAGTTCTAACATTCTCGGTTCTAAGGCCCCTCCACACTCTGACCTCCTATGCTGTAAAGAAGCTCCTAATTAAGGCATTCTGGTCCTAGTCCCCTCCATCAAGGGCCCTCCTCCGTGGGTGAAGATTACTCCTCTTCCCAACTAAGCCAGACCCCCCTGCCCTAGTATCTTGGGGGATGAGCTGAGGACTCCAAGCCTCTCCCTCGATTGGGGTGGGGGTGGGGGCGCGGGGCGGCTTTGGGCTACGCCAAGTCCGGGGCCTCACCTCATGAGACTTCCCTTCCCAGGAGGCCGGGGTGGGGGTGGGGAGGGTTGAAAGAGAAAGCAAAGCAAAGGGAAGAGGTTCCAACCCAGGTTTGGGGCTTGGGGGTGGTGCTGGTGGCTGGGACTGAGGTACAGGAGTTCTCAGCCCTAATTCTGCACCCCCTTCGAAGGGGTGCAGATACACCCTCCGCGCGTCTCCCACCACCGCCCCCAACCCAGGGCTGCGCTCACCGTCCCGAGCCCCCCGTCTGGGACAGCTGCAGCCGCATCCGATTAAGCTGCCTCTTCATCATCTTGGAGGCCTGGGGTGGGCAGCGGGCGGGAGGGCTGGAGGGAGCGGGCTGCCCCCCGAACTTCTCATGGGAGTCTGCGAGCCGCACGCTCCGCTCTGCCCTGGCAGACCGAGGGGCGGACGGAGGGACTGACAGCCGATCCGAGGCTGGGAGGGAGGCAGTTTCTCTCCTCTTCCTGGCAGAGCCTCTCTCTCTTTCTATCTTCTCCTCCTCCTCCTCCTCCTCCTCCTCCTCCTCCTCTTCCCCCTCCCCCTGGTCCGGCCTCGCCTCGCCTCTCCTTCTCTCCTCCCCCAACCCAAGTCACCACCCTCCTCTGCTAAATATGCCTCCACCCCCACCCCTACCCCTCGGTCTTTCGGTCTGTATGTCCGTCAGTCTGCTTGTCTGTGCTCCTGTCTGGCAGTCCTACCCCACCCCGCCCCGTCTCCTTCCCGCGCCTTCGAGTGCCCCTAGCTGTTCCTGTCCCCACCTGAGGCCGATATAAAGAATTTCAGAGCCGCACCTGAAAGGGGAAACGAGGGGGCAAGCCCACACGGGGCCGGGCCTGCTTCTGACCCGGGCACAGCCCTGCCCCCCACCCCCATGCACTCCCTCGGCTTAGGGCCTGTTCGGGCGACTCCTGGGACCTGGAGCTCTCCAGGGCAGCAGAGAACAAGCTGGATTTGCAGCTGGAGGCCGTAGGTTTAAATCCGGCTCCACCAAGGCAGACTTGCTGTGTAGACTTTGGGCGTCTGCCCCTCTCTGGGCTTCAGTTTACTCATTTGCCAAAATGAAAGGGCTGCAATCTACACGATCTCTAGGGTCTCTCCAGCTCAAATTCAATGACCAGAATTCCTCTGTTCAGGGTGGGATCTGGGCTGGACTCTGCTGTCTCTGCTGTTCTCTCCCCCAACACACACACACACACACACACACACACACACACACACACACACACACACACACACACACACACACACACGGCTTTCAGTAGTCTAACCTCTACCTTCTATTTTTCCCAACTCCAGTTAGACTGGAACAACCCTGTGGGGTAAGAATATGAGGGAATCACTTTGGCTTGGAGCCAGAGGATCAGGATGGGTCCCATCAGCTTTCTTTGGCCCAATCCCATTAGACTAAGTACTATTAACTATGACAAAAGGAAAAACGGGAAGAGGAGAGACCCAGGCCTCATCTCATTGACAGGATAAGAGGTGAAATTCACAGCTGCTCTCATTCCTCAAGTTCTCTGGCCCTGACTAGGTGGGCTACACCTGTGACCCTGGACAGGCAGAGCTCAACTGGAGTCAAAGGTCCTGGGTTCCAATTCTGCTTTTGCCACTTGTTTTATATTTGATGGCCTCTAAGGCTTCTTCCAGCTTTAGATCTGAGCTAAGCCCAGTTTCTTCATCTGTAGAACAGAAAGAATTATATTTGTACTACCTCAGAAGACTGTGGTGAGTAAAGTTTGTTGAGGAACCTTAAGTGGCTTCCAAAGAAAGGAAGCTTTTGTAATGAGTCTAACGCTAAGAGTACCTTAAAAAAGGAGAAAAAGAAAGAGGACAGGACCAGGAGATCAGGCAGACCTGACTCTGCCAGTCACTTGATCCTTATCAGGTGCATTTTCCTTCTCTGGGCCTCAGTCTCATCTGTCAAATGGGCATACCCTGGCCCTCACAGAAGCTTGGGGACACTGATCTTTTTGAAGAGCGAGGCTTCCCCTTCCTCAAGATGTTTCATGTCTCACGCAGCCACAGTGACCCCCTCCTTCCATCTTCTGCTGGGGCTTGGAAGGGAGAAACAGCAGCAAGGGGTGTGCATCAAGTACCAGGAAGAGGAAGTGAGCCTCAGTGTAATATGCTACTGACCCCAGGGGACTTCCCACCAGGGCCCCTTGGGGAGGGAAGTGGGAGCTTGATTCCTCTCTTCTTACCCCCAAACTTCATCTAGACTCTACCATTCCTTTAGCTCACCAGCTCTGGCCAGTGCTTCTTCCCGTTAAAACCTCATTAACTTTTGAGAAGATAGGTAACCTGTCATAGCTGGAGGGCACCTCACTGGTCATCTGATCCAACTCCCTCATTTTACTGATGAGGAAACTGAGTCCCAAAGATGAAAAGAGACTTGCCCAGGATCGACCCCAGAATTCCAATCCAGAGCTAAACAATACTACAACCCAATCCTTCATTTCTAGATGGGGAAACAAAGGTCTAGACTCTAAGAGAAATTCAATGAAGGCACTTAGCACCTTCCTCCAAGGTACACATCGAATTACTGGGGAACAGACCTGCTGGGTCTCCACCCAGCACTAGCTCAGGGTGGTCAGAAGTTCTCAGGGCCTCAGCAGTAATCAAGCATTGAGCGTGATATTCATCTGTGTGGTCACAGAATCCTGATTCCTCCTCTGCTTCTTCTCTTCTCTCCTCTCCTCCTTTTCTCCTCAGTTCCCAGATCAGATGAAGGATCAGGGGTCCTATATTTAGAGCTGGGAAGCCTTAGGGAGAAAAACAATGCAGTGGAAAGGGTGTTCTGGACCTGTGCTCAGAAAGCCTGGCTTCAGTCTCCTGTTCATACTATTTTAAGACCCTGTTCAAGAAGGTTGACTTCCCTAGGCCTGTTTCCTTCTCTGTAAAATGAAGAGGTTGTACCAGATGCCCTCTGAGGTCCCTTCTGGATGAGAAATCTTATGATTCTATGATAGTGGGTAAGTCACCTTCACCTCTCTGGGGCTCAGTTTCCCCACCTGTAAAATGAGAAGGTTGGAACATTTGACGTCAGAGATCCCTTCTGTGAATTACAGTCATTTAGTTCAACCCCTTTATGTTTAGATGAGGAAACTGGAGTCCAGAGATATTGAGTGTGTGCCCAAAGTCACCCGGTAAGTAATAATAGAGCATTGAACTGTGGTCCCTTCAACCCGACTTTTTCCCAGTCAGACTCAAGTATCCCTATTGGGAGATGCTGAATAGAGTGTGAAAACAGAGCCAGGGGCCCTGGGAGCTCCTAGAAGAGGATCCAAAGCTCCGGCAGCGGATTGCTGAGTAGATTTCCCCTCCCCCACTGAAAAGTGGAGGGTGGAAGCCTTACAGAAAGGAAGAGAGGGCGGGTCCCAGTTAACTTCCCCACCTCACTGCGGCTATAGTTCTGTTAGAAACCCATGTTTCTGGGCCTATGGTCTGGTGAGAGTCTGGAATTTGGAGGTGAGGATCTGGGTTTGAATTCTGACTCTGATCCTTCACTGGCTGTAGGATCTTGAACAAAAAAGATTCCTTTCTCCTCTCTGGGTTTCAGTTTTCTCTTTGGTAAAATGTAGGGACCGGATGAATAAAGGAGTTCTTCATATGTTTGGTGGCCTGGACCCCTCTGGCAGTCAGCCTATGGAACCCATCCAAAAATCATGTTTGTTTGTTTTTTTTTAAATGCACATAATAAGATACACCAGGTTACAAAGGAGGACAACTTTATTGAGAAAGTTGTCATTTTTTTTTTTTAAATTCACCAGCCCCTTTCAGCTCTAAGACTCATGGCTTACTTCAAGCACCTCTGATTTTGTGGGTGTGGAAGGGTCCTCTCCCTATTAACGGGAGCCCTTGGTGATTTTGCAGCTGGCTTCAGTGAGCTCGTGTGAGTGTGACATTCCTCACTCTGTGGCCATGGGATTTAGTATTGGGAGGCCCCTTTAAGATGGAGTCAGATTCTGAGGCTTGGATGGGGGAAGGTGAAGATGAAATGGATGGATCAGTAAGTCCTTGGCTGACAGATATGATCCATCACCTACTAGTAGCTGGTAGCCTTTTCAAGAGAATGGAAGTTCTTGGAACAGTCCTTGTATTTCCCAGCACACAGTAGGTACCTCAGTCTACATAATAGCCTTTATGTACCCAGGGTCATCTCCACACCATGATGTGGCTTCCTGGAAGAAATCCTACAGTACCAGGGCCCAGGAGTGTGACCTACATTCTGTAGTGAAATCCTGGTCCAGTACAGACTGGCTTCTTAGACTGCAAAGTAGGATTCAGAATTCCTGGGGTCTGGCCCTGCTCTTTTACCTCCAGATCATATCATATGACCGAGCACATTCAAGTGGAACATAAGCTCTAGGATAGCACTGCTTTTTATCTCTTCTGTGCCTAGCTCATGCTTATAGGAAGAATGAATGAACTAGGGGTGGCTAGGTGGCACAGTGAATAGAGGACAGGCCCTGGAGTCAGGAGGACCTGAGTTCAAATCCAGCTTCTGACACTTAACACTTACTAGCCATGTGACCTTGGGCAAGTCATTTAACCCCAATTGCCCTGCCTTATCCCTTCCAAAAAAAAATAAAGAGTATATGAAGGATGATGCAGAGAATCAAGTCTGCTGAACTTGAAATTAAACTATCCAGGTTCCCAGCCCTGCTGCTCATGAGCTGGACATAATGTTGGACAAAAGAATAAAAATTCATGTTTCTATAGCTTTTAAAGATGTACAAAGTCCTTTAGCTTCAGGAGCATTACTGCTCCCATTTTACAGATGAGAAAACAGAAGCTCAGAGAGGTTATAACACAGCCAAGGCCACACAGTTTATCAATGGCACAATCAAGACTCCAAACCTCCTCTTGCATTATGCCAAGCTACCTTGACCTTTCTGAGCCTCAGTTAGGTCTTAGATCTAGACCAGAAGGTCACCTAGTCCAACCCTTTCACTTTACACTAGAGGAGTGGGGAAGCTGAGAGAGAAGTGTCTGGGCCACAATTTAATCCCAGCAATCTTTCCATGCTGCCTCATCATAAAAACTGTGCCTCAGTTTCCTCTTTTGAAGAATGGAGAAAGCCTTCTTCAAGGTTTCTATCTGAAACTGATGACTCTGCTCCAGGGCTCTGTGCAGATTAATCCCCCTCCCTCCAGGAAGCCTTCCAGGGCTGACTGCTATAGTGTAAACTGATTGGCTCCTCTCCTGACCTTCTACAGCACTAAGTCTGGGCCCCAAGATGTATCCCTTTATTATCTTTGCTGAACGCTGTTTCCCAGGTGTTCCTCTGGATTCTCCATTAGACTGGCATCACACTGAGGGCAGGACAGGGCATCACTTCCTTGGTGAAGCAGGATAGTAGCTTCTTTGATCCTAGTCATAATCTTCCCCTTCTCTGAACCTCAGTTTCCCCATCTGTAAAATTACATAGTTGGGCTTTCTCTTTGGAGAGAAGGGTGGACCCTCCAGACACTAAATTCTGCGAGCCTAAATTCATCCTCTGTCCTGCCCTGCCCCTACCTACCAGACAGGACTAACAGTGAACCTCTAAGCCTAAAATATAGATTGACTTTCACATGTCTTATGAGTGGGGAGAGAGAGGATGTTTTCCATCAGATAGCGCCTCCCACCTCCCTTCCTTTAAATCATACCCATTTTGGGGAGACCTTTCCTGAACCTCCAGGGGGTAACACTTGTGTGGGAGTGGGGCGTGGCAGTGGGGAATGATAACTAAGACAAGAGCTTACCTCCCTCCCAAGGTCTGAGAGACCAAATAGCTGGGGCTAGATTCAAACTCTGGCCCTCTGCCCCTGCCCCAAAGCTTCTACCTCTATCATGTCCTTCACACGATTGACAAAATCTCCTTATTATTCTGTGCTCTGATTACTATACTCTGGGGTAGGAGGACTGATTGAGGTCCACAGTGCCGGAAAGTTGAGAAAAAACCTGATGCCCCTCATCAGGGCCACTCTGACCCCAACTCAGCTTCACTCACCGCATCCCCCCCACCCCAATCTTAGGAGGTCAAAGGAAGAGAGAAAGGTTATGTGAACACTAGACCTGGAATCAGAAGACCTGGGTTCAAATTCTGCTTAGGTAGTTGCTTTTCAATAGCTAAATCTATAAAATATTGAGACAATGCTGCCCTTATATTTCCTAATCCTTGCTATGACACAAAATATGGTCTGACATGTCCAACCTCTCAGGGGTTGAACTTTGAAGGGAGCAAGAGGTGGAGGCTTAGAAGAGAGGGCATTCCAGGCATCAGGGACAGCCTGCACAGAGGCATGTAGACGGGAAATGTAAACTTTGAAGGAAATGAGAAGTGAAGAAGGGAATTGACTCCAGGACTGGGGAAACACAGTCTGTGGAAAATCTCAGAGGGAAAATGTTGGGTGTGAGGAAAGGAGCTGTTTAGCTTTTCCTTTGCATGTACTGTTCCTAGAACAGGGAATAGACCCTTAATGCTTATTCATTGATTAAGGGAACAACAATTAGGACTTTTGCATGGGGGAGGGCTTCGGGGATGGGAGAAGAGCTCACTTTGGTGGGTCTTGTTACAAGTCAGTTCACTTTCCCGTGTACGATATCCCCAGCTGTCAAATGATGAATTCACCCAAAGGAGGCTAGCCAACAGGGGAGAGATTTTCCTGGGACAGCACCCTACTGAATTCCGATGATCCCTAAGCAGAGCAGGAGAGGTGCTGGGCCGGAAATGTTTTGTAAACTATGAAACCCCAGATAAATGTGAGCTGGGTTTATTATTAGGCCCTGATGACAAGGACCTGGGTGTGCTCCCGACCTGGGCAGGTGAAGTCACTCGGTGTCAGCCTCTGGATGGGTGACTCAGTTTCCAATCACCAGGCACCTGAGAACACCTTTTGTTTGTGTCTTGTTTTTAAGACTCCCTAAGCACTCCAAAGGCATGAGCTGGCAGCAGCAACCCTGGGTTCCAGAGGTATGTGCATGTGGGGAAACTGAGGCACTGACATTTTCATGGCATAGACAGCTGTGGTTAGGGCAGGGCCTAAGGTATTATAATCTCTTCGGTAGGATTACATAAGCACTTTCCTGTACACAATAAACACATCTTTGAAAATTTGGGTATAAAGAGGATCCTATTCTGAATGGGCCAGGGCATCAGAAGCCTCTCAAATCAGTCCCTTTCCTAAAGTGGAGAATCTTTTATGAAGTGAATGTCTACTCCCTATCTCAACCTTTACTCTAAAGTAAATGCCATGTCCTTGGCATGGCCAGGTCTTTGCCCCACATTCTTCCTCCACTGTATGCCTATTTTTCCTCTTTTTAAACAAGTTTTAGTGATGTCAACTTGTCTTGAAAGAAGAGCCAGACAGTAGGAAAGAAGAAATATACTTCCTTTCTTTCTTTGCAGAGGTGGGGGCCTATGGATGTGGAACATTGCATACCTTGTCAGACATTTTGCCAAATTGCTCCTTTTTCTCTTCTTTTTTAGTGTTTGTTACAAGGCCTGGTAAGCGGAAGGGAAGGGATATATTCAGAAAAAAAAGGTGTAAAAACAAACTATATAAATTAAACTGTATAAAAGGTTGTATCACTGTCTTTTGTTTGTATATCACATTCATTTCCTGATATATTCCTCTACCCTCCTTCCTCCCCTGACTAGGATCCTTCTGTGGTTAAAAAGAAAAAACCCAGTTAAAACCAATGAACACACCTACATCAGGCAGTGTATGCAACATTTCATACCCATGGCCTCCCACTTTCCCACAAAAGTACCTTCCTCTTATATATCTGGGGTCCTGTAAGGGAGACACTTCTTAGTCCTTCAGCTTACTTCCTGTCTGGATTCCTGCACCAGAATCTGGTATGACCTGAGAGAGACCCATAAAGATGGCAGGCCTGCCAGATTCTGGTAAGTAGGTGAGGAACCTGCCGGCTTCTCTCCTCTGGGTTTGAATCTCCCAAAGGTTACTTTGCCTTCTATCTCCCTGTCCATAATGGGTCACTAAGATCACAGGACCTATCTGTGGCACTCTGGGCAAGTCACCACCAAAGCCTATGAGCTTTCTTTTCTTTTTTTGGGAGGCTGGAATAAAGCTAATGGAATTTCTTTTGCATGACTATCCATGTGCAATGGGCTTTCTGTTGTCTTCTCAATGCGGAGAGAATTTTGAACCAAAAATAAAGTTTAAAAACAAAGAATTGGACAGGAAGTTTAGGTGGTGTAAAAACATAAAATATCAACAAAAAAAATTATTTTTAAAAAGGAAAAGAATTGGGCTGTGCTCCAGGGCCTCCCTGTGGCTAATCAAATGTTCCTTTAACCTGTCTGCCAAATAGAGTTCAGATCCCTTAGACTCAAGTTCAAAGCTTTCCACAAACTTACCTTTCCAGCATTAGTTCCAGCATCATATACTCCAGCCAAACAGGACAACTCTGTTACTAAGGATTGCATCTTCCCACTTCCCTGCTTTTGCCCAGGTTGTTCCCAATGCCCAGAGTGTCCTTGCTCCCTCTACTGAATTCCTACCCATCCTTTAACTCACATTTTGCTTCTTCCAGGAAGCCTCCCTTGCTTTTTCCAGCAAGCAGAGACCTTTCTCAGCCCTGGTGCTGGGGCACGCCTCATTTCCTGCCCCCCTGGGCCTCTTCTGTATTGTTTTGTATTCTACTCTGTTTTCATCTTATTCCACTCTTGGAGCATAAACTCCTTGAGGGCAGGGGCTGTGGCTCATTAAACTTTTTCTCCTTCTCAGTCCCTAGCATGGACTCTGCACAAAACTGAGGACACTGAAAAATGAACTGAAATGAACCCCAGTTGTCTTACTGGGAAGGTGATTGGTTCTGTGGGTAGAGTTCCTGGTGGTGCAGGGGTGGGGTACTGGGGTGCTCACAATGGGGGAATCAGGAACGGCGGTGTCCTGAAGGGAGCAAGGGGTTCTGAGAAGTCAAGGTAAGGAAGGAGAACACTGCAGATGTGAGGAGCAGCCTGGAGGTGGGAGAAATAAGGGTATTTGGATACACAAACTCACAAGTGGGTGCTGCCAGTTCAAACCAAGTCCTACCCCTGGGAACCTCATGCCCCACTTTTGAGGATGCAGGTGATTAAAGCAGCAGAGGGCTTTTCAAGCTTACCCTTCCTATAGAAGTAAGGGCACAGATTCCAAATTCTGACTGTACTACTTGGAGGTAGTGCAGAAGCCTGCAGAACTTGGAGTCAGGAAGACCTGAGTTCTAAAAGCCTCTAACACTATATGTATGATCATGGACAAGTCACTTTACCCTGTTTGCCTCAGTTTCCTCATCTGTAAAATGGGCTGGAGAAGGAAATGGTGAACCACTCCAATATCTCTGCCAAGAAAACCCCAAATGGGGTCATGAAGAGTTATACACTCCTGAAACGACTGTTTTTTTTTTTTTTTTGCATGTCACAGCTCATCGAGAGCCAGCAGCATTTCCTGGATGTTGACTGCAGCCTTCATCTCTGAAGCTGTCAGTGGCAACCTCTGGGGTCAGGTGGCCCCTGGAGCAAGTGGGTTAGTGCATCCCCAAAGAGAGGAACACGTCAACAGAAACCACCTCATCCGACGAGCTTTCAGGGAAACACAGACCCTTGGGATGCTCTGGCTGGAGGTGTAGCCAGGTATAAGAGAGTGTGACAAGCTGGGTCCACAGGCCACCCACTTCTCTGGCTTCAGGGTTTTGTCCAAGCTACCACCTTTGATCTTCCCTGCTTGAAGCTTTGCTGTTATCTTTGATTCTGGCCTCCCACCCCCAGCACAGCCCAGATATCCCAGAGGACTCACCCCTCCCGCTCCCTGCAGAGACCAGAGCCTCACAGGCCAGACACCTGGAACAGAGGGGCTTGCCAGCCCTGGGCTTGGGTGTCTTGGGAAGTGCTGGAGCCCCCAGAGAGCTCCCTGGCCTAGGCGGTTCTAAAAGGGTCCAGGAAAGAACTCTTTATTATATCCCATAAATACACCATATTCAATGCAGCACAATGTCCCTCTGACCACAGGTGGTGAGAAGAGCCATACGGGTGGGCCCAGGCAGCAATCCTGCAGGGCCCCCAACAGAAGATAGACATGGAGAAACCCAGCAAGGGAGAGGCTGCTTGGAAAACCCATGGCCATCCATGGGGAAGACCCCACCCCAGGAGACACCATCCTTCCAGCGAGGCGTGGTCTGGGCTCAGCCATTCCTTTCCATCCCATCTGGGGATGTTGGCCTAGACCGTCCCTCCTGCCACCCACCTCCTCTTGGTGATGCTGCAGCAAGGGAGACAAATGGGAGATGGAAGAGGAGGGCGAGTTTCAGGGGGTTCCCTCCCCCAGCCCTACTCTCTACCCAGACTGTGGACAGATTGACTCAAACGAAAGCAAAGAAAATCAAACCCCACACCAGAGAAGTGCAAACAATTGGAGATGAATACCCCAAATTCAACCCAGTTCCTGTGGGGGGGTGCTAGCCCCCATTCCCCCAAGGGGGAAGGGAGAAGGGGAGGCTCCAGGTCCCATAGAACAATCCCCACTCCGGTAAGGCCACCCCTGGGTTATGGCTAGTCCTTCCCATAAGGCATAAGAGAGCAGGGCTCCAGCCCCACCCAGTTCCAGGGTCATCCTGTGGCGCCTCAGCCTGGCCCCTTCCCAGGACTGCTACAGTGGTGCTGAGGGCCCCTGGGCCCCTTCAGGTCGGGGACACCCAAATCCTTCCCAGAGCCTGGAAGGGACAGACACTCCTCCCCCTCCCTGCCCCGTCCTCTTACATCTTGATAGGTCAAAGCAGGATGTCCATGGCCAAGATTGGTAAGAGATGAGGCTGCTGTGTTGGGGGGAGGGGACCCTGGCCTCATTCTCTCCTTTTGGGCTTAGCTCAGTGAGGGAGGAAGAGGAAGGTGGGGAAGAACTAGTCAATGGAGGAACACCAGGGAGAGAAGCACCAAAGCCCAGTGTATATGGCTACAGAGGGGGAAGCTGGCCCCCATCCTGTCTGCTGGGGAGCACAGGGTTCCAAGTGAAGTCCTAACCAGAAGAGGGTGAGAATGGGCACATTGGAGGCCCTGAGGAGAGGAGAGGGACTGGGATGGGCGTTGGACCCTGTACCCACTCTTCAGGATGGGAGTCCCCGCCTGCTGCCTCAGAGCCTCTGGCAACCTTCCCTTGCCTGGCCTGCTTCTAGAGGCTTCCCCAAGACTCAGGCGGGGGGAACTGGTCCACATCTCCCATCTCATTGTAGGTCTGGTCCCCCATGGTGAAGGTGAGCTTGTACCGTAAGCGGACTTTCTCCTGGGGGGAGGGAGGTGGAGAGAAAATCATAGACCTCAGCACAGGGAAGAGGCTGTACAAGAGAGCAAGCTACCCCCCCCCCCCCCGTTTTACAGATGAGGAAACAGGCCTACGACAGCTGAGTAGCAGGGCCAGGACCTTGTGACAGGGTTGGGTCTCCTGCCCTTGATCATTGCCAGGACACCTAAAGTCTTGCCCTTACCTTCTGGGGGTTGGCGAGCAGCAGGACTTGTGTGATGGCTGTGGGGTGGATGATGGGGTTGAAGGCGGGCAGCTCAATGCCTGAGGGGGGCTGCAGTTTCACTTTCATCACCTGGGGACAGTGACAGGGCAAAATCCCCACATGTTCTCTCTGTGTGGGGGGTGCTCATGTGCCACCCCAGGCCAGGCCACCCTGCACTGGCCTCTTGGCCCCGACTCCTTTCCCAACCTCCCCACCTCACACGGCAAGAGACAACAGATAGTTCCCCTCCTTGCGACCTGCAAATCTTTCTCTTATTACAGATTTTAAGGAGGGACTCTGGGCCAACATCTTCAGTGAACATGTAGAAACTGAGGTCCAGAGATGGGAGAGCCTCCCATGGCTTATTCTGGCCAGTGTCTGAGGTCCCCTCCTCCCATACCCATCCCTTCAGTCCCGCCATGAGGAAGTCACCTTGGGGACAGCAGACTGAAAAACAATGTTCCGTATAGGCTTTGGGGCCGTGCTCAGCATAGAAACTACCACAACCAGCACATCAGGACGGCCAGGCAGAGGGTCCCGGGCAAAGTGGAAGAGGACGCGGAAGCCATGCTGGTCATAGACAGTCACGGGCAGAATACTGCCTACAGCCAGGGCGTGGGGGCAGGGGAGAAGAAAGAAGGGGCAGGCATTGGGAAGGGTGGCCACCAGGCCCCAGGAGCAGCATCCCAGAAGTGGGAGGGCCTAGTGAGGGGACAATTTGGCCCAAATGGGGAAGCCCCTGAACCTTCACTGTCCTATGTCGGGCTATCTCCACCCTGGACCACCTTCTGCCATTTGGACAGCACTTTACAGATAATGGACATATGCACCAAGATGAATGGCTGGGAGCTTCACAAACCCTGGAGTGAACATGGGAGGCCCTGTCAGCTCCATTCTATAGCTGAGGAGGCAGAGGCCCTTACAGGTGAAGGGTCCTGGGGCCTCAGGACAGGACCAGGCCTGGGGCTCCCCAGCCCTACCCTCACTTACTGGGTCGGATGGACTCCAAGGGCACAGTGATGTTGGCCAGTGAGATCTCATGCACTAGCTCTGGGGGCCGGGGGGGCACGGGAGGGTCGCAGGAGCTGCTGGGGAGCAGTGTCAGGGCACTGGGCACAGGGGGGCTGGAGCTGCTCTTGTTTTGGAGGTCCCGCAGGGTGAGCCGAGGGGCTGGCTGCTGTTTCTCCCTTCAGAGGAGGAGAGAAGGGATGGAGGCAGGGGGTCTTGTGAGCCTGGGGCCTCAGGTAGCCTCCAGTCCCTCCTGCTCCCCCCCTGCACCCACACACTCCTGATATCAAACTCCCTGTGTGGAGCCCAGCTCCAAAAAGGTGCCCACCTTCTCCTTCCTTCCATATCCCCCCTCCCCAGCACAGAGTAGGTGGCTCCTGTTCTCACCACCGCACTTGCTGAGACGCTGGGGGCAGGGACTGTTGCAGCAGTGTCTTCCCTAAGAGGTCCAGGTCGTCAAGGCCACTGGACACCACTGGAGGCATTGGGGGCAAGGGCTGGCTCTCAATCTTAGCTGCACCTGAGAGCTCAGAGCTATCCGATGACTGTTTGGCAAAGGCAGAGAGCATGTAGAATAGAGAGAGCACAGTTGGGCTTCCCTGAGCCTGGTGTGTTTGACCCTCTGCCTCATGCTGGGGGAAGGTGGCCTAGAGATGGAGAAGCCAGGCCCTCCACAGCCTGCCAGCACAGGCCCAGCAGGGTCCCAGACCCCTGTCCCACCTCCCCTCTTACCTGGAAGCTATTCCATCCTCCACTGTCCAGGCCTGGGGCTGCAGGGGGTGTAGGATCATTGAGTCCTGAGGACAAGAGGGGCAATAGGCTCTGAGGAAACTTGGGGTGGGAAGGGAGCCTGGTAGCCTTCTGATCTGAACCAGCAGGGAATGGGCTGAAGGAACTGAGAAGGGGTAGCAGAGAAGGGGAGAGACCACCAACTTTAATAATGGGAAGGGCAGAACCAAGGAGGGAGACTTATTCTTCCAGGCTCCCCAGAGGCCAGGCAAGGCTTTTACCCCAATGGGAGCCACTCACTGCAGGTCCGGAGGCCTGGAGGAGGGGTGTGAAGTCTGTCACCATGGCCCCCCTGGCAGCAGCTGGAGTAAACAGCATTCCTCCCATTTTAGAGATGAGGAAAGCACCTCATGCAGCATGAAGTGCCTCAGTCTGAAGCACACAGCTCACAAAACAAGGGGCTGGACGTATTCCTCATGGGCAGGCATCTCCCAACTTCACACTTCTCAGTGTTACTTTGTGTGGGAAAGCCTCTGTCAGGGCCCAGGGCCCTGTCACAGCCATGGTTCTGCTGGACAAAGCCCGTTCTCAGGCACTGATGGCCCTGGGAGTCACCCCCTCTGGGCCTTCATTTCTTCATCAGTAAAATGGGCATGACAGCATTTAACCCACAGGGTTGTTGCAAACAACGACCCTTGCAATGCCTTGCAAACCTTAAAGCACCAAATAAATGCTAACTCTCAGGGCAGCTGGTTGGTCACTATTGTTTTTCAGGCCCATGGCTCGGGCTGCCCTTGCAGAGGGGACTTCAGAGCAGAGCAGCTGGCGGGCGCCCACAGCTTCCTCCCTCCAGGCTGAGCTTTGTAGACCCCAGCCGAACCACAAACCTTTCCCTTCCTTTATTTCTACGTATCACCAACTCAGAGCAAAAGCTGGAGGGGGGGTGACAGAAGAAGAAGGGGAAGCATCCTGGGGGCAGGGGGGAGGGCAGGCCTCCTCTGGTCTGGGGCTGTAGGACGGAATTCTCCTGTGGGAATGCCCCCATCTTCTCTTTCTCAAGAAAGAGGCAGGATTGGGCTAGGAGGGTGGTGGGAAGAAGAAAGAATAGTTTCTCACTGGCCCAGAACAGAGCTACCCCTGCAGGATCTCCTCCCTCACTGGATGGAAACAGTGAGGCCTGGCCTGGCCCAACTCTGTTCCACGTGCAGCCTGGGAAAGAGCTTTGGACCAGATCAGACCCACCGAGGGCCCTGGGCCCTGCTCAGCTCCAAGGATGTGGATCTCAACTCTAACTGGAAGATGGATTCAGGAAGTGTGGCTCCCTCTCTTTGGGCCTCGGTTTCCTGACCTGTAAACTGCCAGGTTTGGACAAGACAAGTTTTCCACCTGAAGATCCATGAAGGAGCTTTTCCTGCCTACTCAGGCTGGGGGGCTAGACCCTGGGGTCCTGTCCACATGGAGGGGGCAGAGAGAAGGACCAAAGACTCAGCCCTGACCTGGCACTCTGGGGCCCCAGATAGCATATGGCAGCTGACCTGGAGGTTACCAAGCATAAGCAGAAGCTCCCCAGGACCCTGGCTGGCCCCATGGCCATGACTGCCTGCCCCTGTCTGCTCTGAGGCCAGGTGGTGGCATGATACGGGCTCAGAACTCACAGCTCCTGCTGCCTAATGCTTGCCAATGGGCAGTGGGCATGTAGCAATTAGGATTCTGGACACGCCACCAGTCCCCCATCCCAAAAAGGGATTCAGAGTCAACAAGTCACTTCTTTCCTCCTGCTCCTAAGCCCATGAGGCTCTTCCTGAGTAGACAGAGCAGCAGTTTGGGGAAAACTTTCCTGTGGGCTCCTCAAAAGCCCTGGGGCCTCACACCAGGTCAGGCCTGGGGGCTGTGGCTTGGGCCTGCTAGAGTCCCTGGAGGTTCCTTGGCTGGCCCTCCATGAAGACCCCCTCCCTTGGGCCTCTCTGGCCTGCCCTCCTGGGCCTGGTTCCCCCATCGGTGCCTGGAGCTGGGTCATGCTGCTTGAAGGAGAATGGCAAAGGGACCCATTCCCCTTTTCCACTGAAACCGTCCTCTCTGCCTTTAGCCTGATTCCACTCAGGTTCTTATGAGCAGCTGAGTCCTGGGATGAAGCACCACACCCCAGCACCTCTTCCCACCATCCATACCTAGAGACATGAGCTCATCGTCGAGCAGGGACAGTGAGGTGGGCTGCTCTGGTCTGGCCAAGCCACTTGCAAGACTAGGGAGGGCTGGACCGGCTGAGCCTGCTGGGGGCATGTCTAGTCCGGAGAGGTCCAGGAGAGCAGAGGTGCTACCTGTGGGGAGGAGGGAGGACACAGCAGGGCCCTCAGCAGGGAAGTTGGGCATCCCAGAAAACTGAGTGTGGGTGGGCAGGACTCTGGTCCTTCATCTGCCCCCACCTCATTCTGGAGATCTCAGGCTCCCCACTCCCTGCCACCTCGATGCTCAGAGATGCCTTCTTTACACCTCCCCCCTGACGATGGATGCTGCCACCACCCCCTCCTCCCCACAGCCCAGATCACCAAGGCCTGGCCCCTTTAGTTCGCTCACCTGGAAGGGGGCCAGAGGCTGTGTCCCCATTGACCTCTTCTCCCTTCACCAGCTGCTGGTACAGGTTGATCACCTGGGTGAGGTTGTCATTGGCCTGCAGAATCTCCGCTGGGATTGATTGGGCAAGAGGGAGGAATGAGAGGAGTGAGGCACACGGGCCAGCCTCTGCCAGGATCTTCCCAGCTCCCCTGCTCTGTGCATGGCAGGGGCTTGGGCATTTTCTGAACTGAATGAGAACAGAGGAGAGCCCGGGCTGCCACACTGGCCCGGACCCAGGCCGGGGTCTCTCAGTGTTTCTCATTATCATCAGGCAACTACACTTGAGTGCACGCTCTGATTGTCTCTGTGCCACGTCTCTGCACTAACCATCACCTACACCCTAAAGGCACATCAAACAAAAGTAAAAACAGATAGTTTCAAAATGAGATCCCATCCGACCCTGCTACAGAGAGTCCACAGCCCCCCTCCCCTGCTGGGTGCTAATGGAGAGGCCGCCCCCTCGTGGTCACTCCGGGATCTGCAGAGCCCTGGCGGGAGGCTCCCCGACTGATGGCCGATAACTGACAGGCCCCCACATGCAGGGCTCACCCAAGGCCTCGTCATTGTCCTCGGTGTCACTGGCCAGCCGGAACAGCATGGGCCTCATCCGCTCACAGCGTTGGTACAGCTCCTGATGGGCAGAGGGCAGAGAAGGGGACTGAGCCAAGGCCTCCTGGTACGGCACGGGACCCCGGGGGCCAGGCCTCACCTTCATGAGCTCAGCGTTGCTGGCCGAGGTCTCGCCTTGGCTGTGGCTGGTCACCATCTCCGTCAGAAGCTTCACGCTGCTGTTCACTTCTTCGATGGCACTGACCCGCTTGGAGATCTTCTCCATCCGCTTCTGGTCCTAGGGACCGGCCAGACAGAGGCTGGATGGCTGTGTGTCCCGCACTCCGAGGCTACTCCAGCCCTCCCCTGCCCCACCAGGGAGGTCCCTGGGCCCACGGCCGTGGCTCAGGTGCACTCTGTGGCTGGGGCATGTACACAGAGCCAAGTTCAGAGTCAGAGGCTCTGCCTCCAAATCCTATTGACCTTTCCCTGTGTTCTACGTGTGACCTCAAGCAAGTCACCTCTCTCTGGGCCTCAGCTTCCTAATGTGTAAAATGAGGTGTGAGATGAGGTGATGCCAAGAGCCATCCCTATGGATGGTCAAGCATCTGATGAAAGTTAATGAACCTGGGGTGGCTAGGTGGTGCAGTGAATAGAGCACTGGCCCTGGAGGCAGGAGGACCTGAGCTCAAATCCAGCCTCAGATACTTAACACTTACTAGCCATGTGACCTTGGGCAAGTCACTTAACCCCAATTGTCCTGCCTTCCCCCTCCAAAAAGCAAAAAAAAAAAAAAAAAGCAAAAAAAAGAAAGTTAATGAACCTAAAGGAACCAAGGTGTGTATGGTAGAGATGGGTAAGTATGGTGAGGCTCTGCCAGCTGGTGGTGAGACAGGAGAGAGAAGGAAGGAGGGAGGGAGGGAGGAGAGAGAGTATAAGGTGTAAGGGGGTATGAATGTGTGAGTATGAGTACATGTGTGCACATGTGCATGTGTATATGCATGTGTATATGCATGTGTGTGTGTGTGTGTGGTCAAGGGCTCCCCCTTGCTCAAGGGCCCTGTGGGCCTGAGGGCTGCTCTTCCTGCGTGGGCCTGTGGTGTAGACTCCATACTCCTGTTTGGTGTAGACACCACAAGAGCCATTTGCACTTTCCTGGACATGATCTCAGGGGGGCCTCCTAACCTCAGGACGGGGGCAGAGCCAGGAAGGGAGGAGCCCAAGGCAGTTCCTCTCCTCATCCAGTTCACCCACCAGTCTACTCTGGCCCCCTCCCCACGGCCTCCGAAGGCAGTTTCTCCCTGCCCTCATCTGTGTCTGTGCCCGCCCTGGGAGCTGCCATGGATGGAGCAGGCACCTCCTGGACCATCTCCTTGATGAGTTTGTTGGCTGCTCGCAGGTCCTCAGGATGGGAGCTCTTCAGCAGCCGGGCCAGCATCTGGGGACACAGCAGAATTGGGGGTGGGGGGAGTTGAGGAACAGACCCTAGAATCAGAAGCTTGAGACCAAAAGGACACTCAGTCAATGGTGGCTGAGGAGGGGGCTGCAGTGTTTCCAAGGGGGAAGACAGTGAGCACCTCACATGTCTTCTCAGCAAGGCCACCACACTTTGTAACACAGACCTCCCCGGCATAGTCTGGGGGTGGACGTCAATGCCTCCCCCTCAGCCCCCCCGTGCCAGCCTCACATCCTGACAAGCCCTGGGAGTCTGGTATGAGGGTCTAGGCAAACTCATCCCAAAGCAAGGGCTGCCCACTGCAGCCTCCTCACCTTGGACTTCTCCTCATCTTCAAAAATCCCATTCTTGGGCCGCGTGGGGGGTGCTGGAAAGGGGGTATCACCAGGAAGCTTGGGATCAATCTTCACAATCCCTGTGGGGGCAGCAGACAGACAGGGCTGCTGTCACCAAGTCCAGGCCAGACAGTCTCTAGGCCCCACTCAGGGACAAGTGCCATTCTGCCCACCCAAGGGGGACAAAGGTTTCGAGCCACCCCCTCCGACCCTATCAGCCTCAGGGTTTCTTCTGCCTAGGAAGGGGAAGAGAAGTCCTCTGAGGGCCAGCACCCACCCACAGGAGAGGCAGGAGAGCCCACCTTGCTTTTTGAGCATCTGGTAGGCCTCAGCAATCTTCACCTCCTGAGGCAGCCCCAGAGTCCAGCTATAAAGCAGCTCCAGAATCTTGTCTTTCACCTTGTCCGGAGTTCGGGTGCCCAGGTACTGCCCAGGGAGGAAGAAGACCCCTGACTCTTCCAGCTCTGCCCTATCCCCATCCCCAGGACCCCAGACCTGGTCTCTGCCCCCACAACTCTCAGGAGCCCTCTGGTCCTCGGATTTGGCACATCCCTCATGGCCATCCATGCCTTCTCCCAAGATGGAGGAGAAAGACGAGGGAGCTGGAGGCACTTAAGTCATCTCTGCTGATTTGTGGGAGGCACAGGGGCCCAGGAGAGGCACAAATAGGGAATACGTGGGATTGGGGCAACAGAGTGACAAAGACAGGAAGGGAGAGAAGGGAGGGGAAGAGAAACAAGGGGCCATCTCAGCACTGGTTCTTGGTCACCAGCCTCTCATCAGCCCTGCCAGGGCAGCCCACCTGCCAGGGGCGTCCCCAGCCCACTGCAGAGCCCCGATCCCTGGGGGGAAGGGTGCACAGGGAGAGGGGACCTAGGCCCGGCTCCCACCTTTGGTGACACCACCTTGATGAGCTCATTGAGGAAGCGGAACTTGCCCACCTCGTCATGGAATCGCTTGCCACAGCTCTTCATGCATGTCTCTAGGACCTGAAAATGGGGCAGGGTCACAGTAAGCCCCCATCACAGCACCGAGGAGGCTGGTGCCACTCAACCAGGCCGCAGGGGCCATGCAATGGGAAGCAGGAGGCCTGGCCCCCCAGGCCCACGGGCAGCTAACTTCAGGGCTGGGAGCTTGGTCCAAGAGAAACCCAAGCTGAACTTGGTTCAGAGAAGAGAGGAGAAAGTGAGCCTTGTCCTGACTCGGGGGGCGGGGGGAAATCGTAATATAAACATAAAACACATCAATAAAACGCTCTCTCCATCCTGGAAGCCACGCCCTAACCCCTGTGCCCTGACAGGAGAACACAGGCTCCCCGCCCACTTTCCTGCCCCCTTCACTGGCACACCCAGAGACTGGCTCAGCTCTGGCCAGGGGTCGGCTGGGGCCAGGATCTTCCTTTGCTGGGTGCTCCTCACCGTCAGGGCCTGGGTAGCTTCCCATTCTTGTGGAGACTGGATCTTGTGGGCTAATAGCCGGGTGGCCAGTGGTGGCCTGGAGGAGAGAGAGAGAGACAAAGAGAGAGGCCCTTAGGGCGGACCTACCTGCCTGCCTGACCCCACCGCCTCCTCAGGTCTGGAGAGGCATCCGGGGAGGAAGGGGAGAAGCTCTTTCAGCCCAGCGTGAAGGTGCAGCCCCAGAAGCCCACCTTCTTGCTCTGGGGGGGACGGGGCGGGGCAGGGGGCATCTTACCCTTCCAGCTCCTTGTTGAGCTGCTCACAGAAGGCATCGATGCTCTCCCAGTCCAGCTCCTTGTTGAGGGGGTTGGTGGCTCTGTCTGCACCACAGGGAAGAGTCAGTGGGCATAGTGAGGGAAGAGGGTCTCTAGGGCCCATCACATAAAGTGGGAGCAAAGGCTGGCCCCTGCCACAGCCCAGGGACCCTGGCCCGCTCCCTCTCTCAGCCTGGCAGGACCTAGGGGGCATGAGAGGCAGGAGCCCTGGCTATATCCCTTGACCTCCCATTGTGGATGGTCACTCTGACTCTGCCTGACTCACGGTGCTGCTAGAATTGAGACGAGGGTTTCAAGGATTGTTAGGAGGGCCTAGACCCAGGCCATTGAGGCCTAGAAGGGTTCTTTCCTTGAGCTGGTCAGCTATGCAGTGACCAGCCCAGCTTGGAAGGACAGATCCAAAGAAAAGGGGCTGAAGGTCACCCCACCCTACGCTCTGATGAACTGGGCAAGGCAGGGCAAGACTACGGGAGCACCCCCGCCCATCCCCTCCTCTTCCCTGAGCCTCAGGTCTCTCCTCTGTAAAGTGACTACACGATCTTTGCCTTGAAAATCTGGGAGGGTGGCTGGCAGGGCAGCTGTGAGGTACCTGCCCCTCCAGACCCGGGAGCTGCTCCCCTCTGCACTGGACGGGCTCTGCAGGGGGGCACGAGGAGGGGCCAGCAGTCTGCACTGCTGCAGAAGCAGACCTCCGGCCAGTGTGAATCAACGAGCAGCTTCTCTGACCCCCACCCCTTACGAGGGCAGACCCCGGGGAAGGGCGGACCCTGCCAGAG
Organism: Pseudochirops cupreus; assembly: GCA_028627135.1. Taxonomy (NCBI): domain Eukaryota; kingdom Metazoa; phylum Chordata; class Mammalia; order Diprotodontia; family Pseudocheiridae; genus Pseudochirops; species Pseudochirops cupreus. Next base: position 406,095,244 of record CM053581.1, read on the forward strand.
GCGCCTGGCTGGCTTTGGGACTCCCATCTGCTGACCAGCTGGTCTTCTAGGCCGGGGGAGGAAACACTGAGCTTCACCAGCTCTGGGACCAAGTGACAGAAATGGGGACAGCGGCTGCCAGCACACAGGTGATCAGGTCTCAGGACGGTGGCTGGGGTATGACCCGGAGTGTGCACATTTGGAGGGCCGGTCCCCAAGCCCACATTCCCAGATACCTCCAATTTGCCACCTCCTGGAGGCTTCTTAATCTGTCCCATCTCTATCTCTCTCTAAATTCTCCAATCCAGCCCCCTGTACCTCAGCTTCCAGGGTCTACCCCCCTAAATTCTGGGGTGAGTCTCTGCAAGCCACCACCTCCCTAGGTCAGGAGCTCCCCCCACTTCTCCGTGGCGGCCTTGAGAGGGTATGGGGGGGGGGGGTGAAGATGAGGCCATGGAATCATTCAGCGGGGTGTTTGGGGATGCAGGAGGGGCGGGGGTGGCCTGAGAGGCGGAAGGGCGTGGAGGGAATGCGGGGGTCCTGGTGGCGGGGTCTGGGGGCAGCACGTTTGGGGAGCCGGAGTCTTTCCTGAAAGGACTGTGAGGCACCTGGAGGGCAAGCCTGGCAGGATCTGAGGGGAGTGGCTTCGGCAGGGCAAGGGAAAAGAAGGCGGAGGCTTTTGGGGTTGGGTTTGGGGGAGGCAGGCCCCCAATCTGGGTGCCCCCGGCAGGGCTAAGCTGGCGGCATCAGGACGGGACTGGAGCAGATTTGGGGGAGCGGTCTGCGGGGGCGGCTGGGAATTGTGGGGGGCACTAAGAGGGGGCTGGAAAGCCTGGAGGCCGCTGGTGGCAGGCGTGGCTGGAGGTGCTGGGAGGCTGGGGGCAGGGGTGAAGGGGGCCCTAGGGGAGGTTAGGGGGCTCTCTGGCACGTCTGGGAAGCAGGCTGAGGGGAGGAGGCTGCGCATTTCCGGGGACAGCTTTGGGGGGCTGGCACGAAGGATTCGGGGCATCCCGGGAGCGCTTTCGGGAGGAGCTTCCTAGGAGTGTCAGGAGAGTTGGGGGGGGTGGTCCGGGGCGGACCCGCCCGGGGTGGGGGAGGGGCGCCCGCCCCGGTTCCGCTTCCGGCCCGGCCCGCGCGCCCGCCCCCTTTGCCCCCACCCCCGGGGTGAGGGGGGGGTCACTCACTGATCCTCGACTCCAAACTCTCCCGCTCCATCTCGGGCTCCGTCCGCCGCGGGACCACGCACCCGCCCCCTCCGGGCTCTCGCGACACTGCCCCGGCCCCGCCCCCGACGGATTAACAGATCATCGAGCATCCCGGGCGGCCCATGAGAGCGCGCGGCCGCCCTCCTAGAGCGCCGCCCGGCCGGCCATCGAGGCGTGCCGGAAGCGGCCCAGAGCGTCGATCCCCAAACGGCGCCCGCCGCCTCTCAACGGCTTCCCCCTCCAGCCGGCGGCCCGGGCCTGACGGGAAGTGGAGGTTCCGGGGGCCGACACGGGCACCATGGACAGCCGCTGTGAAGTACTAGAGCGTCGGGAGCGGACGGTGCCCCACAGACCCCCAGCGGCCGCTTCCGGAAGAGCAGCCGGCGGCCATGTTTAATGGGAGACTTTCAGGTGCATTTCCGGCTGCGGGTGAGTTGCAACTTCCTGTTGTAGAGCGCTGGGGGTGGGCCTTTCTGAAGAGACCATGACGTCGCCATCGCGGTACTCTGACGTAGTATTGCATGGAGGAATGGGACCCCGGACTTCCGAGGCCTCTGGAAGGTCCCTGGAGGCCCATTCAGTCCAGTCCCCTCCTCCTACAACTGGGGAAACTGATGCCCAGGGAGGCTCAGTGAGCTACCGGAAGTAACACAGCTGTTAAGTGGCAAAGTCAGATTATGAACCCAGATCCAGCCGTCTTCCCTACTGCAGGTCACTCACACCGTTCTTCGGGACTTTTTTAAACAATAAGATTGGCTTAAATCCAGGAAGAGAAAGTAACAATAAGCAGCTGGCAACAGCCCCATTGTAAGGGGACACGTGGGTCATCTAAAGGTGCTGTACCCAAACCCAAATCCCAGGTCACCGCACACCGCCTGATTAGCCGCCCACCGTGAATCCCCTTTTATATTTCTATTCTGCGTTTTGTCATAGCTGGAAAACTGCTTAAGGTATGACTGGGCATGTTGTTCAAGGCATAGTTCCCTGACCCCTCCTTCCCTAATCAGCATTTTATATATTCTCCTTGGATTATTATAGTGTATAAGGTTCATTATGCTGCAGGGATCTTATCTAGGGACCACCGTGTCCTGTCTCGCTGACCAAGCAGGGCTCCCACCCTCCTGACCCAGAACATGACTCTAACCTGTTCTGCGGAATTCCAGTCCCTTTCACCCCCCGTGACCCTCCACCCTGCTCTGGAAAGTGCTGACTATGGCCCTCCACCTTGTTCTAGGAGGGACCCGTGTCATAGGAAGGTTGTACTCTTGTACCGTTGCACCATATTCCCAAATTAGCCCTGAGCCATAGATTTAACCAATGGCTGTTCTTTCCTTCTGTACATCATGGCTTCTGCTAGCTCCCCTCCCTGGTTGTGGTTTTTGTGGTTTTAGCCTACATAATCAAGTCTGTACCCCAAAAAGATTACTACTCATTTGAGTGAATACACTTGGGTAGTCACGCGCTTAATTAATAAATCCACACCTAAATTTATCTTGAGCCCAGGTCTCGGCTTGCTCTTATTCTCTGCACAACATTTTTGGAGGCCCCAGCGAGATTTGGGGGTCTTAGAAGCCCCTCTGGGGCCCTAGACCACCCCCTTTGAGACCTGGGTTTTGCTAGGCACATAGCTTCGACCCGTGGGCATCCTGGACCCTCTGCCCTCCAGAGAAGCCAGCCCCTGGATTCTCTCCAGGGCTCTGGAGTTCAGAGGGGCTTCGGACTAGCCTACCGGTCTGACAATGTCTTGCCTTTATTTGGCCCACAGTGGACCTCTAAAACCCTCCAGAGGTGATTGCTTTCCTTTCTGTTCATCCTGTGTATGTAAAAGGTGAGTATTTCTTTTTCCTTGTTCTTTCCTCTCTGTTCTGATCAGTCTGGGGGGAGGGTCAGACGTGACAGAGCGTTGACCATTGGGTGCACACCTCGAGGCCTCTGGTAGAAATAGGGTCTTAACACCCGGGGAGTGTCCTGACCTTCTGGGACACAGAGGCACACCTCGTGGCTTCTGATAGTGGTAGGGACTTTAGGCTCGAGGTTTTGGAGTCAGGAAGACCTGAGTTTAAATGTGACCTCAAACACTGACTAACTGTGTGACCCTGGGCAAGTCATTTCACCTCTGCCTGCCTCAGTTTCCCCAGCTGTAAAATGGAGATGCTAATAGCAATACCCTCCCCAGGTTGTTGTAAGAATCAAATGAGATACAATTTGTTGAGGGCTTTGCAAACCTTAAAGTGCTTTAGAAATGCTAGTGATGATGATGATGATGTTGAAGAAGAAAATGAAGAAACAAAGGCTGGCAAACACTTCTGCCCCTCCCACGGAGACTTGGCCAGAAGAATCAGTCCCCAGTTGTATCTGGCACAGCAGCCCACCCTCCCTCACAGTCCTGGGTCTGCGGCCAGGGTCAGGCTTCTCCTGCTTGCCTTCGCTAGCTAGGCTTTTGCTCTCCATGCATCTTCTTGGCAGGGCTGTTTTGCAGGTGCCCCTTCCCTGCCTTCTTTCCAGGTTTCTCTTCCTCTCCTTCCTCTGGCATACTTATATGTAAGGCACCCTCCAATATGCCCATCAGTGGCTTCTGCCTTTGCAGGAGAGTCACACTGGGGGAATTTCCATCCTGTTTTTGGGGCATCTCTGTCTCCTTTTCAACCCCAAGGGCTGTTACTCATACATTAGGGAGTACATCCTCAAACATTTACTTCAAGGGATTCCAAGGTAGAAGATTCTCCAGATTGGAAAGCAGATGAAGGAGAGGAGGAACTGAGGGTGGTCCTGGAGAGATAGCCAGGGATCAGGACTGCAGCTGGGGCAGAGAAATTAAGGCGTGTTGAGGAGAAGAACCGCAATGGGACAGGGGACAGAGCTCTGATCCAGGCAATACAAACCAAACTGGAAGACTGACCAGTTGGGCATCACCACCCCCAAAGGGGGCATAGCTAGGGGAGAGAGGCAGCTGGCTCTCTAAGGGTTAGAGAGCCCAGGGCTTGACTCTGAGAGCCCTTTGGCAAGGAATGGTGCTGTTTACCTCACTGACCCCTGAGGGGGCACTAGCATTGTCCCATCAGCTGCTAACTTTTGTAAATCTTATTGCAGTGGAAACCTGAGTGTATCAGCAAGCAACCTAGCATACCCAGGGTGGCTGCTAGCACAGGTTCTTAGATCTGTTTTTCTAAAGGAAAGCAACTCAAAATGGGTTAACAGTCTTACTTTAATCAATCAGACACATATCATTTACCTAGTTCAGGGGAAAAAGTCAGCACCCTGAACTTCAGAGAATGCAAACAGAATACAAACACACGTTAACAAGCAGAAGTGACAGGCAGACAAAGAAACAGATCAGCAGAGGGGCTTCCAACCGTCTGACCATCACATCCATAGTCAGTTACCAGAGAGGGAAGCACCAACATCTGGGTTTTTCAAAGCCAGGGGCCTCAATGGCTTCCCAGAGTCTCCTCTGGCCAAATCACACAACTCTTTCCAAAGTGAGCCCCAAAGCAAAACCTCACATTAGGGTATATATAGCCTTCTCCTGGCTCAGAGATCGGCACAGCCCTCTTGACCCACTGCCCAATCACAAAGCAACAAGGCGAGGGCATTCCCGAAAAAACAAGCCTCCAGCCACAGGGTGCACGTGACACATTCAGCCTATTAGGGGGCAGAGTATGGAAGGTTTTCAGAGCCACTTAAAGCTACTTAAGCAAAGGGCCTAGGGGCAGGGAAGATCTTCAGATTCCCTTAACACTGAGTTATTACTGCTTAGCGACTTTGGCCAGACCCAGGGCACTGACTCCAGGCACTTCTCCCAGACCAAGCAGGGGAGTCAGGGCACCACCCTAAACTCTCCGGTAAAGTTCTATTCATCTCCCAGTTGTTCCTGTTCTCTCCTCCTCAGATTATTTAAGCCAGCTGGAGGGCACAGAGTGAGTGAGTCAGTCCACAAATTTTTATTAACATGTACCATTTGTCAGGCACCAAGAGTGAGGGGGAATTGGGAGTAAAGGTTTTGAGGGATTTTCTAACTGTGGATTTCTTTTTTAACCAAGAAAATTTTAGAGAATTGACATTTAATACTCTGGTAAAGGTCTCCCACATTCCTGTGTCCCTGTTTACATGTTATATCCCCCACTGGACTTTGTTACTCCAGACCAAGGAGTAACTGATTCATTTTTTCTTGTATTTTTAGTGCCTTGCATCATGTTGGTGCTTAATAGATGCTCTTTGGATCTACTAAAGTTTGGCTATTTTGGCCCTTCACAGCCCTCAGATTCGGTTTCTTCATCTGTGAAATGGGGATAACAGTAGCACCTACTTCACAGACTTATGAGAATCAAAAGAGTTAAGATGTATGAAGTGCTTTGTAAACTTTAATGCCCTCTATAAATGCTGGCTCTTAGTAGCAGTGATAGTATAAGCTTCCCAGGAAGGAGTGGCATAAAGATGCCTGTGCCCCTTGTTGTTATTTGATATAGTTGTAGAAATACTAGCAATAAAAAAAGAGAAAGAAATTAAAGGCTTAAAGAAAAGGCAAAATTATCCCTCTTGCTCGTGTCATGATGGCTTATATAGAAAATCCTAGGGAATCAACAAAGATATTAATTGAGACAGTTAACTTCAACAGGGTTTCAGGCTGTAAGATAAACCCACAAACATCAATAGGCTTTCTACATAATAACAAAATCCAAGAGGCAGAAACAGAATAACTACAAAATGCATAAAATATTTGGGGATCAGTCAAAGCACACAAAAGATTTTTGTAGATAAAATGTTTCATAAAGAAATAAAGAACAATTTACTGTAGCCGGAGGAATTATTCAGTGTTTATGGCAGGGCTATGTCAATGCCCAGATCTGAAATCCTTCTGTTACAGTATCATGAAAGGTACAATCCCTTTCTAAAGGCTGACAGTCTAAATTCAGAGAGAAACTGTGATCTTCGGGTGACTGGACAGGGGTCCAGCCTCTCTAGTTTCATCCAATTAAGAGCTTTACTGTTTCTCCACAGTAGCTTGAATTTAATGGATTTAGCAAAGAGATTCTTCAGGAAATTATGAATTGCTATTGTTCTGTTTAAACTACTCAAATACTCCAACCTAAACTTTGTGACCTTATTTAATCTTGACTGTAGAATTTTATCTTTATCTCTTGAGTTCTGTAAATTGTTACTAGAAATGTCTTGGGGAGTGGCCCAGTGAATAGAGCACCAGCCCTGGAATCAGGAGGATCTGAGTTCAAATTTGGCCTCAGACACTTAACACTTACTAGCCATGTGACCTTGGGCAGGTCACTTAACCCTGATTGCCCCTCCAAAAAGCAAAAAAAAAAAAGAAATGTCTTGGGTCAGAAGGAGTTAGTTAACTGGGGAACTTTGTATTTCTCCCTCTCTAAGCAGAAATGGTCGAATTTAAATCATGTTGACAAAGGTGTCAAATGAGCAGAGTACTGAGTTTTTTTCTTATACCTTGAAAGAAGTTACCTGAACTGAGAGGTGCTTAGGTTCATCGCTCTAGAACTAGCAGGGACCTTAGATTCCAAGCTGATGCTGTCATTATTTGTTGTTGTTCGTTTTTCAGCCACGGCCAACTCTCCGTGACCCCATTTGGGGTTTTCCTGGCAGAGATCCTGGAGAGGTTTGCCATTTCCTTCTCCAGCTCATTTAACAGATGAGGAAACTGAGGCAAACAGGGTGAAGTGACTTGCCCACGGTCACACAGCTAATAAGTGTCTGAGGTCCTGTTTGAACATAGGTCTTCCTGTATACTCTATGCAATATGGTGCCACGTAGCTGCCCTGCCAAACATTAACAAAGACGCTGAACAGTTAACCCTATTTTCATGCGCCAATGATTCTATGCTTAGAAACTCCCAGACAGCTGTAACAGCTTCAGCAAAGTAGCTGAATATAAAATAAATAATATAAATAAAGTAAATGAAAATAAATCCATGGAAATCATTAGCAGTTCTGAGATAATCCTAAGAATAAGAAGAAATTAAAAAGAAGGCCTATATAAAATACCTGTCTGAAATATAAGCCACCTGGAGCTGACCTACCTAGATATGTAGGACTTGTCTAAAAACAAAGTATTTTTCTCAGGAATAAAGGATTGCAAAGATTGAATCTGGGTTCAGCTAACTCAGTGAGAAATGACATAAATTGCAGGTTTGGTGCTAAACCACAACCACCAAAAGGTTTCTTCACAAGATTATACCCCTTCCCTCCAATACCTAGTTTATTGAGAGGAATAAAAAAGTCTAGATTCTCAAGAGAAATAAGAGGGACAGATATTAGTGAAGGGGGCCAAGCACTGTCTGATCTCAAATTATATTCTAAATCAGTCATCTAAAATGTATTTTTTTAAAAAAAGAAACAGGAAAGTGGAGCAGTGGAACAGATGAGATAAATGAGTAACAGAAACCAAAGAATCTAGTGACCCAGAACACAATGAGGGTGAGTGGGTGGAGTAGTCAGGAAGATTCCTCATTTGACAAGATCTGCTTTGAAAAGCGTAAAGTGACTGAGCAGAAATTAGGTTGGAACCTCTTATACTATATATCAGGATAAATTCACCATGACAGTTACCTGAATATGAGAGATTGTAATATCCAAAAGCTAGTGAGTATTTTATGCCAGTTACCATGTGCAGCAGGGGCAAGGATTCTTTGTTAAAAGAGGGAGACAGGACATTCCAAAAGATAAGAGAGAGTTTGTGATGACGTCAAATTGGCAGAGTTTTAAATGGAGAAGCTGGAGAGAGAGAGAGAAAGAGAGAGAGAGAGAGAAGGAGGAGGAGGAAGAAGAAGAAAAAGAAAGAAACTTTATTAAATATTTACTATGTTCAGTTACTGTGTTGATTAAAATAATCATGTATGAATAAAAGCATATTGAAAAAGAATTGCAAACTATTAAGAACTATGTGAAATATTGCTTCAAATCCCTAAGAAATGTAAATTAATACAACTGAGGTTTTTGCCTCATACCCAATACATTACTATATTTTTGGTAGAGCTGCAATGGTGGAACCATTCTGGAAAGCAATATGGAATTAGGTGAAGAAAGTGACTAAAGCATTCTTACCTTTGACCTAGAGATTCTTATCGTAGTGATTGAAAAATCTACAAATAAGGGAAACTGAGGCAAAACTTTTGAGCATGATTAGTTTATTATCAATGGCTTGTAGTGGGTCCAAGACAACCTCAATTGGTACAAAGGACCCAGAACTAAGTTTACAGAGCATCCTTATAGCCATAAATGAGAAACATTATCCCAAATTGAGAAATGGGATACTGATTCTCATGGGAGTTCATGCTTCCTAATTGGCTGGGCATATTTTGGGACTTTCCATTGTCTTCATGGAAAGCTATTCTGTGTCAGGAACAGGGAATTTCTGCAGGATGGGGTGACTTTGACAGGTGAGCATCATTCAGGGCATGGAGGCTACAGCTTTGATTTTAGTAAAAATGAGGAATTTGCAGAGTACAGCTGTGCCAGAATAGCTAGGTTAACTGACAGGCCTGTGGGAGCCAGTTCCTTGTCAGCCTGCACAGAATCTCATACACACTCCTTAACTTACTGTTATGTATAAGAACTAGATTTTTTGTGTAATTGAAGAATATGACTAAAAATAAATGACTGATTCATAATTGATTTCACATTACTGCTAGGCCAAGATGGAAGAGGCCAAAGACACGGAGAAAGATCCCACGGATGCCAAAATATTCATTACATTATTTTCTGTGGTAACAAAGAATGGGAAACAAAGTTGGTCCTCGTCCGCTAGAGAATGAGCTAAACAGAATTGTGTATGATGCATAAAAGTCCTGGCATGGGACTGTGCTGTCAGAAATGAATGTGCAGAATTCCACGAATGGATTTAGAAGGAAGAAACCAGAATCACCAGCAGTAGGCCTAATGACGACAGTATAAATTGAATGACTGATGATTTGCTTTAGATGAGAGTTAGAAAAGTGACCCTTTCCTCTTCCCTATGGGGAGAAAGGCAGTGGGGACCACAGGTGGGGGTGTTGTTTCTGTGGCCAGATTGATCTTTGTGTTGGTTTTGCTCAAACATTCCCCTTCCTACACATACACTTTCGTGTTTAAAACTTTCGTGAACACAGGTGTTGAGGGAGATATCCAGAAATGAATGTGGTATTAAAACAAAGGCTTCAATACATATAAGGCAAAATTTTAATTTACATAGACATATAACTTCTATAATTACATGTTATACATATAATATAAATTTTAGGAAGATCAGCATTTTACAGCTTAAAAACTGTAAATTTAGAAGGAATGAAAAAGATGATACTGTGGGTTTTTTTTTAAGTTAGGAAAATGGAAGGAGGAGATGTCTGTGAATATGGTTAGTAGAAGGTTTCTTAAGCAATGCAACTAAGAGCTATGCAGAGGAGAAAACTTCCTGATAAAAGTTGATAGCCACGATCTATACGAGGTAGAAACAGAGCCAAGTGGTCAAAGGATATGACCAGTTTGCAAAAGAAATACAATGATTCAGAACACGGAAAAAATGCTCCAAATCACTAATAGTAAAGATAAAGATAAACAAACAAAAAAAAACCTTTTTACCTCCTACCCATCAAGTTAGCAAAGTTAGGAAGGGTCTGTACTGGAGCAGCTTTGAGGCCTGTTAGTACCTTGTTGGTGGAGCTGTCCAGTGTTTCTGTAAAGCAATTTGGAGTTATGACGAATCCGTACTGTCGATACTCTCTGGCCTGGGCGCTTAGCGTGAGGAGGTTGTTGACAGAAAGGACTCTCCTGTGGTGTAAGTCACCACTCGTGCATGCCTTCCTGAAATTTCACCACTGGGGGCTCTACCCAAATAAGCTGGTCGCTTTTCTTGTTTTCTCTTAGTGTCATGAGCTGCTGATGACCCCGTGGGCTGTCTCCTGCTAATCCCTCGTTCTCAGCACTTAATATGTTTTTCTTCTTTACACATTTATTTGATGATCTTTACTCTACCTCTCTTTGCTCATCCCTTGTTTGTTATCTGGTGCTGTCTACTCACATACCTACTCCATCACCTGAGTGAAACTAATTTTCAGTTCCTTAGAGATACCAGTGTCCAGTGACTTGTGATCAATCAAACATCCCTAGAAGGATTTGAACATTTAAAGACATGTGCTTCATGTACAGCCTGTATTTGATGGCTTGTTCTTCCAGTGGGGGTGGCTGACAAGGGAGGAAGAGAAAGAATCTAGAATTTAAAGCTCTATAATCACATGTTAAAAATATATATGTATATATACACACATATATACAATTATTATTACTATTATTATTAACTCCATCCAACTGGAACTTAAGATTCACAGGCACTGTGGCTGGGAGATCCATCCTGCCCTATCAGAAAGTTAGAGGAGTGATGGGGAAGGACATAGGAGAGATTAGATTGGGGGAGG
>CM053581.1:406105939-406126287 GCA_028627135.1 Pseudochirops cupreus
GATACAAAGAGTCCTTAAAAGACCTTGACAGTTTTCCAATAGTGATTGATTCTGGGTCCAGCTCATTATCCATTTGCAGTCTCTGCTCAAGCTAAAGATATTTCTGGAGGCACTCTAAATATAAGCAGCCCAGCCCAGTCTGTCAGAGTCTGGCCAACAATCATCTTCATCTCCTAGTTTTTCCTGTGGGGATAGAAAGTCCAAACTCTCTGGACCACCATTGGCTCTCTTAGGAGGTGCCACAGTGGTCTGAGAGCTGCTACTTCCAATACCATGGAATCTGTAATCGGGTGTACTTGGAGGACCTCCCCCTCCCTTGGGCTCCATGTTGGATCTTCTCCTACATGTGGCACCCATGTATCTATCTCTCTGCCTGTTGCCATTTATGCTCAGAGGGTCAAAGGAAGCTTTAGGCTGGTCTTTCAAAGAATTTTGATGTCTGTGAGTGACCTGGGAGGAGAGATTCTAAAGTAGCATTTTGGTCAACAAACCAAATGCTATGGAAGAAAAAAGCCAAAACATCCCAATGTAAGCATTTGAGAAACAACACAAAGAAAGGAGTCAAAATTGGAAAACTATTCCAGGGGTCTGTAACTCTTTTGTGTATCATGGACCCCTTTGGTAGTCTGGGGATACGGATCCTTTCTCAGAGTCATGTTTTTAAGCATTTGAAGGAGATGCTAAATTTCCCATAGAGGTTAATGAAAATAAAGATGTCTTTTCACAGACCTACAGAAATCAGTTTAAGAACCCCTAAAACAGACAAAGAATGCCTGTTCTTCTCAGGTGAGCCTTTGGAAAGATATTTTCTCTCTAAACACGGGAATACAAAGGTACAAAATGATTATTGAAAAATCCAACACAACTCAGCCATCTCATGGTAACTCCCTTTAAAAGAGCCATGTGATTTCACGTTTGTAGCATCAGGAGGACTCCTGGTGAGCTATTTCTACTTTTGGCTTCATCTGCGTCATTTCCGGGTGCCTTCATCTTGCCACATCCCAGCCAGATTTGCTATCAGGGCTGGGGATGTTAGGATGATTCACTTTTGGGGGGAAGTTGAAATTCCCCCCCATTTAGAATGCAGACTCCCTGAGAGTAGGATCTGTCTTTTCTACTTGTATCTCCAGCACTTAGCACAGTTTATCTGCACAAAATAAGTGCTTAATATTTGGGTTTTTTTATTCATATTCTTCACTTTTTTATTGTTGTTAGTCATTTCAGTCATGTCCAACTCTCTAGGACAGCATTTGGGGTTTTCTTGGCAAAGACACTGAAGAGGTTTGCCATTTCCTTCTCCAGCTCATTTTACGGATGAGGAAATAGGCAATCAGGGTGAAGTGACTTGCCCAGGGTCACACTGCTTGTAAGTGTCTAAGGTCAAATTTGAATTCAAGTCCTCCTGACTCAAGGCCAGGTGCTATATCTACTTTACTACCTAGCTAGCCTCTCTTCCTTACTACCTTTCTCCTAATTCTTTTTGAAATCAAAGAAAATCTTCCCAACCTTCTCTGCCATCTTTCCCCTCCTGCCTTCTCCTTCCCTCTCAACAGATATGCCAACATGAGGACAAACTTTAGCTCCCTTTCTCTCCTCAAAATGTTGCCTCCATTCTACTTCCCCTTGCCCCTTCCTCATCCTGGCTTGGGCCAAGACTCAGGTTTTTCTAGAGACTTCCACTCATTTATGAATGAATGAATGAATGAAATTTATGAATGAATGAAAAAGAATTTCTTAAGTGCTCACAATGTACAAAAGCTCCATTCTAATATTTTGGTTTGGCTTAAGTTAGGGTCCTACAAGGGGTACATGAGCTTGAATAGGAAGATAGATAGATAGATAGATAGATAGATAGATAGATAATGGATGGATGGATAGATAGACAGGTGGATGGGTAGATGGATGGATAGAGAGATAGATAGATAATCTTTATTTTTCCTAACCTTTAACTGAAAATGTGAGTTTCTTTTCATTATGAATATAGTCTATAGATTTCATCAGATTGTCAAAGGGAGCCCATGGCACTCAAAAGGTTAAGGACCCCTTGCTTAGTAGGTCCATAGAATTTGTAGTGAGCTTTTGGAGCCAAAGAGGATTCAGAAAGGGACACTGGCCCCTCCAATGGCCCCTTCTTTTCTTCTACTTTGAGAGCAGCCCTCGCTCCATAAGATCCAGTCTGCCTGACAGAGGAGTCCTCTCTGTTCACTGTTGCTCTAGGTTCCTAGCCTGATGGTGCTCTTTGCTATCTGTGGACCTTGTGTAGATCGTGTAATCTCTACACCTTAATTCTTTATTTCCGCTCAGTGTCAGATGACAGCTTCCTTTCCAGGTGCCCATTTCTCTAAGGGAAAGGTAGAAGCTGAGCCCAGGATGAAGGGCAACATCATTGAGGAAGGGAACTGGCTGTACTTGCAGATTGTACAGCCTGGGAAGGGATGGCTTAAATGTGGATGATGCTGGCTGGTCATTTTAATGCCCTCTCAAGACCATTGGGAAGTAGCATCAGCAGCATCAGGCGGTATTGGATTTATATCAGAAAGCCCTGGGAGATGGAGCAAAAGGCATCAGTCATGAGGAGAAATGCCCATACCACAGCAACCAGTAATTTTGAAAAGACCTTGACGACCTCCCAAGAGGATTTAGAGAATTGGCCAGAAGCTCATTTCTCCGTTGTCAAGTAATCTTTATTTTTAAAAAAGCACCAAAGGGCGAATATGGCTGTCGCTGACCCACTTGATAAACTAGAATTCACTGAGGTAGGGACTGGACCATTTTCACTGTATCTTTCTCTCCCCCCCCGTATGTATACATATTCATATGTTTATATACACATATATATGCTGTTCAGTCATGTCCAGCTCTTCATAACTCTGTTCCATTTCATGCCAATGCTGTCCATGGGGTTTTCCAAGCAAAGATACTGGAGTGCTTTGCCATTTCCTTCTCTAGTGGATTAAGGCAAACAGAGGTTAAGTGACTTGTCCAGGGTCACACAGCTAGGAAGTGTGTGTGCTGTCTCTGTGTGTGTGTGCATGTGTATGTATGTGTGTGTGTGTGAGATGAAATTATATGTCAGTGCCGAATTGAACACTCCTTATCTTCCTCTGCCCCTCCCCACTGCCCTACCTGTGCCACCCCCTGCTTTCTTGGCATCATCAGTTCTCTCCGTCCACCCTTCAGTACCCTGTAACCTCTTCCTCAACCCTCCAGGATCCTGGGACCCTGAGTCTAAGTTATGAGGAGTGGTGGGAGGAGAGAGGGGAAGGAAGATATCCATCTGAGTTTGGAAGGAACCCAAGCCATCTACACTTCCTTCAGGAAATTGCTTTCTGCTCAGCCTCCCCACCCTGTGCTAGGAGAATTAGCAAGAGGAAGGAAGTTCCTAGACCATCCCAGACTTCCCTTATCCCCTTGATAAGGACCAGTTACAAGGGGCGGATCAGCTGCATCTGGCCACCAGATGAGGCATGGGTGTGTTTTCCTTGCTTAAAGTGAGGAGTCAAATGCATGTGGGGGAGGTAATTATAGCATCTGCCTCCTAGAGTTGTCAGGATCAGTTGGGATAATGTTTGTAAAACACTGGCCACAAAGTAAGTGCTTAGTAAATACTAGTCCCTTCAGAGTCTGTCCTTAGAAAAGTGGACTACACTCCTTACCTTTGCTTCTCCTCTCATTTCTCAGCCCTTTGTAATCTGGCTTCTCACCTCATCATCCCACTGCAGCCTCTCTCTCCAAGATAACCGCTGCTCTCTCAGTCCCCAGATAAGGTGACCTCTACATAATTTTCTTCTTCTTTACGCACCGTCCACCTCTAGACAGAGAGATGATGGGCTCAGGGTGCACATTGCCCCTTATTTTTTTTGACATGGTCAATGAGGGAGTGTTTTGTTTGACTAAACACATTTGTAACAAGGAGTTTTTTTCTTTTCTTTCTCTAATGGGGAGGAAGGAGGTAAGAGGGAAAGAAAATAGATCTTTGGTAATAATAATAATTTAAAAATTCTCATCTTTCTCAGCCCGCTGCAGTATTTAACTACTTCCTGAGTACTCTCTCCTCCCGTCCTTCATGGTGATACCACTGGCTTTTGGCTTTCCTCCTGTCTCTTTGATAGCTCTTTTTCAAACTGATTTGCTGGATCCATGTCCTTCTCCCAAGGGGTGGGTATACTCCAAGGCTCTCTCCTGGGCTCTCTCTTCTCATTCTGTGCTCTAAATGATCTCAGCAGCTTCCAGGGTTCAAATCTCACTTCTCTACACATGATTCCCAGATCTCTATGTACAGTACTAATTTTTTTTCTGAGACTTTGACCCTGTGTCACTAACTGCTTAGTGAACACTTGCAACTGGATCCCAAAATCAACATACATAAAATAAAACTCTTTATCTTTACCTCCAAATTCTGGTCTCTTCCTAACCCACATATTTCTACTGAGAGTATTTCCATTCTCAAACACATAGATTTGCCATCTCAGGGTCATCTTCCACTCTTTCTTCATCTTTATCCTGTGTCACCTGGGGCAATGCACTTAATCTCTCCAAGGCTTAGTTTATCTCTCTGTAAAATGGGTATGCTACTCCTTGCACTGAGAACTCTGGATTTGGAGTCAGATGGTTAGAGTTCCTGTTTGTTATTAATGTGACCTTTATGGTTTATAAAATGTAAAGTGAAAAGGGCACTGGATTTGCTGTTAGGTAGGTTCAAATCTTAG
The DNA here is from genome assembly GCA_028627135.1 of Pseudochirops cupreus. NCBI lineage: Eukaryota > Metazoa > Chordata > Mammalia > Diprotodontia > Pseudocheiridae > Pseudochirops > Pseudochirops cupreus. The sequence continues at coordinate 406,110,649 of CM053581.1, forward strand.
CCCTGCCACTTACTACCTATGTGACCTTGTATTAAGAGAGGCAAGGCTTCCAATCATAAGGAGGTGACCATTCCTCTGGATTCCACCCCAGTTAGACAGCTCCTATTTGGAATATTGTGTTCAATTCTGGGTCCCTCAGTTGAGTTACAAAGGAAACTGAGAAGCTGGACAGTGTCTGAATGTTGAAAGACCTTGAATCAATGTCATATGAGGTTGGCTGAAGCAACTGGAATGTTTGGCTTGGAGAAGAAGAGACTTGGGATAAGGAGGGGAGGAACCTGATTTCTGTGTTCAGGCATTAGAAAGGAAAAAGGCTTGTTCTCTTCATCCCCTGAGGCAAGAACCTGAAGCTTTAAGTGGAGATTGCAAAGAGAGCAATTGAGGCTTGAAGCCAGGACCAATCGTCTTGTGATCTGGGCTGTTCCTATGTGGGGCCAGCTGCCTCCGAGGTGGGGATGGGTTCCTCTTCATTGGAGGTCTTTGAGATGCTGCTGGATGACTTTTTGACAAGTATATTCTTCTGGGGTTTCCTTTCTTGGTGTGGGTTAGACTAAGTGGCTACTGAGGGCCCTTCATTCTCTCAAATCCTATAATTCTCAGACATTACTTCCCCTCTCTGGGCCTCAGTTTCCCCATCTGAAATTGTCTTTCCTTTTAAGGAAAAAGCAAGACATTTCATGGTGTCTGGGGAATTGTATTTTGCAAGGGATTTGAATTGTGAGCAGAAAGGCATGACGGACTAAGAAAGTGGGAAGCAGGGTAAGTGGGGGTGTCACAGGCAGAAAGAGTGAAGTCAAAAGGAGAATGGTTAAAGAGAACAAAAAGGCACGTACCCCTAGGGACTGAGGTCCCGGCCCTATTTATACACTGGGAGGGGCCGCTAGAGAGGTGGATCAGGGTGCATTACCGGCACAGGCCACCAGGTGGTGGTGCAACCTCGAGCTGCCAACACCTGCACGTGTATGGGCGGTCCCCAGCCTTACAAGTCTTGCGCAACCGGCTCAGAGCCAGCTACCACCTGCTTGCTTTTCTCACCTTGCTTACCTAGGCTGCGTGTTAAGTGGAAGGAATCTTGGCTCTGGAGTCAGAGGACCTCGCCTTAAATCCCACTTCTGTCACCACCTGTGTGATCTTGAGAAAGTCCCTTACATTCCCTGGGCCTCAGTTTCTCCTTCTGTAAAATGTGGGATAGAGGGTTGCACTAGCTGGCCTGTGACATCCCTCCCTTCCAGCTTTAGACCTAAGATCTTCTCGCTGCCAGGGGAGCCTCATCTCTTTGGCATGACTCTGGGAGGTGGGGGTTGACATTTCCCTGACACTGACCGACTGAAAATAGAAAGGAACCTGTCCTGGCTCTGGTGAGCCATAGCTCCTTGTGTTAGGTTGGCTTTCCAGCGTCCTTCGTCCGCTACTGTGTGCTGCCTTTAACTGTTAATACTTAAGACAAAGTTATTGGTAGCAGCTTCTCCACTGCCTCATCGCAAGGATTTTTTGGTTTCAAAGGGGTCAGTGCAGTCTCTCTCAGCTCATCACCATTGACTCCTAGTTCCTGGGCAGATCACCCTACATCCCTAGGGGGTGATTAATTAAACGACGTTTCCTTCTTCCTGCTTCCATTTGTCTCTATCTAACTTCCCTCTGCCCCTCCCTCCCCCCCCCTCCCCTTCCCCATCCATCCACAAGAGCTGTTTCCTGGTCTGTCCAGGTGATGGGCATTTCATTTTCCTAGAGCTGCAAATCCACCACGTTGTAACAGCTGAGGGAAGGGGAGAGGGAGTAACCACTCAGTTCCAGATGTTGTGTCAGAAGGAGGCTGTCAGCACTGACCCAGAATTGTCCATAAATAACAATAATGGACCAGAAACCCAGGGAAGTCACATTCAGCTGCTGGGTTGTGGCTGCTTCCTCACCTGTACATCAAACTTTCTCTTATCCATTAAAATTGGGAACAGGGAACAGAAATTCTATAGGATAACTACAGCTGTATTGTTTCAACAGAACTGTGATTTCATTAATCCAGGCTTGCCTGCTAGTGATGCCAATGCATGTCTTATCCCGTATGACTGGATCCTTTGCCTTTGTCAGTTCTCCTTAGTTTGGGGGAGGTCTAACATACCAAGTCCCATGCTCTAGAATGTATGAATAGATCAATTCTATGGGTTACTCAAAACAATTGCATCATAGAGAGTGCCGTACTTGGGGTCAGGAAGATTTGGGTTCAAATCCTGCCCCTGGCACTGACTTTGGGATGACCAGCCAGTCTTTTGGTCTCTCAATGTCAGTTGTCCCATTCTCCACTGACAATGGGGATTAAAATAATAATTATCATATTACAAGGCAGCTAGGCGATGCAGTGGATAGAGTCCTGGGTCTGGAGTCAGGAAGACCCAAGTTCAAATCCAGCCTCAGGTATTTATTAACTGGTTAACCCTGAGCAAGTTAGTTAACTTCCTCTGCCTGTTTCCTCTCCTGTAAAATAGGATTAATTAAAGTACCTACCTCCCAGTGTTGTCTTGAGGTAGTGAGATAATAAGATAATGTTTATAAAGCATATAGTAGGCCAATATAAATGCTTATGCCCTTCTTTAATAAACTAGGGATGTTTGTAGCAATGTGAAGATCAAATGAAATAATATGTAAAGAGCTTGACAAACTTTAAAAATTCTATATTTTATTTGTCTCTATATAGCTGTTATTGTATATTATTATATTACATTATATCATAGTGTATGCACTGCAAAACTGTGTGCAACAGAGTTCCTTACCCAAATAATACACAGAGCCTTCTCAAGGTAGAAAGCAGAAAAGAATGGTTTATTACAACCTTAAGAGAAAAAGCAGCCCCCTCCCCGCCATGACAAATAGGGAGGAGAGAAACAATTCACCAAGGAAACAGCTAAGTTATATAGCCCTAACTTGGGATTCTCCCCAGCCCCCTTCATTGACCCTTTTCTTCCATTGGCTGGAAGTCAGGTGTACAATCTTAAGTGCGGCAATCTACCCAGAACAAGTGCCCAGAACAAAGAAACAGTAGACCAGCCAATGTACTTTTAAGAAAGCACTCCTGTCCTTATTTGGCTTATCTTATGCTGAAGTGGCACTGAGGGGTTGCTTTGTGTTCTGAGTCCTTGGGAATTATGTGATTTCGGGTAAAGGGGACTCAGGTCTGTTCTCATGAGAAACCTTGCTAGATTTTAGGATATAATCTGAGAAATTTTCACCTCTCTCACTCAATAGTGTGGACAATGGTCATTCTTCTTTGGCTTATTTCCAAGGCTTAAGGGAGAGGAATCAGAGGTTTACGTCCAAGGAAGCAAATTGTATCTCATAGGTATCACTGAGACTTGTTAGAATGAAATCCAAGTCTAGAATATGGGTGTGGATGAGTGAGGAAGAGGTGAAAACTTCTCAGCCTATATCCTAAAGTCTAATAAGGTTTCTTGTGGGAACAGGCCTGAGTTTCGGTTTCCTTCTTCCCCCTTCTTTACTACTGCCACATCAGCATTAAGCCCTTTAGGAATCTCTTAGGACCCTTTCCCCTTCTTCACTTTCTCATTTGCCAAATAAGGATATGTACACTTGGATTGGCTATACCCTGTTTCCTTGTTCTTTGTCTTTTTCTGAGCCAGACTGTAAGCTGGCCTCCCAACCACTGAGAGATAGTGGTGGCCTTCTTTGTTCTTTGTCATCAGAAAGGATTTTGCGCTCAGATTGTAAGCCTGCCTCCCAGCCAATGGGAGCAAGGGCTAGTGGTAGGAGGTGGTTTGACTGCGTTAGGATATAAAGCCTTGTTTTGTCTTCTGTAACACACCTCATTCCACTGGTCTGCACTGGTGGAAGGGATGCCCTTTTCTTGAGAGAACTGAATAAAAATTTCCTGTTCTTACCTGAAGACACCTCTGGCTTTTAATTTTTGGGTAGGGGATTTTGGGGGTCCCCATATCCCACACAATGACTAAATCTTATTCAGAAGAAATAAGATTGGTAAAAAGTGTGTGTGTATGTGTGTGTATGTATCCTTACATCATATGTATATAGTATTGTATGTTAAGAAGGTGTCTATGTAAAGTTACTGGATATGAGGGAATTCAGGTGACAGGGCAGGGAAGTGTGATGCAGAACATTTGAGTGAAGATCAATGGAAAGAGAAACAGAAGTCATTTGTCATTGGTAAAAACAAGAGACCACTTGGACAGAAAGAGGCTATAGATGTAGAGTTCAGATCCCCTGTCAGAGAGGTATCATGTAGCAATGATGAGAGACTTGCTTGTCCAGACCTCTAGTGGAGCTCTCTATGCCAAGAGCAAATTTCTTGACTTGCCTGAATGATAATTTCATTCTTAAAAAGGTGGAGGAACAACCAAAGTAAAATTTGGTGTTGGCATTGGTTCTCATTAATTGAAAGAGAGTGAATTCTGGGGCGGAACTGATGGGAACCTTCAAGGGCGGTGATCATTCACCCTCAGAGTTTGTGACAGAAAGACTACCCGTTTAAATTGCATTTAAAAACATGTTTAGAAGATGGAAGCAAGGGCAGGTAAAAGAGGAGAAACAGAAGAGTCTGGCATAGTCCTGTAAAAATTGTGTTAAGCTCAATGAGACTCCGCAGTGTGATGTGGAGACGGAAGAGACTGTGAGCGAGAGTGAGAGTCCCACTGGGCTGTGCCCTCGTCAGACCTCAGGTGGGGCAGCACTCCCTTTTGGGAGTCGCCATTGAAGGACATCGATAACCTGTAGAGAAGAGAGAAACCAGGACAGGGAAGAGCCTTGAGCCCATGTCGTGTAGGATTATTAAGAGAGGAAACAAGAGAATTTAAACTGGAGAAGAGAAGGCTCCAGGGGCTTGTGATTGTCAGGTTCAGGTGTATGAAGCGCTGTTATGTGGGGCAGCAGAACCAAGAACAGTGGGTAGAAATTATATACTAGTTTAAGCTTGAGCTTGTCCAGTGCTTAGAGCACTAGCGACACACCTGGAGCCAGGAAGAAAGTCAAACCCCACTGACTAGCTGTGTGACCCTGGGCTAGTAGCTTAACCCAATTTGACTCAGTTTCCTCATTTGTAAAAGGAGGGGAAGTAGGAAATGGCAAACCACTCTTTGTGGTTTATCTTGTCTTTCTTGTCTTTGACAAGAAAACCCCAAATGGGGTCATGAAAGTCGAACACGACTGAAATGACTGAAGGACAGCAAGAAAACAGCTTCTGTGAGACGAAGAGAGATGTCAGGAAGTGCCGTGGGCCCATCCCTCGGGGAGTCGTGGGCTCCCCCCAGAGCACGGATGGCGGCTTGTGTAGACGTCAGGGAGGAAATTCCTTTGAGTTCTTGATTGTGCTAGTTGGCCACTTAGGTGCTGTCCTACACTCAAATTCTGCGTTTCTTTGATTTGTCCACTGTGATTTTTTTCCTGCTCAGATAAGAGCATCATCTGATCTCTGACTGAGGATTTAGGCTGGAAGAGTCTGGGGAGGTGATCTAGTCTAATTGCTTTATTTACATATGAGGAAACTGAGTCAAAGAGGTGAAGGTTCAAGGTCACACAGGTAGTAAGTGGCGAAGTCAGGGATTCACACCCAGAGCCTCAGAGTCCAACCAGCATCCTCTCCATCGGAGCCCCTACCCCTCTCTAATGTACTGGCCTGTCTTCCAATAGTTGGGACTATTTCGAGTGCTTATGGATATCTGCTATACTCTGGAACTTTCTTTTCTTTTTTTTTTTTTTTGGAGGGGGAAGGGCAGGGCAGTTGAGGTTAAGTGACTTGCCCAAGGTCGCAGGGCTAGTAAGTGTTAAGTGTCTGAGGCCACCTTTGAACTCAGGGCCTCCTGACTCCAGGGCCAGTGCTCTATTCACTGCGCCACCTAACCGCCCCAAAACTTTCAAAAATATAAAATGAAAGAAATTGGCGATTGGACAAACTTTCCAAGCGTTTTTCACTGCAAAATTTGATACATTTGTAAAAATGTATCCGGTATCTGACCTAGGAAATGAGGACCTAGCTCTAGGACCTTAATCTGGCCTGAGTCTCTGCCCTCAAGGCCAGGAAGCAGAGGAAGGACAATTTACTCCTTCTAGAGTGGCTCCTGAGGGCTGGAAGAACTGGAGGGGGGGGGGTTCTCCAGTGAGCAGGACCTTGGGAATGGGGAGTGAGCCACCAGGGACCTTGCCTGGTCCTGAATCTTGCTCTCAGGATCCTGGGATTCCAGAGCTACAATTGAGCGATAAATGACATCTTTTTGGAGGGTTGTTATGTGGGAAAAGTTCTGTGTGACAAAGGAGAGAAAAACTAATAGTGAGTAGGGTTTGTAGAGAGGGGGTTTTGGCTCAGTGGAAGGAAAATAAAGGTATGTGTATGCTTCTCTCATCCTTAGAGCTATCCAAGAGGCATGGGCTGCTTCTTAAGGTAGAGAATTCCCTGTTACTGCAGGGATCACAGTGTAAGGGGCTTGGGAAATGGTGCAGATGATAACTTAGCAGGAATCACTTTGAAAGAATTTCTATCTAGGTTGGCCCAAATGACTTTCCTTTTAAAGATGTCTTCTGGGTCTCAGATTCTGTAGTTTCATAAATCTCATTTCCCTCTTTCTGGCCAATTAAATCCTGCCTTCTGTAATGGAAAGGGACAATTTCTCTTCCTCCTCTCCCCTTCTCCTCTTCCCCCTCCTTCTCTCTTCCTCCCTCCTCCTCCCTTCTTCCATCCTTGCCCCTCTCTCCTTGACTTCTTCCTTCTCCCTTGGCTCTCTTCCTCCTCCCTTCTTCTTCCATCTTTGCTTCTCTCTCCTCTTCCTCATTCCTTCTCTTCTTCCTCCCTTCTCCTTTCCCTCTGACTCTTCAAAGCTAAAGTTGGGAGAGTCAGAGGGCAAGAGGATGGAGGGAGGTAGCCAGTAGGAGCCTCTAGTCATCCACCCAGTGTCCCTGTTGGGCCAGCCCCCGGTCTCTCAAAGCCTCAGTTCTGCTTCAGCCTGGGAGAGGCCAGGAAGATGGGCCAGTATACTCAGATCCCACAGAAGAGTTGGCTGAGAGAGAGGGAGGAGGGAGAGATAAAATAACCCAAGAGTCCATGGCCTCTGGCCAGTGTATCTCAGCTGCCTGGACCTTTTCTCTCTGAAACACCATCTCCCACAAGAGTTGTCAGAGAAGCCTCCTGGATGAAAAGGAGCTGTTCTCCTCCCCCACCACTCTATGTTCCCCTCCGTCCCTGGGGATTGGGGCATTTGGAGCTTCCATTCCCACTCTTAAGGCCTGCCTCCCAGGGAACAGGAGCTTTTGTTCTTTGGAAGAAGTAAGATCTTTAGCTTTGCCAGCTCTGTGACCTTGGGCAGATCTCTGCCCCCCTTTCAGACTCAGTTTCTTCCCCTGTATGATGATTAGGTAGGATTCTAATTACATGTGTTTTATTTTATTCCTCCTAAAAACACAATTGTGAGAGGGGATCCATAGGCTTCACCAGACTGCCCAAGGGGTCCAGGGAACAAGAGTAAGACCCCCTGGCTTAGGCAATCTCATTTCAACCCTGGCATCCTGTTGAGGCTGTGAACCATCAAGTATCTTTTGGGTATCTGCATTATGAATAAGGGAAGGAAAAGCACCTGGCTCTTTCCCTCAAGGAGCCTGGAGTCCCTTAGAGAGGCTAGGCCTGGAATCTGGGAAGAGCTCTGTCAACCCCAAATCCATAATACTATGGCCTAGTTATGTGATTTGAACACTCACATCATTCTAAGCATGCTGCAGCATTTCTGTTCAATTTACCAAGCAGTTATCAGGCACCCACTTTGGATTAGATATTACTGACACAGAAATAAAAATTAAATCATCCCTGACCTGGAAGAGCTTTCATTCTACTGGGAGAAGGGAGGGAGGGAAGGAACAACACACAGGCAGATAAACCTGAATTACATATGAAGGAATTTGAGGGGCTGAGTCTTGAAGGGGATAAGGAATTCCCAGAGTTGGAGGTGAGAAAGGAGCATGTTCCAGGTCTGGGGGACAAAGGCCCAGAAGCTGGAGGTAGAATGTGATATACGTGTGGTGGGGTAGGGTATACAATAAGTATGTCAGTATAACTGGGATATAGAGTATGTGAAAAGGGAGAGATGAGAAATAAGTCTTGGAAAAATAGGTTGGAGCCCGATTATGAAAGGCTTTAAATGTTAAATGCCAGGGGCTATAGGGAGCCATTCAAGCTTCTTGAGCTGGGGCATGACCTAGTTAGATCTGCACTTTAGGACAATCACTTTGGCAACTGAAAGAAGAATCCAGTTGGAGCAGGAAGAGACTTGAGGTAGGAAGCCCAGGTTCTTTTGGTAGCCCAGGGGAGAGGGGATGAAAACTGAAACAGGGTCGTGGCTATGTGACTAGGGAGAAGGGGTTGTCTCTCCTCTCTCTGGTGTCTCTGTGTGCGTAACTTTCCCTTTCTGTCTCTGTCCATCTCTCTCTCTCTCTTTGTCTCTCTCTCTGTCTGTGTCTGTCTCAGGCTCCATTTGCCTCTATACAGTTGTGTGTGCGTGCATGTGTGTGCATATTTCCTTTTAAAGAGTCACTCTTTCTGACATCTCTCTGAGCCTGTTTCCTCTTCTATCAAATGATAGGATTGGGCTAGATGATCTCTATGACACCTTTTTACATCTTCTGAGACCTGAGTTCAGATCCAGCTTCAGACATTCCCTACCTGTGTGATCCTGGACAAGTCACTTATCCTCTGCCTCAGTTTTCTTACCTGTTAAATGGGGATAATAATAGCACTTTCCTCCCAGGGTTATTGTGCCGCTCAAATGAGATACTAATTATAAAACACCTGGCACTATATAAGTGTTAGCTGGTGTTATTATGAGGAGCTTGTGAGATCTCCTTTTAGAGATCTGTCTTCAGCCTCCTCAGAGTTCTGTTGTACAGTCTATCTTCAGGGGCACCCTACATTTAGAACCTGATGGTAGGTCTCCTTTTATCCTAACAATAGTCTATGGAGAATCAGTCTCATTTTCAGATTAGGGCCAGAAAAGTCATTTTTCTAGGCCATGGAGTTAAAGAGCAGGGTAAGGCAAATACCCAGTTCTCCTGACGCTGATCCCAAGGCTGTTTCCAGGACCCTGTGTTGTTTCCCATACTTGTTGACTGCAAAGGATGCCCAGTCTGTCCAGGAGAGGTGGGGGGCTACTAGATCAGAATGTTGTATACATTGTTAGGTGCGTTTAGTTATTTTTCTTAGTTATTTTCTTTGTTACAAGGGAGGGTTCAATCTGGAGAGGAGTAGGGAGGATGCTATTTATAGAAATAGTGGTAAAGATGAAAAGAATTAATACTGTGGGGATGCATCGTGAAAAGGGCACTGGATTTGGTGTGAGAGGAAATCAGGACCAAATCCATAAGCATTTATTAAGTACCCACTGTATGTGTCAGGCGCTGGGATACAAAGAAATGCAAAAAACCGATCCCTGTCCTCAATGACCTCATAGTCCAATGTGGGAGACAGATTTGCAAACAACTCTACATGAACATGATATGTATAAGATAAACTGAAGGTGGTCTCAGAGGGAAGGCGCTAAGATTAAGGAGGACTGGCCAAGGCTTCTTGGAGATGGTGGATATTAGCTGAGGCCAGAGGGCTTGATTTAGACTCCTGGCTCTGCTACTTATTATCTGTGTGACCTTGGGCAAGTCTCATCCCTCCTTGGGCTTCAGTTTCCTCATTTGTAAAATGAGAGATGTTGGACTAGTTGCTTTCTGAGGGCTTATTAAAAAGAGAAAAGTCTGCACCAGGGCTGATGAGCCTGGTGGGCTCTGGATTTGCTTAGTTTGCGTAGAGGGCACTGAACAAGGATGCTGGCCTTGTAGTCAGAAGACCCTGTTTTTCAAGTCCTAGCTCTGACTCAATTTATTATTATTGTCTGACCTCTCTTTTGCTCCTCCCAGTCCTCATCTTTCAAATAGGGATGGTAGTAACACTTGGAGGGCAGCCATGTGGCACCATTGTGGATAAAGTGCCTGGCACGGAGTCAAGAAGACTCGTCTTCACGAGTTCAGATCTGGCCTCATACACTTGCTAGCTGTGTCTCCCTAGGCAAGTCACTTCACCCTGTTAGCCTCAGTTTCCTCATCTGTAAAATGAGCTGGAAAAGGAAATGACAAACCACTCCAGTGTCTATCAAGAAAACCCCCAGTGAACAATCATGAAGATCAGATATGACTGAAAAAACTACTGAACTGAACTGAATAACACTTAAACTCCCTACATCATTGAGTAGTAGGTAGGAAGAGTCTTTATAATTCTAAAAGCACCTCATACATGAGGGTTAACATTAGGAGTGCAGGTTTTGATCTGGAAAGAACCTTAGGGATGATCAAACCCAAACCTCTGATTTTGAAGTAAGTCTAGAGAAGGTGACTTTCCCAAGGTCATTTGTGTAACAAGTAGTGGAAGGGAGCCTCAAACCTGAGTCCTACCCACTGCACTGCCTTGCCCTCCATGGGAATGGGGTGGTGGAATTCAAGTCAAGTTCATAAGCATGTATTAAGTGCCTACTGTATACATGGTAGGCACCATGCTAAGGCTGAGGATACTAGAGAGGAGAAAATAGTTCTTGTTTTCACAGACCTCACAGTCTCATGTGGGGAAACCTGAAAGCAACCTTGTAGAAACAAACTACAACAGGATCAGTTGGAGATAATAAATGGGGGTGGGAGGAGGCATGAGCATTACCTGGGAATAGGAAAGGATCTTGCAGAAGGTGAAAGCCAGGAGGGAGAGGAGGAGGCAGCATGGGGGGACAGCCAAAGAAAAGACATGGAGACTGGAGATAAGAATGTGTTGTTTGAAGAACACCTGGGAAGCCAGCATCCCTGGACCCCAAGTGCATGAAGGAGAATAAAGTATAAGAAGGTAGGAGGGGACTTTAAAAGCCAAATCAATTTGATCCTGAAGCTTCTGGGTTATAGCCATGGAAAGACCAGTGCCTGACTTTTTTGGGGGTGGCATGGGGTGTAAAAGAGTACTGTGAGCCAGGCTGGTCTGGGAGGGCATTCTAACTCAAAAGAAGTTTGATGATCCTCTGCATCCCCGTGCCAGTGGTAAGGGCAGGTGGGCTATACTGGCCACCATATCTCTGAAGGTGACTTCATTGCTTCTTGCTTCTCCTTTGGTCTTTCTAGTGCCCTACAACTCATTAAATGTTTGTTGATTGGGGTAGCTAAGTGGCGCAGTGAATAGAGCACTGGCCCTGGAATAAGGAGGACTTGAGTTCAAATACAGCCTCAGACACTTGACATACTTACTAGCCATGTGACTTGGAGTGAGTCACTTAACCCCAATTGCCCTCCAAAAAAAAAAGCAAAAAAAAATGTTTGTTGATTATTAGCCAAGATCTGTTTCTGGTCAAAAGAATAATCCATCCACAATAGGCGTGAGTAGGCCAGGCCACCTGGGCATAGTGGGCAAGCTGCCAGGCCCAGAGACCCCAGCACAGAAAGCCTGTCACCAGGCCCTTGGCCCCTAGTATAAGAAGCTTGGGACAGTGCCCCCTGGACCCCAAGAGCAGAGCTCAACTTTTAAAAATGAGCAAAAACCAGAAAAGAACCTTGACCATAGAAAGCTACTATGGCGACAAGGAAGATCAAAACATAAACTCAGAAGAGGAAAACAATGTCAAATGCCTACATGCGAAACCTCAAAGGGGAATATGAATTGGTCTCAAGCCCAAAAATTCCTCTGGAAGAACTCAAAAAGGATTTTAAAAATCAAACAAGAGAAGTAGAAGAAAAATTGGGAAAAGAAATGAGTTAGGCAAGAGAATTATGAAAAAGAGTCAATAGCTTGGAAAAGAAAGCACAAAAATTGACTGAAGAAAACAACTCCTTAAAAAATAAAAGTTGGTCAAATGGGGGAAAAAATCCATTGAAGAAAACAACTCCTTTAAAAATAGAATTAGTCAAATGGAAAAGGAGGTACAAACGCTAACTGAAGAAAATCCTTAAAAATTAGAATTGGGCAAGTGGAAGCTAATTACTCTTTGAGACATCAAGAATCAGTCAAATAAAATTAAAACATTGAAAAAACAGAAGAAAAATGGAAGAAAAATGTAAAATACCTCAGAAGAACAACTGACCTGGAAAAAAGATCCAGGAGAGATAATTTAAGAATTATTGAACTGCCTGAAAGCCAGGATTAAAAAAAAAAAAAGCCTGTACAGCATCTTACAAGAAATTATCCAGGAAAACTGCTGTGTTATCCCAGAACCAGAGGAGAAGATAGTCACTGAAAGAATCCAGTGATTACCTCCTGAAAGAGATCCCAAAAAGAAAATGCCAAGAAATATTGTAGCAAAATTTCAAAACCATCAGATCAAGGAGAAAATACTGCAAGCCGTCAGAAAGAAACAATTGAAATATCAAGGAGCCACAGTCAGGATTACATAGGATTAGCGGCTTCTAATTAAAGGATTGGGGGCTTGGAATATGATATTCTGGAAGACAAAGGAGCTTGGATTACAACCAAGGATCAACTATGTATCAAAATTAAGCATAATCTTTCAGGGGAGGAGATGAATATTCAATGAAATAGGGGACTTCCAAGCCTTCCTGATGAAAACACCAGAGCTGAAGAGAAAATTTGATCTTCAAATACAAGACTCAAGAGAAGCATAAAAAGATAAACAAGAAAGAAAAAAATGGTATTCAATGAGGTTGAACTGTTTGTATCCCAACATAAGAAGATGATACTTGTAACTCTTAAGAACTGTGTCTCTATTAAGGCAGTTAGAAGAAGTATACTTAGACAAAGTGTGTGGATATAAGTTGACTTTGACATGATGATAAAAGAAAATTAAGGGGTGAAGAAAAGGATTGTACTGGGAGAATAGGAAAGGGGGAGGCAGAATGGTATAAATTATATCACATGAAGAGGCATGAAAAGGCCTATTACAGTAGAGGGAAAGAAGTGGGGAGTGAGCATTGTTTGAACCTTACTCTCCTCAGATTTGGCTCAAAGAGGGAATAAATATACATATTCAGTTGGGAAGAAAAATCTGTCTTACCCTATAGGGAAGTAGGAGTGGAAAGGGGAAGAAAAGGGAGGGGGTGGTGCTGATAGGAGGGAGGACAGATTGGGGGAGGCAGTTGTCAGAAGCAAGACACTGGTGAGGAGGGACAGGATGATAGGAGAGAGAAAAGTATAAAAAGGGGAGAAATAGGATGAAGGGGAATAGACAGTAATCATAACTGTGAATATGAATGGGATGAACTCTCCCATAAAATGAAAATGAATAGTAGAATGGATTAAAAATCAGAATTCTACAATATGTTGTTTACAAAAAAAAAACACATTTAAAGCAGAGAGACACGCAGTAAAGGTAAAAGGCTGGAGTAGAACATATTATGCTTCAGCCGAAGTAAAAAAAAAAAAAAGCAGGGGTAGCAAGCCTGACCTCAGACGAAGCAAAAGCAAAAATAGATCTAATTAAAAGAGACTGGGAAGGAAACTATATCTTGCTAAAAGGTACCATAGACAATGAAGTAATATCAATACTAAACATATGGACCAAGTGGTATAGTATCCAAATTCTTAGAGGAGAAGTTGTGAGTTACAAGAAGAAATAGACAGTAAAACTATACTAGTGGGGGACCTCCCCCTCCCCCTCTCAGAACTAAATAAATCTGACTACAGAATAAATGAGAAGTTAAGGAGGTGAATAGAATTTTAGATAAGTTAGATATGCTAGACTTTTGGAGAAAATTAAATGGGGATAGAAGGGAAGATACCTTTTTCTCGTGGTATATGACACCTACACAAAAACTGACCATGTATTAGGGCATAAAAACCTCACAAATGCAGAAAGACAGAAATATTAAATGCATCCTTTTCAGATTATAATGCAATAAAAATTACATGTAACAAAAGGTCATGGAAAGATAGATTAAAAATTAATTGGAGGGCTGGCTAGGTGGCAAAGTGAATAGAGCACTGGCCCTGGAGTCAGGAGGACCTGAGTTCAAATCTGGCCTCAGACACTTAACATAAAACTAGCCGTGTGATTGTGGGCAAGTCACTTAACCCCAATTGCTCTAACTTCCCCCCTCCAAAAAGCAAAAAAAAAAAAAAAAATTGGAAACTAAATTATTGAATCCTACAGAATTGGCCAGATGCCCAAAGTTTTAGTTCTAAGGATGACAGCAGATGGGGGGCAGCAGGTTCCTGCCCAGGGTCATGGGGGAAGAAAGAGGCATAGATAATGTGTTTGTTCTTTAGGGGAGGGAGATGGGAAGTAGAGCTACTCTAGCAGAGCTCAGACTCATTGGGCAAAGTGCCCAGGTTTATAACCTTCCCAGAGTTAATGTGTAACCTTCTGCCTGGACAGAGGGCAACTATAAACTTCTTGCTACTGCTGGGACTTGGAGCAGATCTCCCCAAGTTACTGCAAACAGCGTCCACCAGTCGCTACTTGATCTATAAGAAAGATGTCAGAGGTAACCTCAAATCTGGGATGGGGAAGGCTCTCTCCCACTCTTCTCTGCCTCATTTATCTGTCTTCCTTTCAGTCTCCCTATCCTTCTCCTGCCCTGCCAATTCTAGATGTATGAGATCATGGAAAGAACTCTGGATTAGGCATCAGGACACCTGGGTGCCAGTCCAGGCCCTTCCCCAATGTCACCTGTGTAGAGGACGAGTCACAAAGCATTTGTGGGCTGCCCACCTACCTAGCCTATCTCTAAGGAAGGGTTATGAGGCCCCAGTGGGAAAGAGGGTGAGAAGATGGCCCTTATCCTAGAGGGCCATTGATTGAAACCTGGAAGGGATCATTGAGTCCAATCCCCTCCTCCCCATTTTACAGGTGAGGCCCAGAGAGGGGAAAGCAATTTGCCCAAGAAATTAAATAGTAATTAGGATTCTTCAAGCTCAGGCCCTGGCTCTGGCTACAGGGTCTTTGCCATTAGACCCTTCCGCTTTATGCCTTTGCAGAAAATGCTGACCCCTTCATTCCTGGAATGCACTCCTTCTCCATCCCTGCTTCTTACAATGCTCTACTTCATTTGAAGCTCACTTTAAACACTATCTTCCACATATGCCCGTCCCGAACCCCCCACAACTGCTAATGCTTCCCCTCAGTAATGGTTGCTTAGTCATTTTCAGTCATGTCAGATTCTTTATGACACCATTTGGGGTTTTCTTGGCAAAAATGCTGGAAGGAAGTTGCTATTTCCTTCTCCAGCTCATTTTACAGATAAGGAAACTGAGGCAAACAGGGTGAAGTGACTGCCCAGGTCACAGCTAGTAAATGTCAGTAATTACTTTACACCTCCTTTCTATAAATTTTGGATATAACTGTATGTGTACATGTTTCCTCTGATAGAATATAAGTTCCTTGAGGGCAGGGACTGTTAAATTTTTATTTTGTATCCCCAGTGCCTTTGCATAGCCAAGTGTTAAATTCTCATTGATTAGTTGATTCTGTCCTTACTAATTTCCCTGCTTTTGGCTCCCCAGTTGGATAAATCCCAGATATTGGATAAATTGGTTGAGACTTACCTGGGGGCTCTAGTCTCCTCCAATCTCTACTTCCATCATAGGCACAATTCTGTAGACTCTGGTCCCTTCCATCTCTCAGTTTCTCTCTCTCTCTCTCTCTCTCTCTCTCTCTCTCTCTCTCTCTCTCTCTC
>CM053581.1:406126387-406209083 GCA_028627135.1 Pseudochirops cupreus
TTTGCTGTTCTGACTGTCTTGTGCCAGGCTATCAAGGAGGGAATGAACAGTCTGTGCCAAGGCTGGGATGTCTGTGTACCTTCTGTGTAGGGTACAGAGTCAGTCATTTTTATGGTGGGCTTTAATGGAAACAGAGACCACCCCCTTCTGCCACCCGCTCTTACCCCCCTCTTGTCACAATATCTAAAATCCCACCATTAGCACCTGATTTCTTTGTCCTCATTTTTCTGAGGGCTGCTTATCCATCCCCTTTGGTGGCTTCAAAAAGCTGGAGTGTTTGAGGCCACATTCTAGTAAACCATTTTGGCAGAAGGCTAAGCCAGGTTGAGAGTAACGGACAGGCCTCAAACCCATCAGTAAGTTAGGGGGATGTCTACCCTAAGTATAGAAAGACTTCCCTGGCTGAATGGGCAGATGAGAATGATTTGTTCCAATGGGACATGAAGGTGGCTGAAGCAGGTGTTGCGGAGCAATTAGAGCTTGATCAGACATCAGAGATGCCAAGGGCACCCACTGTATTCTGGGCCATCACCGGGCTTCTGGACTTTTGTCCTGCTGCTGGACTTTGATGACTTTGGAAAAAAGAATGAGGCTGATGAGTTTACACAGCTCTGTCTCACTTAAATCTAATTCATAACAAGTCAAGTCACGACACCCATGACATCATGGATCCTATTTGAAAAGGAATGACAAATAACAACTGGGGCACAACTCCTGCCCTCAAGGGGCTCCCAGTCTAATGGGGGAAACAAGAAGCCAGCAACTATGTACAAACAAGATGTAGACGGGAAAATCAGAAGTGATCAGCAGAGAGAAGGCAGGGGCAGTAAGGCGGCTGGGGAAAGGCTTCTTCATGGATGCTGATTTTATGGATGAGGAGAACCAAGATTCAGAGGATTAAGGGCTGTCCCAGGTTACCTAGCTAGAAAATGTCTGAATGGGGAGATCCATTCTCTCACCACTGGCAGCCAGCAGGGCCTTTGGGGGTGAGTGTGGAGAAGAGGGCAAAGAGAGGAGAGGAGGAAATGGTTGAAAGCAAGCCTGGTATGACATCAGTCCCCGGGTATCTTCCTTTACCTCTGAGATTGGGGGAACCAGGAAGTAGTGACAGGTAGGAACGTAAGGATGTCAGATCACTGCAAACCTCTTCTCTTTTGGACAGAACCAAATGGAGATTTACCATATGGAATTGCAGACGGGGAGGACACTGCGGCTGAAGGGGAAAATTGATGATGACGCAAGCTGGTAAATCTAGGGGTTGGGAGGGCTGACTGTCCTGGGGAGCCGGGGATTATCTGGGGATTCTCCAGTGGCACACCTGAACCCCTGCCAACGAAAGTCCTCAGTTTGGGTGGGTAACAGAATCATGGCATGTCACAGAATGTTAGACTCATCCTAGAATTCTAAGTGACAAAATAGAATGTTTGACCTTGAAATAGGATAAAGTCTCAGAATAGAGTGTTGTTTTCTGTTTTTCTCTGCAAAGGAGGTGAATATGATGAGAACAATAACTAATAGGATGTTTGTACCCAAGATAAGTCAGGAAGAGCCCAACTGCCCTTGGTGAATTCTGGTCACCTGGCCCAGGTGAATTTCTTCTTTGATAGAACTGAAGGATGGGATTATGGGGCCACCGTCAGAGATGTTGGAAAGGTCATGGGAAACAGGAAAGGGTCTAGAAGATCGGGGGAGGACAAAGCTTGTCCTGATTTTCAAAGAAAGGAAAGAGAACAAAGTTTGCAAACTCTAGGCCGGTTGAGCCTGACCTGGCTACCTGGGAAAATCCTAGAAGAGATCGTTAAAGAGATGGTTGGCAAACATTTAGAAAGGGAAGTGGTGATTATAAAGAGCCAGCAGGAGTAAGAGCAGGGTTTACTGGAAATAGGTTGTGCCAGAGTAAGCTCATTGACTTAAAAAAAATGGTTTTTTTGTTAAATTGGTGGAATGCTATGGATATTGCTTGTTTGGTCACTTCAGTGATGTCTGACTCTCCATGATCCCATTTGGGATTTTTTTGGCAAAGTTACTGGAGCAATTGGCCACACTCTGCCTCATCAGACCTCCTCAGGAGGATCCTGGCAGTTCTGAGCACTGTAGTTTAAGGACATTGATCATGTTTAACGTGGTTGTACATGTAGACCCTATATCAGATTGCATGTTATCTTGGGGGATTGGACAGGGAAGAGAGGAGGGAAAATTGAGAACTCAAAATCTTATAAAAGTGAATGTTGAAAACAAGAAATAAATTAATTTAAAAAAAGAAATAAAAGGGAGGCAAACTTGTTTCTTCAGAGCAAATGGGAACATGCTTGGTTCAGATAAAGCAAGAGTGAAAAAACAAACAATTTTTAAATTAAAAATGAGAGTTTAAAAAAGAGGGACATTGATCAACTATAGATTGTCCAGAGGAGGTACCCAGTAGAGAGTCCACATCCATCTAGTGTTTAGCTGGGAGAAGACCAAGGCAGGGGGTGTGTGATAGCTGTCTTCAGTAATGGCTAGCATTTCTGTAGTGCTTTAAGGTTTGTGAAGTATTTTACAAATATTCTCATTTGATCCTCACAGAAGCCCTGGTAGGGAAGGACTGTTATTATCCCCAATTTCTACAGATGAGGAAACAGACAGGATCGTGCAGCTAATGAGTATCTGAGACTAGATTTGAATTCAGGTCTTTTGACTCCAGATTATGATGATGATTCCAATACTGGTATCTGATCTGGGTCTTGGCAGGAAGAGCCAAGGGCCAACCTTTAGGGCACAAGCTAGTCAAAGGCCTGGGAGAGGGAGTGCTGTCAGCAAGAAGGCAAAAGTAGTCCCATTTTAGGGTGTTTGGAGGGGAGTCATGTGTAAGACCAAAAAGGCAGGAGGGAGCCGGGTGGGAAGGAGCTTCAGTTTCACCTAGAGATTTCCATATTTGATCCTCAAAGTAATCAAGGGTCACTGAAGGCTGAGTAGGTGAGTGGCCAGGTCCAACTTGGGTTTTAGGGAAACCACATTGGCTGCTGGGTGGAAGGCAGATTGGAGAGGTGAGAGGTGAGGCAGAGAGGCCACCTGGAAGATGATGAGAATAGCAGGGATAGAAGTAATGAGGGCCTGATTATAGGAGAGATTTGTAAAAATGGAAACATTAAGATGTGGTAAGGCTTTGGGTATGGGAGGTGAGCACCAGTGAGGCCTCAAGGATTGCACCAAGGTGATGAGACTGAGGAATGGCATGGTGGTGGTGCCATTGACCATAATAGCAAAGCTGAGGGAGGATATATATTTTGTACATTTGTGTGCGTGGTTTTTTTTCCCCCGTGAGAGTGTAACCTTGAGGGCAAACACCAGCAGTGGTCTTGGTGGCTTCAGCTCCTGGCACAGTGGCACTTCGGGAAGGTTTGTGGGATTGACCTGGTTGACCCAGTATCCTCTGACCCTCACTGTACGTCAGAGTACTCATTGCTTTATCTCTCCCCAAAGGGAAACCGCCCCTCCCCAACTTTAGCTAATTAATCTAGAGCCCCTGAAGGTAGCAGTGTGGCATGGTAAGCAGAGTTGGCCTCCAAGGTCTGGGTTCAAGTCCCACCTTTGAGGACACTTACTGACTGAGTGACCTTGAGTAAATCACTTCCCTCAGTGCCTCAGGTGATTCCCTAAGACTATAAGTTGTAGGATATATGCCAGCCTGCATCAGTAGAGAGCCTATCTTCACCTGAAGTTTCCTTTCTCAGAGAAATCACAGGTCCCTTTAAGGTTTAGGAAATGCTTTCCATGTGCCAACCCTGGCAGGTAGGGAGACATGGAAATAGAGGCTCATAGAGGTTAAGGGACTTGTCGGAAGTCCCTCGGTGAGCAAGTGTCTACATCTCATCACTGCAGGTCCAGCATGCTCTCCCCTACTATGCCTTGTGTTCTCTGTGCCTCTTGGCATGGGCTGTATAGGGAGACTCCTGATATTGGTGATGCCTGCCCATCCAGATTCACACTAAACTCTGACTTTCCCCCATCTCTACCATCAGCTACAGGAATAGCTAATATAGTTTGCACAGTCCCTGGACTTTCCATTTTGGGTTGTTAGTAAAAGATGAATCTCTCCAGGATTCCCCTCCCTTGCCAAAGACCATTTAGTTCTCTTGAGTCAGAGAAAGCTTCTGGTCAGTGCCAAGCTTTCTCAGGGACATTTGGAGTCAGAATACCTGAGTTCAAATCCCGCCTTTGTACAGCTTTAGGAAAGCTGCTTAACCTCTCCGGACCTCAGTCTCTTCCTCTGTGAATTCAGGTGGTTGGATTAGATTCCTTTGAGGTCTCTTTCCATTCTAAACCTATAATTCTATGACTTTAGATGAGTTGCTTCCCCTCTCTGGGCCTCAGTTTCCTAATATGTAAAATAAATTGCTGTCACTAGGCCTTCAAGGCCTCTCTAAGCTTTGGCCCTCTGGGATCGCTTGAGGGCAGATCACTTCTCTCATCCTATTCTCATGGACCAGACTGTCACTTACTCCCTGTCCTTCTACCTTGGCAGGTTCTCTATTAATCTGGGCAGTAGTCCCGGAAATCTGGCACTGCATTTCAACCCCCGATTTGAGGAGAATGTCATTGTCTGCAATTCCCCAAATGGGGGCATCTGGGAGAAGGAGCATCATGATGATCACATGTGCTTTAGACCAGGGTTGGATATAAAGGTGAGAATGTGGAATGGGGGTGGGGGCATGTCACAGGTCTAGGAGGAAAGGCAGGATTGGCTAATGCCAAGAACTGAGGATCTGGGAGCAAGAGAGGCTAGGGTTCCAATCCCACCCCTGCCACTGGCTGGGTGGCCTTGGCTATTTCACTTTGGAATCAGTTTTCTGCTTTGTAAAATGGGAAGGATAATGCCCCTGGAACAGGGTGACTGGGGAGAGTCCAATACCTCAAGTGAAACCCTATTTAAATGCCTTCGATTTCTAACAAGCACTGATAACTGATAAGGTTTTCCAAGATGAAGGGCAGGAGACTCCGG
Source organism: Pseudochirops cupreus (assembly GCA_028627135.1). NCBI lineage: Eukaryota > Metazoa > Chordata > Mammalia > Diprotodontia > Pseudocheiridae > Pseudochirops > Pseudochirops cupreus. The sequence goes on from CM053581.1 coordinate 406,131,369, forward strand.
CTCAGGACAGTGTGGAAAGAGCCCAAGATTTGGTCCTTGATAGACTCCATCACATATTGTTGTGTGACATTGGGCAGATGGGTTACTTCCCTTATCAATAAAATGAGGGAATTAGATTAGATGCTTGGACCTTTTGTTTCCCTGGACAGAATGTAAACTCTCTGAGGGCAGGGACTGCCCCCCAGAACATGCTCAACACAGAATAAGTGCTTGTGGATTAAGGCGAGACTACTTTGTAAACCTAAAGGGGCCCGTGGAATTTTGAGCTATTAGGATTGTGGTCTTTAGATCTGGAAGGGACCTTGGACATTGCTACCCACTCCCCTCATTTTACAGGTGAGAGAACTGAGGCCCAGAGAGGGAAAGGGACCTCCCTGATGTCACACAGCCAGTTAGGATGGAGCTGAGGTTCATGCCTAGGTCATCCCAGTAGATCCATGCTGCCACTGTAGTTCAGTTGTGTCTGGCTCTTCGTGAGCTCATTGGAGGTTTTCTTGGCAAAGATACTGGAGTGGTTTGCCATTTCCTTCTCCAGCTCATTTTACAGGTGAGGAAATTGAGGCAAACAAGGTGAAGTGACTAGCCCAGGGTCACACATCGAGTAAATGTCTGAGGCAGGATTTGAACTCAGGAACTCCTCTATTATTTAGGAGGAAATAGCTACTGTCTCATCTCCCAGACCTCACCTCTACCTGCCAGTTTTAGCAGGTGCTGTGGGTGATATGGGGGAGAGAACATAGGTTCTGGAGTAGAATGTTTGACTTTATTCTCTGTGTGTCCTTGGAAATCACTTGGGCTCAGTTTTTTCATCTGGAAATAAATGGATTGGACATAGCCTCCTTCTAGACTTAGGATTCACCTATGGTCTTTTGTTTAGTTGGGATTCTTGGATAACCTCCTGGCTCTCTCTCCCTTCTCCCTCTTCCACAGCTGATCATGACCTTTGAGGAAGATGAATTTCATGTGAAGCTTCCTGATGGTCACCAGGTGAAATCCCCCAACCAGGGGAGATACAGCCACCTCCCCTACTGTTGCGTGAAGGGTGGAATCCGCCTTATCTCCTTCAAGCTGGAGTGAGGGATGAGGGTGGTGGGCTTGGGCAGCTCCCCGCTTCCTTAACACCATGTAAGCCCCAATAAAAGCCTCTCTCCTGCATCTTTCTCAACACTCAGGCTTTGGTGTTTCCTGGGGCTCTGGCACATCCACCTTTCCCAACCCCTACCACGGTTGGAGGTTGACTGGGCTCCTCTCTTCTGCCTCTTCTCCATCCCCTGCACCATGACAGCCAGTAATGGGCACCAAGGGAGGCCTTAGAACAGGGGATGTCAGAGCTGGGAGGGGCTTTAGAACAGGGGATATTAGTGCTGGGAGAGAACTTAGAACAGGGGATGTTATAGTTGGGAGCTGAGCATTAAAATAGGAATGTCAGGGGTGGGAGGGTTCTTAGAACAGGGGATGTTAGAGGTGGGGGCTGGCCATTAGAATAGGTGTGTCAGGGCTGGGGGGGGGCGGCCTTTGAATTCCTACCTAGAATGACAAAGCTCAAAGAGATCTTATAAAGTGGGCAGGTCTAGTAGGACCCTTCAAACTCATCTAGAACAGCCTCTTCAGGAGCACAAGTGCAGAAGGGTGAAGTACCCAGTTCTGGAACCAGGACTAGAACCCAGACTCTTGCCTCTGATACCTCCACTGCTCTGATGAGGGGGCCAGGAGGAAAAGGAAGTGAGACCCATTTCTAGGTCTCACTTCAAGGAGTAAGTCCTTGATCTTGAGTCACTTCATCACCTTTCTGGTCCTCGGTTTCCCCCTCGATAAAAAGGCCTCTTCCTCCTGCCTGCCTCCCAGGGTTATTGTGCTTTGTGAGCTGCTGTGGTTTCTGGCAGTACCCTGTGCCAGGCACCTGGGGGCAGGCAGGGGAGGGTGTAAGCTCCATGTTCCCGGAAAGGGAGATAAGGCTGCTTGTTCTCCCATCTCCTGAACACAGGCACACACCTGCACCTTTATCGGCCAGGACATTCCTGCCTTGTTACTCATTACCAGTTAGTATCCCCCTGCCCCCGAGGCCCACGGCTGGGGGAGTCTGGGAGGCCTTTCCTCTTGGGGAGCAAATACCTAGAGGCCTTTGCCCCTTGGCCCATGTCATCCATCCCACAGGTGGAGGTGAAGGATGGATGTCCCACCATTTTCTGGGAGGGAGCTGGGCTCTGTCCAGACCCTAGGGTAGCTGGTGGTGAGGGAGATAGATAAGAATAGAGACAGTTTCTCGGCATCATCTGGAGGGATGAGTTTGTATAAAAAAAAATATCAAACAAAAAAACAACCCTCCTTTTTTAATCAGGCTGGACAGAAAGATCTCCGGATGGCCAGAAGGCCAAGGCCAGGCATTCCTCCTGGCTGAGGTCATGGTGACCTTTGGTTATGGCTTTTAGAACAGTCTGGAAGAGATGGGAGTGGGTTGTGGTATTGGGGTAGTGATGGAAGGAGAGAGTCCCTTATCCCGGGGTCAGGGGCAAGGGCTGGGAAGCCATACTTCATTCCCCAATGGGAGCCCAATAATGGGAGGGCAGGAAGCACCCCAAGATGAGGGAGGCCTCCTCCCCACAGCCTGGAATGGACCCCCTGCAGATTGGCCAACAAAGGGGTAGTGGTGAAGACAATGGGCCCCTGTGCTGTCCTGCCCTCCCTCCTCTCCCCTAGTCACAAAGGCTCCACTGTATGGTCCCAGCTAGGCTGTGGGTGTGGCATTGGGGGAAGCTGGGCATCTGGTGCCTAAGGGGTCAGAGCAGGCTGTCAGGCCCTCTGGGTTGACCGTCCCCAGAACAAATTGGTCTCAGCTGTTTCTCTTTCAGCACCCACCTACCTAGCCCTATTTAGGAAGCCTCATCTGACCAAGGAAGGGAGAGGAGGGTGTGGAGGCAAGCCTGTCCTGCTCCTCTGACCACTCTTTGAAGAATATGGGTGTAGGGGGTTGGTGGGAATGGAGTGGGCAGGGAGGGAGATTCTTGCCAAGTCTCTGGAAGTACCAGAGGCTGCTTCCCCCACATTCCAGATTCTGGTTTGGCCTAGGGAGGATGAGGTGGTGGGACAGGGCCTGGGGGTGGAGGGGTGGGGGAATTTAAAGCAATGCCAGTTCCTTTCTTGTCCCTTCCCATGCCCTCCATTTCCTTCCAGCTCCTGGCTTTTCCGATTGGGTGAAGCAGATCTCTCCCCTCCACCCTGAATCCTCTGTTCTCCAAGATGGGGTAGGAGAAGGGACTTCATTGGAGGCCCTGATGCTGGGCTGGGGTTCTCATCCTCTGGACCTAGCAGGCCTACACTCACATATTCACCTCATCATCCTCATCAGCAAATTGGAATGCAGTTGCCTGAACTGTGCTGGGAACTGGGACCCTCATCGGCTCCTCTGAGCTGCTCCTTGCCCAGCAAGGGGAGACCCCCCGTTCCTCATCCTGGCTCTCCCATGAGGCCCGGCTTTGGGGCAATACTCCAGCTAGCTCTTGCCGGGCTGTTACTTCGCTATAGTGGGGCCTGGGGCCCCAGCTGCCCACCCAGTGTCCCCTGGCTGGGTTCAGACTGGTGGGTGCTCTCAGCTTGTCAGGCTGGAGGCTCCCCGGCTTCTCTCCAATGGGGCTCTTTGACACCGAGACCCCATTGGGACAGTGTCCCTGAGGTTGGGGCTCTGGGGCTAGGGGCTGGGGCTCTGTGGTCTGGGCTGGGTCTGGCTCTTTCCCAGGTGCCTCCGACAGGCTCATGGCACTGAGGAGCTCACTCAGGAGGGAGGGACCCAGGTCTAGGCGGAAGGAGAGCATGGAGTCAGAGCGATGTAGCTTGGGTTCCGAATCAGAGCGATGCAGCTCGGGCTCCGAGTCCGAGTGAGGCAGTTCAGACTCTGAAGGATAGGAGCTGTCCTTGTCCAGCGGCCTCTCAGTGGGTAAAAGGCGGGGGATGGTGCAGAATCCAGAATCCAGACCTGGAAGGGAGAGAGGAGACAATCTGAGTGAGCTCCAGGGGCTGCCCCTGGCTGCTCCATCCAGTCTCTGGCTGGCTGGGCACCCCAGCCAAGCCCTCCTCTACATGTCTGCTGCCACCTCTACCCATTAGTCTGAGCACCTGGGGAGCACTCTTCTACCCCTGTTACAGGCACCTAGTCCAGTGTCTGACCCACAGTCAGGGCATGAGAAGTGCTCTTCTGTTCATATATATGGCTCATGGATTCTCTGAGGCCATCTGGAGAGGCTGAGGGGACCTAGAGCCTGGGCTCAGTCTTAGAGATCAGACTGAGAAACCTAGGCCCAGAGATGGAAATGACTTGTCTAAAGCTACACAACAAGGTGTGGAAACATATTTTCAAAACCATGTTTGTCAGTGAGTTGTATCTGGCCCTACATAACTTTGTTCATGGGGCTTTTCTTGGTAAAGACAGTGAGTGGAGTGGCTTACCATGTCTTTCTCCAGTATGTCCCCATTTTATAGGAACTGAGGCAAATGGGGGTAAAGTGACTTGCCCAGGGTCACACAGCTAGTAAGTGTCTGAGGCTGGATCTGAACTCAGGCCCAGTGCTCTAACTACCTCACCACCTAGCTGCCCCATTAAGAAATAATAAATAATACTCTTCTCTAAAGCTCTTTTCCAGACTTGGAAAAACCCCTAGGGAAGGTGGTAGGTAGGTCAGGACACTGGAACAAAGAGGTCCTTTCCTAAAAGGGATTAAGGGTGATAACCCAATTTAACTCATAATCTTGCCTTCCAGGCCCTGAAGTGATTGGGTTATTGGCCCATTTTAGGGCAATCTCTCCTTTCCCTGGCCCACAGAAGTGATAGACTGGCTAGTGCCTATCTCTCTGGGTCCCCAGTCTGTGGAAGGCCAAAGGTCCCTTTGTTTAACCCCCAATGGGAGGAGGGCGGGCATTAGGATTCAGCTGCTCAATTCTGGAAGGTTAATAACCCAAGCTGAATTTTAAGACCTCTTTTCCTTTAAAAAAAAAAGGAAAAAAAAAAAAAGGAAAACATCTCATTGCCTTGTTTAAGATTCCCATAAATGTTACCTGAAATCTTCTTGGGGCAGAGTCATGTTGGATGGGCGTGGGGGACTATGGGCTGTCTCTAAACTAGATGTGGTTTGGCTAGAGAATGACATCAACATAATCCCGGTCCTAAAAACCTCATAGCACCTCCAGGGTAAGCCCTCATTTTTACAGGTGACCTGCCCAAGGTCACAGAAAATAGCAAACTGCAAAGGCACAACAGGACCTGAACCCAGGTCCTCAGACACCAGCTTTCACTGAGCCTGTAGGTAAGAGGCATACCATGGTCATAATCCCTTGGGTTTTTCAGCCTCTACTGAAGCCCCCTCCCTGACAGGCAAAGCCCCTGTCCTTGGGGCCTTGCCAGGGGAGCTGGAGCCCAGCCAGCCATAGATGTCAGAAAGGCCAGAAGCCTGGTTAGCATCCCCAGAGCAGGGGTCCCTTCAGCCATCTGGGCAGAGGAATGAGGGCTTTGTGCCTGACCTGCATGGGTAGTAGAAATACTCAGAGTGGGAACAGGGCTGGACCAGGAGTCATGTGAAAGCCCGTGTCTGAATGAATGAAAATGCATTTTAGAAAGGACTTACTGTGTGGGCAGGACCCTAAGCTTCTGCCTTCTAAAGCTGTTTGACCTGGGACCTTTCTGAGCCTCTGTCTGTCCACCCATTAAAATGGGGATACTGCCTACCTCAGAAGGTAGCTGGGGAGAAAGCCCTTTGTGAACCTCAAAAGCTTAGACATTTGGGTCTATTTTTGTCACTTATACCAGTGAATTCAGAGCTCTATAGAAATTAGTCAACTGACATTAGGGGCCTACCATGTGTCAGGTGGGGCAGCTGGATGGCGCCATAGTGCACAGTACTCCAGGCCTGGAGTCTGGAAGATTTGAGTTCAAATCCAGTCTGAGACACTTCCTAGCTGTGTGACCCTGGGCAAGCCACTTCACCCTATTTGCCTCAGTTTCCTAATCTGTAAAATGAGCTGAAGAAGGAAATGGCAGACCGCTCTAGTGGGGTCACATGACTAAAAAGGACTGAATAACAACAAGTGTGCCAGGCAGGGTAGGCAAAGACAATTCCTGCCCTCGAGGAGCTCCTAGTCCAATGGGGGACATAGGATATCCTGAAGATAATCACAGAGGGAATATACTGGCATTCAGGGACCTCAGGAAAAGTCTCTTGCAGAAGGTAGGCCTTTAGTTAAGACTTGGGAGAAAGCCAAGGAAGCCAGGAAGGCAAAATGAGGAGGGAAATACAGGTATGGGGCACAGCCAGAGAAAAGGCATGGAGTCTGGAGTTGTAGTACCTAATCTCATCTGACACCCCCAGTGAGGCAGATGGAATGTCTGTTTGGAGCCACATTTTATAAATAAAGGAACAAGGAACTAAGACTTGGTGGTTAAATAATTTGATTAAGATCACATCTATAGGAAGTAGAGAAGTCAAGACTTGAACTCAAGTCCCCATGACTCTTAGTTCATTACTTCCTCCTACCCCCTTTTTAGGCCATACCTGTGATTTCACCAGATTCCTGGTAAGGAAATTCCCTCTCTGCTAATGAAGAGTCATTTGTCTCTGCTCTCCAACTTAAGAGTTTTGGAGATGGATCCTGGGCACTAAGGGAAGTGACTTGACCAGAGTCATACAGCCAGAAAGAGTCAGACCCAAGATTTGAACCCAAAACTTTTTGACTCAAGAGGCTGATTCTTTATTTCTAAACATCAGACCCCATTTGGGGTTTTTTGGGCAGAGATACTGGAGTGGTTTGCCATTTCCTTCTCCAGCTCGTTTTATAGATGAGGAAACTGTGGCAAACAGAGTGAAGTGACTTGTCCAGGGTCACACAGCTACTAAGAGCCTAAGTCTGCATTTGAATTCATGTCTTCCTTATTCTAGGAGCAGCTAGGTGTTGAAGTGGATAGAGTGCTGGGCCTGGAGTCAGGAAGATGAATCTTTCTGAGTTCAAATGGAGGCTGGATTTGAACTCAGGACTTAACAGAGCCCAGTGCTCTATCCATCTCACCACCGGGCTGCCAATGGGTTGGTCCTTTTTGCTTACAGACCATACTAACAATCTATGCATTCAATAAGTCTTCATTAAGCATGTGAGAAGAACTAGACACAAAATAAAAAAGACAAAGTAGGCCCCTCCCTCAGAGAGCTTACATCGTGTAATCTGGCCGAAGGTCACTCAAGGTCACCAGGACCATGCCTGTTGAATTGGATTGAATCTTCCTGAGCCATTGTGAGCAATTCTCGGCCAACAGAGAAACCAGGGACTGATGTCCTTAGTTAGGTCAGGCCACCAGACCTAGATCCCAAGGTCTCTCTACCTGGTACTTTGCAAAGACCACTGGCTCTAGAGGAAGGCATTCTGGGTGTAAATTCCACCCCTCATGCTTGCTCCCTGTGTGCCTGTGAGACTTTGGACAGGTGATTCACCTCACTAGGCCTCAGTTTCCTCAACTGTAAAATGAGGGAATTGGACTAAAAATACCTTCCAATGCTGGAGGGATGAACCGAATTGTGGGCTTGTGATTTTTTTTTTTTTGCCACAAGGTGGCAGCATTGCTCCGTGTCTGGCAAGATCCTGATTCCTCAGCCCCCTACCCCAACGATGGAAGTTGGGTCCCTTAAGCTTTGGAATTTTAAAGCTGGAAGTGCCTGGAGAAATTCCAGAAGCACAGGACTGAGAGGCAGAGAGATGGCCTGCATAGGGTGCTGGTCCTGGGAGTCAGGAAGAGCTGAGTTTGGAATTCCCCTCCGACACCAGTGGGGCAAAGTTCCTTTATCTGGGCCTCTCTTTACTACTCTGTGAAATGGGAATGATACTACCTGCAATATCTATCTCCCTGGCAAGGTGGAGGGTCACACTTTTCAGACTTTAAACAAGATAAAAAATGTCACTCATCATTGAGTCCGAGGCCTAATTCAGCCTCATTTTGAAGGAGGGTAGGAGACAGCTCTAGAAGTGAAATGATTCACCCAGCTAGGAAAGAGCAAAGCCTGCATTTGAACCCAGGTTTTCAGTCTCCAAATCCTTTGCGCTTCTTTAGTGTCCGCCCTCCCCAAAGTGGACAAGTATCCATTAAAGCCATCTGGGGGCCAGGCACAGAGCTTCACAGAGGTGTCCTGAGAAAAATAACATGAAACAAAATATGGGGGAATTGGAGGGAGCCAGCAGGGGCCGGGGTGGGTGGCGAGAATTCACTTACCATAGCCATGGTGCCCATCCGGGGACCCCCGGGGGCTGTCCCGCAAGCTTAGCTTGCTCACCACCATACTGTCATAGCCTGCCTGGTGGAGCTGGGGCAAAGACACAGCATTCTTGATGATGGGAGAGATGGCAGGTGGGTCAGGTGAGGAAGCTGCCGAGGAGGTGAAGCCCCAGGAAGGAGGTCCTCCCCGTCGCACCTGCTGCAGGGTCCGGAGCAGGAAGCTTCTGGGAGAGCGCCCGCCACCCCGGCCCAACCCACCATGGTTGCTGAGGAAGGAGGTGTCACCAAAGACGTCCCCACCTCGGCCTACGTGCATGGTGTGGCGGAAGTCACCCAGGGGTGGGCTGATCATGTCTGTGGTCAGCTCGGCCTTCGTCAGTCTCCTTTTCCTATGGGAGCCAGACATCCAGCCCAGTGCTGGCCCGGTTGCCTTGGGCTGCTCAATCCTCCTCATGTCCATGCTAACCTATTTCTTGGAGGGTGCTGGATGGTCAAAGGGCTAGAAGGCCCCGCCCTGACCTTGGCTTTTCCCCTGCCAGGTGCTGTCCTGGAGTGTTGAGGGAAGGGAATGAGCAGTCAGTCTCTGAGATGAGGGTACTGATTTCTCTTCTTCAACCCCTTCCTGTTGCTTGGCCTTCTCTCAGGGGACGGGTGCCACCCTGAAGGGTGTGGCTCATGGGGGAGCCATGGCCTTGGGAGGACTTGGGATGGAGTTCTCCCGGATGTAGCTGGAGCAGGTCTGACCAGCTGGTCTAGCCCCACTGTCTGAGAGGACAAGGAGATTAGCAGGCTAATCTACCAGCTCCCTTCTTCTGGGGGGTGTGGGTTGACTGGGGACAAGATGGCCAATTCCAGTGGGTGGAGACCTAAAGGAGAACAGAATGGAAAGTGAAGACAAGGCTCAGAATCACCCAGTTAGAAAGGGGGCTGAGTACTCATCAAGGCTGGCCCTTCCCCTTGAAACAGATTTGGAGAAGGAAGCCACTTACCTCCGCTTAGCTGGCCAGTGAGAACAAGGAATGACCCAGTAGAAGAACCCAGCTAAATCCCTGCTTCCTCAGTTCCTTCCAGGTCTAGAGCTATAGTCCTGAGCTCTAGGAGCCCTGGGTAAGTCACTCTGCTCTTAGAGCTTAGTTTCTATCAAATGGGAATGTTGGCAGCATGTTTTTTAAAGGATGCAGTGAGCTACTCTATACAGAACACCAGAAAATATGATTCTTCAAGATCCCAAGATTATAGATGTAGGTTTAGAAGTGATATCAGAGGTCTTCTTTGTAGAGGGGAAAACTGAGGCAGAGGGCAGGTGAATGATATGATTTAGAGTTGGAAGAGACCCTGGAAATCATCTCTTTCATTTTACAGATGAGGCAACAGCCCCAGAAAACTCCAGTGATCTGCCCAAGATTATGCATGCAAAAGGGAGGAGTTCCAGGGAGAACTGCATCCCAGGTCTTGACTCCAAAGCCTTCTGTTTCTTCTGTTGGCACACTGCTTCCGATCCCCCATTTCATAGTAGATCTCCCCGAAGTCAACCAGACATCTGTTGATCATTCCCTCTCCATGAGTCTCTGGGGTTGGAACACCTGGGACAGCTAGGTGGTGAAGTGACTAGAGTTATGGGCCTGGGGGATCAAGAAGTCTTGAGTTTGAGTCTGACCTTGGACACTCAGCAGCTGTGTGATCCTGGGCAAGCCACTCAACCTGTTTGCCTAAAATTTCCCCATCTGTAAAATGGAGATAATACACCTCCCAGGCTCATGATAAAGAGCTTAGTGCAATGCACAGCAAACAGTAAGTGCTTTATAAATGTTAGCTATTAATACCTGCCTCTGACATATTGACTGTGTGACCTTGGGCAAGTCATTTCTCAGCATCCCAAGCAGCCTTCTAAGACTCTTCCTAAAGGTCCTTCTGCAGTCATGTGGTTTCCCAAACGGAAGGGCCAGCTCCCCTCCTCTCTATCCAACTCTTCAGGAGTTCTTATGGTCCAGTGGTTGGAAAAGCTGTCTCAGAATCTGTGACATGTAGGATCAGCAAAGGGGAGCCTAGCCCAGGGCTTCCAAGGCAGGTTTGAGCCCAGGCTGAGTCATTCCTCTCAGAACCTCAGTCTCCTCAGGGTTGGAATGGGTGAGATCATAACGACCCAGGCGACTCAGCCAATCAGGCAATGAATGGTCTGCATTGGAAGGGTTTCCTCCCTGGGAGTTCCTTACTCAGGTGAAACCCCCCAAATTTTTCATTTTACAGCTGCTGCAGTCCAGCCTCCTCTGAATTCCCACAATCCTCTCTGCCACTTCCTGACTGAGTGACATCTGGTAAAATCACCTCAAATCTCGGTGCCAATTTCTTCATCTGTAGAATGGGGATAATCAGCCCTGCTCTGCCGGAAGACCAAATGACCAGATGAGATAACTGATGGGAAAGTGCTTTAAGTTTACACCTAATCTCATCCTCCCTCATTTACCCACAGGGTTGTCTCCCCTGAGAGGCAGAGGGTATAAGGGAAAAGAGACTGGACCTGGGTACAAATCCTGCATTTGTCAATGACTAGCCGTGTGACTCTGGGCAATCTCTGAGCCTCAGTTTCCTCATCTGCAAAATGGACGTGATAATCCCTGCACACGTTATTATTGGGACAAGTGCTTTGTGATTCTTCAGTTCAGGATAGCAGCAGCGTGGTCTTGGGTAAGTCACAACCTGAACCTTAGTGGACACAGCGCCAGGCACACGTCGGGTCCTGAGTACATGTCGGCTAAATTGTATTGGATTTATTTTCTCCTCTTTTTTTTAAAGCTGCGGCGGTGGTAAGTACAAAGAAAACCAGATATAATGAGATGAAAATATTTTTAAAAGAAGTTCACTGGACCCTGAATTAGGGGGTTTTAAAAATGCCTTCCAGATCTAAATCCCGAGATTTAGATCTAAATCCCTAGCTAGAACCCCGGGCCTCCCGCAGGGGGCGCCTGTGCAGCGCTGAGGCCTGCTATGCAGAACTGGGGGCTCCAAGCTCGTCAGACTTGGGCAGCGGACCTACTATAGAGGTCTCCAGAGTCACAGGGGTGCCAGCTAGTCTTCATGACTGCCTTAGGCCAAAATACTCTTGGGATCCTCGGACTGAGAGCTAGAAGGGTCCGTTGGGAATCAGATGAAAAAACTGAGGTTCAGAGAGGGGCAGTGATTTGCCCAAGGTCACACAGCAGATGCAGGGCCAATGCATCCACCTTCTTTCCCAGGGCGCTGTCTCTGCTGTGTGTGGGTCAAGCCGCCGCCCGGGCGCCACGTGTCCTTTGGGCCGCGGGCAGAAAGGTCACAGCCTAGACGCAGTTCCAGCCCCCAGAGCTGGTCAAGCAAGGCCCGAGAGCTTGGTGCCAGGGTGCCAGGGAGCGATAGGGCTCCGCAGGCGGGCTGGGAGGGGGGGCGGGGAGAGGGCAACTAGAGCAGGGCTCATTCATAGCCCTCCCTCCTACACCCCTACCCACTGCCATGCACACCGGCCTAATGGGCAAGTCTTAGGGAGATCTGGAGAGGTCTCGGAGTTTAGGGGGTGAAAGAGGGTCATGGGTAGCCCCTGCTTCCTTCCTCGCTCCTTTCATATTTCTGGATGTAAACCAGCGGCGGAAAAATAATTCCGCCTTCCGCCCCATCCTTCCGTTTTCACATGGGGAAACTGAGACTCAGAGATGTGACCTAAGGGTCACAGAGTGAGGATGTGTCAAAGCCAGAACTCGAACCCAGACCTTCTGATACCACCTCTTGATCTCTAGCCACCGCACCCTGACCCTTTGGAAGGCCTAAGACTTCTTTTCAGTTCTGTCTCAGGACACCCCTCGACCCTTCATCTCCCGTAGAATGGAAGCAGGCATTGATTGTGCCCCGAGCACAGAGCGCACAGACGTACCTAACCTTATATGTGGAGTTACAAGAATCTCACCAACATCTGGAATTAACTCTTCAATCGCCAGCTCCGGTCGCAACCCTTCCCCTCCTCTCCCCTCCAGGTTCCCCAGCCTACCAAGGATTTTTCTTTCCCTTCCCTGGCCTTTCCCTCCCTTCCTGTCCCGTCCCACCCTCTCGCTTTTCCTGTCACCTTGAGCAAAGAAGCCTTTCCTCCCTCACCCCTTTCCCTCCTCCATGCCCCAGGACGTCGTTTCCCCAGTCGCCGGTCTCGGAAAAGGATCCACACGATCCAGCGGTTTTGGGCTGTGGAGTGGTCAGGGAAGGCGGGAGGGGACCCCAAGAGGGTAGACCCCGATGTGTGTTGCGGGGTGGGGTAGGCTCGGGAGGCTAGAGAAGTAGGGAGATCCCCAAGTTGGGGGGGGGGGTGGGACTGAATGGGAGATGACCTCATCGGCCTTCCCCAAATCCTCGGGCTTGGAAAGTGCCGGCGGCTGCCCCGGACCGGGCGTCGGCGGGGAGAGCGGAGGACTAGGGAGGTCAGGGCAAGCCTCCAGGTCTGTGCGTGTCCCCCCCAACCCCCCGTCCCAGCCTTCTTCCCGCTTTCAGGGCCGGCGTCTAAGGCGGGGAGGGGGGGGGGGCGGTGCGGGGGTGTAGCCCGCCGCCGACTATTAGTCCCAGGCAGAAAATCCTCGAACAGCACTTTCCTCTCCCCCTCCTTCCCACCCCCAACCCCCCCGCAGCGACTCCCTTTCCTGTCTGAGACGCTGGAATGAGGAGAGGGGGGTGGTGGAGACCAGGCTCCAGCCTCGTCCCTCTGGCCAGCCCTCCGTGGCTCCCCCTCTCTCTTCTTCCTAACGTCTGTTCTCTTTCCCCGCTAATTCACTCGCCTTTCCACCCAAAATCCTCCACCCCCAAACCCACAGCAACTCCCCAAAAGCTTTCTGCCTTTTCCAGGCAGCTCCCACAAACCCTGTTCCGGGCAGAGTGCCTCCCCCTTGAGCGCCTAGCTCAGTGCTGGCCAGCCTTACCGGGCACCCCCTGCGGAGGTGTGCCCGAGGTGGGCGCCAGACCCATACTTAGACGGCTTCCCCTCTTCCTTGCCCCTGTAGCCATGTGCACATTTACCTCTCTCCGTCTCTCTGGCTTTCTCTTGGTTTGTTTTCCCCGGCAGAGAAGGAAAAGAAACTTTGGAGCGGTGGCAGTTTCTCTCCCTCCCCAACGAGTCTCGGCCGCCCTGCCCCCGGGCACTCCGGGCAGATGCAGGCAGGATTGGGGGTGGGGTGGGGCAAGTGGGGCGGGGGATACTAAAAGCTCCTTCCTCCCTGGCTGGTTGGACCGCCCGGATCCAGCGGCGGTGCCCTGCCCTCTCGGGTCCGTCTGTCCGTCTGTCCCGGTCAGTCCCACGGCCACCCGGAGCTCTGCCTTTCAAGCCAGAGGGGAGGGAGGGGAGGGAGGGAAGGAGGGAGCAAGAGGGAAGGGAGGAGGGGGGCGTGGAGGGCGGGGCGGGATCTCAGCCGCTAGTGGCCAATGCCCTCCGAGGAACGAAGACAGCAAGAATTTGCTTGGGCCCTTCGGGGGAGGGGAATTCAGGCCTTTACTCTCGGTACGTCCCCTCCTTTCTCCAAACACACATACAAACACGCTGCTTTTTCCGCTAACGATCATCCCTTTCTGGGCCTCAGTTTCCTCATCTGTAAAATAGCCAGGAGGTTGAACCCCGATGTCCTCTAATGTCTATTCCTACTCAAGAAATGTAATCCTCTGATCCTGTGGGACCGAGTTAGTGGCCAGGCGGTAGCAATCAGGCCTGAGATGGCAACCTCCGATTTGCCACGTGCCAGTACCCTGGCATGGAGCCTCTGCTCCTCCGACAGATCTCCTGCGGGGAAGTTTCTTCCTCATTGTCCTTCCTCCTCAGTCACACAGAAGGCCGTTGTTTGATATGGGTGGATTTGGGAATCAAAGAACCTAAAGTCTCATCTACTTCTTACCTGTGCAAGGCCTTGTCCGAGCCTCCATCGTTGTCTTTGTAAAATTAGAGTTGGACTTCATAGCCTCTGAGATATCTTCCAGTTCTAACCCTATGATCCATGATCCATAGTCAGTGAGTGGTCACCTGGAGAGCTGGAAAGTGAGACAAAATCTGTGAGTGTGTGGGATGTGTATGTGGTGTGTGTTAGAGTGTGTGTATGTGTTCTGTGTGTGATGTGTGTGTATATGTGGTGTGTGAGAGTGTGTGTGTGTGTGTGTGTGTGTGTGTGTGTGTGTGTGTGTAAGAGGAGCTCCATCCCTCCAGCTGGCTCCCTGCCCACTAGGATGGAGGTGGGCAGCTTGGGGAGAGCTGCAGGGAAATGGGGAGGAGTCAGGGCACAGGGCAACAAAAAGAGGAAGGATCCCAGGGTTTCCATCACTCATACACATATGATGTGTGCATATGGATACATACACAAAATACATGTATGTATGTGATAGATATATACATATTTATCTCCCATCTCCTCTCCCTGGAAAACCTAACTTCCTTGAGGTGTTTGTCTGGCAGACAAGTTCAGGGGATGAAAGAGTTAAAACCTAAGGACTTGCCCCCTTAGGCAGGTGCTATGTCTTCTCTGGGCCTCAGTTTCCTGCTTTTTAAAATATCATCGAAGGAAGATTCCTGTTTTAGATCAATGATCCTGCAATTTCCGTCTGGCACTTGGGAGGAGCTCAAATGGTCCATTTTAAAGTGCTTGTTGTAGTAAGTCAAGAGCTGGAGGCCAGGTTGATGCTTATTGATTGATCAGGAATGTGTAGGCAAACGGGGGGCATGGATGTTGTGCAGAATCTTACTGCCCAGAAGTAAGAGAGAATAGGCAGAACAGAAGCATTAGGAGATGGAGCAGAGGGAGGGAGGGAGGGAGGCAGGAAACATGAGAAGACGTCCCTCTCTCAGCCTTTTTTGCAGAGGTGGGGGACTCGGGGTGCAGAGCGCTGAATACAACACACGACTTGGGTGACTTTAGCTAGTTTGGGTTTCTGTTTTTTCCTTTTATTATAAGGGCTGGCCATAGTTGGGGGAGGCGGGTAGGAGTGGGGAGAGGATAAAGTTGCTGACTGTACTCACTGCTAGTTCTATCCAGCGATGCTTCCCTCTTCACTCCCAACCGTTTTCTTGCCTTATTACCTGGCACAGACACCATGCCCTCAGGTTTCAATTATTTTATCTCCTGAACTTCTGCCTTGGGGTCCTGACATACCAAATGGTGACTGCCATCACTGTTTCTCTCTGTCCCAACCATGTTTCCAGTATCTCTGTTCTCTATTTCCTCCAACCCCACTCTTTTCAACGTTTTGTTTCCCCCCCTCCCCCCCATCTACCATTCTTTCTCCTACCCTCTCTACTTCCCCACCCCCAGTTCTGAAACCTTGATCAAATAGACTCTGTCTTTGGGGGGGGGGGGGGCGGGAAACATGTCGATCTACTCCTCAAATGGCCCCATTCAACATTTCTTCGAAATGGCCCTCCCTGGGCTCTGGTCCCCTATACATATTGGCTTCCCTTGTTAGAATATAAGCACCTTCAAGGAAAGGATTCTTTCTCTTTCTCTCTCCCTTTTTTTTTTAATCCCCAGTACCTGGAACAGAACGTGGCATGCATGTAAAAATGCTTGTGGGATGGCATCTATAGATGCCTGTACTCTAGGTTTTTCTGCCTTAATTTGTCCTTCTGGAGGAGGTGAAGGGGAACATGTCAGGTCTAACCTGTCTCACTAATGATCCTCCCCCAACTAATCTAATTGAACAGAATTAGAATGAGGGCAGATTATCAAGATCGTCAACACATCCTTGCCAGCAGCCTGGGTGCAATTCAAGGGTTAAGTGTGGGCTGCATAGTCATCCCTGGCTGCAGAATGCAGAACGAATCCCTTCCAGATGAGGGCAGGGGGAGACTACCTTGGGGAAAGGGCTGCCTGTTACCCCCCTTCCCCATTTCTTTCCTTCTCCCGGGAAGGTGGGAGGGGCTCCCTTCAGCCTATGGCCATAGACTCTCCTGGCTTCCATGCCTCAGACCAGATGGGCTGAAGTAGGGAATGCATGGGAAGGATTTGGGGCTTGGGAAATGGACACAGGGGATGGAGAGGAGACAATGCTGGTGGCATCACCCTTCCCACAAAGGTAGTGTTCAACCCATCACCCTGATGATAGTCCATGAAGAAGCTCAGCTCTGGCCTCCAATTAAAGCTAGGGCGGTGGTCCTCTCTTCCACTCCTATCCCTTGCCTCTACCATGTTATTGCCTATTCTTTCCATCAGTCTGTCAGCTCACCTGATGGCATGTGCCTCCATCTCTCTGCCCATCTATACTCACTGCTTGGGCTGTGCACCTGGATAACTATCTTCCTGTTCACCACCCTGTCTGTCCATCCATCAGCCTGTCCATCTGTCCATCCACACTCACAGGTCCACTAGGCATTCAGTTGATTTCCCCATCAGTTTGCTTTTTGGTCCACCCATTGGCCTCCCAGCTCAGCTGTCCACCCCCTCATCTATGCCTCTAAAAGCTTCTTGTCTCTGGCCAGTGTTAGCCAACAGAGGCCATTGGCAGGAGGCCTGCCCTCACTCTATCATACTCACGTGAAGTCAGCTGCTGGGCTGGCTCAGACCCTCCCCACCCCCACCCTGGAAAGGGCAGGGAGGAAACAGTTGGGAATGGGAAGTAGGAGAGGGAGAGGGAAGGGAGAAGGAGGGAAGTCTTTGGTGCCAAGTAAATCACAAGAGGATGCTGGGACAATCAGAACACTCTCCCTCTTACCACACTCCACCTTGTGTCCTCAATCTCATCTCTTTTTGCAATGGCCACAGCCCTTAGACTCTGTAGTTACATCACTGAACAGGTTGGATTGCTCAGGCTTCAGGGCCGCTCCCAGCTCTGACACCCCAAATTCTAAGGCCCCTCCCAGGTTTGACATTCCATGTTCTAAGTTCCTTCCCAGCTCTGACATTCCCTGTTCTACCCAGCTCTGACATTCCATGTTCTAAGGATCTTCTCAGCTCTAATACTCTATATTAGAATGTCTTTTCTAGCTCTGATATTATTTGCTTTAAGAACTATTTAATCTCTGACGTTGCCTATTCTAAAGTCCTTCCCAGCTCCTTTATTATTAATTTAAAACCCCTGACGTTCAAAGCTTGGACATTCTATGTTCCCCCTGCTATTCCATTGTGTTTTCTAAGGTCCCTCTCAGGACTGACATCCTTTGTTCTAAGGTGGCCCCTCCCAGGCGTGACAGTCCATTCTCCATGGCCAGTTATAGCTTGAACATTTGATGATTGTACTCGGAGCTTTTGTTTTCTATCCGGGCTGCTATTGTTCTATAATTTGGAATTGCTTCCTGTCTCTACCATCGAATTGTTCTGTTCTCCAGGGCAGGATGGAATCCTCTTCTTTAACGCCCATTGCCACTGGGGACCCAGGGTGGGACACCCAGGGGATGCTTGGTAAATGGCTGATAGATTTGTTACTCTTATCATTATTTTGTGGGGCAGAGCAGGGGGAGTAGCTGTGTCCTCTGTGGGAGTTTGCTATGTTGATTTAGTTTTCACCTGAGCTCCTTAGCCCTGGTGGGGGAAGATGCTGAGCCTAGAAACAATGGAGCATTTGTCCTTTTGGAGGGACTAGGGGTAGTTGGGAAGAAAGGACATTGGAACATTCTCTCTCTGTATAGCAGCCTGGACTTCTAGTCAGCCTGGGGAAAAACTATAGAAAGAAGTGTCATTAGAAGTTTGATCTAGAAAGGATCCATCCCCCTCATTCTACAGCCTAGGAAATAGGTCCAGAGAAATGACTTGCCCAAGGTCACACAAGTAGTATCAGAAATAGGATTTTAACCCAGGGCCTTTGAACGCAGAGCCAACATTCTAACCACTATATGAAGCATTGACCATCTCCTTGGCATGAATGGGAATCATATGTAGTTTTGATTGGGCCTGAGTTACTACAGTTTTTGAGGGGCTTAGTGAATATCTCCTTGTGGAGGAGAGGTGAGCCTGAAATGCCCTTCCCGCCTTTCTCTGTGTAGCCAAGTCCCTTTTTTCCTTCAAGGCCCTGCCTAAATCCCTTCCTTTCCTATGGTGAAGGGGAAAAAAGGATTGTATGGCCTCTCAAATGTCCTAGGGTGCAGACTAGTTTTCCAGGCTTATTACATGTATTGCATAATTCAACCACACCGGGCCTCTAGCTATTTGTTATATGTGATATTCCATTTCCCATCTCCCAGTCTTTGCTACCTCATGCCTGGAATGCACTCCCTCCTCACCACCACCTCTTAGAATCCCTATTTTTTTTTTAAGACTTGGCTCTAGTAACGCCTTCTACTCGAAAGCCTGTCTTACTCTCTCCTTTCTTGCTCCTAATTTTGTGCCCCCTCCCACTTATGTTCATGTTATTTCCCTCCGAATAGAATGTAATATCCTTGAGGACAAAGATTGTTTCTTTTGTGTCTTTGTATTGCTAGTGCCTAGCACAGGATTTTACACTTTAATAAGGGCTTGGTATGTGCCTGGCATGTTATTGTTCGGCTGTATCTAACTCTTTGTGACCCCCATTTGGAGATTTTTTGGCAGAGATACTGGAGTGCTTTGCCATTTCCTTTTTCAGCTTTTTACAGATGAGGAAACTGAGGCAAATGGGTGAAGTATCTGAGGCCAGATTTGGACTCAGGAAGATGAGTCTTCCTGTCTCCAGGCCCTGTGCTCTTATGTACTGTACCACCCAGCTGCCCACCAGGCACATAGTAGGTGCTTAAAAATATTTATTGGCTGAGCTTTGATTGACTGGGTTTGAATCTCAGCTCAGCCACTTACTCGATGTATCACAACTTCTCTGAATCTTAGTTATTTTTTTTTTAATCTGTAAAATGGTTATAATAACTGGAAGGCTGCCAGCATAGGTTTATTGTGAGACTCAAGTGAAATACTATATGTAAAATGCCAACACAGACTCCTTCATCATCTGCTGTGTTCAAGGCCCTGTTCTAAGAAATGGAGACTGCTCCCTGGGCCCAAACCCCCAGTTACTCCACAAGCCTGTCCTCTGTCTGTTGGTTTTCTCTCTCCCCTAAAAGCTGGTGAAGACATTTTGCCAAACACAGTATTTTTACCAGATGAACTAAGGGGACAGTGTGCAGAGTTAGGGACTAAAACTCTGGAGGTCAGGCATGGGCTGGTGAGAGCAGGAAAGCATAGTATAATCAAATTTATAGAATATAATTAATAATATGTATACATATATAATCAAAATATAAGAGCAAAGCTTTTCCTAATAATAATAACAGCAGGCATTTATATGTTCTTTGAGTTTTGTGAAGTGCTTTACATGATAGAGCATTTTATGGGATCCTTACACAACAACCTTGGGAGGTAGCTACTATTATCACCATTTTACAGATGAGAACAACTAAGCCAGTCAGAGGTTAAGTGACTCAATGGGTACATTCAACTAGGAAGTGTCTGAAGCTGAATTTTAATTCAGGTCTTCCTGATTCCAAGCCCAGTCCTCTATCTCCTGTACCACCTACCTACCCATTTCTTCCCTGAATTTTCTGAAACCAACTGGTTCATTGTTTCTTACAGAACATCAATATTCTATTATATTCTACAAAAAATTGAGGCAAATCTATAAGAATATAAGCCACTCCTCAGTTAATAAATGGTCAAAGGATATGAACAGGCAGTTCTCAGAAGATGAAATTAAAGATATCTATAAGCATATGAAAAAAATGCTCTAAATCACTATTGATTAGAGAAATGCAAATCAAAGCAACTCTGAGGTACCACATCTCACCAGTCAGATTGGCTAAGATGACAAAACAGGAAAATGATAAATGCTGGAGAGGATGTGGAAAAACTGGAACACTGTTGGTGGTGTTGTGAACTGATCCAAAGAGCAATCTGGAGCTATGGCCAAAGTGCTATAACTAACTGCATACCCTTTGACCCAGCAATACCACTTCTAGGATTATATCTCAAAGAGATTAGAGAAGTGGGAGGAGGACTCGTATGTACAAAAATATTTATAGCAGCTCTTTTTGTGGTGGCAAAGAATTGGAAATCAAGGGGATGCCTATCAACTGGGAAATGGCTGAACAAGTTATGGCATATGAATGTAATGGAATACTACTGTGCTATAAGAAAAGAGGAGCAGACAGACTTCATAATAACCTGGGGAGACTTATATAAACTGATGCTGAGTGAGAAGAGCAGAACCAGGAGAAATCTGTACATAATCACAGACACAAATGAATGGGTGATGACTAACCTCAATAGACTGGGCTCCTCTGAGCAATGCAAGATAATAAGACAACTCCAAAAGACTCATGATTGAAAGAGATATCCACATCCAGAGACAGAGATGTGGGGTCTGAATGCAGATTGAAACAAACTACTTGCTCTGTTTCTTTTTCTTGTTTTGTTTTGTTTTGTTTCCTATTTCCCACTGATCATTCCATTGGTTATAATCCTTCTTTACAACCTAACTAATGATTAATGTGAAGATACCTGTAGATCCTATATTTGAGTTCGTGCTGCCATGATGGGGGTGGGGGTTGGGGGATGGGAGGGGAGGAATGAAAGGGTGAGAAAATTTGAAACTCAAGAGAGCGGAACTGAATGTTGTAAACTAAAAGTAAATAATCAAATTCATTTTTAAAAAATATTCTATTATATTCTTATGCCATAATATGTCCAGTCATTTCCCAATTAATGGGCCCCCTCTTAGTTTCTGGTACATCCAAATAAGCTGCCATAAACATAATTTTAAGAATGGGTCTTTTTCTTCTTTACTTGAGCTCTTTGAGGGTATAAGCCAAGTAGGGATATTGTTCAGTCAAAGAATATGTACAGTTACTGACCTTTTAGACATGTAGGCAAACCTCAGATATAGTGAGGGTTTGGTTCCAGACCACCTCAATAAAGGGGATAGTACAATAAAGCAAGTCACACAAATTTTTTGTTTCCCAGTGCATATAAAAATGATATTTACTCTATACTGTAGTCTAAGTATGCAATAGTATTATATTTAAAAAAAAAACAATGTATATACCTTAATTAAAAAATACTTTATTACTAAAAAATACTAACCATCATCTTAGCCTTCAGCAAGTTATAACCTTTTTGCTGGTGGAGGGTCTTGCCTTGATGTCAATGGCTACTGACTGATCGGGATAATGGCTATTGAAGGTTGAGTGGCTGCGGCAATTTCTTAAAATAAGACAACAATGAAATTTGCCCCATTGATTGACTCTTTCTATCACTTGAACACTGACAGGCCATTGTAGGGTTATTAATTGGCCTAATTTCAATATTGTTTTGTGTCAGGGAAGAGGTAGACCTAGGAGAGGGAGAGAGACAGGATTGGCTGGTTGGTGGAGCAGTCAGAACACACACAACATTTATCAATTAAGTTCATCATCTTATGTGGTCTTGGTTTGTGACCCTCCCCCCCCAAATTACAACATTAAGATCAAAGACCATGGAGCACAGATCACCATAATAGATAGAATAATATTGAAAAAGCTTGAAATGCTGTGAGAATTACCAAAATGTGAAACACAATGCGTACACATGCTGTTGGAATAATGGTGTTGATAGACTTGCTGGATGTAGGGCTACCACAAACCTTCAATTTGTTAAAAATGAAGAAAAAGAAGAAGGAGAAGGAGAAGGAGAAGAAGAAGAAGAAGAAGAAGAAGAAGAAGAAGAAGAAGAAGAAGAAGAAGAAGAAGAAGAAGAAGCATAGTATCTGTGAAACTTACTGAAAACAGAGTATGCCTATTGTTCCAAATTTGCTTTCAGAATGTCTACACTGATTCAGTTCCACCATTAGTGCATTAAATGTGCCTGTTTTCCTGCAATCCCACCAACAATCTTAATTTTTCTCTTTTTGCTACCTTTGACAGTCAGATGGGGTATGAGGTAAAAAACAACCTCAGAATTGCTTTAATTTACATTTCCTTAATTATTAGTGATTTGGAGCATTTTTCTCTGTCCCTTATTTGCTTGTTGGTAGCTTGGATTTTTTTCCTTTAAAAACTGCCTGCTCATAATCTCTTGCCATTTATTTACGCAGTGGTTCTCAACCTTCCTGATGCTGTGACCCTTTAATACAGTTCCTCATGTTGTGGTGACCCTCAACCATAAAATTATTTTCATTGCTACTTCATAACTGTAATTTTGCTACTGTTATGAATCTATCTGATATGCAGGATGTATTTTCATTGTTACAAATTGAACATAACCCACAGGTTGAGAACCGCTGTCTAGAGAATGGCTCTGGTTCTTATGAATACTCTCACTTTTTAGGAAACTGAGGCCTAGTTGAGGGTCTTACCTGAAGTCAGAGACACTGAATGATACCACTGGGGCCAACTTCGAGGCATAGGGAAGAAGACAGATAACCAGGGCTTTAAGAGGTGTGTGAGGATAGAATAAAGCCAGTGCAAGAGTGGGTGAGATAGAGTGTGAGTGAATGTGTGGGTCAGATTGGGGCAGCCAACAGTAAACATTTGGGGGTGGGAAGGGGGGCCAGCTTATATTGACTGGCTTCTTCAGGAGACACCCATTACAGCAAGAAAAGTTGTCAGAGGCCGGAAATGTCCTTGGACTTCCAGGCACTGGGAAAGGGCTCCTGGGAAGCTCGTGCTCAGACCCTCAATTCCAAAGTCTGACTTCATCAGGCTCAGACTTCTCTTTTGTGGCTCCAGGGAAGTGATCATGGGATTGGGTGGGGTCGGGTGGGGTTGGGACGGATTCTTTCATTTAGCTATTGTTTTCCTGTGCAGTAGGACAACTAAGAAAGTCAGTATGGTGGGATGCTGGGAATTCCTGGATCCCTAACCCAGCTAGGGAATTGGAGCCTAGTCCTGGTTCTGTTGCAGGTGAGCTGGGCAGTCTTCCTTTCTGGCGCACACTCTTTACAACCCTGAAAGGAAGGGTTGGAATGGATGATCGCTGACATCTTTCCTACCTCTGATCAGTTTGATGGTCCCTCCCAGCTCTGACATTCCATGTTCTAAAGACCACCCAGTTTTGGCACTCCATATTCTGTGGTTCTCCTAGTTCTGACATTCTGTGTGCTAGGATTCCATATAGCTCTGGCAGGCATTCCCTGTGCTGAAGTGCCTCCCAGCTCTGACCTTCCCTGTTCTGAGTCCCCTCCAGCTCTGATATTCCCTTTTCCCAGGCCCCTTCCTGTTCTGACCCTTTATAGCTCTATGATTCTCAATTCAATCTGGAATAAGGAAAGAAATTGAATTGGTTCTTTTTTCCCTTCCCCTTACTAAGCTTGTCAGATAGCACCCAACAGCAGAACTGCAGGGCACCAGGCAGGGTCAGGAGCCCTGGTTTGGCCAGGTAGGTGGCAAGCAGCAGCAGAGGGATTCAGTAGAAATTGATGGCTGCCGGTGGCTGTATTTCTTGCTGAGTTGGCTTTCAGGGAGCTATTCTGCAGCCTGGGGCTGTAGAATGGTAGAGGGGAAGGGTTTGTGTGAGGTGGGGTCTTCAGCTGTGGGCTGGACTTTCTTTCTCTTTGTTTTTGGCTAGTCCCCAGAGGGGACAGGAAGAGTGTTGGGGCTAAGGAACAATGGGTCATTCTGTCCAGTCTGGGCCTGTCAGGCAGTGATAGGGAGGTGGGCGTGGAGCCAGGGGCCCAGCCAGAGCTCTGAGCACCTCCAAGACCTAGGGGGTCCCAGGGACACTCCCTCCCTGGCCTCGGGCCTGCACCCACTGCTTGGATAGACCCTGGCATGTGGGGACTTCCCACCTCAATGTGACAAAAGGCACATGTACGCAGGTCCCCCAGCACAAAGTATCCGAGTATCTGACTGCCTTTTCTCCATCCTGGTCCTTCCTGACTTCTCTGCAGCTTTTAACACTTGGCACTTGCCTTCTTCTCCTTGATTCTTCTCTCTAGTTTTTTCATGACACTGCTCTCCCTAGTTCTCCTCCTCCCTGTCTCTGAATCCTGGTGCCCCAAGGCTCTATCCTGGGCCCCCTTCTCTAGTTATGCAGCTAGATGACACCTTGGATAAAAGGCTAGACCCAGAGTCAAGAAGTCTCAAGTTCAAATCCTGCCTCAGGAATTTACTAGCTCTGTAACCCTGTGCAAATCCCTTATTCTGCCTGCCTCAATTTCCTCATCTGTAAATGTGAGTAGCACTTACTTCCCAGAGTCATGAGGATGAGATGAGGTAGCATTTGTGAAGCACTTAGCAAACCTTCAAGCAGATTATAAATGTTAGGTATTATTTATTGCTTTCTGAGGTATCTGCCTTAGTGATCTCATCACCTTCCATGAGTTTAGCTATCATCTCTATGCAGATGCTTCTCAGCTATATCTACTTCTAGTATCTAATCTACAATCAAAGAAAAGGGCAGCTAGGTGGCACAGTGCATAAAGTTCTAGGTCTGGAGCCAGGAAGACTCCTCTCCCTGAGTTCAAATCCAGCCTCAGACACTTACTAGTTATGTGACCCTGGGCAAGTCACTCATCCTGTTTGCCTCAGTTTGCTCATCTGTAAAATGAGCTGGAGAAGGCAAACCACTCCAGTATCTCTGCCAAGAAAACCCCACATGGGGTCACAGAGAGTCAGGCACAATTGAAATGACTGGACGACAAAAAGTATCTATCTCTCCTAGCTCTAGCCCAGCATCACCAGCTTCTATTGGACAGCTCAGACTGGACATCTCAACATGTCCAAAATGGAGGTCACTATCCTTCCCCTCAGAACGGCTCCATTAGCTTTCAGCCACTCAACCTGGACATTGCCTGGCACATAGTAGCTAATTAATTTAATGAGTGCTTACTGACTGACTGAACATCCCTATTATAATTGTACCAGTGCCTCGCACCTGCATTAGGGCAATAGCTGTGGGAGGCAGGGAGGGGGGCAGTCTGTCTGCCTCAGTCCACCCTCCCCTCAGCTGCCAAAATGATCTTCCCAAAGCCCAGGCCTAACCCTGTTACCTGCCATTTGATATATTCCAGTGGTTCCCTCTTAAATCCTCTAGGATCAAATATAAGGACATTCCCTTGGCATTCAATGCTCTTTACAACCTGATCCTTCTCTTTTTAACCTTGTTACATTTTACTGCTCTACAACCCAGTTATGTTATTTGACTTGCATAACTTGCATTTCCTAACTTCATGCCTTTTCATTGGCTGCCTCGTGCCCAGAATGTTCTGCACCCTGACCTGGTCTCCTTCAAGACTCAACTGGGATTCCCCCCTCTTCTGAAGGTCTTTCCTTGTCCCCCTACCATTGGTGGCTTCCCCCAGAGACAGCTTTTCATCTACTAGGTATATCATTTATATGAGCATAGTTACCTGTGTGTAGGCTCCCCCATTAGAATGTAAGCTCCCTGAGGGCAAACCTGGTGTTTAGCATAGTGCCTGGTACAGTAAGTGCTTAATAAATGCTTGTTGCTGTTTGTTGCCCCAAGCAGCAGAGCTAGGACCAATTTGAAGAAAGTTACAATGAAGAAGATTTTACCTCATTGTTAGAAAAAGATTTCAAACAATTGGAGTTGTCCAGAAGCAAAATGAATTCCCTGGGTAGCTGCTTTCCCCCTCACTGATGGGGGCTCCAAGCAGGAGGACAACCTCTTCAATGTATCAATGAATCTACAAGATTTATTAAGTGGGGGTGGGTAGGTGGTGCAGTGAATAGAGCACTGGCCCTGGAGTCAGGAGGACCTGAGTTCAAAGCCGGCCTCAGACACTTAACATTTACTAGCCATGTGACCTTGGGCAAGTCACTTAACCCCAATTGCCCTGACTTCCCCCCTCCAAAAAAAAAGCAAAAAAAAAAAAAGATTTATTAAGTGACAAGCACTATGGTAGGGGCTAGGAATGCCAAGTTATAAATGAAACCATCCCTGCCCTCAAGAAACTTACATTCTTCTGAAGGAATCAGGAGGTACTTATGTAAGTAGATATAAGACAGATGCAAAGAATCTGTTGGGGGAGGGAAGATATAAGATAGATACAAAGTATCTATGGGAAAAATTTTATATAAGATAGATACAAAGTATCTGTGAGGGGAGGGGGGAGATATAAGATAGATACAAAGTATCTGTGGGAGTTGGGGGGGGGGAGAGGCATTCCCTGCTGGGTTTAGGAAAGGCTCCCTTCAAGTAAGAATTGATGTTTGAGCTGAGCTTTGAAGGAAGCTAGGTATTCTAAGGACTGATAGGTGGCACCATAGTGCACAGGGCACCAGATCTGGAGTCAGGAAGACTCATCTTCCTGAGTTCAAATCCAGCCTCAGACACTCACTAGTTGTGAAGCCCTGGGCAAGTCACTTTCCCCTGTTTGCCACAGTTTCCTCATCTGTAAAATTAGTTAAAGAAGGAAATGGCAAGTTACTCAAGTGTCTCTGCCAAGAAAACCTCAAATGGGGTCACGAAGAATTGCACCCAACTGGGGGACAGCCTGTGCAAAGGTGTGGAGGGTGGGAAAATGTAGACAGTGAAGACAGTTTGGTAGGACCATACAGTATGTGAAGGGGGACAATACGCAATAAAAACACTGGAAAAGTAGATTGAGGTCCAGGTGGGGCTTCTTGTCTGGGGAATTGATGCTTAGGTGACCTCCGAATGTGCTCTTCTGTCAAATGAGACATCGGTGATCTCTCTCTGGTCCTTCCTATCTCTGGTCTTCTATGATCTTTTCTCTCTAGGGACTCCAGAGTCATGGCCAATCCCATCCTCCCAACTCAGGGTGTCTACCCCTTGTTCTAAGGCCCCCTCCCAGCTCTGGCATTCTCTGCATCACCCTCCTGGCCATCCACTTGCTGGTATTATGCCCTTTCCCAATAAGGTCCTAACTCTCAATGGGGTGAGAGTGGAAGGGATTAGGAAAACGTCTTTATCCTCTTCATATGTGGTTAAGAAGCACAACCATTGCAAAGCTTTGCTGTTAAGTTCCCAGGAACTTATTACACTGATAGGCCTGACTTTCAAACAGTGAGTATTCAGTCAGTCAATCAACAAACTTTTAAGCACTTATTATGCGTTAACCACTGGAGATCCAAAAGAAGGCAGAAAAAAGTCCCTGTCCTCAGGCAGCTCTGGTAAATAATTAAGTGCTTGTGGTCTTTCAGTTGGGTCTGATTCTCTGTGACCCAATTTGGGTTTTCTTGGCAGAGATCCTGGCGTGGTTGGCTGTTTCCTTCTATGGCTCATTTTATAGATGAAGAAACTGAGGTGAACAGGGTGAAGTGGCTAGCCCAGGGTTATACAGCTAGTGTCTGAGGCTGGATTTGAACTCAGATCTTCCTGACTCCAAGCCTGGTGCTCTGTGCACTATGGCACCACCTCGCTGCCCCAACTAGGTGTTTACAAGGTTGTTTGTTGTGTTTGTCCTTTGTTTTCGAAGAGGACTGTGGCATCAGGGAAATGATGACATGACTTGCAGTTGAATTTGATTTGAGTGAGGGAGGACTGTGCAAGATCACCAGCCTCATTTTCTCCTCCAGAGCTATCTGGATCTAGTATAGGGAGTAAGTGTTAGATCATCTCAGAGGGAGGACCCAAGCAGGCTCTTAGGGATCCTCCTACCCACATTGATCTGCCCCTTCTCTGAATTCCTATAGAACTTCTTGTCTCACCTTACTTACCCTTTAGCACTCCATCCAATGTAGTGTGTGTGTGTGTGTGTGTGTGTGTGTGTCCACTTTATAGCCTAGGTATCATTAGTCTGATGGCCCTAAGAAGAGTGTGAGGTCCCCAAAGACAGAGACCAAATGTCTCTCCTCTCTTTGCTGAAAGCAAATACTCTGAGATGAACCAGTAGGATGTAAGCACTTTGAGGGCAAAGACTTTTGACTTTGGCTCTCCCAGTCCCTGGCACACAGTAGGTGTTTAATAAATACTTGATTAATTGGATACTTAAGCTAACCCTATCAGGGTTTAATATCAGACTTATAGCATTTCAGAGGTGGAACCCCATTAGAGGGGAAGAGAAAGGTAACATGCATTTAGTAAGCTCTTACTATGTGCTAGGTTCTGTGTTAAGTGCTTTATGAATGACTTAAAGGTCCATGGTACCCAACCCCCTTGTGAATCCTAGACAGGTGACAATCAAGCCTTGAACATTTCTGGTCATTTCCTTGAATCACCAACAAACAGGCCATCATTTGCTGGCACATTTCTAAGGACAGGGAGCTCACTGCTTGAAAAAATTGTTCAGTTCCATCGTGGGATGGCTCTGATTGTAAAAGAGCTTTGCCCAAATGTCAAGCTGATATCTGCCTCCTGTCCTTCTGTTTTGCCCTCTAGGACCAAGCAGAACAAATTTAATCCCTTCTTTCCATGTGGTATTTCAGGTATGTGAAGACATATCTCCTCTTTGTCTTCTCCAGGCTATTAACATCTAGATAAGATGTGAGCAGCCTGGAGAAGACACAGATGCTGTCACAGACATTATCAGATCATTCTAATCCCTATGAATCAGACATAGAATCTTGAAGCTGGCTGGCAAGAACCAGAGAGATGCACTTATTCACTCACTTATTCATTCATTCAACAAGGATGTTTTAGGCCTCTTATGGTGTTGGTGATGGTTGTCTTTTGTTCTCTAAGAGGACCAATGACATCGAGATGTTGGAGTCAGTGTATCCATCTGTGGCTGACCAGACCAGTACGAGCTCAAAAGGCTGCACCACAGTTTGGGCACAAGCAGTCCACATGAATATTTGGAGTGGAGATGTCTTTAAATTTGTGCACTTCCGGCTTCTTTTGAGCTACTACAATTCTGCTTCATTCATAGAGCATAGCCACTTCTTTGATGTGGGCAGTGCTGAGACCTTGCTGAGGGTCTTTTGCTTGTCCCATGTCATGTAATCGATTCCAAAGTTCTACATACAGAACCCTGTGCTCGTTGCTGAGGGAGATGCTCCAATGAACTGATTGCTTCCTGCATGGATAGATATTTCACCTCCTCCAAATCTACCCCTACTTTGTGAAGATTGTTCACCTCTTCCCATTTATTTCACTATTGGGAAGGTCCACCTATGGTGCTGGAAGCTTTCCTCCTCTTCCTGAAACAGAGGATATATCAAGACAACTCCCAAACCATCCAACTAAAATAGGTAGACTGAGACGCCTGACCAGCCCCCCCCCCCCATTTTACATCGAACATTTCCCTGAAGGAATCTTTTGCTACATTTCTTCTTCCAAAGAGCTGGAGGATACAAAAGATCAAGTAAGAAAAATCCCTGTCCTCTGGGAGTTTATAATCTATTGGTTTATGGGGATTACAAGGTGACAAATACTTCAGTGAAAAGAAGACTGGATCTTGGAATCAAAGGAACTGGGTTGAAATTCTGGCTCTGCTACTTTTTTCTGGTGTGAAATGTTTACCTCTCTGGGCCTCAGTTCCTTTATCTGTCAAATGAGAAGGGTAGACCCTATAATCTCTAAGGTCCTTTCCAGTTCTAAAGATCTGATAGCTGTTAGAGCCTCTTCCCAGTGCTGGCCTGAAGGAGTTAAGCAGGCTTGACGGTGCCTAGAGGAAGGGCAGTATCGGTGGTGAATGTGTGTGTGTGTGTGTGTGTGTGTGTGTGTGTGTGTGTGTGTGTGTGTGTGTGTGTGTGTGTGTGAGTGTGTGTGCTGGGCTGGGACAGGCTGGGACAGGGCATTAAGGGTGGGGGGGCTGGGCCCCTCTCAAGGTCTCTGACACTGAAGCTGGAGAGCTTGCCAGAGTCGTTTTGTTTACTTAACTGGCAGCTGACATGTCCAAGGTCCCTGCTGGCCCTGTGTTTGCACATATAGTTCTCAGTCACCTTCTTTTTGGGGGGAGTCAGTGGGTGGGGGGAAGCACAAGCTACTGGAACTTTGGTATATGCTGGTTGAGCTCCCCTCTCTTGGAAAGCAGGCTGGGGAGACCTTGGGCAGGGTAACTGCTAAGAACATTTCATAGTCCCTAAAGAAAGGGGCCCCAGTACATCTGGGCTAGGGTGGTTTTTGGAAGGTCTTTAACCTAACAAACATTGATTCCTGCAGGCTGACGGGGAGCCTCATGGGGGAGACACACAGTTTAGATAAGACAAGATCTTTTCCCTAATGGAAAGGGTGATGAAATTAGCATCTAGAGACTGGGTTTGAACCCATTCCATCTAGTCTTTCCCTGGGGAAGGAATATTGTCACTGGAAGGAAAAACTCTGAGTTTGAACACTGCCTCGGTGTTTCATTGATTCAGTCAGCAAACACTGGACAGAGAATGTGATTAGGTCCTGGGAGCTAGGAAAGTGAGATAAGATACTGCTTTTGTAAGAGCTTGGAGAGGAGATAAGGCACACACAGCCCCAGCTCTGCCACCCGTTCCATTCTAGGGTTGGGAGATGGGGTTGGGGAGACTGGTCCTCGGATTTCATTGGTGAAGGAAGCTTTGAAAGAGGGAAGTCCTTTCACTGCTGGCTGCAGGGTAGTGCTTTCTTCCAAAGTCTTAGGGGGTTCTCTGGGGAACATACACAGAGCCCATGTGTCAGCCAGAAGAGAGACTTGAAACCCCAGGTCTTCCTCACTCCAAGGCTGATTCTCTTTTTAATGAGGGTCATGATAAAATGATGAGGTATAGGGTTAGGGGTGCTCAAGACCCCAAAATTCCAACACACCGGGTCCTGCCGAATGAATTTGACTCAAATCTTCTCTCAGCCAAAGTAAAGCAAAGTTTGTTAGAGATTCGCCATATTGGGTAAACTCTTAAGGAGCCTCAGTATCTGTGACACTTGCATTGGACAAGCTGGCCAGAATAATCTGACACAAAAGGAGCCTGGACTAGATTCTCTGGTGCTCACACCTCATGGAGGCAAGATGGGTCTTATATACAGAAAGGTTGTGGGAGGAATCTAGGAGTGGTCTAGGGGAGGAGTTTGGGGAGGGTCTTCAGGAGGAGTCAAATGAGGTCAGACTCCAGTGATGAGAGATTAAGGGTGGGAGGTAGCTGGAGGTTACCTGGAGATGACTGACAATGGTGGGCTAGGCCAGTTCAAGGGTGTAACAGATTTGGATATAGATATTTTGGGAGGATCAGGGGTGGGAAGTTGCTGGACAAAGTAACAAAGATTTGGGCAGAGCCACAATGAAAAAGATTCAAGGAGAGCTCAAGGGGGTTCCCAGAACCTGTACCTTATCGTTTCCACTCCAATGTCTAGAATACATTGCTGTTGTTCAGTTGTGATCGACTCTTTGTGACATAGTATTGGGTTTTCTTGGCAAAGACACTGGAGTGGCTTGCCATTTCCTTCTCCAGCAGATTAAGGCAAGCTGAGATTAAGTGACTTGCCCAGGGTCACACAGCTAGTGAGTGTCTGAGACTGGATTTGAACTCAGGTTTTCCTGACTCCAGCCCTGCATTCTATCAACTGGCTTTAAGTGGCACCAGCCACCTAGCTCTTTCCACAAGTACGAAGTGTGTGTTAGTTCTGAAGAAGGAGGGCTTTACCAATTTGGGACCTAGGCAGGCTTCCTGGAGGAGGCTGCATTTCATTTGGGCATAGAATAGAAAGGAATTCCACCAGGCAAAGAGGAGGAAGGAGGGCACTCCTACAGGGAGAATGTGAACAAAGCCATAGAGACAGGAGGACCTAGGGCTCATTCAGGGAATAGAAAGTTGTCACCTTAGGCTAGATATCACCTTCAAATGCCTGGAAGAGATAAAGCTGGAAAGGTAGATTGGCATCAAATGGCCTTTATGGCCATGGAGTTAATGGGGAGCCACTGCAGATTTTTGAGAAGAGGAGTGACCAGTTCAGATCTATGCCTGAGAACCATTGTCATGGAAACTATGTGAAGCATGGGTAGGACTGGAGCGTGAAGGCAGGGAGACTTTCCCAGAGGCCTTTGCAATAGGGCCAGATGGGCTCCCAAGAGTTTGGGAGAAGGTAGAGTGCCATAATGGACAGTGTGAGCTGGCTTCAGAATCAGGAGGGTTGGAGGGCCCCTCTGACCCACGGGAACCTGAGCGATTCACCTCAATCTCTTAGTACCCCAAACAACTCGCCAAAACTCAAACAGCTTGTAGCTGCATTAAGAGAGGGAGTTCCCTCATGGGGAATTCCCCACACCAAATGAAATCACAAGTCTGGTCTTTAAAAAAAGAAGGGGGGGGAGGGTGGCATAGGCTAAGAGGGGCAAAAAAGACATTCCAGGGAACAAGATCTGTTCAAAGTCAAAACACAGTCCTGTCTCCTGGGAGCATAGAATAATAATAGCTAATATTTATATAGGGTTTTAAGGTTGGCAAGAACTTGACAAACATAGTCACATTTTGTCCTCACAACAACCTTGGGAGGTAGGTAGGTGCTGCTATTATCCCCTTTTTACAGATTAGGTAACAGAGGCCAGCAGAGTTTAAGTGACCTGCTCAGTGTCATCCAGCTAAGACTGGCATCTGGAGCTGCATTTGAACTCAGGTTTTTCTGAATCTCAGTTCAGTGCCAGAGGCACTGTGGTGCCCTCTAGCTGCCCTGTAGGATATGGGAGATGAGAAATGGAAGATTAAACCCCACTATGGTGGGTTTTGAATGCTGGACAAAGGAAATGGAACTTTACTGGGGAAGCAGTAGGAAATATGAGAAGATTTCTGCACAGAGTGGCATGTCCAAAGCTGAGTATATGAAAGATTATTCTGACTCTTGGCATTCCCTTTAAGACCTTGGGCACCTTTAACTTCTTTCTAGGCCACAGTCAACTGATCTGTAAAATGGGGATGAGACTATTTGGGCTGCCTTTTAAAATGTAATCTCTGTATTTAGCATACTGCCTGGCACATAGTAGGTACATAGTAAAGGCTTGACTGTTGACCTAGCATGGAATTTTTAGGGGAAAATGTGTTGTAAAACTTAAAATCCTGTATAAGCTATTAAAAGTATCACTGTGGTTGGTGATTACTTGTCCTTTACTATCTATCTATCTATCTATCTATCTATCTATCTATCTATCTATCTAACTATCTACTTATTTGTTTATTTTTATGGAGTTGAGATAGAAATGGTCTTGGGATAGGCCACCATCTTACTGTTCTCCTGTTCTATCTAATGTTCTGTGAGTTACCACACAGGTGGGTAAAATGACTAGTTTTGGTAAGCTGTTGCTTACTATCACTGTGGCTGTTATATTTGGGGTTGGAGGTTGTGGGCACACATTTCCAAGAGAAACCAATAGCAGCTCTGCTACTGATTTGTTCTATGACTTTGCTGGCCTCTTGTCCTCTTTGGGCCTCAGTATCTCTATCTGTCCAGTTTGAATAAAGTACTGACCCTGTCACATGATACTACTTTGCAAATTGGCTCAGAGGAGGGAATAACAGTGAGAAATACTTTTGAAAGTCAAAAGCACGTGACAGGTTGAAGACAATTCATTTTTCCAGGTGGATATGGGAAGGATTGGGAGGGCTCACAGCGGTGAGCCAAAGCAGAGAACTTGGCCCTATTGGCCTGGCTGTCTGTTTTGAGGAAATACCTGAGTGGCAGACCAGCATATGAGTAAACCTCGTCTAGAAATATGTATCATGTCCCTCTGCTCCCCTAAAAATAAAAGTGCATGCACGAGCATGCCTGGGTGTTTGTGGGAGGCAATGATTGTTCACTGCACTGTGTGTTCATTGAAGGGGGAAGGAGAGACCCAGGGACTGGAATGGGGATTTCGTTGGGAGAGGGAAATTCCAGGTGTAGAAACTGGCTCCACCAATGAAGGGTAGCACCTTATTTTTAACTGATGTCTTAAGGAACTGCCTGAGGGATCTGCAAAGTTAAGTCAGGGGTTCTTAAGCCTATGGGCTCATTCTCAGAATAATATTCTTTTTAATACATAAAACAATTTTTTTCATACATTGAGTGATAGCAGTCTGTCAGGCAATAGACAATATTTATTAAGTGTCTGCTATGTCTCAGGGTGCAGCTAGGTGGTGCAGTGAATAAATCCCTGGGCCTGGAGTCAGGAAAACCTGAGTTCAGATACTTACTAGCTATGTGACCCTGGGCAAGTCACTTCACCCTGTTTGCCTCAGTTTCCTCATCTGTAAAGTGAACTGGAGAAGGAAATGGCAAACCACTCCAGCATCTTTGCCAAGAAAATCCCAAATGGGATCATGGGAGAGTCTAATACAGCTGAAATGACTGAACAATAGCAATGTGCCTGACACTGTGCTAAGTCCTGGAGATTCAAAGAAAAGCAGCTGACAGTCCCAGCCCTTGAGGGCAACAGATATAGGATTAGAAAGGAAACTGGTCATGTTCAGTAATAGCATTTTCATAATGTCTTGGATAAACAAATTCAGGGACCTCTGGTTAGGAGCCCCTGGATTTAGGGACTTGCCCAGGGTCACACAAATATCAAGTGTCAGAAGCAGGATATGGCCCCAGACCTTCTTGGCTCTGAATCTGGCCCTGCATCTGGTGGATCTGTGTCTCACAGTGAGCCCTGAAGGTAAAGACTGATGTTTTCTTCTTTGTACCTCCATGACTGGGTCTTAGCTCATAGGAACGGAGTTGATTTACAAACATTTAGTTTAGTCATAACTCAGTTTCCTCACTTGTTCAATGGAGAGAATGGATTGGATGATCCTCAAGGTCCCTCTTCCTTCTACTCTAACATCTGACATTCCCTTCTCTAAGCTCCCTCCCAGCCCTGACATCCCCTGTTCTGAGGCCCCTCCCAGCTCTTACATCAGCTGTTCTGATATTCTAGGTTTCTGGCTCCTTCCCAGCTCTGACATTCCATTTTCTAATATTTCATATTCTTAGGATGCTGTGTTCTATAACATTCTGTGATTCTGCCCAGGCACACACTAATATGTGAAACAAGGGACACAGGCAAGGGAAACAGGCTGGTCAAGAGAGGGATCTGGGCACAGCGTATAGGGACACTGTACTCCTATGGGCATGGAGTCGGGAAGACCTGAGTTCAATTCCAGACTCACGTACTGTCTGACCCTGGACAAATCACTTAAACTCTGTCTACCCCAGCTTCTTCATCTGCAAAAAGGGTATAATAATAACACCTACCTTCAAGGGTTGTTGTGAAGATCAAATGAAACAATGTGTGTGAAATACTTTGCTTAGAACTCCATGAATGCTAGCCAGCATTATTATTCTTATTGAAGGGGAGGGTTAATACCTTCCTCTCTGTGCCATGCCAGGGCCATGCCAGGGATCTCAGCTGAGCTGCCTGAGGCTGGGACCAGGCGCCTCCCTACCCTTCCACTGGCCCAGAGCCATCCCCAGGGAGGGGGTGGTGTGGCCGGATGCCCCACCCCAGTCTCCTGGGCCCAAGTCCAGGGTTACCATAGTGGTCTTTGGTTTGGGGAGGGAACCCACAGGGATTTTAAAAATAAAGGGCCTTGAGGCAGAGCCCAGGCCACAAGGTCTTATAGGTGGTGGGCCTGAGGCAGAGTGGGGGAGGAGAATCTGATACTCCAGCATGCCCTGAGCTTACCCTCCCCCCCCTCACTTTGGGTGCCCACGAGATAGAGCAGTGGGGTTTGCATCTTTAATGCAGAATTGCTCTTTTGGGTGTCTGAAAACTCCCAGCTCTTTGTGCCTGGTCTCTCTGGCTTTCCTTGTTTTCTGGCTTTGAACTCAGGTCTTCTCCCCACCAGGTCCAATGCTATGTACACTGCCTCAAATCTCTTTATTGTTTTGTGCCTCCCTTTGATGGCCTACCTCTCCCCTGTCATTGATTTAATTCAACAAGCAAACAGTGGGCATGTAATATGGGCGGGGCATACAGAGACTAAAGCTGAACTTTTTTAGCCCTGCCCTCAGAGGACTTTTATTTTACTAGGGGGAAGTCTGCATGTCCCCAGCTGAGCAGATTTGATATATATGCAAAGTAAATCTTTAAACTTATTTATGTATTTATTCATTAATTTATTCGTTTGTTTGTTTATTAGCACAAACACCTTGGAGTATCTGGAAGGGAGATGGGCTGTAGGTATTGCTTTGAAGGAAGCCAGGGGCTCCCAGTGTGGAATCTCTCTCCACAAATGCAGATGAGTCTCTCTTCTGTTTCCCCCCTTCTCTTCCTTCCCATCTCTGTTTCCACTTCTCTCTTCCCACTGCTCTCTCCATTTGTCCTCATTCCAATCTCTTTCTCCCTATTATTTCTCTCATCTCATCTTTTTCCAAACTTCTTTTTCTTTCCCTCTCTTTCTTCCCTTTTTCTTCATTCTTCTCCACATCCCTCTTTCTTCATTTCTTTATTTTCCATTGTCTTATCTTCTCCACTGTCCTTCTTTCTTCTTCATCTCTCTCTCTCTCCCCCTTCTTTTTCTCCCCTTCTGCTTCTTCACTCCAGTCCCTATCACCTATCTCTCTCTTTCTCAG
Organism: Pseudochirops cupreus; assembly: GCA_028627135.1. NCBI lineage: Eukaryota > Metazoa > Chordata > Mammalia > Diprotodontia > Pseudocheiridae > Pseudochirops > Pseudochirops cupreus. Next base: position 406,167,870 of record CM053581.1, read on the forward strand.
TCTCTCTGAGGTAGCTAGTAGGGTAATAATAAAGTGCTGGACCTAGGCTCAAAGAGACTCGAGTTTGAATCCAGCTTGATACTCTTATTAGCCTTGCAAGTCACTTAACCTTGGCCTCTGTTTCCTCAGCTGTAAAAGGAGAATGATCTTAGCACCTGCCTGCCAGTTCCCAGGGTTATTGTAAGATTCAAATGAGACAATATTTGTAAAAGCCTTTAGTGAAGCACCTAGCACATAGCAGGCGCTACATAAATGCACATTCTCTGTCCCTCCGGCTCCCTCCCCCCCGCCCAGCCGGGGCCTGAAGCTGGCTACCCCCCAGCGGGTCAGTTTATTGGCACCCTCTCCTTCCACCAGTGCTCCAACATGGATTCAAAGCCTACTCCCTTCACATCTCTCTTATTCTCATTTTCCCTCTTTCTCTCATGTTCCAAAGGGACAGGAAACGTAGCCAGCGAGGTCAGGGGCTGGACAGCAGCAGCGCCTTCCCCCTGGGGCGTCTGTACGACACAAGGACTTCATCTGCCAGCAGTGAAAGGTTGGGGGGGGAGAGGAGAAGGAGAGGGTGGCCTCTTCCTGTTTATCAGACTCACAGACCCCCCTAGAGGGGAGGGGAGGGGAGGGGAGGGGAGGGGAGGGGGAAGTCTGGAGGATGGGTTCCTTCCGAACCTTGGGCCCCTCACTGGGGCTAGGCAGCCCTCAGCCCTCAGCCCTCACCCCAAAGACTACTCCAGGCTCAGCTGCCTTTTCCCATGATGTATGTGTGTGGGGTATCTGCACTTCCTCACTGGGGACGCTGGGGAGCCTTCTCCCTTTCCCATTGGGCCTCTCTGTCTCTGTCCTTGGCCTGAGCCATCTCTGTGGGCAGGATGGTGGAGGGAGGGGAGGAGGAGGGATGGATGGGTATGTTGGCTGGGAATCCAGGAATGAGGAGATGCTTTGGGAATGGTCAGGAATGTGGGAGTCAAATGTCTAGAGGAAGCAGCCCCCCAGACTCTCGGCTCTCTGAGACTTAGCCCTCCCACCAGGCCTGGAGACAAGCAGGCTTTCCTGCGCCATCTCTCTGGCCTTCCTCTCAGTCCCCAGAGCCTTATTTTAACCTGATTTTGGTGAGGTTGGGAGGCAGAGGAGAGAGAGACAGAGAGAGGCACACACAGAGAGACAGGAGACAGAGAGAGAGGTATACACCACACAGAAACAGAGACAGAGGGAGATAGAGGCAGAGGCAGAGACAGACATAGAGGCAGAAAGACAGAGTGAGACAGAGACAGAGAGATAGAGACAGAGAAAGAGAAAGAGACAGAAAGAGGCAGAGAGATGGGGGGTGGGGAGAGAGAGGCAGTAGGCTGTGGTAATGAGAAGAAAAGAAAGCTGGGCTTAGAGTCAGAAGTCTTGGGTCTAATCTTCTGTCATTTGCTGACTGTGGGCCCTTGGGTAGTCATCATGTCAGTTAGAACCTACAGAGTGCTTTATGTTGACTGTAGCCCAGAACTCAAGCCTGGCATTCACACAAGACTCCTTGTTGGTACATTTTAAACCGTCTTTTCTCACAAGGACACTGGGAGATGGGGAATTTGAGGATTTTTATCTCCATTGTACAAAGAAGGGAACAGAGGCTAAGAGAGTCAGGGTGATTTTCTCAGGTCCTCTGACTCTTTCCAGAGCAAATCATCTCCCTTCTCTGCTGTACCGTCAATTTCCTCCTTTGTCAAATGGAAAGGTTGGCCTGTGCTTCTGTTCTGCTGTGACCTTCTGTGAGTCTGTGGTCACAGTTTGAGTTTGGTCTCAGCCTAGGCTGGTCCCCATGTGTGTTTGGCCCAGACTAGAACAGTGGGACACTGAGAGGCAGGACAGCATGGTTAGAGCCAGGGGACCCTGCTGTTACCTGTGTGGTCTCGGGTAGGCAGCTTCACTTTTCGAGCATAGACTAAAATTCTGTTTTAGACACTAATAGTGTGGCTTTGGGCAAATAGTAATAATGATAACAATTATAGTTAGCAGGTAAACAGCACTTTAAGACTTGCAGGGGGCAGCCAGAGAGTGCTGTAGAAGGAGCACTAGACCCAGAGTTAGGAAGACTCGTCTTCACAAGTTCAAATCTGATTTCAGACTCTCCCTAGCTATTTGAGAACTGTTGTTATCGTTCAGTCACGTTCGCTCTTGGGGGTCCCACTTTGGGTTTTCTCGGCAGAGATGCTGGAGTGATTTGCTGTTTCCTCCTCCAGCTCATTTTACAGATGAGGAAACTGAGGCAAGCAAAGTGAAGTGACTTGCCCAGGGTCACATAGCTAGGAAGTGTCTGAAGCTGGAATTAAACTCACTGTGAGAAAATTCTCTGACCCTGAGGAGGTCATATTTTCCTAGGTGGACTATAATATTTAGGCAGCTAAATGGAGTTTTTTTGGGGGGAGGGAGGAAAAGAGGGATAAATCCGTGATTTAATTAGTGTTAAGAACTCCCAGCATGGAATATCCATCCACAGATGCAGACTGGCACCTCATCTTTAACTGATGTTCTCTCAGAGAGTTACCTGAGAGGTTAATTCAGGGGTGGGGAACCTGCAGCCTCCGGGTCACATGTGGTCCTCTAGGTCCTCACATTTGGCACTTTAACTGATTCCAAATTTGTTCTGTGAAATCAAAAGGCTATCCCTGAGGACCTACAGGGCAATGACATGTGGCCTTGAGGCGGCAGGTTCCCCATCCCTGGTAATTCATCCACCCAGGGTCACACAGTCAGCATTTGTTAAAGTAAGGACTTGAATCCCAGGCTGGTCCTATATCCTCTCTCCTTCACAGAGCAATAGATGGGTGGGGGAATCCTGGAATACTAGGAGAGGAGGCATGGGCATAGAACCTGGAAGGACCCCTCTTTAGATGTCTTTAAAAGCCTTTGGGTGATGGTGGCTTGCTCTGGGACACGCCCACCCCACCCACTTCCTTTGTAGTCCTATATGAGAATGTCCTACTTCTCTGATGGGTTGTAAGATGCTGAAGTCCCACTCACCTGCACACCTTGTCTTTGCCTTGTTAATTACTTGCGGAATACGATAATGATGCCAGCTCACATTTCTTCTGTACTCTCTGGTTTACAAAGCGCCCATCCCACAACATCACTGCCACTGTTTGAGTTTAAAAGCCTTCTCCACCTGGCCCCCACCTCTTTTCTCCATCTCATTAACTTCCTTTCTTCCCATGCACACTTTGATTCAGTCAAGTCGACCTTCTTCAGGTTCCTAATACATGGCAGGTCCCCCACACCAGTAATTTGCTCCTTCCTCACTTCTGCCTGCCAGACCCTTTGCCTTGTTCCAAACTCAGCTCAAGCAATGCTTCTTTCCCTGAGACCCCCTGATCCCCTCACTGGCTGTGCCTTCTGATTGCAGATGATTTTGTCTTTGCTCATATAGGGCCTCAATGGAGGGGAGGGACTGATTTTACCTTTGTCTTAGTATCACCAGCTCCTTATGTACTGCCTGGCCTTTGGTGGGCACTCTATACATTACTGTTGATTGATTAAGTGACTGGCACACCCTGGGTGGTGTGTGTGTGTGTGCATATATGTGTATACATATATGTATATATATATATATACACACACACACACACACACACACACACACACATACACAGACGTGTGTGATTAATTATTCCCATTTCAGAGTGGAGTGATGAAAATTTGCTCAAGGCATCCTTCCCAACTCTAAGGATTCCAGCCCAGACTGGAAACTAGGTGTGGAGACTCTGAAGCCAAGTCCAGTGTTCTTTCTACCACCCCATATTGCCTCCTGAATTTGGCATTCAAGGCTCTTCCTAATCAGATTACAACCCATCCTTCCAGCCTTATCTCACATCATTCCCTCTCTGAGTCATACTCCGAGCTCCAGCCAAATTGGATCGAAGGCTGTTCTCCTTCTCCTCCTCCCTGTTCTCCTCCTGCCACCTCCCACGTTCTGTCTGCACCCCTGTTGTTCGTCCTTCATGCTTGGAATCGACTCTCCCTGGTTGTTGGCATCCTTCCTTTGCTTGTATGCCCCAGACCAGGCAGATCCCGTCTCACAATGCAGCCTTCCCTGCTCCCAGGTGTGAATGATCTCTCCCTTCCTTAAACTCTCACTTGACTGATGCTGTTATCAGTCTGCAGAGGCTATCTAGTCCCTTATTTTACAGAGGAGGAAACTGAGGCTTAGTGAGGGGCGTGGTTTATGTGATGCAGCCCTCATCAGTGCCGATCCCGGGGGCACTGAGGCTGCAGAGGAAGCCAGTTAGCAAACCTACTGGTAGGGAATTCATTCATAGTAATGATAAGGGAAATAAAATAAGAGCTAGCATTTCTGTGGTGCTAGGAGGTTTGCCAAGGACTTTCCCTGGAGTGTTTCATCATATTCACACCACCCAGTGAAGTGAGTGCTATTGTGATACCCATTTTACAGATGAGAAAACAGACAGCAGAAGTGAAGTGACTTGCCCAGGGTCACACAGCTCACAAGTGTCTGAGATCGGATCCCTGACTCCCAGGGCAACGTTCTAGCTACTGCATTCTTCATTCACTCAATAAGCATTTATTTGGCACCTATAAACAAGTACTGTGCTACTGTAACTCATAGTGTTATCTAAACGTTTTATTCTTCCTGTGACAATAGCTGGCATTAGTTTTAAGGTCTGCAGAGCAAATATTAATCTCATTTGAAATATAGTTCTAATTCTTAGTTTCATCATAATAACTCGTGAGGTACATGATGCAAGTATTATTGAGCACATTTTACAGATGAGGAAACTGAGTCTCAGAGGCTGACCTGAAGTCAGGAAGACTTGAGTTCAAGTCTAACCTCAGACATCTGTGTGACCCTGGGAAAGTCGTTAACCTCTTCCAGCCTTAGTTTCTTCAACGGTAAAATGGAGATAAAAACAGCACCTACCTCGCAAGGTTGTGAGGATCCAATGAGATGATATTTGTGAAGTTCTTGGCACACGCTTGACATACAGGGAGCTCTATGTAAATGTTAGCTATGACTATTACTGCTACAACTACTACTGGCAGCAGCAAGGCTGCTAGTACTGGTACTACGGGCAGTACCAGTACTAGTACTACTACTACTACTTGTCCAAGATCAAACAGCTCTAAGTATGGTCCTCATTCCGCTCCAACATGGGTTAACTGCCTGATGGCAGGAAATTAGTCTTGTTTGTCTTTACTTCTTCCCTAGAACCCAGCACAGAGAGAGATTTGAGCTGAATTGAAGTGAAGAGCCTATGATGAGACTCTATGGTCTATAGCCCCTGGCCATTCCTTTGCCTTAAGGTTTTACTCGAAAGCCCTGCCTTTTTACTCAATCCTCCCCTGGGAGGGCTAACACGTAAAACATCCTCAGTCTTTTATACCAGAGTGTAAATGACCATACCAGACCCTTTCCTGAAAATGGGTTTTTTATAGTGTCTCAAAGACAGAGAAATGAGGGATTGAGAATCCACTATGGGGCACGAAGGAGGCTGGGGACACCAAAAGAGGACTTTCCCTCCTTCCCAGTTTTGCCAAGCGACTCCTCCCCCTTTCCCCCATACCACAAAGGAGGGTTACAGAGCTGGAGTCTTTGGACCAAGCTGACCTCGTTTGACAGGCAGACATCATTTGAGGGGAGATAAAGGTGAGGGGTCCCCCTCTCCCTACCCATCCTTCTCTTCCTGTGTGCATTTCTCCCAACATCCTGGCCCTGGTTAAACCCCACTTTCTACCTGACTCTTGGACATCCCAAAGGCAGAGACCAGGATTCTAGTTCTCCCATGGACCCTATGGGCTTCAACAATAATCAGGTCCTCTTAGTTGGCAGGCACTGTGCTAGACTTCGGGGACAGAAAAGATAAACGTGAATGGCCCTGTCCTCAAGGCAGCTACATTCTAATGAGGGGGACAACATGGCAACTACATACAGAATATACACAAAACACGATTGTTTAGGAGGGAGGGCATTAGCACCTGAAGGATAATGACGATGTTGATCTTAGTAACAAAAGCTAGCATTCACATGAGGTTTAGGAAATGCTTTCCCTTTGGTAATCCCACTTGATCTGGAGGGGCCTCCTAGTAGGAGATGGTGCTGGAGCTGAATCTTGAGTGAAAACAGGGATTCCAAGAGGCAGAGGTGAAGAGCAAGTGGATTCGAGAGACATAAGAGACAAGCAGTGCAAAGGCCATGGAAATGGGAGATGAGGTGTTGTGAGGGATGGAGCTTGATATAGAGAAAAGGATATTGGATATGGAGCCAAAGGACACAGGTTTCAATTTCTGTTATTAGCTGTTGGGGAAGTCACTATTTCCCATGCCCCAGTTTCGATATCTGTAAAATGATGGAGTGACCAGGCAGGTCCCTTCCAGTGTTTGTGATCACACTAAAATTCACCCTGCTACTTCTGACTGATTCAGATTTGGTTCTAACTCCCCAGCTTCCTGAAGCTCTACTTTGCCGCAAGCCATGGTCCTTACCCATGGTGGTGAGCGAGGTGATGCCCTTTCTCCTCTAATTGCATCAGACAGAGAGACGCCCTCCCCAGAGTCTGCAGCTGGAACAGCCTTCAGAACAGAACAGCTGTGAGCATCTGGGACGAACAGTGCTTAAGGCGTCAGGGTGGGGGTGGAGGGAGAGAAGGCTTGCTCACCTCCCTTGACATGCCTGGCGCTGGTGGCGTCCTGGCCTCTGATTCATCCCAGTTCCAAGTTTTTAATCTTGCTGGGGTTTAGTTTACAATCTCTGAGAACAACAAGTGACTCACCTAGAGGTCCTTCCCCCAAGGCCGTTCCCACCTGGAGCTTACCCCCGAAAGAGAGAGAGAGAGAGACAGAGAGAGAGAGAGAGACAGAGAGAGAGAGAGAGACAGAGAGAGAGAGAGAGAGACAGAGAGAGAGAGAGACAGAGAGAGAGACAGAGAGAGAGAGAGAGAGAGAGAGAGAGGCAGACAGATAGACAGACAAACAGAAATAGAGACAGAGAGAAAGAACAGTTGGGAAGGAGGGAGGAAGGGATGCAGAAAAGAAAGGAGGGAAACCAGGACCTGCTAGACTCCAGGATACTGTTGTATTTGGGGAGCCAGGAGAGGTTTAGTTTCAGGAAACTATAGAAGGTGCAGCTGAGAGTGTTTGAACTGGGGGCTGTTGTTGACCCTAGGGAGGGAGTCTGGTTGGTAGATGCCAATGTAGGGGAAAGGGCATGGTGAGTGAGAGGAAGGGGAAGCCAGGAACTTGAGCTTGGTGGACCAATCCTAGGGAAGGGAAGACATGGATGCAGTTTGACCCAAAGTCTGAATAGGCCAGAAGTGTTCTAGGGCCATCACAGGACCATAGCATTAAGGTTGGAAGGGACCTTGAACATCATCTAATCCAACTTCCAACCCCATGTCGTAATCCCTGGCAGAAGGTCAGCTGCTGGTCTCTTCTGGAACCCCTCCAAGAGAACTCACAAGGCAGCCCCTTCATTTTTTGACAGCTCTACTTATAGCATCATAGAGCCAGAGCTAGAAGGAACTTCAGAGACCATCTAGTTCTCTCGTTTTGCAGATGTGGAAAATGAGGCTCAGGGAAGCCAGGTGACTTGCCCCAGGTCACACAAGTAGTAGGCATCAGATGTGGGATTTGAATCCAGGTCCTCTGACTCCAGGACCGATGCTGATCCCTGATGCTGCCTCCTCCTCCTTGTGGCTGTCTTTCTCTGTTCATGAGGCCAATTTATAAAAGGGGAAATTCCACCTGGGTGACTGATGGCACACAACAGCACATCACCCCCTACCTTTTAGAGTACTAAAAGTACTATTGTATTTGTACTATTTTTACGGGGCTTGTTTAGGAGTCTAAGATTCTGCCAACCTGAAATCTTCATAGGCTTATAGGAGTTATTTCTTAAGAAAGATGTCCACTCTTGAGAAAGGTATGAAGAGAGGTGCCGACTCATAGTAAGAGAACATTATTGGGGTTGCCTCTCTCATTACTTGAGAGACCAGGGAGCCCTGTTCAATGCATGCTAGGAAACTGTGTCACCTAGTGGCTGATTTGGGTAAGTGCAGGAGAGAGCCATAAAACCATAGATTCAGAGTAGGAAAGAACCTTGGGGCTCCCAACCTTGGCGAGCCTCACCTGCACCACACACCACACCCCCACACCCCCACACCCACCCACCCACACTCATTTTAGAGTTGAGGTCTGGAGAGTGTAACTGGCAGCCAAGTTGAGATTGGCCCAAGTCTAGGGATTCCAAGCCCTAGGCTCTTTCACAGGAATGCAGATTTAGTCCCACCCCCCCTTTTACAGAGGTTGCTGCTGTTTGTCCTTCATTCTTGAAGAGAACCATGACATCTGTGAGGTATGTCATGATGTGCAACAGCTGTGCAAAGTCACCAGCCTCATTTTCTCCTTAATATTCAGGGTCCAGTGTCGAGATATAGATCAGCACAACTGGAGATGGCCCAGAATGTAGTGAGGGAACTCTGGCCTTTCCAAGCTGAGGTCTTTTTTTTTTGTGGAGGGGGGAAGGCAGGGCAATTGGGGTTGAGTAACTTGCCTAAGGTGACAGGTCTAGTAAGTGTTAAGTGTCTGAGGTCGGATTTGAACTCAGGTCCTCCTGACTCTTAGGGTGGTGCTCTATTCAGTGAGCCACCTAGCCGCTCCCCAAGCTGAGGTCTTTAACTGGTCTCAGTTTGAATGAAGCAAAGCCCAGCCGGTGATGAAGGCTAGGTAAGAAGTGAGGCAGAGAACGGAAAGGGACTTGCCCAAAGCCACCTATAACAATTTTGGAACTCAAACCCACATATCCTAACTCTAAATCCAGCTTTCTTTCCCCTTGGTAACATTGCCTCCTGGTCAAAATTTTATTATTTTTCTTTAAAGTTGATATTTTTCTCATCCATCTCACCTTTCTAGAATTTCTAGGAAAAGGTGGGGAATCAGAGAAAGAGTCCTTTGAGGTTTGCTACTTAGAGATATGACAATTAAAAACAACAACAACAATTGGGTGGAAATAAAACTATTGTAAACAACATACTATATTATGATAACATGTTCATGATAACATGATAGCATCTTTAGAGCATGCTATAAGACTCACCAAGCATTTTCCTTATAAACAGCAGGTCTTTGGCTGTATTCTTGTCTGCCTTCCGTAAGCTAAGCACTCACAACTATAGCATGTCAGAGCAGGGAGGCCCCTTTTTGGGTTTGATTTAAGTTAGGACATGTGGTTTCATTGATTCGAGGTCACTCCTGAGGAGGAAATCCCCTCCACCAATGCAGAGGATCAGCTTAATGGTAACTTCTAGAGTTCTGCTTGTCCGAGGTGGGGTGGGGGTGGGTCCTGAGAGTTTCAGTGATTTGCCCAGGGTTCATGTGGCCAATAGATGTCAGAAACAGGACTTGAATGTGTCTTTCTGACTCTAAGGCTCACTTTCTATCTATTACTCCTAAATAATAACAGATAACAATGACAACAATACTAGCTCACATTGATAAAGACACTTCAACGTTTGCAAAGCTCTTCACTTACAGGGTCTTTACAACAATTCTGGGAGGTAGATGTAGGTAGGTGGTATTATTCCCATTTTACAGATGAGGAAATAGAGGCTCAGAGGTGTTTCAGACTTGCTCAGGGCCATTTAAATGGATCTGTGATCCCACCAATTTGGATACTTGCTCCAGTGATACAAACTGTAACCCTGCCTTGTCTGCCTAGGCCAGGGGTGGGGAACCTTCGACTTTGAAGCCACACATGATCCTCTAGGGCCTCAAGGGTGGCCCTTTGGCCGAATCTGAACTTCATAATTTACCTAAGATGACAGGGTTGGTTGGAGATACCTTACAACAGAAGATCCAACGAAGAACTCTGCCTAGTTCAATGACCAACCACGACTCCAGCTGACTAATGACGGAGGGGTTGGATTCCAAGTGCAGATTTTTGGATACAACTGATGTGGAAATGTGTTTTGCTTGACTACGTATGTTTGTTATAAAGGGTTGGATTTCCTTTCTTTTTCTTCTTTTCATTTTTCAGTGCTGTGGAGAGAGGTAAGAAGGAGAGAAAATAAATACTAGCCAGCTGACAATAAAATAAAGACAAAACCAAAAGGTCAGAATTGGGGGGTGCCTTAGAACGAGACGTCAGAGCTGGAAGGGGCCTTAGACCTTTCAGTTTACCAACTGCCTTAACTCCCAACATCTTTATCTTCAATCCCTGTACCAGAGAGGTCACCTCCACCCTACACCCATAATGCTGAAGAGAGTCCCATCTAATAATAATGTGTCCTTTCCTTTCTTCCTAAACTCATTCTCCACCTTTCAGTCTTTCCACTCTCCCAACCCCCACCCAACTCTTTTTTTTACCCAGCTAGAGACCCTGCTCTGGCCTTCCTTTCCCCCCCTAAATCAGGACCCTTCTTCCTTTCCCTCAATGCTTCCTTCCTTGTCCTCTTACCCTTCCCACCTTGACAGACCCCAATCAGAATGCAGAGACACGGGACCAGAGAGGCGAGCTGAGGGTGGCTAGTCCAGCCCAGCCCCTACACAGAAGGCATCTCTGTTAGAGCTCCACTTTCGCTCCTCTGCTTGCCCTGCTGAAGGAAGTCACACAATCCTGTCCAGCCCACACCACGCACGTTATCTCAGCTCCACTGGGCCCCTGCTTCAGGATTATCCTTTTACTTTCATCGGTTCTGTCAGTACCTGGAATAGTTAGTTATTCCAAGCATTGTCCTCTTTCCCCAAGCCTTGGTATCATCCTTGGCTTAGGATCTCTTCTCTAATCTTATCGATTCTATTGAGCTCCTGCTTTGTTAGCCCCTGGTCTTTCCCTCGACTTCACAACTGAAAAATGTCTTCACCATCTCCATCGGCCCTTTGCCCTGACTTTTCTCTTTGCCAAGACCAGTCCCTCTCTTTGTGCCCTTGATCCCATTTCTTTCTGCTTCCTCCTGAAGCTTGTCCTCTCCTTTCTCTTCTTTCATTTCTCCTCATCCACTGCTCCTTCCATGCTGTCTACAAACAAACCCTCGTTTCCACCAGTCATCAAACAAACAAAGCCCCTTTCACTTGTCCCAACCATTCCCTCAAGCCACTGTTCTCTATTTTCTTTGAAATCCCCATCTTCCAGCTGTTTTCTTCACTTTCTCACCTCCCATTCACTGCTTAGACTTCTGATGTTTGCCCTCTGACCTCACCACCTGACTCACTCATACGTTCTCTCTGAGGTTGTAAACCCTTCCTAAGTGCCCTCTGAGCTGACTTATTTTTTCCCCCCAGATTTGGACATGGTTGACCACTCTCCTCTAACACTCTCTCCTACCTAGGTTTTAGTAATCTGAGGTCTCATCCTGGGTCTCATCCGACCTGGCTGACAGCTCCTTTTTCAGTTTTGAATTTTTATTTTGATCATTTATCACATACTTCCTCATCATGGGCATTTTCTAAGGCTCCTCTTCTTCCACTATCTTCTTTCCTTTGGTGATGTCATACACTCTTATGTGTTCAACTACCACCTAAACCAGTCAATCAACAAGGATTTATTTTGTGCCTACTATGTGCCAGGCACTGTGTGAAGTTATGGGATTTAAAAAGAGGCAAAACACAAACCCTGCCCTCAAGGAGTTTACTTTCTAATATGGGAGATGACTGTGTTATAAATATAGCAAGAGTTGGCTTTCACAGAGCATGTGTTAGGGTTGCCTGGTGACTTCCGAGAATATGTATGTCTCAACACTAAAAGGTCTTGGGGATTAGAAATGAAGGAATAATGAACAGTAAAAACTACTGACTCAGTGAACCCTAAAAAGAAATAAGTGGCTTTACCCTCTGTCTCTTCCTATTTGCTGACTGAGTCAGGATCCTTCAAGCATCTCCTTGGAGGGATGGGGCAGGGAGTCGATATGAATACAGGGTAGTTAAGACATATGGCCTATCTAAGCAAGAGAGAACATGGGTTTGGGGATGCCCCTCCCATTTTGTTTCTTTCCTGAATAGAGGAGGAAGGGTGATGTCAAGATTTTTTGAGATATAGAGAAAGGAAGAAGACAGATGGACGTCAAGGGGAAGGATCTCAATCTTCTCTGTTAAGTCTGAATCAGGGTTCTCAGCTGTGAAAGTGAGAGAAAGGGGAGGAGTGGGAGACTTGAGGAGAGTAGGGGCTATGACAGAGAATCACTTAGGGCTGAGTCAAAGTATTGCTTTGTGGTTGTGAGGGCCAGAGTAGACCCAATCAGCACATTTATGTGATAAAGATTTCCTCCAGCTCAGTTCAGCATTCGTGAGTGTCCTGCTCTGCCCAGATAACCACATTTAGGTATCTAACACAAATCAGACCTGAGTCACTGGTTGCCTGCAGGACCAACTCCATTGGACATCTGTAGGTATCTCAAATTCAGCGAGTCCAAAGCTGAATTCAATGTTTCCTCTCTTAAACCTTCCATCCTTCCAATATCCCTCTGTCTATTGAGAATCCCACAGTCCTTCCAGGGACCCAGGCTTGTAACCTCACAGACATCCTCACCTCTTCCCCTACTTTTCAGACTCAGTTGCCAAGTCTTGTCCAGTGTATCTCCATAATATCTCTTGCATCCCCTCCCATCTTTCCCCCAAGGTGAGTCACTGTTTTCATTACCACTAAGCCCAGATTCTTACACACCTAAGTTATGGAGGCCAGTGAGCCTAACCCCCTTGTTTTACAGGTAAGGAGACTCAGACATGGCAAGGTGAAGTGACTTGCCAGCCTTACACAGTTTCTGAGAGTATAAGGTAGGACTTGAACCCAGGTCCTCCAGACGCCAAGTCTTTCTCCTCTGCACCATGTTGCCTCCAAACATTGATTTAGTTTGATACAATGAATTGTACAGAGTCTAGTTCTCTGCTACAAAAATGCGTGAATTACGAAATTCATGTTTTTAAAAGGCAAATGTATTCTCATTTTCTAACAAAAGAAAAACATTTCTGTTGAGAAAAATAAAACAAAAAACTCTCCAAATTACAACCTCCTAATTAGTCTACCTGCTTCCAGCCTCTGTTTTTCCGATTTATCCTCTGCACAACTATCAAAGCAATCTGACCATGTAAACACCCTTCTTAAAAGTGTTGTTCAGTTGTGTCTAACTCTTCGCGACCCCTATTTGGAGTTTTATTGCAGAGATACTGGAGTGGTTTGCCACTTGCTTCTCCAGGTCATTTTACAATTGAAGAAACTGAGGCAAACAGGGTGAAGTGACTTGGTCAGGGTCACACAACTACTAAGTATCTCAGGTCAGATTTGAACAAAGGCAGAACTCAATCTATCCACTGAAGCATCACCAAGCTGCCATAGAAGTGTTCAGTGACTCCCTAGTACGTCTTGGATAAAAAACAAATTCCTCAGTAAGCCCTTCTTTATAGTTTGGCTCTAACCCACCTTTCCAGTCTTACCTCATACATTTTCCCCTTAGGCAATTACATTCCAGCCAAACTGGCTTGCTTACTTGTCCATGAACTCAACTTTCATCTCTGGCCTCCAGGCATTTGCATAAGGCTATAACATATCCTCCTTTACTGGAGTGGACTCTCCTAGGCTCTCTCTCTCTCTTTCTCTGTCTCTATGTTTCCCTGTCTCTTCCTGTCTCTCTCTCTTTGTCTTTGTCCCTCTCCTTAAAGGATCTGGTATTATTTACCTGTTCACGTGTTCTGTCCCCCAAGACAATGGTTTCATTTTTGTCCTTGTGTTGCCATTATCTGGTATGGTATACCTGGCACATAATGTTTATTTATATATATTTGTCTGACCTGAGTTGAAGACAGATGTGCCAAATATAGAGCTTTGTTGGACTGGTTTCTCTTGCTCACCCTGATGGACCTGTCACTTTGGATGAGGAGTCAGGAGACCTGAGGTTAGTGACCTTGGGCAAATAACTTCCCTACAAGGAGAGAGTTGGAACAGATAGAAAAATAAGTAGATAGATTGATAGCTAGATAAATGGATTGATCAGACAAATAGGTTGATTGATCAATAGATCGATGAATGCAAAATAGGTACCAAGTGATTTGGGGAGGTTGGCACTAGCAGCTGAGGGGAACCAAGAAAGATACCACGTAGAAGATAGTGATGGAGTTGAATCTTGAAGGAAATTAGTTATTTTAAGATGTAGAGGGTATCATAAGACATAATCAGGGCAGCTAGGTGGCGCCATAGTGGATAGAGTGCCTGGCATGGAATCAGGAAGACTTATCTTCCTGAGTTCAAATCTGACCTCGGATATTTAGTAGCTGGGTCACCCTGGGCAAGTCACTTCACCCTATTTGCCTCAGTTTCCTCATCCATAAAATGAGCTGAAGGAAATGGCAAATCACTCCAGTATCTCTGCAAAAAAAACCCCAAGTGGAGGCACATATATGACTAAAATGACAGAGCACAAAACACAGAGATGAGGAGGGACATCATTCTAGGCTTGGGGGACTTCCAAAGTAAAGGCACAGAGAATGAAAAGAGATACCCCATATGTGGAAGAGTAAGGAGGCCAGAATCCACACAGAACAGAGGAAAGAGTGTAGAATCTGGAGTCAAACTGAGCTTAAATCTTGGATCTGCCCATTCCTACTAGTTTGATCATGGGTAAATCCTTTGACTTCTCTGAGCCTCTGTAAAATGAAGGGCATTGGATTCAATGACCTCTGGGTTCCTTTTTCTACTCTGAGATTTTTTGAAGACCTTTCCAATAGTTTAAGCTATCAGGAGTTAGAAGCACCCACTTCACGAGGGAGTTCCCCAGTCTAGTTGGATCAGATGATTCTGAGATTCCTCACAGCTTGAGACCTGGGCTGCTGTAATCAGACTTTGATATGTATTATGGATAGTCAGGTCCCTGCTGGGATTCTTCTGAAGGGGAGTGAGATTTGTATGTGATTGTTATCAAGAGTGGCTATCACCCCACAGAGACTTTGCTTGAATCTTCAAAAGAAATACACTTTATTGCTACCTTTTGTCTTTATACCACAGTCATTTCTGGGAACTTACCAACCCACAGTGAATTCTTCTTTCTGATAAGGAGAAACAATTCAGCAACAACAGCGAGCATCAGTGACTGACAGAGTTGTCAACCTTCTCTCCGAGCCTCAAGCCTCAAACAAACCTCAAAGGTTTGTTTCATTATCAGCTCTACCAAACTTTTGCTGCTAACATCCTTGGGGGTTATATTTCCTTTGAGTGATCTGTCAGCCTGGAATGTTGTCTTCCCTGTGTCTATTGGGAGGGAAAGAGGGACTGAGCATTTAAGTGTCCATTATGTGACAGGAACTGTGCTGTGTGCCTTACAAATGTTATCTCATTTGATCCTGGCAACAACCCTGGGAAGTAGGTCTTATTATTATTGTCTCCATTTTACAGATGCAAAAACTGAGGCAGACAGAGTTTCAGTGATTTGCCCAGGATCACACAGCTAGTAAGTGTCCAAGGTCTATCCTTTAGCACCCTATCCACTCGGGCCCTTCTTAGCAAAGTGCCTTGCACACAGAGGCTTAACAAATGTATATGGAAAGGTTGACTGCCACTTTTGCTCTGCATTGGTTCAAATCAATTTTCTCACAAGGCAGCTGTGTGGCACAGTGGCTAGAGCACCGACCTGGAGTCAGGAAGATGAGTCTTTCTGAGTTCAATCCGACTTTGGACATTTACTAGCTGACCCTGGGCAAGTCATTTAAGCCTGTTTGCCTCAGTTTTCTCATCTGTAAAATGAACTGGAGAAGGAAATGACAAACCACTCCATTATCTCTGCCAAGAAAATCCCAAATGGGGTCACGAAGAGTCAGACATGACTCAAATGACTGAACAACCATCTTCTCGTGTTTCTCTCAATTCCTTTGTATTTGCTATTTCTAACTGCACAATAATATCAAATGGGATTCACATACCACCCATGGATTTCAGCCATATAATGGGCACCCATTTTTCGTCCCATTCATTGCCACCATGCAGAGTGTTGCTGTGATTATTTTGGTATAAATTGGCCTTTCATTTCTGTCCTTGATATCCTTGAAATGTCCTATGCCCACATAGCATGACCACTAGATGAAAAAGTAGGGACCATTTAGTCACTTTATTTACTTTATTCCAAACTGATATCCACAATGGTTATATCACTTTGTTGCTCTACCAACAATGTATTAGCATGCCTGTCTTCCTATGCCCCTCCAGAATGAACAAACTCCATTTTATGTTTAGTCATCTTTGCTGGTTCATGTGGAGTGATGAGAAACTTCATGGTTGTTTTAATTTGCATCTCTCTTATTCATAGGGATTCAGAACATTTCCCTATGTTCATTTAGAGTTTGCAATTCCTTTGAAGACTGCTGCTATTCTGTAATCACTTATTTCTTGGTTGGGGTTTTTTGGGGGCTCATTTCGGGAGGTTTCCTGGGGCATAGGCAGGATCCTCTATTGTTTGGTACTATTCTCTGTCATGACTGGGAATCTTTTGTCTCTGCCTAGTCTATGAACTCCTTAAAGGAAGCTCTAGGTCTAGAATCCCCAGCTGGAAGCTTCAAAGGAGTAGCAATATCAGCTCAAGCTGAGGAAAAACTTGAGGACCATTAGAGCTGTCCAAGGTGGAATGAACTCTGTCACAGGAGCTCTTTAATTAGAAGAGGTTTGGCCACTAATTGGGGATTCCATGGAAGGCACTCTTGCTCAGGCACAGGTTGGGGTCCCTGTCAACTCTGAGATTCTGTGAAGCTTACTAATGATTCAATGTATTAGGAATTAGAATGGTCTACTTCAGGAGGAAGTGAGTTCACACTCGGTAGTGGTGTTCAAGTGAGGGCTGAATGATGACTTTTCAAGAATGTTGTGTGAAGGACTCTTGCTTTTGCTTGGGTTATGATGAATCACCTCTGAGGTAATATATAGATCCTCTATTTAGAGCCAGAGGGCATCTTAGATGTCATGCAATTCAACCCTTTCATTTTACAGATGAGAAAACTGAGGTACAGAGAGATTAAGGGTCACAATGGTAGTAAAGGGCAGAGGCAGAATTTGAACCCAGGTCCTCTGGGTGCCATGATGCTTTGTCTCACACCCTGATATAGGATGGTTCTTCTCACTGTGCCTTCCCAGAAAGGCCCAGGGAAGAGTCCAGAGACACAGTCAGCAGCTTTGGTGGTTACTCTCTATGAGACCTGCGTTGAGTCTCCTCCCTAAGTCTCTGATTCCTCCTCCTTTGCAAACTGAAGGTATTGTTTCAGATGGCCTTTGAGGTATAGATCACAGATGATAAAAATCCATTACCTTTATCTGACCTAAGCTCCCATTGGTTGCCAGGCATCTCCTTGACGTCCATAACTTCGCATCAATTTCAGTCTTGGTTTTAATTTTTTTCTTCTTTTTCAGGAAATGTCACATGAAATATGAAACAGCCAGATTGGGGAGAGGAAAGGTGGGGCCACCAAACGGAGCTAAAGCCTGACAGGAACACCCTTGATACCATGATAGTGCCCATGGTGAGCTTCCATCCCCACTGATTTCCTGGCCATCTTGTTCATATGAACTAATTAATTCTCCTAAAACAAAGCTCTGGCCAAGCCACTCCCTTCCTGAATAGCTCCCCATTGCCTATAGGGTAAAGTCCTAACCTTTCGCTCTGACATTCAAGGCTCCTCTACAAATTGGCTCCAACCTACTTTTATAGTCTTATTAGAGAATGTAAGACTTTGCTGTGTGACCCTGGGCAAATCACTCCTGCTCTGAGCTTCAGTTTCTTCAGCTGTAAAATGAAGGGTTTGTACTAAATGACTTCTTCTGATTGTAAATCCCATGAGTATTCAGCCCCCCCCTTCCCCTATCCCTCAGATGAGGGAGTGAATCCCCAGAGAATTAAAGTGACTTAGCCTAAGATATACAATTAGTGACAGAGATAGAATAGGGGGATCCCTCATTGATAGTTACAACTCACTCATTTATTTGTTCATTCATCTATCTATCTATCTATCTACCCATTCATTTATCCCTCCCTCCCTCCATCCATCTGTCCGTCTATCCATCCATCCATCCATCCGTCTGTCCATCCATCCATTCATCCATCCATCCACCCACCCACCCATCCATCTATCTGTCTGTCTGTCTAGCTAGTTTGACACCTTCAATTACATATTCTTACATGTGGTGGAGAGGGCAATGAGCTAAGAGTCAGGAAGACTTGAATTCAAATCCTAACTTGAATACTTTCTCAGCTATATGACCCAGGGAAAATCACATAACCTCTCTCAGTCTCAGGCTCTACTTCTCTCTAATGGGGTTGTTGTGATGACGCAATGAGTGAACATGTGTAAAATCTTTGTAACCTTAAGGTGCCATAGAAATGCTAGTTATTATTATCATTTAAAAATTATTATTGTCATATTAGCTCTGGGCTTAGAATTGAGAGACCTTCATTCCAATTCTACCTCAGATACTCCTAGTCACAGACAAGTCATTTAGTCTCTTCGTGTTTTCATTTCTTCTTCTGTGAAATGGTTATCATTGTACTTGTAGGACACACTTGGTTGGGTTTGCAAGCGTTCAGGTGCTATATGAAAGAGTTCTTCTCTGGGAGTTTTTCCTTACAGGATGATAGGAATGAGAGTAATTAGAGTGGGAATCATCCAGTCTGACCACAGGAGGGAGAGTTGGCTTTGGAGCCTGGAAGACTTGGGGCTCTCTTGGTCGGATAACATCCTGGCTGAGTGACCCTGGACAAGTCACTTATCTCTGGTGCCCCAGGAAGCTCTGTAAGGACAGAAATGTCCAAACAGGCGCCCCTCTCCATTGCTGACAAATGGACCACAGACCCAGAGCCTTCTCACCATCCCAGACCCAACCAAAGTAGCAGAGGGTCAGGATTCTCACTCAGGTCCTCTGCCTCTCAATCTAGTCCTCTTTCCACTGGATGCTTTGGAGGGGATGTGGAAAGCTGAAATCTATTTCCCTTCTTTTCATCACCCAGATTGGCAAGTACGGATTGTTCCATGGAAGCCTAGGCTCACAAGATCCTGAGCTAGAAGGGATCTTAGAACGGGTAATGTCAGGGCTGGGAGGGAGTTTAAAACAAAGGATGTCAGGGCTGGGAGGGAGCTTAGAAAAGGGAATATCAGAGCTGAGGAGCAGTTTAGAACAGAGAATGTCAAGGCTGGGAGGGAGCTTAGAACAGGGAATGTCAGATCTAGAAGGGACTTTGCAGGGAACATCAGAGGTAGGAGAAAGTGCTTTGGCATTATTCCCATTCTTTACAGGAGACCTCACTGAGGCCCAGAGCAAAGCCTGCTTGGAGGGTGGTAAGCTTCCGTATTTCGGAGCAGGTGCTTGCCTGGATGCTGGGTGCAGGAGAGCACAGTTTGAATCATCTGTGAACAACATCTCTTCCCCATAACCAGGAGAGGGCACAGCAGGGCTAGGTTGGGTGTCTGGGAATCCCTCCCTCCTGGAGAGGTGGGGCCAGGCCCGTTTCCACAGTTAAAGATTGCTAGCAGTTTCTCTTCCTGGAGCCCAAAGTCCCAGTGCCCTTGGCCACCAGACACCCTCTGGGTACGGAGAATAATCCAAGTTGCCCAAGGTCACCCAAGGAGTCTGGGGCCAAAGCAGGACTGGGATCTAGCTCTCCTGACTCGAGGTCTGTTTCTTTCCGTTATTCCTTAAAACTGCAGATGGAAGGGCTCTTATCTGGGAGGGGAACAAACATTTATTAAGCATCTGCTATGTGCCAGGCCCTGCACTAAGCACTTTGCAGACACTATCTCATTTAATCCTCAAGACTATCCAGGGAGGTAGGTGCTGTTATTCCCATTTATGATTGAGGAAACTGAGGCAGCCAGAGATTAAGTGACTTATCCAGGGTCACACAGCTCCTAAGTGCCTGGGGTTGGGTTTGAAGTCAGGTTTTCCTAAATCCTTCCTTCTTTCCTTAAAAAGGGAGCATGGCAAAGTGGGAAAAGTATTGGCTTGGGAGCCCAAAGTCTTGGGTTCTAATCTCAGTTCCACTACTACCCCACTATGACATATTGGTCAAGTTCCTGCCCCTTTGTGGGCCTCAGTGTCAGTCTCCTTACAAGGAGGAAGTTTAATTAAAAGCCTTCTAGGGACCATTTCTAGTCTCCAACCTATGATTATAAAGCCCAACCCCCTTTTTTACAGATGAGGAAATTGAAGCACAGAGAAGAGGTAAGGATTGACTCAATATCCCTCCCTGGGACTGATTCTGCTTCTCCTGCTCAGACCAGAAATGATTTTCAGTGATCTCCTTAGTGCTAGCTGATTTCCTCTAAGAGGGTGGAGCAAAAGTAACACTAGGTAAAAGAAGAACAGTCAAAGAAAGAGGTGTAGGGCGGGCAATGGGGAAGATGGGCAGGGTCTCCTGGCCAGAGCCAGAGCTTAATGATCTGTATTAATCTGGTATAAAAAAAAAATTCACCATAGGCCAGCCACGGACTCTTTGGAGAACCTTCACTTTCTAATTCAAGCCAATCATTCAGCCTTTACTAAGTACCTACTATATGCCAGGTTCTCAGCATAACATAGTGGATAGGAGCTGGAGCTGTGCTTGTATTGATGTAGAAAACTCTCAGGTGAGGAAAGTCCCTCCACAAAGCAGGTAGACATCTTTTCTGAGCCTTATGGGCTTAAAGGGTTGCTCCCAAGGCACTCAAGGTTACATGAATTGCCTGGGTCACAAACTCAGTATGTGTCAAGGTAGGATTTGAACCTAGGTCTCTGATTCCATCCCACTTCTCACTGTCCCTTCTTCTAGAAGCTGGCGATACAAAGACAAAAATGAAACCGTCCCTACCCTCAAGGAGCTTACACTTAACAGGCACTTATTAAGCACTTCCTATGTATAAGGTCTTGGGTTTGGAAACAGGAAGAGAATGCCCAGTCATTGTCCTTGGGGTAATTTGCGTAATTGGTAGATAGGATTGAGAAATGAGCATCATGATTTATTAAGCACAGCCAGTGATGGCTGTTCTAGCAGAAGAGGGGAGTGCAGAATGTAAACTATGAAGTCTGCTGCAAAGCTGATTGTAATGGGGACAACCTGAGAGAAACTTGGGAGGACCTGTCTAACCTGATGTAGAGGGAAACAAGCAGGACCAGGAGGACAGTTTCTATCTGATCAATGCAATGACCAACACTGGTGACAAAGCACTGCCTGACAGAGGAAAGATGGACCTGTCATGCAGAAAGAGACAAATGCATTTTTGGACTTGACTTACATCATAATTTCTTCTGCTTGATCATGTGTATTCATTAGAAGGGCTCATTTTCTTTGTTTTCTCCCATGGACAAGGGAGGTGAGAGTTAGAAAAAAAAACAGATTTTTGTTAAATGGAAACAAATTTAATCAATTCATTAAGAACAAAACAAAATACCCCAGGGAGATTGAAAGAGGACGAGGCTCCTTCAGCTCTTGGATTCCACTGCAGATGGTATCAGGGGTGCCTCCCCAGAGGAGGTGCCATCTGCACTGGCATTAAGAAGAAGAAAAGGACATAAGGAGTTGGAGACAGAGGAGGGGTGAACTCCCAGGGATGGAGCACTCTTTGAAAGGCTTAGAGTAGGATGACAATGGGGCAGGACGGTAGGTCAGGTAATAAGCCCCAATTTAGTGCCTATATGCCAGGGATTCTGCTGAGGTCTGGGCTACAAAGGCAAAAATGGCCCCCAGCTCTGATCTCAAGGAACTTATGGACTGGCTGCAGCAAAAAGTGTGTGAAGGGGAAAAGGGCTGCAGAAGGCTGACTCTCTGGGTTGGACTAGGGCTGTGAAGAACCAGTGGGAAATGCCATGACTAGAGTGAGCATTGACACCTCGGAAATCAGCAAATGCTATAAATCAGGTCTCAGTTTATCGTTTTGGTTGTTATCTAGACTTAAGAAAGTGATGGGGAAAATGGGAATAATGCCCACTAAAATTAGGGGCTTATTGTAGGTACTTTCCCCCCTCTTCCGTGGAAAGCTGGTTATTAAACATTTATGAGCAGATTTCTAGGTTGTGAAGTCACCCTGTAGAGGTCCTGGGATACTGCAGTTGGGCATGGATACTTTATTCTCTAGGTTGAGTATTCCCAAAATGCAGTGTGAGCAGCCCAGAGAGTGTTTGAGGTGATCCAATGTCCTTATGTCCTTATGTCCAAGAAAGTATTAGGGCTAAGAGGAACAACACAGTTGCAGCTTTCCTCAGAGACTCTTCTCCTTGCTTGTGCATGGTGTCTACTCTACCTGGATTGTTTGCTGTTGGCAGGTGGATAGGCAGGCAGCAGGCGAGCAGGTGGGCAGGAGTTATTATTCCTGACTGGCTCTCAATGTTCCTATCCTCCTTCCTGTTAGAGCAGCAGCAGCCCAGCTCATTTATCCCCAGACTGAGGTCAGTACTGGGGTACATGAGCTCTTCCCCTCACTGTCCACCAGGAGAATGAGGAAGGCTTGCGCCAACTGGGGAAGGACTGATGTAGGCAAAGCCTCATACTAACCAGCAGGCAGCAGGCAGTGCAAGGTGAGGGGCTGCTGCCACCAGTGGGCTTGGCATTCAGGTAGCCACGTGCAGCATTCTCAGATCTGCAATTCAGCCTCACCTACAAGAGAGCTTAGAAACAACAAAGAAGGCTACCCATCACCAGAAACCAGTGCATCTTGCCATCTGCATTGCTACAGCACTGTTCTCTCTTCTCCCTGGAAGAGATACCCTCTAGACCTAGGACCTAACCTCCAGAAGCCATCTCTCCCCAATCCTCCATCTCCCCCCCCCCACATATATATTCCAAAAGGTGGAAATTTAATAGCTGAATTTCAACCAAAACCTTTGCATAATTGGTGGATTGGATTGGAAAATTAGTATCATGATTTAGTAAGCCTATGATGTATTCCTTTTATTCGGCTCTAGGTAGCTTTGGAAATCATCTTTTCAGCCATGACAACCAGTAAAACCAACTAACAATCCCCCTCCCCACACCGTCAAAACCTCCCCCTCCAAAAAACAAAAAATCAAAAAGCCAAACCTGAACTTGCAAGTAGGCCTTCAAATTGCTGTCTCACAAAAAATTAAATCAAGCTTTTAAAAAAAATCCAACACATTCAATCCCACTTCTCTCACTAACAATATTATTAATATACTAATCTTTACTGAGAACAAAAACACCTTTTGTCTTACTGCATAAAATAAAATTGAAATATTTTCAAATATTGCTTAATCATGGGTTCTTTTTTCTAAGCTTATTTTGTGTGTGTTTTTATAATGTACATATTATATGACATGGATGTAGTTTATAAATGCACATACGGCTAGTTCCTGATGGGTGTGATGAGTGAATCCCCCTGAAGTAGTTCCATTATTGGAATTCATGCTGTATATTTCCATTGGGCTGGAGCCAATTACCATAGTTGGCTTAGTTATGACCTTGAATAGTGCAAATTCAAATATATGAGACCATTTGGGAGGTTTGTTATTTGAACTGATCAGGACCTGACTTAGAGATCTTAAAACATATGTGTATATATTTAATGTGTGTGTGTGTGTGTGTGTGTGTGTGTGTGTATGAGTGAGCTCAGATTTTTTTTTTAACTGGTCAGTGCAGGAGTAACAAATGATAGCAGTGCATTAGGAAGATTACTTGGGCAGAGTATGGAAGACGGACTGGATGGGAGCACCTGGAAGGGAGGGGCTGTGTTCTCTTTTTCCAGAGAAATAACTTGAGACACCAATTTCCCTGGGCCAGGATTTCCTTCTCTCCTTGCTGGGCTCCAGCCTGAAACCACTGCCTTGAACCCCCTGTAGCTGAACCAGCTATAAAGCTCAGTATTCTGCTCCACTGTGATATGGTCCTGGGCCCAAATTTCCCTCTTCCTGTCATCCTGCTGCATCTTCCTGCCATCTCATTGCCATCCTACCTCCATTCAGCTGCCATCTCATTCCCTCCTTTTCATCATTCTGCTGCCATGCCATTGCCATCCCACTTCCATAAAGTTCTATCCTATTTCCATCTTGCTGGATTCTATCATCCTACTTCCATCATCTCTATATATTCCAGCTCCCTTCTCCACTTCCCTTCTTCTGTCTCCTACTGCACATCTCAGCCATTAGCATGCCTGTCCCAAGGCATTTATTTACAAGGCAAAAAAGAACAATGGAAAGCATAGAAGTAAGGCTCACTGAATCAAGAAAGTCCTCCAGAGAATTCTTTACAATCCAGTGCAATCCGACCTGCATTAAACAAACCCTGACCTGTGCCAGCCCCTTGTGAGGGGGCTGGTGGCCCAAAGACTAACATGAAAACAACTCCTTCCCTCCAAGGGCTGACCTTTTTCTTAGGGCACTTTCTAAGCCATCTTGTCTGATTAGTATTTCCCCTACCATGATTCCTGCTTGTTAGGATGGCTCACATTTCAGTAACCCTTTGAGGTTAACAAAGAGCAAATGAAAACTTTGTTAGCAACTCCATGTGATAGAGGATGAAACAGAGGATCAGAGAAGTGCACTGACTAGCGGGTAGCTGACCTGCCTCCACACTTGGTTTGGTCCTTAAGCCACTCTGTCCCTCTGTCCCTTTCCTGTTTGACTCCTGCCTATAGGAGGATGCCATCCCTCTATTAGAGTGCTCCCTTCGCCTAACTCTGGAATGTAAGTTTGGCCTACCTTGGTGCTCCAGATGAGGGGACTTGTTTTTGTCTGTATCACAATCTCTGGCTTGTTATCAGCCAATCAGAAGGTGTTGGGATCCCCATTAATGGTGGGCTTTGGGGGCTCCAACCACACCTCCCTACTTAAGCACTGTCTAACTCACTGACCTCCCCAGCTGGGTGACCTCCATGCCCCACCCCTTCCATCCTCAAGACCATCAGATAACCCAGGGACAGACAGAAATTACTCTGATTATCAGAAAGAATGAGATGTTCCTGGATTTGGAATCCTGGAAAGAAAGAAGACTTAGAAAGAAACAAACTAAAAAAACCAGTCAAGCATTTGAAAAGGCTAAGGGAAATTCAGATTTGTGTCAGGAGAATGTGACACTGAGGAGTGAAAGAAGTTGGCATTTGGGGGTGGTGGAAAGGATGGATTTGGAGTCTGGAGACCTGGGTTTGAATCCTGATTCTACCAAGCACTGCTTATGTGACCTTGGGTAAATCATTCAACTCCCTCTTCCTTCCTTCCTTCCATTCCTTTCTTCCTTCCTTCTATCATTTCCTTCCATTCCTTTCAGCCATTCCTTTCTTCATTCTTTCCTTCCTTCCATCATTTCCTTCCTTCCAACTGTTTCTTTGTTCTTCTTTTTCCTTCCTTCCTTCCTTCCTCCCTCCTTCCTCCTTTCCTTCTTATCCTCCATCATAAGAAGCTGTTATGATGAAAAGGATGCCCAAGACATATACCCTGAAGAGAATGACTTAAAAAAATCTACAAACAAAATATCCAACACAGCTTAGATATAAATCCATCTAGAATTCTACCAGAAGGAGGAGTTTAAAATGATTTTGCAAATGAAAGGAAAGCACCAGAAAGAAGAATTGGAGACAAAATGATAGTTATAGAGGAAAGATTTGAAGACAGGATGAATAGCTTAGCACAAGATATATAAAACCACAGTCAAGTCACAGACTCCTTCAAAGTTAGTCTGCACTGAATGAGACAAGAAATGTTGAAACAAAACTGAAAAAATTGGAGAAAAGATAAGATCAGCAACATCCAACTTACAAAAATAGATGAAAAGATCATTTAAGAATTAGTGGATTACCTGAAACTCATGATCAAAAAAAAAAAAGAGGCACCTAGATATCATATTTTAAGAAATCATGAAAGAAAACTGCCCATACATCTCTCGGAACCAGAGGGCAAAGTGAAAATACTGGTCACCTTTTGAAAGAGGAACTCTGATATGAAAACTCTCAGGAACATTGTAGACAAAATTCAGAACTATGTTTAACTTTGCTTAATAAATGCTTATTCATTCATTCATTCACTCACTCATTCATTCATTCATTCATTCATTTCTGAGGTCAATATTGAGTTATCCCCATGCCTGCTAACAGTAGCAGTACTGAGTCAGTTAAAAGAAGAGTGTGTCAGGCCTGCGCTCTCTTCGATGAGACTCTGCTGTGTTTTAAGTACTATCCCTAAACCCCCATGAAAAATGGCAGAAGGAAAGAATGGGAATCTCTCTTAAAGTCATTTTTTAGTCTAGTAGAGCATGGATTGGAGAAGGCAGACTGCAGGCAGGGAGGCTTGCAGTAGTCCAAAAGAGAAGAGATGAGGGCCTGGATGAGGGCAGCAGTCATGTTGGGGCAGAGAAGTGGACAGATTGAAGAAGCTGAGGAAGTCTTCTTGGCAACTGACTAGATATGGTGGATAGGTGAGAAGAGTGGAGGGTGGAGGGTGACTCTGAGGTTTTGTACTTGGGTGCCTGGAAAGATTGTGTTGCCGTCCACGGAAATGGGAAAATAGAGAGAGGTTAGGGATTTCGTTGGACATATTGATTTTTAGGCATATTTGGTGGGGACAATGAAAATTGACTCAACAGGCAATGAAAGTCCATAGAAGCCATCTATAAGTGACTGATAAGTAACAATTACAAAGGAAAAAGAGATGAGTTAGACCTTCTGGTGACTCCCTGGTGATGCTACCATATGTTGACTTAGCACAAACAATAGGCAGTTATACTATCTCCCTGAGGTGTGACCAAGAGTCACCTAAGACTAGTTAAACCGGATGACCTCTATTCCCTCTTGGTGATTCATGGAATGGAAAAATGACACCGTGAGCAGGAACCTAGAAAGCATTGTGAGGGGTTATGTAATTTTGGATAAGAAATAGAGCTCTGAAGGGCAGAGATCTTTTTTTCAATATTACTGAATGAAGGGCTGGGACTTCAGAAGAGAAAGACAGATTTATGAAGCTAACAGTTGGTTAAGAGGATTGTGACTGAGGATAAGATTTGCATTTATGGACTGATTTAAGATTAAGATATAGAAATGATCAGTCGTGTGTATGTGAGTGTGCATGTATGTGTGTGCATGTATGTATGTATGTATGTATGAAGTGTTCCAAAAGTCTTAGTGTAGTTGCAAGCATTTATAACTTTTAAGCTATCATTAAACTATCATTAAAGCTGCTAAGCTTGAATAATCTAAAACTGCACAAAGACTTTTGGGACAACCTGAAGACCTATCTGTGTATACAGATACAAATTTTACCTGGAGCTGTGATCAAGAAGGCTTTGAAAACTGCTCACAGAGATCTAGCAAAGCACAGAGCAGCATATGGGCACTTTGCTATCATGGAAAGAATCCTGGATTTGGAACTGGAAGACATGGTTTCTCACCATGGCTCTGCTCCTTACTCTCTTGGACAAATCCCCTCCCTTCTCTGGATCTCAGCTTCCTCTTCTAAAGAATGGAGGGCTTGGGGTACATGACCCCTAAAGTCCTTCCAAGCTCTAAAATGACGGTATTCTGACCTCTCAGGCATCTCATGGGAAGAATAGCCTTGGCCACAATATCACAGTTATCTATAGGAAGACATAGTTCTTAGAGACAATATCTAATTAGGAAGAGGCACTGATGTCTATACACAAATACACAGATGACTCGTAGTCAAAAAGGTAAACCAGAGAACAAAACACAGGCAGGGAAAAATCACCTTGATAGGGATCATTGAAACTTAGTGGGATGTGACTCATGGCTAGAATATGGCTAAGAAAGAGAATGGAACACATTTGATTAAAGGGGCAACAAGTTTCATTGAGTCTGGACTTTCAGCTTGCCTATCTGTTTTTTCCTTCTTTAATTGCACCCGGAAATACAGATGTATGCACATCTCTGTGGTGTGTGTGTGTGCGTGTGTGTGTGTGTGCGCGCATGAGTGCACACACTCGGTTTCGTTACAATGTCCAGCACAAACAACATATTTCCTGTCAAAGTTTAAGCTGTGGACTTTTGGCCCAGTGAGTGAGTGAATGAATGTTTCCTAATGTATTATGTGGTCAGGGCAAAGGTACATTATTAACAGCTATAACAAGATTGGCTATTACGAACATACATATTAAAAACAGCTAGGTGGTCTAGCTCAGAGAGGGCTAGATTTTGAGTCATGAAGACCTGAGTGTGATCTTGCCTCAGACACTTTTCCCCCCATTTAAAAAATTTTATTTATTTCTTTTTAGTTTTCAACATTCACTTTTACAAGATTTTTAGCTCTCAAATTTCCCCCTCCTCAAGACAGCTCTAATATAGACTATACATGTACAATCACATTAAACGTACTTCCACATTAGTCATGTTGTGAAAGAAGAATCAAAACCAAAGGGAAAAATCATGAGAAAGGAAAAAAGAAGAAAATCTGCATTCAGACGCCATAGTTCTTTCTCTGGATGTGGATAGCATTTTCCATCATGAATCTTTTGGAATTGTCTTAGATCATTGTATTGCTGAGTAGAGCCAAGTCTATCAAAGTTGGTCATTACACAATGTTGCTGCTACTGTGTACAATGTTCTCTTGGTTCTGCTCCCTTTACTCAGCATCAGTTCATGTAAGTCTTTCCAGGTTTTTCTGAAATCTGTCTGCTCATCATTTCTTATGGAACAATAATATTCTGTTACATTCATACACCACAATTTGTTCAGTCATTCTCCAATTGATGGGTATCCCCTCAATTTCCAATTCTTGTCCACCACAAAAATAGATACTATAAATATTTTTGTACATGAGGGTCCTTTTCTCTTTTTTATGATCTCTTTGGGATACAGATCTAGTAGTGGTATTTCTGGATCAAAGGGTACACATAGTTTTATAGCCCTTTGGGCATAGTTCCAAATTGCTCTCCAGAATGGTTGGATCAGTTCACAACTCCACCAGCAATGCATTAGTGTTCTACTTTTCTCATATTTTCTCCAACATTTATCATTTTCCTGTTTTGCTCAGACATTTATTAGCTGTGTGAACTGGGAAAGTCACTTAACTTCTTCTGCCTCAGTCTCCTTGTATGTGAAATGGGGATTATAAGAATATATAACATAAAATCTCTGGGACTGTATTATAGCCAAATATAGATTTGTATATCTGTATAGATCTGGAGAGAATTTTTGCCCTTGCACTTCCTTGCAGAAATCAAAACACCGATCTGGACCAAAACAAAGCAAAACCTCATGTGGAACAGCTCATAAGCTGAAGGGGGAAAGCACAGGGAGAGTATTTGGATGAGGAAGAATAATCGTCTCAGATACTGAAGTAATTTAGTGGTCACAGCACATAGCAGATTCCCTAGAGTAGTTAAGCTGAAGCTTCCCTTGTTGGAGAATTAGCTCTGAAAGTAGACCAGAAGACTTGGATTTGAGTCTTGGCCCTGCATTGCTCCTCCTGATTCTAAGCTTGGGTTGGGACATTAAACCAGACTAAAGGAATGGATGATGCATCAGGAAGTAGACCCCAAACGTGGCAAGGAGGCAAGATACAGCACTGAGGAGAGACTTCCATTGTCTGAATATCTGCTAGAATTATCTCTGTTATAAAGAAATAAAATAGCCACACAATTCCTGACTGACCTAACTGAACATGCTGTTCTTTTAAAGATGGAGGAGTTAGCAAGGGAACTGGACCTACTTGTGACTGGTGGGCCAAAGGAGGAGTAATGGGAACCTTGGGAAGAAATGATCATGCTACCTTCAATTTCTTGAGAGATAAAGAGGGGAGAGCTGGTTTGAAACAAACAAACCATATCTGGTGAAAGCTGATTTCAGAGAATTCAGCCTAAAGACAACCCAAGATGAAGCGATGTAGAACACTAGAACTCTTTGTTCTAAGGAGGAAGAAAAGGGAGAGCTGTGCAAAGGGATGGATTTTTGAAAGAGATGAGCACAGATTACAGAGTTGGAGGTTTGAAAAGCTCATAGCTTGAGTGCTAAGCCATCCAGTCCAGTTTCTTCCTTTGACAGAAGAGGAAACTGAGGCCCAGAGAGATAAAGGGATTTTCCCCAAGGTCCAACCTTGTCAAAGCAGAATCATTTATTCACAGAAGTCGAGTTGGAAGGGGGCTCAGAGGTCCTTTAGTCCAACCCCCCCTTTTTTTTACAGATGAGTAACAGAGACAGGGAGATGTTAAGTGACCAGAGTTTTACAAAATTAAAAAAGACGGTGTCCTTCAAAGTATGTGTCTGATGAACTTAATTTCAATTCTTGGCCAAATCCAACAATTCACTAAAGTTTGTGAGCAGTTAGAAAGGGAAGTGGTGACCTCTAAGAACCGGTCATACCAGACCAACTTCATTTCCTTTTCTGGTAGGATTACTGGATGGGTGGATCAGAAGAAAACCACAGGTAGAGTTTACCTCAAATTCAGCTGTGTCTCTCACGCCAGATTTTGGAGATGTGGGATCATAGAAAATACGAAGCCAATTCAGAGGCCAGCTTGTCTAATCTCCTCAGGTTAGGCAGCCACATAGCACCGTGACAACTCAATTTAGAGAAATTGAGACTGGACTCAGAGAGACTCAAGTTTGCATCCTGCTGTCAGTCCCATCTCAACCTCAACCTTCTTCATCTATAAAATGGGGATAATTATAGTACCTACCTCTTGGGGTTATCGTGAGGATCAAAGAAGATAACATATGTAAAGTGCTTATATAAAAAAATTATAATGCTATAAAATATATAAAACATTATATAATATTTCAATATAATACAATCACAATTATAACAATTATAATTTACTAATATAAATATATAACTACAGTTGTAACATAATTTATATGATAATAATTATAATTATTATAGCTAAGAGTCAGGAATATTAAGGGACTTATTCAAAGTTGTAGAAGCAGGGAACATCAGAGGTGGGGTTTGAACCCAAGTCTAAAAGTCCGTTATACCACACTGTATCCTAGCTTTCCAAGAAGTTTAGTAGTTGAACCGGGATTAGAGTCCAAGTCTGGACTCTACCCTCCCATGCACATTTTAGAATCAAATTTTATTAGAGCTTGGAGTCATCTTAGAGAATCCTGCAACCAACCCCATAAAGAGGCCCAGAGAGGTTGAGGGACTTGTCCAAAGTCACACAGGACCTTGATGACTGAGCTAGGAGCAGTAGGCAGGGCTCTGGATTTCTAATCCAGTGCTTTTTCTTCAACTTCCAGGCTTCTGTACCTTTCTTCCAGTTCTCTAAATGAAGCACTGGGGCAGGAATATGTTTTGTCAACCCTCTAGCCTCTTGGAGACTTCTTTCTGTAGCCTGGGGCAGGACAGTCATCACCACTCATTGCACAAATATTTACAGCTTATATAAGGAGATATGGAAAAAAAAAACCCAAAAAACAAACCCTTACATTTACGCAGTGTTTCATCTATGGTTCCCCACTTGACTTCACTTCTGAGCTCAAGACCTGTATCTCTAGCCTCCTACAGAACATTCACACCTGCTTGGTAATCCCACCAGTAAGACCTCAAACTCAACACGTTCAAAACTACACTGATTCTTCCCCCTCCCCCCCAGATATGCTCTCCTTCCCAACTTCACTCTCCCTCTCTCTCTCTCTCCCCCCTGCCCCGTATTTGAAATCCTGAGAATATTTTGCCTGTTCCCCCTTTCTTCTCCCATCTAAGCTGTCACCAATTTTTGTCTCTGTCTTTGTGACAATTTCTCCATCTACCCTCTCCTCTCCCACTGCTTGCCACCCCCCAGTCAGGCCCTCATTACCACCCACTTGACATATTGTCACAGCCTCTCTCAACCTCTCATTCCAATGCATCTTTCACACATAGATCTGAATCCATAAATCTACATGCCTCATCTGCTCAAAATTTTTCAGTGGCTTCCAATTGTGGATGGAGCAAAATTCGAATTCCCCTGCCTGGCTTTCAATACCCACCAAAACCTGGCACCAGCCTGCCTTTCCAGCCTTACTCAGTTTTTATTTTTTATTCCAGACCCGTAAAATTCCCCCTACCGAAGCAACCTGTCTGCAGTGGATTGTCTTGGAAAATCGCTATAGGCTCCAAGAGCTTATGTGACTAGGGTCATTCAGCCAGAAAACAGGATCATAACCTTGGAGCTGGAAGGGAACGTAGAAAGTCTTTTAATTTAACTCACTCATTTTACAGGTGAGGATAAACATTCTGTGTTCTAAAGCTCCTTTGAACTCTCTCATTGCAAATCCCGGCCAGCTTTACCATTCTAAGACCTAGCCCCTTCTCATGACCCAGGAGAGAGGGTAAGAGACATGAAGAGGTTCTAATCCAAGGCAGACTCTGCTAAATGAGAGAGCCAAGTACGGAAACTCTAGCACCAGAAGGCTGAGAATTCAGAGGGGTGACTCAGAGCAGAGATTATCCCTCCCCATTGTTCCCAAGTCCTTTACTGTACAGCTCAATTGCCTGGATCTAGACAGACTCCCCTCCCCTTCCTCTCTGCTTGGCTGACTCAGCGTGGGCAAGGAAGGCAGGGCTCTACCTAGAGCTTCCCCTCCCCCCATTCTGTGGACCCCTGCTCTCCCTCAGTTTTCTTTATCATTTCCCAGTTTCACAGAGTGCTTTTTTCCTCCACTCGTCTGCCCCAGGTTCTCTCCCGTGTACTCTGTATGTATCTTGTCTGTACCTAGCTACCGATGTGTCGTCTCTCTCATTTGGACGTGAGCAGGGACCAAGACCATGTTTTGCCTTTCTTTATTTTTCCAGCACTGTTTAATAAGTTCTTTCCGATTAAATGAAGTTTATATTGATGCTTTCCTAGATCCCTCCATCCCCTTTCATTCCTACTAGGCTGCTAGGCAAACACTGGCTTTTAAAAATGGATATTGTTATCTTTTGTTTTTACGTCATTTTCATTTTCAAAGAAACTCCACCCTACCTGGGAGAGCAAAGAGATTTACAAGAAATTTGAGGAGACAAGCGGCTTGTATGAACTGAACAGCAGCAAAACATTAGCTGAATCTGAACCTATAGATCTACAGATGAGATTCAGGTTCAGTTTACACAAGCTGCCTTTTGTCTCCTTCTGTCTCTGTGCTACATCCATAGTGCCCCCCCTCTGCAAAGAAGGCCCAGCAAGTCTCACTCATTTGGAAAATATGTGGGGGAGTACAAAGCCTAGACAAGAGCCTGGAACAATCTTTGCTTCTGAGATTTGGGTTCAAATTCCAGTGATGTCTGCTGCTTATGTGGCCTTGGATAGGCCCTTTAAACCCTCTGGACCTCATCTGTCACTATGTACGCAGTCACTTGCCTTCATAGATCTCCTCATCTAGTATGGGAATAATGAGGTAGAGGGACCAGACCTGTGATTTAATTGATGTAGAGAAGTGCTGGAAGAGGAAACACCTTTTACCCATGCAGATCAGCACTTCATCTTATAAGTTATACTGGACTTGAACAACTTGGCAGTAGATAGGGGCCAGAATTAAAAGAGGCTAGACTTCTATGGGGTGCAAATAAATTAGAGACAGACTGATAGCCATGGGTCACATGACAAACAGGAGAGAGTGCATAGTGACAACCCTACACTTTTCTTGGGCCACCTGAAATGCTTTGGCTGGTCGGATGTTATGCAGGCCTGCCTTATACAGTTATACCTCCCACACCATGGGGGTTAGGGGTCTGGAAAATCCTCGTAAAATTTTTTGACCTTCCCTTTGTACCAGAGAAATCTGAGTTATTATGGTGTTAAAAGATAAAATATGTTGATGTTGTGCAATATTATACATATATTTCATGCATTTCTGAGTTTCTAAACTTTTTCTGTGTCATCAGCTGACTTTCATGTGTCAGCTGTGGTTTCTGCAAAACTCCCCTTAAATTCCCATTTAACTTCTTATGCTGGCCCACCATATATCAAAACGGAGATAGGGAAAGTTGAGATGGGAAAGGGCTAATTGTAGTCTTAGAGAATGGTTGAGGTTTACTAGTCCAGCAAGGCTGGGCTGGCCAGGACCTGTCAGAATCTAGAACTCTGGTGTGCCTGTCTCCTCTCTCTCTCTGTTCTGCCATAATGCCTCTTGAAGGAATGGTCGTCATACCAAGAGCTTTTTATCTCATTTGCCCCTCCTGACATCAGTCAATGAGGCAGTGTGGTATAGGGGATAGAGCACTTGACTTAGAATTGGAAAGTCCCTAGTTCAAATCCTGCTTCAGACATTTAGTAGCTGGGTGACCCTGGGCAAATCACCTAAACCCTCTGAGCCTCAATTTCCTTATCTGTAAAATAAAGAGGCCATTGGACTCAAGTACCTCAAAGGTCCATTCCTGCAGATATTGTTGGACTCATTTTACAGAAGGCTGCTAATGTAAAGGCTGTAAAAAAAAGTATGCTTTCCCATGGTCACACAACTAGTTAGGGTCAACTGCCAAGGTGGGCGTTAAACCTACGTGTACCTGCCTCCAGATGCAGAACTCCATTCACTGTGCACAAACACAGACATCAATAATATACCACGTTACGTGGTAAATGGGACAAAACAAAGTGTTACATGAATATAAAAGGGAAGGGAAGGGCATTGCCAAAAGGAAGGTTCAGGAAGGCTTCCTGCAGGAGACAGCATTTGATTTGATCTCAAAAGTACAAGGAATTTGATAGGAGAAAAAGGAGAATTTTCCCCTCATTTTCTCCATTCTTTTGCATTTGCATGTAAAATTCCTTTTTAAGGAATAGCATCTAGAAAGACAGGGAGGCAGGAGGTAGTGGTTTGTTGTTTTTCTTTCTCGGAGAGGACATCAGGAAGGTGATGCCATGACGTGCAAGTGAAATGGATTTAAGTGAAGGAGGGCACTGCAAAGTCACCAGCCTCACTTTCTCCTCTGGAGCCACCTGGGTCCAGTGGCCAGATAGGAACCAGGATGACTAGAGCTGGCCTTCCCCCCCCCCCCCCCCCATTGAGGGCAGGAGAGGCTAGAGGAGGAGGAGGTGGAAGGAGGGGTCAGGCCAGAATGACTGGAGCATCCTGCTAGTGCAGGGGAAAAACATCAGACAAGCCTTAAAGGTGTCTGGTTGTGGGAGGCCTTGAATGTCAGGCAGAGTTGGAATCTGGGACAGTGCAGAGTCAGCGATGAATATTAAGCAGAAATGACAACATGATTCAAATGTCTTTTGGCATCTATGTGAAGGATGAAAGACGGCTTGAAGGCGACGGGATGAGCGTGGCAGGAAGCCCCATGAGGAGGCGGAGATGGGAAGTGGTCTTCAAAGGAAAGGAAGCGAGCATTTAGTAAATGCTCGTTCTGTGGGTACCCTGTGCCGCGCATTATGCTAAATGCCTTACGATTATCCTCTCGTGTGGCCTCTGGGACAGCCTTGGGAAGGAGATGCGATTATTCTTTTCATTTTCAGTCATATCCAGTTCTTTGTGACCCCATTCAGGGTTTTCTTGGCACAGACACTGGAGTGGTTTGTCATTTCCTTCTCCAGCTCACTTTACAGATGAGGAAGCTGAGGCAGACAGTGTTAAGTGACTTGCCCAAGGACACAACTAATAAGTGTCTGAGGTTGGATTTGAACTCAGGTCTTTCTGATTCCAGGGTAGGTACTCTATCTACTGTCTAGCTGCCTTTCAGGGATGGGGAACCTTAGATATTAAGGCCACATGTAGCCCTCTAGATCCTCAAGTGAGGCCTTTTGACTGAATCCAAATTTTTGAAGTTATTATGGTGTTAAAAGATAAAATATGTTGATATTATATAATGCTATACATACATTTTTTGCATTTCTGATTTTCTAAACTTTTTTCTGTGTTATCAGCTGGCCTAACTGTGCCAGGAAGTTTAGATGCAGTCAACGGGCTACACTTGAGGACCTAGAGGGCTGCATGTGGACTTGAGGCTGAGGGTTCCCCACCCCTGGACCTCCACCCATTATCCCTTTATATTCTACAGCCTCCCTGAAGAGAGACCACCCTCTCACTGCTTTAAGAGCTCCAGTGTTGCGGAGTTCACTCTCTCTCAGTCTGGGACAATTTTTAATCCCAAGGAAGTTTCCATGCTGAGCCCAACCTGGCTTCCCTCTAGTCTCCACCTGCTGAAAGCTTCTCTCCACAGTCGGGTAGCCAAGCTGAATGGAGTATATTCAGTTTCTTCCTCCCTGTTAGCCATCTCCCAGCTTCTCATTGTTCTCTCAAACTGGGGGTCCCTAGGTATCTTCCCCTCCTGGTCTCACCAGAGCAAAGCTGACTTGTTACACTATGTTTCTATTAAAGCACTCTTGTTCTACCACGTCTGATAGCTTGCTTGATTTCATCTAGCTCTGGTCCAGAGCCAAGTGGGGGCAGGGGCTGCACTTTCCCTGCCTGGGCCTTCCAAAATGCACTGATCTCATAGGGAAGCCATTTGCCTCAAGCCTATGGGAGGTCAAGAGTCTGGGATTTCCTCAGGAGTCTGGGTGGAGGGGCCTTTCACTCTAGAAGACGAGTTGTTTCTTTTGGTGAACCAGAGCCCAGAGCCAGAGTCTGGGAGATTTAATCGCCCCCAGTGCAGGAAGACAGCTCACGCGATGCTGCTGTCTGTGCCTGGGGCCACCCCTCCCTTTCTGGTCCAGGAGCTCCTAGGCAGCCTACCAGCCCCAACAGGGCTGAGTAGGGAGGGGAGCTGGGGAATTTGGGAGCTTGAAGCACCTTATTGAGGTCACTGTGCTATGAGACCACACCTACCCCACCTTTCTCGGAGTTGATCACATGGGAACTGGGCTAGACCTCCCCAAATCCAGCAGCCCGTAGAGTCAGTCCACACTAACACTGTGTTTAGTTATTAGTGGGGTGGAGACTTGGGTTCTACTACCATTTTCCCACTGGTTCTCAGTGAGACCTTTGGGCAAGTCTGAAGCACTCCAGTTTTTTTCTTATCTGTAAAATGGGTATAATAAACTAGGTTCTGCCCCATCCCTTAAGAGGGAGCTGATCGGGTGAGGTCTAGGGGCAAACCTGGAAAGAGTGCTGATTTCAGTCCGAAGATCTGGGCTCATTATCATCAGTCTTAGAAGTACCACCTGGGAAGCCTTGGGCAAGGCTCTTCTTCAGCTTTCCCATGATTGCTCTGACCTGACCTGTCATTTCATCAGTAGGAGAACTCTTGATAAGAAAGTGCCCAACAGCAACAATGGTGACTTCTAACCTTTACAGTTGTCTGGCTGGCTCACTGAGAGCTGGCATGACTTGCCCAGTCATGCAGCCAGTATGTGCCAGGGTTTGAATCCAAGACTTTCTGGTTCCTAACCACTATCCCCTGCTATCTCTTCTGGGATATTCTCATTTCTACTAATGAGAAGTGGCATTAATATGGAATTTTATTCTACCTATGTTATTTCATTTGAGCCCCCAAAAGACCTATGAGATAGGTATTATTCTCATTCTGCAGATAAGGAAATTGAAGTTTACAAAGGTGAAGTAATGTAGGCACAGTCATAAGGCCAGAAAGGATTTTCTCATCAGAAACAGTTAGACATAGGGCTTCCGAAGCCCATTTTAGTCACAGAATTTGACATGAATAAGAGATGGAAGAGGGCAGGACAAGAACAGGGATGTGAGCAGCCCAGTTTGGCTGATACACAGACTACATTAAGTAATGACTGGTGAGATGTAAGGCTGGTGAGAGAGGTTAGAGCTTTGAACACCAGTATTGGAGGGCTTTGAATGTCACGTTCAGCAATTGATACTCTGTTCCATAGGTAGCGTATTTTTCAGTGGAGAAGTGATATGAAGAAGATTGGTCAGTCAGAAGTGTGAAGGACAGACTAGAGAGAGGAGAGATGAATGGTTGGGAGACCAGACACAGAAATCCAATTCCATTTAACATAACTTAAAAAAGCATCTATATGCTTCTTATGGCTCTGTTCAGCTATTGATGTTAAGATTATAAATGAATAATAATCATTATTAATAGTAACCGTTAATAGTGGTCATTAATACTTATTGTTAATTATATCATTATCAGTAATGATTGTTAGTGATGACAAATTTATCATTAAAAATGCTGCTACCCAGAAACGCTAAAATGACGTTGGCCAAGGGAATGACTTAGCAGACTTTGCTGCAAAGATGGGGGCCTTTTTGTTACCCCAATCAATCAGCAAGCATTTCTAAAAATAGCTGTAACCCCAGTCTCAAGGGCCATTGGTATGCAGCTCTTTCCATATTGGTGGAGATCAATGGGGAGACCCCCATACCATGGCCTTTGGGACAGGAGTTACAGACCTTTTATATGGCACTCCATGGTATATAAAGAGACATTATCTTCCTTGAGCCTCACAATAGCAGTGTGAGATAAATATTATTATCATTATTTTATAGCTGAGGAAACTGAGGCTAGAGAGGTCAAATTTCTTTTTCTTTCTTTCTTTCTTTCTTTTTTTGCTTTTTTTGGAGGGCAATTGGGATTAAGTGACTTGCCCAAAGTCATTCAACTAGTAAGTGTGTCAAGTGTCTGAGGCTGGATTTGAACTCAGGACTCTAGGGCCAGTGCTCTATTCACTGCACCACCTAGCTGCCCCATAGAGAGGTCAAATTTCTTGACCAAGATCACTCTTCTCTAGAGCCAAGGGTCTGAATCGGTACTTTCTGACTCCAGAGCTAGCAGTCTATCCACTGTGCCCCCTAACTTCGGACTGGGGATATAATGAAACAGCTCTTGCCCTCCAGGAGTTTACATTCTGTTCAAGTGAGACAATACACAAGCATACACATGTTAGTCAACCATTCAATCACCAAGCATTTGCCAACTGCCAAGTGTCAGCAAGCATCTAACACCCTGTTAGGTGAGTGCTGGGGTGCAAAGATGAAAAACAAACAGTCTCTGTCCTCCTGGAATTTACATTCTCATCATCTTGCCCTGGGACTATTGTAATAAGCAGCCTCCTAATTTATCTTCTCTCCTTGAGTCTCTCAAGGCATTGAAAATTCAACAGCACTTTCACTTTCCTATGACCCTGAGTCTTACAGGGGTGGTAGGAGGACAAATTAGAATTCTTAAAATAACCGGTTTGTGTTGAAACTGGACTTGAATGATCAGGTGCTAAGTAACTTGGTAGAGCAGAAAAGGTGTTGGACTTGGAGTCAGAAAGACCTGTGTTCAGATCCCAGCCTCAGACACTAGGAGTATGACCTTGGACATGAGACACTGCCTCAGTTTCCTCATCTGTAGAATAAGGGAGTTGGGTTCAGAGACCTCCATCAGAGCTTTTTCCAGCTGTAAATCTAAGATCCCATGCTCCCAAAGTGAAAAAAGGAACTTAACCGTTCAAGAGACATTCATTAATCACTCATTAATTATTATCTCATTTGATCCTCAC
The DNA here is from genome assembly GCA_028627135.1 of Pseudochirops cupreus. Classification (NCBI taxonomy): domain Eukaryota; kingdom Metazoa; phylum Chordata; class Mammalia; order Diprotodontia; family Pseudocheiridae; genus Pseudochirops; species Pseudochirops cupreus. The sequence goes on from CM053581.1 coordinate 406,207,109, forward strand.
AAGAACCCTGGGAGGTGGGTGCTATTATTATCTCCATTTTACAGATGAGGAAACTGAGGCAGGCAGAGGTTAGGTTGACCAGAATCACCTGGGGGCAGGTTGGAACTCAGATCTTCCTGACTCTAGGCCTGGCTCTTTATTCACTGAGCCACCTAATTAAAGCTACTGAGTTGCTAAGCTGAGGGTACATTGACAATTCTCGCTGGAAATACCCAAGCCAAATTTTTCTACAAGTGTCAACATCTTCCATCTTGGATATATGCTTCTTATTTCCAGAAAACATGAGCTTCATTAGGGGCCCCATTGGCCTTTGTCCAGGGGCCCCTTGCCTCACTCAAAAGATGAGGAATAAGAGAGTTTCTGCCTAGTTCCTGGATCCTGAAATGGATGTGGATAGTTAACTCAGAAGATTTCCTTGGACTATCTACTCTGGCTGTATAGATCATGGAATAATCAGAATTATTCCAACAATATTTCAGGCCAGAAGGCCATCACATCAGAGAATCATCAAATGAAAGCCAGAAGGGACCTGAGGGGTCATCTGAACCAAGTCTTTAATTTACAGTTAAGGAAACTGAGGCCCAAGGAAGTTATGAGATCACAGATTGAAAGGTGAAACTGAGGGACCATCTAGGCCAACCCACGCCTCCTACCTAGAAGAAAATGGAGGTTCAGGGACTTGTCCAGGAAGGGTCACACAGGCAAAAAGTATCAGAACTGATATTTGACTAAACCCAGTTCCTGTGACTGCAGAGATAATATGGGAAAGATTTGGACAGCTCTGAATTTTGGGTGTGGTTACATGTTCCATATCCTTTGGAGAGGGGCATTACTACACGACCTATACTTGGAACCCTTCTAGATTTCTGTGCTGTGGCTAAAAAAAAAAAGGAATTGAAATTAGTTACAGATATGATCACATGCATAAATTCCTCTGAATGGGAGGATGGAAATGTTGATGACTGACATTAGGGAGGATAGTTATAGACAAGCACCACCGAAGTGTCCCTTACACGGTTGTCCAGATAGACCTTGGTTCTTTGGTGCAATGCTCAAAGCAGTCCAGTCTCAGGGCACATCAGAATTGATAATTAAATTCTAACTTGTCTTTAATCCATTATTATTAGAAGTTTGAGTCTTTTATAACACTCTTTCCTTAATTCACTGGCAACCAATATATCTCTGACTCTCAAAGGTACCTAGGCTATTTGTGACAGGCACCTAGGTGTCTCAAAGATGAGAACACTGGGCCTAGGGTTAGGAAGACCTGCTTCACACACTTAACTATGTGACTTCTGCTTGTCTCAGTTTTCTCAGCTGTAAAATGGGGATAAGAATGGTGAAATAGCTAGGTGGTACAGTGGATAGAGTGCTGGGCCTGAAGTCAGGATGACTCTTCTTCCTGAGTTCAAATCTGGTCTCAGACATTTACTAGTTGTCTGATCCTGGGCAAGTCACTGTACCCTGTTTGCCTCAGTTTCCTCATCTGTAAAATGAACTGGAGGAGGAAATGGCAAACCACTGTAGTATTCTTGCCAAGAAAACCCCAAATGGGGTCATGAAGAGTCAGACAGGATTGAAATGTCTGAACAACAACGACAGAAACCCTAGAATTATTGTGAAGATGAACATGAGGAAGTATTTGTGAGGTGCTTAGCTTTGGGCCTAGTACATGGTAGGTGCTTAATAAATGCTCGTTCCCTTCCCTCCCTCCATCCCTCTCTCTCTCCCTCCCTCCCTCCCTTCCTTCCTTCCTTCCTTCCTTCCTTCCTTCCTTCCTTCCTCCCTCCCTTCCTTCCTTCCTCCCTCCCTTCCTTCCTTCCTCCCTCCCTTCCTTCCTCCCTCCCTTCTTTTCTTCCTTCCTTCCTTCTTTCCTTCCTTCCTCCCTCCCTTCCTCCCTCCCTCCCTTCCTTCCTTCCTCCCTCCCTCCCTTTCTCCCTCCCTTCCTTCCTCCCTTCCTCCCTCCCTCCCTTCC
>CM053581.1:406209583-406253220 GCA_028627135.1 Pseudochirops cupreus
TTCTCCCTCCCTCCCTCCCTTCCTTCCTCCCTTCTTTCCTTCCTTCCTTCTTTCCTTCTTTCCTTCTTTTCTTCCTCCCTCCCTTCCTTCCTCCCTCCCTTCCTTCCTTTCTTCCTCCCTCCCTCCCTTCCTTCCTCCCTTCCTCCCTTCCTTCTTTCCTTCCTTCCTTCCTCCCTCCCTCCCTTCCTTCCTTCCTTCTTTTCTTCCTCCCTTCCTCCCTCCTTCCCTCCATCCCTTCCTTCCTTCCTTCCTCCCTTCCTTCCTTCCTTTCTTCTTTCCTTCCTACAACTGTGCCTACACACAGTTACCAGCAAATTAGTCAGCATTCAGTTACGTAGGACTCTGAGGTATTTTTCTCACCTCCAAGCAGAGTCTTGGACCATATGATCAGTGATGGCCCCAGCTCCCTGTTAACTATCAGGGCAGCACTCCTTCATGGCTGTTGAGCTAACTGATGATGAAGGCCTCAGTGCTTTTATTGGAAAGAGGGGCATAGCCACATCCCTGGCAAATCTGAAAATATCCATGACATGGAGCACCTTAGAAGGAAGCCAGAGAACAAAGTCCATGAAAATAACCAGTGGGATTGAGTCTTGGTTTGTTTCTATTTTGTGGTGTCTTGGTATTTTCGTGTTTGAAATAATTGTCCTGTGATGTTTAATTAATGTTATGAAACAAGTGTCAAATGGTCTTAGCCCAGAACAAAGGAAAGGCATGTATAATATATATACACTGAAATTGTTGAAAAGGGAGAAATGGAGAGAGAGAAAAAATGAGGAATTGGAGGTCTTGACTGAATCAGATTGAATTGTGAGGCCATGAAGGGAGTGGGATTATAGAATCATTTGAAACAGGTTCTCAGACTGAAATTAAGCTTTATTGTGTAGGGTATTAGCAGACAGAGAGAAATTGGGAGTCAGGAAAATAAATCTAAACGTGATTCTCAAAATGTAGCAACAAGAATTAAGGTGTTGTTTAGAAATTTGCAAATGTTAAGGTCCCAGAGGGTCCCTTAGAGGGTCCAGAAGACTATTGATATATCTTAATAGCAGATAACTTTTATACAATACTTAACTCTGTTTGTGCTAAATGCTTTACAATTACCATCTCATTTGAGTCTTACAGTACCTCCAGGAGGTAGATCCTATTATGATTCTCATTCTACAGATGAAGAAACTGAGTTGGACAGCAGTTAAGTGATTTGCCCAGGGTCACACAGCCAGTAAATGTCTGAGGCCAGATTTGAATTCAGGTCTTCCTGACTCCTGGCCGAACCGTTTATCTACTGGGTCACCTAGCTGCCCTGTCGTGTTAACACAAAAATAGATATCAATTCAATCTTGTTTTGTAATACATAGAGAGGTTAAACCAGAAATAGGCATCAAGATCATATGCATAAAAGCTGTGTGATCAGGTCTGTACTCAGAATTCTATGGAGTGTATGGGGACACCGGGCTGGACAGAAAATCTCTCTTTCCAGGTGCATAAAATAATAACAGTAAAAATAGAGATTCTAAATACAGCGAGAAGCTTGTTCTTTGATAAGATGATTATAAACTTTAGAGTTGAGGGAGGATGTCATGAGGAAACTGGGAAAATGGAGAAATTAAGTGAATTGCCCAAGGTCATACAACTAATAAGTAGCACAGAATTTGAACCCGGATCCCCTACTTCCCAATCCATCATTCCTTTCACTAAACTACGCTGGTAAGATTCTCAGGGCAAGACCCTTTCCTGTAAAAGGATGAGACATGTCTCATGGCCCCTCGGGGAGGGAGTGCTGAGAAACTCCACGAGTTGACTATGATTCATTGGCTTAGGGATAGCTTCCCAGAATCCCAGGGTGGAAAGACACCTTGGAGGTCTCAGCCTGGGAACTGGCAGATATCTCTCTCTTCTCAGGGGAGCTCTTTGATCACAGATGTGGGACTGATTCCTTCTTCCTCCTGTTTGTCAGGGTCACCTGGTTTCTGAATAAGTAGAGGTAAAATAATGTAGGAGGAAGTACTCCAGACCCTGGAACTAGGAGGCCTAAGTTAAAAAATTGACCTAAATACAAACTTGGTGATTTTTTCCCCCCTTTCTGAGATTCTGGGGTTTTAGGCCAGGATGTCAACTGAGCAATAGAAATTAGAGTCAATAGAAACCAAGATCTCAGAGCCATTTCCCTCTACCTGGAGCCCAGAGCTACAGATCACCCATGAGAAGAAAGAAGACATGGAGGAGGAGAGGAAGAGTTAGGGTGCTGGCAGTGTAAGTTCCTTATGTGTCTACGCTTGTTCCTCCCACTGACGTTTTGGAGGATGTGTGCCAGGTTTGGGGGGAGCCATATGTTTTGTCACTTTTGTGCATTTCAATAAATGCCTTCCCTTTGAAGTATGTCCTCTGAGCAGAGAGATAAGGTGAGCACACTAGTGGGGTCTCGTGATACTTTCTGGAGTACAGACCTACAGAATACCTGATCCTAGAGTAATTTTCCTCCAGGGGACTCACCTGAAAGTGAAAATTTCAGAGTATAGCCCAGAGGGGCACCAATGAAGATGAGAAATCTCTGGGTGGATAAAAGCCTTTATATCTGATATCTTGATTAAAAGCCTGATACCCAAGACATACAGGGAGTTAATCCATATAAAAAATTTGGCACCATTTCCCAAAAGAAAAGGAGATAAAGAATGTTAACAGTTTTCAAAATAAGAGTTGTAAATGATCGACAACCATAAGAAAAAAAAATGCCCCAAATCACTAATGAGAAAGGAAATGCGGACACATTATAACAACTTTGAGGTTTCATTTTCTACCTAAGATGATAAGCAACAGAAATACTATTGGTGGGGCTGTGGAAAATCAGGCACACCAATGCCCTGTCTGTGGAGGCCTGAACTGATCTCACTGTTCTGGAAAATGATTGAAGTTGTTTAAGAAAATTCACTAAATTGTTCATTGGCTTTCACTATGTTCGTGGCTCCTGCTACTGGGCACGTATCCCAAGGAGGCCAGAGACAGAAAGAGAGGCCCTATCAGGCTATTTGTAATAGTACATGTAGAGCTGGAAACAAAGCAGGCTCCCCTCCAAGAGTGGGTTCCATAAACTGTAGGATGTCAGTTTTTATTGAACTGTGATACTATAGGACAAGGAACATGACAGTAAATAGATAACTGGCCTCTGAGCCAGGAAGACCTCTAACACAGTGGTTCTCAACCTTCCTAATGCTGTGACCCTTTAATACAGTTCCTCATGTTGTGGTGACTCCCAAACATAAAATTATTTTTGTTGCCACTTCATAACTATAATTTTGCTACTGTTATGAATCGTAATGTAAATATCTGATATGCAGGATGTATTTTCATGGTTGCAAGTTGAGCATAATCCACAGGCTGAGAACCACTGCAAAAACACATACTGGCTGTGCATGTAGGTAAATGATGCAGAACCTTTCAGTGTTCCCAGGAAATTCCGAAAGACTATAAATGAAAGAGAAGGTACCCATTTGCATCGATAGAAGAAATTCCTCACTAGGATCTTTTTAAACTGATAAAACTAATTAAAAATTTCATTTTTAATGAATGTAAAGAATTCAGAGAAACATAGGAAGACATTGTATGAACTGATATAGAATGAAGTCAGCCAAACCACTCTAATGGAAAAGGAAATTGGGAGAGGAATGGACCTGTGATTTCTTGGTGGAGGGAAAAGCCAGATAGAGAAACTTCCTCTCCCAAGGAGAGTCAGCACTTTTTCTGCTATTTAGGGTCTCTGAGAACCTCTTAGAGCAGTGGGGTCAAAGTTAAATAGATAGGGGGGCCACCAAACCAAATATAAGGATCCCCACTGGAGCCTATTGACTTAGGAAATCGCAATGCCGACATTATCTTTGTTGTACTGTATCTTTATCTTGTTAAATATTTCCCAATTACATTTTAATCTGGGCCAGGCTGGAGTTTTGTGGGCCTTGAGTTTGACGACTCTTGTTTGGAGCACTAGAAAGTTGAGTACCTTGTCTTCCTGTTGTAGAGAAGGCCTGTGAACCAAGGTCTTCCTCTTCATCCATTATGTCACATGTGAAATGACTGGGATTAGAAAGAACACAAAAAGCCCTCTGGTCTCAGATTGAAGGTAATCACCAATATGATTTCTAGGAAATAGGCAGTGAAATATATTACCCTCTTTTCCATTGGGAGTATGAACCAACAAGCACCGAGGTGCCAGGCACTGTACTGAGGGCTGGGTATACAAAGAAAGTCAAAAGACAATGCCTGTCCCCAAGCACCTTACAGTCTAATGGGGGAGACAACATGAAAATAGATGCGAATAACTATGTACAAACATGGTATGTATAATGTATATGAGCACACACATATGTGTCTAGGTACATGCACACACATACACACACGTATGTAGATAAAATACATTGGAGGTCATCAGCACAGGGAAGGCATTAACATGAAGGGGGATGGGGAAAAGCTTCTTACAGGAGATGGTCAAGCTGAGGCTTGAGGGAAACCAGGGAAGCCTGGAAGGAGAGATGAGGAGGCACAAATCTCCAGGTATTTGGGAAGATCAGTGGGAGATGAGCATTGTAATCAAGGAACAGCAGAGGGTGGTGTCATTGGATTGCAAAGTACACGAAAAACTGTAAAGGTAGGAAGGGACGAGGTTCTAAAGGATTTTAAAAGTCAAAGAATTTTACATCTGATCCTGGAGGTCATAGAGAGTCCTTGGAGTTGACACAATGGGCTGTTGACATGATCAGAGTTGCTGTTTATCCTCCCTTGAGAAGGGGACCAATGATATCACTGGGTGATGTTTTGATTCATGTGTGAATTGGATTTAATGAGATTGAGTTTCACAAAGTTGTCAGCCTCACTCTGTCTTCTGGAGTCATTGAAGCCCAGCGGCAAGACAAAGGTCAGGATGACTGGTGATGGCTGGGATGCAGTGGGTGACTTTGGTGTGTCTGATGTCTGACCAAGCTGTCAGCACTCCATTGGGCTCATTTTGTCTACCTTTATGGCTATCAGAACACATTGTTCTCATCTAGCCATTTGGCCGGGGAAGTCTTCACGTACCTGGAGTAAACATCCGCCTAACAGGTTTGAGTTCTTTTGGTTACCTTTAACCTGATTTAGGCTGAGATGTCTCTTCTGGGGTGTGACTGCTGGGAATGCTATAGCTTCTTGGAAGCACAAGTGAGAGGTGAAAGGCGGACACCAAAGGTGGGTGAGCAGCTCTGTAAAGGGGCCAGCAGCTCTCATCCCAGAGGTGCTCATCCTTTTGAAAACCCTGTATGTTCTGACACAATCAGAGCAGGGCAACTGCAAATGCCAAATGCTTTATAGGCCATCGTATGGGAATGCTCTCTCTGTTGGTTGGATTTAACTGTTTTTCTTTATACAGGAGGGTACTATGGGATTGGAGGAGTATATCTTGGAAACAACTGTAGTGTAAAAAACAGTAGGCTTCAATAAAACAAGTGTAGTGAGATAGATTGAGATATGTGAGCCTTCCTAATTGTGATATCTACATACACGTTCCCTCCTGGCTTCTGCTGGGTATATGTGTATTTATGGGAGAAATAGATGTTTTACCATGACATTTTGGGAAATGCCTTTGTTTTGACCTAAATGTTTCCTAGGGTTGGGTAATTAAAAGTAAATTCCTCAGTGGGGGCTCTCAAGCTATAGCTGTAGTAGTATGGCTCCCTCAAGTACCTTAAACACAGGATCCTCTGGGGGATCCCTATCCTGGGAGTTGGGGCTGGTACTCTCTCCTCCAGGCATCACAATGAGAAAAAGAAGGGAAAAGAGTTGATCATTTATCAAGAGGAAGAGATAATAGAGAGTCTCCAGTCCTTAGACAATGTAAAAAAAAAAAGTTTAAGTAGATTCTCTATGGAAGATTTATGGAAAAGCATGACCCAAAGTGATACAGCCTTAGAAGATGCAGACGGTATCCACATTGGATTAATGGAAGCATTCAAGGAAATAGTAGCCTAGAATCTCAGAATCAAACAATTATAGAGAATTATAGATTCCCAGAATCTCGGAATGGCAGCTAGGTGTCAAAGTGGACAGAGTGCCAGGCCTGGACTTAGGAAGACTCATCTTTCTAAGTTCAAATTTTGCCTCAGACACTTCCTAGTTGTATGACCTTGGGCAAGTCACTTAACCTTGTTTGTCTCAGTTTCCTTATCTGTAAAATGAACTGGAAAAGGAAATGGCAAACCACTTTGCCAAGAAAACCCCAAAATGGGGTCACAAAGAGTAGAATCACAACAACAACAACAAAGAGTCTTAGAATTACAGAATTCTCAGTTGCAAGGGACCCTCCATCAGCTAATAAATGTGGAGTGCTTTGAAAAACATAGTTTCCTACTGCCTAATAGTTGTAGAAGATTGTACCAGTATGTTTGCTTCTCTTAGACGCTGTCTAATTTGACCTCCCACTCTGGGTAAGATGTTCCTTCTGCCATATATGGGATCATCTTCTCTCCTCTTGAAAGCCTCCAAAGACAGAGCGATCACTACCTTACAAAATAACCTAGTCTGTTTTAGGGGATAACTCCACTTGATAGGAGTCCTAGCTTCCTTTGAATCCCTTCTTTTGTTGGAAGCCTTCCCTCTCCCCTCTTAATTCTGGCGCCTTTCTTCAGCTAATTATGTCCTGTTTATCCTGTATATAGCTTGCCTGGTTTGTATTTGTTTACACGTGGTCCCTCCCATTAGATTGTAAGCTCCTTGAGGACAGGGACTGTCTTTTGCCTCTTTTTGTATCCCCAGCGCTTGGCACCATACCTGGCATATAGTAGGTACTTAATAAATGTTTATTAATCGAGTTTTGCCCCAGTTTTCCAGCCTAACCCGTCCTCTCCCTATACTGGTTTACAAAGTTCAGAAATGGGGGAGGTCCGTGTGGGGGCCTCCTGGAGACCCCATCTAAAATGGTGCTCTGAAAATGCCCTTCCTTTGCTTGCTGCAAAAAGCGCCGGCTTTTTTTATGTGTCTTATTCACTTTGGTAAGAGGTCTTGAGTAACCAAGCCCTTGCGGTTCCGGGAAAGGGGAGATTAGGGGATGTGGGAGGTATGTAGCTTTGCTACTAGCTACTTGGGCCAGTTGGGCTGCAGAGAAACAGTGTTATTCCAGTGTGGCACAGAGACCTCCACTACCCCTCTCTATCTCCTCCTCAATCTCTTAGATGGTTGACTTCTTAGGTTTTATCCGACTTCATGGGGCCTTTGTCAGACTTCTGGAGTAGAAAGACTTACTGAAAGTCTCAAACTCTTGATTGAGTTAATACAACCAATGGGACAGGGCAGATTGAGGAACCCAGGGAGGGGGGTCTCCCTAGGCAGATGACTTCGATTCTCCAGACCTCAGTATCTTCATTTACCAAATAGGGAAGATGATCTTTGTCCTGATCACCCCTTAGGGTTGTTGGGAGTATCAGATCACAGGAGATCAGAGCTGGGAGAGGCCTTAGAACAGGGGATATCCCTCTTGGGAGAGGCCTTTCAACCTAGACTACCAGAGACTGGAGGGCAGGGGAGAACATAACAGAGCTGGGAAAGGCCTTACAGCCCAGCTAAGTGACTTACAAATAGAATTTCATTTGATCCTCACAAAAACCCTGGAAGATAAGTGCTATTATTACCCCCATTTTACACTTGAGGAAACTGAGGCAAACAGAGCCTGGCAAGAGTCTGAGACTGGGTTTGACTCCGTGCCTAGACCTCGATTCACTGCCATTCCTCACTGCCTCGGTGAGTGTCAGCATGCCGGAGCTGTTGGGAGCAACCTTAGAACATGGAATGTCAGACCTGGAAGGGTCCTTAGAGCGTTTGGCACATAGGAGGTGCTTAATAAACTTTATTGTATTGAATCGAAAGGACCTTAGAACGCGGCATGAGAGCTGGGAGGGCTCTTAGAACAAGGAAGATGCGCTCCTTGGAACATAACAGAACAGAACTGGGAGGGACCTGCGGCATGGAATGCCGGAGCTAGCAGAGATCTCAGAGATCGGTTGGGCCACAAGGTCTCCCGTTTTGTGTCTCGAATGCCTGTGGCAGCTGGTCTGGTGAAACTTATGAACCCGAGCCGTATTTTTAAATTTCAAAGAAAACAAAGGGTTACAAAGGAAACCAATTCTATACTGAAATAGTTGTAGGTTTTTTTTTTTTAGGTTCACAGACCGCAAGTTAAGAACCCTTGGGCAGTCTCGTATTACAGATGAGGAAACTACTGGCCTGGCTGGCCGTCAGGTTATGGACTTGTGGTGGCGGTTCGAAAAGTGGAATACACTCTTTTCTCCTGTCTGTACAAGGTTATCCGGGACGCTGCCTAATTTACGCCTCCCTCTCCCCCCCCCCGCCCCCGTCCCCGGACGACTCAGGTAGAAGAGAAATCGGCATCAGTGCAGCCGTGAGACCAAAGTTAGGGGTTAGGTGTTCAGACTCTTGGGTCCAATTCCTGGGCCCCAGAGGACTTTGAGAGTGGTGCGCGCATGTGTGCGCGCGCGTGTGATGTAAGCCTTAATCAGAGAATCCTAAATTAGAACCAGGAGAGACCTTAGAAATCATCTTATCCACACCCTTCGTTTTTTAAACAGATGAGGAAACTGAGGCCATAAACCGGAGGTGGTTTGCTGGGAATGCCAGAGCTAGACGTGGGGCAGCTCGGAAGTTTAGTGCCCTTGTGTGTTCAGTATACCAAGGGCTTCCCGTGAGGAAAGGAGGTCACACAGGCTTCTCGCCAGGAGCACCCTTGAAAGGGCTGAGGCTTGGAGAGCGAAGTGAGCTGCCCCAGATCCCCGTCCGAGAGAGGTACGAGAGGGGAAAAACCGGGGTAAGCCGGGGACTGTGGTTTGCATGTAAGGCTGCTGGGACCGCGAGGTGGGGGAGGGGAGGGAGGGGAGTGTGTGTGTGTGTGTGTGTGTGTGTGTGTGTGTGTGTGTGTGTGTGTGTGCGCGCGCGTGTGTGTGTGTGTGCGCGCGCGCTGCTGACTGCCGGTGCATTCCAGGAGACTAGGAGCTGTGAGGTGAGTAGGAGACGCCCCGAATTTGGGGGCCCGAGTCCGGCCCGCCCCGGCGAGTGCCAGAGGGCCCGGGCAGGTGTGGGCGGGTAGAAATCGGTAAAAAAGGGAGGGAAACAGGAAACTGGGGGAGGAGTGTGGCCTCTGGGAGGGTGGAGAGGGGTCAGAAGTCCAGAGGATGGCGAGGAAAGAGGAGATGAGGGGGGAATAAAGGGAGGGACTGGGGAGGGACCTACCCTTGTAGGAGAGGTGGGAAGGGAGGAAGGAAAGGAGGGCGAAGAAAGAGGAGAGAAACGGAGAGGAGAGGGAAGGAAAAGAGTAGAGGGAGAGAAAGTGGGGGGAGGTGTCGTTGGATAGTAGTTTTAGAGTTGGATGGGACTTTAGGAATCTGGGTGGGAGGAGAAAGAAGAAAAGGGGGAGAGGAGGAGAAAAGGGGAGGGGCCGTCGGGGCAAGGGTCTGAAGAGGGGAGGAGCTCAGGGCCCTTCCCCCTCGCTGCGGTGCCGTGGGGCTCGAGTAGCTGGCGCCTCCGCCCCAGCTGCGGGACCCCGGAGTCCGAGGCCGTGGGAGCAGGCAGGAACCGGCGGGCAGCATGCGGGGTAAGGGCGGGGCAGAGAGAGCGCTCAGGAGCTCGTTGGAGTGCGGGGCTCCGGCCAGGCTGCGATGGACATTTTACCGGAGGGTGTGGGGTGGGCGCTGGACGCGCGGGCGGCCTTTCTTAGCTGGGAAAGCTGAGCTATTCAGAGTACTTGAGGATCCAAGCTAAGCCTCCTGCTTGGGATGGGCATGCAGGTCTGGCTCCTTCCCCAGTGGGCCCCTGCCCCATTTCCCCAGCACTCCTGTGTTCTGGCCGACAGGATGCTGCCCCCGGGGAGAGTCAGGAAGCTGTTTCTGGAGTGCAGGGGGAGGAGAATGGGAGAAGGATCGGTGGGAGCTAGCCCGCCCTGGCCCTAGAACAGAGAGATGGTACCCCAGGATGGGTCCTGAGTCGGGGGGTTCCCAGCGTCCCAAACCCTTTCTACTCCTGGTAGGAAGGAGGAGAGGGAGCTGGCTTAGATCATCATCCCAGGGCCGGGCTCATCTCCTCCCCTTTCCCCCATGCACTAGGGAGATCAAGAACCCTGTGGAAGGTTGATGTGGGGGAGTATCGTACAAGGCAGATAGGATTTCAGAAATGCCAAGTTTGGTACCCGCAGAACAGGGGCATGGGAATGGTATGGACACGTTCTGCACATCTGCCTCAGTCCCTTCCCCCTCTGGTTCTTGGAGTAGACGGTGATGCAGCTGGGCAAGACTATTACTTATGGTTTCAAGTCCCTCCCAGCTCTATTAGGCACCAGTTCTGGGCTCTAAGATCCCTTCCACTCCTAATGTTTTGTATTCCAAAGTCTCTGTCGGTCCTGGCATTTTATGTTCTGGGTCCCCAAATTCCTTCTACCTTGAGCTTTCTATATATACTCTTAGGCACTGGTGTGAATTCAAATAGAAACCAAACACTATCTGTGTTCTATTGTATGCTTATTTACTTTGGTAAACATTTCCCAATTACGTTTTAATCTGGTTGGAGAGTTTGACTTCTAAGGCCCCTACCATTTTTGACAAATTGTGTTCTAAGGTTTCTCCTAGATCTGATAGTCTATGATATTTTCTGTTTGTAATATTCTATAGTGTCTCCCACTCCCAGTTCTGATGTTCTGTGTTCTAAGGTCTCTCCCAGCTCTGACTTTTGATGTTCTACAATTTCCTCCAGACCTGTCATTCTCTTCTCCCTGTCACACTATAATCTTAAGTCTCTTCTGGTTCTGACAGTCTCTGTTCTAAGGTTCTTCCGAATTCTGATGTTCTGTGTTTCAAGGTTCCTCCTAGATCTGATATTTTTTGATCTCTTCTACCTATAGCATTCTATAATCTTAATTATCTTCTGGTCCTGATGTTCTAAGGCCCCTCGCAGCCTTTTTGACATTCTTTGTTCTCAGGTTCCTGCTAATTCTCACATTCTATGTTTTAAGGTGACTTTCTGGCTCTCATATTCTAGGATTTTTGTGAAGTGTTGCATCCCCCCATTGCTTCCTCTTTTTGGCTCTGTGGGCATCTCCTTTCCTTTAGAGCCCCTGACCCTCACAGGGCACCTGTATATTCCTCCCACATCACTGTAGATGCAGAGGATGCAGCCATGCGGCCCCCCTTGGCAGCTGAAGTGGAGGAGGAGGTGGGGTCTGAGGAAGAAGAGTTATGGGAGAAAATCGAGGGTATCCGGCACAAGTTGACTCGAGCCCTTAATCCCGCCAAGCTCACCCCGTATCTACGCCAATGTCGGGTGATTGATGAGCAGGATGAAGAGGAGGTGTTAAGCACCTACAGTTTCCCCAGCAGGATCAACCGAACAGGTGAGGAGCTGGACCCTTCGGCCTGAGGGAGAGAGCAGGGAGGGGGCTTCCTGGCAGGTACTGTTGGAGGCTTGCTTTCTTCTAGAGGTGAACGTTGTCATACAGTGGAAACCTGGGAGCTAGGATACTTAGGTTAGACATTCCAGCTCTTCTGTGTGCTCTTGTGTAAATGACTTCCCTTCCATGGGCCTGTTTCTTCATCTTAAAATGAGGTGCATGGACCAAAGTGATGTAATAAGGCAGGATTTAACCCATTGTGAAGTGCTTTATGCATGTTAACTCATTGGATCCTCACACCAATACTAAGAGGTAGCTGCTAGTATTATCCCATATTACAGATGAGGAAACTGAGGCAGACAGATTAAATGACCTTCTTGAGGTTACAGAACTAGTAAGTATCAGAGGTGGGATTTGAATTCAGATTTCCTGATGCTAGGCCCAGTGCCACTTACCTAATATATAAGGTCTCTTCCATCTCTCTTATTTCTTCTATAAAATGAAATCAAAGGATGATGAAATTTAGAGCTATTTTCAGTGTGCCAAAAGACTTCAAGTTAAGGTCTTTTCTAGCTATGCATTTCTATGAACTTTTGCAATTCTATGAGGGTCACTACTGGGCCTAAAGCATGAATGTTTGTGGCAGAATACCTGAGCACTGGTCCACAGCCCAACTCTGTTGCTTACAGTCTGTGTGACCTTAAGCAGGTCCATTCCTCTCTCTTGGCCTCAGTTTCGCTGTCTGTAAAATAAAGGGGTTGGGATCAATAATTTGTAAGATTTCTTCTAGCTTGAAGATATGACACTTCATCTGTTCTTAGCCACAACCCTTCATTTTATACACCTCCATCCCAGGGCGATTGATGGATATCTTGAGATGTCGTGGCAGACGAGGCTATGAGGCTTTTCTGGAGTCCCTGGAGTTCTACTACCCGGAACACTTCACCTTGCTGACGGGGAGGGAGCCTGCTCAGCGCTGCTCCATGATCCTGGGTGAGTAAGCCTTCTCTGCAGGAGAGAGTCCACAGAAGCAGCTGCTTTGAATTTTTCAGAAGAGGCATACAGTAGGGGATCCCAGGGATCTCAGATGAGGGCCTTCTGTGTCTGCTCCATGGATTATTGGGGCATAGGAAGACAGGGAGGTGGCTATTAGGCTTTGGATAAGCCCCTTCTTTCTTTAGCCTATTTCTTCTTCTGTACCACGTGGATGATAAAAAACCTTGGTATAATGGAAAGAACATTGGATTTGGAGCTGAAGGACTTGGTGTTGAATTCAAACTCTGCTGTTGATAAGTCACGTGACCTTGAGGCCATCTCCCATAATTTCTCTAGGCTACAGTTTCCTCACCTGTAACAGAGGCATAATAACACTTGCATCATTTGCCTCGCTGGATGATTTTAAGGAAAGCCCTTTGTCAACCTTAACACAGTAGACAAATGTGAATGGTCATCATTAGTCTTCTTCCTTTGGAAGAGTAGATCAGCCTGAGTTCAGCAGCAGGAAGAATGTTAGTCAGATAGGAGAAAGGATGTCCTGAGTGGGGATGGTGTGTGTGTGTGTGTGTGTGTGCAGTATATGTGTGTGTGGTGTGTGTGTGTGTGTGTGTGAACACTGGAATAGGGGCGTGTCTAGCCTTTCCATCTTTATCAGTTTTAAGTAACATAATTTATTTTCTGTGTCACCTTCATGTATACCTCCTCTACCCCTCTCTAGAGAGCCTCTCTTATAACAAAGAATAACAGAGAGGGAAGAAAAAAAATCGGTTCAGCATAAATACCCCACACATCTGCCATATTCACCAGTGTATATACTCCTTCACACCCATAGTCCCCCTTCCAAGGAGGGAAACTGGTTCATTTTTTCTGGAGAGATTTAAGAATAGATTTGATAGTGTTCAGATGCTATCCTGCTTGAATGGATTAGACTGACTCAGATGATAAGGGAATATAGTTGGGACTGGACCTGTGATTTCATTGCTTTAAGGAACCCTAGGATAAGGGTTCAGCAATACAGGTTAGCGCCTGCTCTGAAACTCACCATCTTAGAGAGTACTGAGAGGTTATGTGACTTATTTGTCCAAGGTTACATAGCCAGTGTGTGTCAGAGATGGGACTTGAACCCAGAACATCCTAGTTCTGAGACCAGCTGTCCATCCTCTACAAAAGACCACAAACAACAATTCACCATATATCTGTACATCTATATCTAGATAGCTAGATAGATGGGGCAGCTGTGTGGAGAAGTGGCTGGAAGGCTGGCCCTGGAGTCAGGAAGACTCATCTTCCTGGGTTCAAATCTGGCCTCAGACACTTCTTAGCTGTGTGACCCTGGGCAAGTCACTTAACCCTGTTTGCCTCAGTTTCCTCATCTGTAAAATGAGTTTAGAGAAGGAAATCTCCAGTATCTCTGCCGAGAAAACCCCAAATGGGGTTACAAAGAGTTGGACACGATTGAAACAACTGAACAATACTGGTATGGAGATACAGATTTCTCGTTTAAAAAGTACTTATCTTGACACGCTTATATTTCCCATTTAACAGAAGAGGAAACAGATTTGTAGAGCGAGAGTGATTTGTCTGGCTAGTTAAGGGGCTAAGTCAGGATCGAGATGTGGGTAGCAGTGTCCCTTGGGGATGGTGAGTGGGAGTGGAGCAAGGCCTGGTATGCTCAATTGTCACTTGCCCTCTTGCAGATGAGGAGGGTCCCGAGGGCCTGACGCAGTTCCTGATGACAGAGGTGAGGCGACTTCGAGAGCAGCGCAAGGCCCAGCTACAGAGGGAGCAGCAGCTGCAGGCACAGAACAGGGCTCTGGAGGAGGAGCGGGCCACGCTGGAACGCAAGCTAGGAGAACAGCTGCAGGCACAGGAGCGGTGTCAGCGCCTCCGTGAGGACTGGGAGTCGGGCAGCCTAGAGCTGCTAAGGCTCAAGGAGGAGAACTACATGATAGCCATGCGCTTGGCACAGCTGAGTGAGGAGAAGAACACAGCCGTCTTGCGCAGCCGAGACCTGCAGCTGGTGGTATGGGCCTGGGGTCATTGGGAGTCAGCAGAGGCTGGGTATGATGTCTGGGCATGTGCCATCCTTCCTTAAAAACCAGCCTTAAACTTCTCTTCTGGGATACTCAGCCTACTTTGGTGGAGAAAGCATTGGCTTTGGGGTCGGAGAATCTGAGTTTGAATCCCAACTACCACTGATAAGCTGTGTGACCTCAGGCTAGACTGTTCTGAGCTTCATTTTCTCCATCTACAAAATGGGGAGAATTTTACTGGCAGCACAGCCCTCCTCAGGTCATTGTATCGATCAAATGCGACAATGTCTGTAAAGCTTTTTTTTTTTTTAATAATGCTAGAGATAGATAGATCTATCATTGGTACATCAGTGATTATGGTCTATGGGCTATAGAAACATTGAGGTGGTGCAGTGATTAGAGTGCTGGGCCTGGGGTCATGAAGTCCTTAGTGCCTGGACACCTATTACCTTTGTGACCCTGGGAGAGTCAGTTAACCCCTGGATGCCTCAGTCTCCCCAACTGTAAAATGGGGATAATAGCACCTCCCTCCTAGGGTTGTTGGAAGGATCAAAGGAGGTAATTTGTAAAGTGCTTTCAAGACCTCCAAGTGCCAAAACAATGCTGTATTATTCATAGTGGGTGATATGCATCTGTTGATTTAAGGTTTGCTTGGGGCTTTATAAAAAAATCATCCCATTTCAGCTTCACAACAGCCCAGGGAGGGAGGTCAGGACATCAGGAAACATCATTTGGTACAGCATGAATTCATGTGATTGTGTGGTGTTTAGTGATCGGTGGTGTACTTGGCACCAGGAAGACCTAGGTTCCAATCCTGCCCCTTAACATGAACCATGAGGGGCCTTGGACAAGTCACTTAATCTCCCAGTTTCCTCGTCTCTGAGATAGGGACAACAACAACACTTAAATCTGGGTGGTTGTGAAGGTCAGAGGAGTTCATACATGTAAAGGGCTCTGGAAACCTTAAAAGCCAACAGAAAGGGAATTACGGCTGTTACATTTTTATTGTTTTTGCTCTGGACCCATGATTTCTTTGGCATAGGGAACTCTTGGAGTGAAAACTCCTTTATCAATTGTAGATTATATTCTTAGAGGGTTGCCTTGAGCATGAACATCTGTGTCTTTATAAATCATAAAGAACCTAAAAATCCTAGATCTCAATCTGGAAGAGACCTCAGATGCCACTGAGTCTGAAACCCCTCCCTCCTCATTTTACAGGTGAGGAAATTGAGTCCCAGAGAGAGGAAATGATTTGTCCAGAGTCATGTAGCTAGTGTCAGAGACAGGATTTGAACTCAGACCTTTCTGCCTCTAAGGCAGTCCTCTCTTTATATGTCCTACTGCTTCTCCGTTATGATTACATCACTATAGCTGACCCCTTTGGCCAGAGCCAATCATGCAGTTCAGGGTGGGGTCTTGGGCCTCACTCCCTGTGGATCACTTTGCTATTCTAAAGTGGTAGAGACCTGCCTATCCTCCTTCCCCTTGTCCTCTGCTCACCACTTTTTTTTTTTATTACAAAAGCTTGATATGAGTCATGTGGCAGACGGGGTGAGAGAGTGTATCTGGCTTAGACCAAACCTCTCTCCTGGAGATGGAGTCCAGTGTGCTTTCTTTGACTCTTTGCCAGTGGTCACACACAAAGGGCTTCCAGGGGCCATCTGTGCTATAGCCCAAGATTGGGCTGTGATACTAGGTGTGCATGAATGGAGCTCATGCATCCACCTGGTGGTGGTTTATGAGGTTGTTGTGGGCCTGTAGGCTGACTGTCATGCTCCGTGTATGGCTCTAAGCAGCGTGCATGAAGTTTGGTTTGTGTGTCTGTGCTGCAGATTATATACAGAGAGTGTAGATGGGTTGTGATCATCACAAGTGAAGTAGAGGTGATTCATCAGGTCCTACATGGATTCTGTGGCCTCGAAGCTAGAGAGAATCAGAATCTAAATGAATAAAAAAACATTTATTAAGTACCTGCTGTGTGCCATACACTGTGGTAGATGCTAGAGTTATAGAGATAAAAGGAAAATAATCTCTGTCCTCAGGGAGCTTACATTCTTTCTGAGACCTAACTACCTAGCTTCGCTTTTTACCATGACCCAACTTGTCTCCCTCTCTCCCAACTTTGGGTCCTGCTCTGACATTCTACAATTCTGTGTTCTCTGCTTATCAGTGGGTGGCTACAGGAGTATATATTGTTATTATGCTATAGGTTAGGGGTGTGTGTGTGTGTGTGTGTGTGTGTGTATGTATGCATGCGCACGTGTGCATGTGTGTGACTAGGCTTGGATGGACATCATGTTCTGACAGTGTGTCTTTCATCTTTCCTGAGCTGGAAGCAAAAATGAAGATTTCTTTCCTACCCTCATATGGGGAGGAGACTGGCCCTTGGTTCTCTGGTCTTTGAGAAGGGCAGGTTTTTAATCTTGGGGGTTCCTCTTCCTCTCTGAGCTTCAGGTTCCTTATCTGTAATAATAGTAATAATAACTAACATTTATAAGGTGCTTTAGAAATGTGATCTCATTTAATTTACTCCTTATGGCAATCCAGGGAGGTAGGTGCTGTCACCCTCATTTTATAGGGGAGGAGATATGGGGGTTGCATGACTTGCCAGGGTCATACAGTAAGTCATAGGGTCATAGAATTGTAAATTTAGAGTTTGAAAGGACTTTTCCAGGCCATTTATTTCCAATTCTCCCATTTTGAAGGTTAAGAAACTGAGGCTGAGACAAATTAAGTGACTTAGGATGGAAAAAGTAGAGGCACAATTCAAATGCTGCTCTTCTTAACATACATGCAGTGCTAGGGACCCTTTGGGATCTAAAAGAATGAGCTGCCTCTGTGTGTGTGTGTGTGTGTGTGTGTGTGTGTGTGTGTGTGTGTGTGTGTGCATGTGTGTGTGTGTGTGTGTGTGCATGTCTGTGCGTGTGCATGTCTGCGTGCGCATGTGTGTGTGTGCGCGCGTGTGCGTGCACGCGTCTTCCTTTGGGGCCTGCTTTGTAGGATGTGCTCTTTTCCAAGGTTATTTTTCCACCTTGAGCACCCTCTGGGCACCAGGCTCTCGCCCGCACTGAATGGAAGCGGGGTAAGGATGGGAGTATGGGGGGAGGGGAAGCCATGCCACGAGTTCATGTAGACCTTTGGCCAACAATGACTGCATTCTTCTGTCTTCCCCTGTTCCTGACCTGGCATTTTTCTAGGGACTTCATGGTTGTGCCCCTTTGGTTTGCGCTGTTCATGGGAGTCTCAGTCAGCTCTGGTGGCCGCCTGGAATTCTGGGAAGCCTTTTCTACAGGCAGTTTTCTGACTTTCAAGGACATGCTGTAACTCTGCCTCGCTGTTAACTGGGTGTTTTGGTGTGTAGGCTTTGTGGGAAAGTCCTTCAGACTGCTGATAAGGTTCAGCTGAGTTTCCTTTTGCTAAGTATTTATTGGGACTGAGACTATTGAGACAGGGAGCAGAGGTGGTCACAGCTGGAAGGGACATTAAAATATACAGTGTTAGAACATAAGACGCTCACAACTGGAAGGGACCTTAGTATGCAGAATATACCTGATCGGGGAGCATTCCTACAAGGTGGGAGGATTTCAGGGCTGGGAGGGTCCTTAAAACATAGAATGTCAAAGCTGGGGAGGGGGCCTTAAAAATCACTGATTGCAATTCTTCATTTTCCAAGTGGGGGGACTGAGGCCCTGATGAGAAAGTGACGTCCAAGATCACATAGGGGATTAGCACTAGAAGGACCAGATGCATCAGTTAATGCAAAAAATATTCGAATTTTAATCCAAAAATATTTTTATATTAATACATCAACATATCAATATAGCATATCGATATATTAATATGTTAGTATATTGACAGCATGCTGATATATTAATATAGCAATATATTGACAAAGCATATTGCTATATTAATAGACTTTCATTAATATAATATATACTTTTATTGCTATGATATAGTAATATAATTTTATTAGTATAATACATTTATTAACATAATATGATATATTAATATAATTTTACTCTGAAATTTCACTCTGCTGTCTCTATTTTATTCACCTTAAGGATAAAAAAAATATACTGCATTTAAGAATATTTTTTAAAGGTGTTCTTAAATTCTGGTCCTTCTATTGTTAACAGCAGGGCTGTGGATGTACCTTAGCTCACACAGATGGTAAGAACAATAATAAATGACTGGCATTTATGGAGAGAGCACTTTAAGATTTAGAGAACTTCACAAATGTAACCTTATCTGACCCTCACAATTACCCTGGAAGGGAGATGGTTTTTCTTTTTTTTTTTTTTTCTTTTTGGAAGGGGAAGGCAGGGTAATTGGGGTTAAGTGACTTGCCCAAGGTCACATGGCTAGTTTTTGTGTTAAGTGTCTGAGGCCGGATTTGAACTCAGGTCCTCCTGACTCCAGGGCTGGTGCTCTATTCATTGTGCCACCTAGTTGCTCCAGGAGATTTTTTTATGATGAACATTTTACAGATGAGGAAACTGAGGCAAGCCGTGGTGAAGTGACTGGGCCAGGATCACTTGGTATATCTGTAAATGGGAATAATAATTCCTGGGTCACCTAATTCCTATGGTTCTTGGAAGGGAAAGTGTTTTTCTGTAGCTCAAAGGCTTAGAATGGTCCAGACCTCCCATTTTACAGATGGGGAAGTTGAGGCTCAGATAGGTACAGTGACTTGCCCAGGGTCACATAGTAAAGATATCTGAGAGCAGCCCAGGTCTTCCTGACTCTGAGGCCATTCATACTGATGCACTGACATTCAAAATGGCCAATGAGCACTGGAGAAATGTGAGTTGTATTAATTTGCATTCAGTTTGCATACATTTTGTTTTTATTATCTATAAACAAGTAGTTTCCTTATGTAGTATGTAAGCTCCTATGCTTGTCCCTGGTGCTATCTATGCCTTCGTGTTCCCAGTGCCTGACACGCAGTAGATGCTAAGAAATGCTTATTGATGGATTGCTCGATTGCTTCTGGAAAGGGCTTGCTGATTGGCTGCCCAGTGGAGCAACTAAGCAGCTCCCAAACACCTTTCACCGGCCCTAATTTCCCTTTGTGTATTGTCTTCTCTGTCAGAAAGTAAGCTGCTCTCACTTTTGTCTTTGGTTTTCCTGTGTCTGACACATAGTAGTTGCTGATAATACTTGGATGGATCAGTTGTTCTTAAAAGATGAAGGGCTGAGACATGGGTGGGAAGTGCTTTACAGCTTGGGGCCTGGAGCTGACTGTCTCTCCCTCCCTGCTCTCCTCCCAGGTAGACCAGCTTCGGTGCAAGGTGAGCCGGCTGGAGGAAGAGTGCACCATGCTCCGGAGAGCCAGGAGCCCAGCCCCCTCTGCCCTGGAGATGGAGGACAAGGAGTCAGAAGCACCAGACCTCATCTCTGAGCTGCAGGCTGAGAATCAGAGACTGACCACTTCCCTTCGAGAGCTTCAGGAAGGCCTAAAGCAGGTCCTGAGCCCTGGAGGGTTGGGTGGGCCAGGACCCCCTTGAGCTTCTTTTCCTGTCCCTATGAAATCTCCCAATGGTGGGGGAGATGAGAGTCCAGGCACAAGAATAGTGCTCTGTTCTCTTCTCTCCTCCCCTCCTCTTTTCTTCTCTCTCTTCTTCAGAGCAGGGGAAAGGACATTCATTGGACATTGAGAGTAGACACCTGGACTTGGAATCCCATTTGGCCACCTCTTAGCTGTGCAACTATGGCTTTGGACCTTGCCTCAGGCCTCAGTTTCCTTATCCATAAATGAGGGTAATTAATACATTCACCCTCTGTCCCCCCAAGAGCTGTAAGGAAAGCTCTCAAAGCAAAAACTCTGAAATATAACAGGGAAGGCAGATAGATGTTTCCTAGTCCTAGGACTGGGGCCGCCATTTACATTAGAGAATATCTTTAGTTCTTTGGCTCATAGAGGTGGCAGGGATGACTCAGTTCTTTTTACAGAAGAGGAAACTGAGGCCTTAAGATCCTAGGAGAGTGGATTTAGAACTAGAAGGACCTTGGAAACCATTCAGTCCAACTCTCTTGTTTTACAATTAAGGAAATTGAGGCCCAAGGAAATGAAGGGACTTGGCATCATGGCCAGAGCTGGAGGGAACCTTAGCTGTCATCTGGTCCAGCCCTCTCTGAGGAAACTAAAGCCCAGTCATGGAACAACAGGGTTTTAGATTTAGGTCTTCTGCTTTAGAATCCAGTGTCTGTCCCTCCTCCTTCCCTCCCTCCCTCCTTTCTTCTTCCCTCCCTCCCTCCCTTTCTCCCCTTCTTCCACCCCTCCTTCCTTCCTTCCTTCCTTCCTTCCTTCCTTCCTTCCTTCATTCCTTTCCTTTCTTCCTTGCTTCCTTCCTTCCTTCCCTCCCTCCTTCTCTCCCTCCCTCTTTCCTTTTCTTCTTTCTTTTTTCACCATTCAACTTCATTTTATTATCAGTTCCACATCTTTCCCTTCCCCACCCATTGAGAAGTCATAAATACAATACACATTCCACATATGAAGTCATGTAAAACGAATTTCCACATTTAGCCGTATGTGTTCTTTCCACAACGTTAACTACTATTGCTTTATTTTTAACAATTAACAAGCATTTATTTCTCTCTCTCTTACCTCTGCCCCCCCACAAAAAAAAGAAAAAGAAAACCCTTGTAACAAATAGTTAAGTAAAGCATATTCCTATGTTGGCCGTAGCCAAAATCTGTATCTTGTTCTGCATCCCTAGTCCCAGCTGGATGGTGGCCCCAGACGTCACCCTTGGTCCTCCAGAATCATGGCTGGTCATTGTATAGACAGGAGATTTTAAGGCTTTCAAAGCTGTGGATCTTTTCGGGGTGGTTCTGGTAGAAGGTGTTGTGGTTCTGCTCATTTTGCTCTGGATTGTTCCATCCAGGCCTCCCCAGGCGGCCTGTTCCTTCTACTTTGAGTGGCTTGGCCCTGGTTGTGGGGTAGTGGTGAGGTGGCACTTCCTGCCCCCTGTCCTGACCCCCCAGCCTTCTGGGGGCTCTTCCTGTTGTGCAGTGGGGTTTCGACTTGTGTGTATGCCTTGTCGTTGCCCAGGACCCTGGCTCGGAGCAGATCCTCTTGGACATCTTAGAACATGATTGGAAGGAAGCTCAGGATGACCGTCAGGAGCTCTGTCAGAAGCTCCATGATGTCCAGGGAGAGCTCCAGTGGGCGGAGCAGCTTCGGGACAAGGTAAACTTCCAGCCTACCTCCCCTCCTGGCCTGGCCCCCAGGGGTCTGTGAGCTCTCAACAGGAAGGGAAGGGGAGACCCGGGAGCCGGGGCACCTCTTCGTCTGCCCAGCATCCTCAGGTCCAGAGGCAGTCTGGGACCTCACCAGCTCCTAAGGGGCCAGAGCAGAAATTACTTTGAACTCGAGGCCAGGAAACTGGGGTTCAAATCCTGACTCTGCTCTGTATAGCTGCAAAAGTGACTTCCTTTCTCTGACTCACCTGTGAAGTTTCCTCATCTGTGAAGTGGGCACCACAGTGCCATATTCCCTGCCTTATGAGTTTGTGCCATAGAAATGGGACTGGTGACAGAGTGGAGGGAGACCTGGCTCTGGAATCTGCAGCCCTGTGTTCAAATCCCACCTACTTGCCATTGGCTACAACCTTGGGCAGGCCATTTAGCCTCCATGGGCCTTAGTTTCCTAGCTGCCCCCCAGGGTTTCTTCCAGAGCTTCTCCAGACCTGGGAGCCTAAGCCACTGCCGCTCCATGGGCCTCAGTTTCCTCATCTGTAACGTAGGCCCTGCCTAGAATTGGGAATCCTTGGATCCTCTTTTCTCTCAACCCCTGATCTGCCCCCCTCCTTGGCGGTCTTTGGAGGAGTAGTAAGGCGAAGCAGAGGGGAGGAGCCCCAACTGAATTCTCAGTTATATGCTAATAATGCCTCCTGTTTCCATAGATTTGCCCTTTACCACATTGTTCCTGGTCACTGCCCTGTGTTTTTAATGAGCATGTTTGTGCCCATTCTCCAGATGAGAACACTGAGGTTTGGAGGAGGGAAGTGGCTTGGCCAGGATCAGCAGCTGATCAGTGGCCTAGTCGGTCCTTTGTGACTCTAGGCATCTTTTCTCTCTCACACTTTGAGTCTCCTCATCGGGGCAGCTCCTGATGACGGCCTTTCCCCAGGGTCCCATCTGTTCTTTTAAAAACAAGTCTCACTGATGCCTTTTGTTTCTATGGAAGAGTCATTTCCTGCTGTCGGTCCCATCCCGTGGAACCATTGCTTATAAAGCAGAACAACAGCTAAGCCCTGCTGAGAGTATCTGCAGAGTCCAGGACTGCTCTTGTTCCCAGGCCTCTCTGGGGAGACGAGGAAAGGGCTGGGGAAGGGCGGCTCATTGGCTTCTTACCTGAACCAATGTTGGTCTTTGCTTGAGTGGAGCTCATCTGCCTTTCAGATTGGTTTGTGCTCCTGGCCCTGTTTACTTCATTTGACATCTGTCCATCAACAAGCCTTGGTTAAAAGCCAGGCATTGTGTGAAGAAAGTGCCGACAATACACAGAAAGGAAAAGTGGAGGGTCCTAGTTTTAGAGCTTGGAGGGCCCTTAGATGTCTGCCAGTTCAGACTCCCTCGTTTTACAGATATGGAAACTGAGGCTCAGGGTCACACAGCTACTAACAGTCAGAAGCAGGATTTGAACCCAGGCCTTTAGACACTCAAGTCCAGTGCTCTGTTTACTAAGAAACATTACCTCCTATGTCTTTGTCTTCAGCTGCTTCTCAGAATTCCTCGTATTTGTTTTTCAGGGGCTCAGTAACATTCTGTTATATTTCTAGACCATTGCTGCTTTAGCCATTCCCTAGAGGGGCCTGTTCTTGGCTGACCCAGTCTATTGAATCATGGCCCTAACTGGGCCAAGGTCCACTCCCACTGGATCCTTTGACCTCACTCCATTCCATTGTTAGGAATAAAAATTCATTTGGTAAGCGTCTCTTAAGCACCTACTCTGTACAAGGCTCGGGAGTTACCAGGACAAAAATAAAACCTTTGTCCCTAAGGAACAAACATTCCATCTAATAGCCACATGTACCCTGGTTCACGGTGAGGCCTGTAGTGTGGAGGAGCCAAAAACACTCGAATTTGACAGCATAAGGCTTGGGTTTGAGTCCCAGATCCCCGGCTTGATAGCTATGTGACCTTGGGGAAGTCTCTGTCTCTCTCTCTCAGTCAGTCTATTAGTGCCTACTCTGTGTCAGGCACTGTGCTAAGCTGTGGGGAATACAAAGAGACAAAAGACAGTCCTTGCCCTCAAGGAGCTTACTATCTAACGAAGGAAAACCTTAGTTTCAGCTGGAAAAAGAAATGATCACAAAGGGCCTTTCTAGCTCTGACCCTAAATCTGTGATCTACAAAACAGGGACAATCCAACCTTTCCTACTGATAAGTCCTTTAACATTTGGTAATTAAAGCAGCTAGCATTTATATATCACTTAAGGGTTTGCAAAGCACTTACTGCGTCATTTTATCTGAGCCTTACAACAGCCCTGTAAGGGAGATGCTGTTATCACCCGCATTTTACAGATGAGAAAACTGAGGCTGGATGACTTGATCCAGGCCTTGCAGCTGAGGCGTCTGAGGCAGGATTTGAATTCTCTGTCTTCTTGAGTCCCTGCTGTCCATTAGGCCATCTAGCCTAAGTGCTTCGTGTTTTCCATAGCAGTTTCAGCACAAAAGCTGCTTTGAGTTTCTCAAGGAAAGCCCTTTGTGAACTGTGAAGTACCATGGAAATGAGTAGTCCACCTGTAAATGTTTGACTTCCTGGTTTCCTAATGCTCTCTCCTATCTCACCCCACCAGTACCTACGGGAGATGGAAAATCTGCAGCTCAAACACCGGACCCTACAGAAAGACTGTGACCTTTATAAGCACCGAATGGCCACTGTCCTGGTACAGCTGGAGGAGATTGAGAAGGAGAGGGACCAGGTGAGCCACCCTTCTGGCCCAGCTGGCCTTCGCCATGAGCCCCTGACCCAAGGTGGGAGCTTGTCTCCTGGCCCTTTCCTTTCCTCTGGGCAGGTGGGTGGGTGGGTATCTTGCTGATGTGGCAGCCTGCCTCTAATTGATGCCCAATGCCGTTCATTCATTGCTGCTCCAGGGATGGGACCTGGGACCCAGCACAGTTGGTATCACTTAGAGAGGCAGGGCTAGGTTGGAGCTGACTTCCCAACATCACTGCCACTTGTTCCTTATTCTGATAAAAGGGATACTTAGTCAGGTTTGGGTTGGGCTAGAGGCTCTGAGGTCCTTCCTTTTTGAAGAGTCTGGAATTTAGTAGGTGTTCTCCTGGGGCTCAGATGCCCCATGAGACACGGCTTTGACCATGACCTAACCCCACTGATGACCCATGGGGAGAGGACATGGATGAAACCCCTTGGGTCCAGCAGCCAATTCTCTCCCTCCCCAACCCTCCAATCTCCCAGGCCTCTGGTTCTCTGGGCCTAAGCTTCTTTACTTGCAAAAAGAGGAGGCTGGATATTGTGGTGCAGGGCAGAGAGGCCCGGATTGGGGAGTCTGATCTTGTCTTCATATGACTTTGTCAAATTACTTTCCCTTTTGTTAAGTCCCAGCTGCAACTCTTTGGCCACACCTTTTCTCTACCACCCAAGGGTCAGTCTGGGCATCTATGGAAGACCTTCCTTCTCTCCTAGCCCCTTAACCACCCTAGTGCAAATGCTGGCTTCATCAACCAGTTCCCCCTTCCTGGAAGCTGTTATTATTACTTTGTTGTTATTATTTTTATGCTACTTTTACATGACTACTTTTCATCTCCTCCCTGAAGGAGGAAGAGACAGAGTGAACTCTGGCAGTCATTTCCACCCCCTCCTCTGGAGTACTCTTGATAGGGAGCTGGAAGGGGCCAGAGAGAGGCCACTGTCTCAGGAGCACAAAAGAACTGGTTGTTGGGAAGACCAGGCTGAGGATGGGAAGGGCCATCCATCTGCGGCACTGGGTGGGTGGTTGGCCATGTGGCCACATCAGGTCCAGATATAAGGGAGATGGGAATGGGGCCAGTTAGTGCAGGAAGCTGCGGCTGGCCTCAGTGGACAGATTAGGCCTATCTTAAAGTAAGTTTCCTGGAATTGGTAACTCAAGCACTTTGGGACACTGATTTTCTTGCCTTTTCCTATGTTTTCTTTGTTGCTGGAAAAAAAAAATGCCAACTTTGGTGGTCTTGGGTTATTGAAGGGAAGGAGGAGGGGGATAGACCCTTGAGGCAAGGAGGGCAGGGAGAGGAGGAGCACAGACCTGGAGGTCTCTAGAGGTTAAGTTGGGGCTGGTGGCATTGTAAGGGTGACATAGAAGGCCCAGCCAGGAAACATTGCATACAGAAAATTGGTGGAAAGAGTTTGGGGTCAGAAAGCCTGGGATTATGGGATTCAGAAGGGGCCCGAAGGTCACTAATCCCATACCTCCATGTTACAGATGAGGAAAATGAGGTTCAGAGAATGTGAATTGCCCAGGGTCACACCAGGCATAGGGAGCCCAGATCTTGAGTTGAAAAGGCTCTTCCAAATCAGGCCTTTCCATCTCCCAAGTCCTAGGATCCAATTTAGCAAACATGGATTAATTAGCAAACATTAAGTTCCCTCTGTGGATAATACCCTATTCTTGAAACGGAGGAATATGAAGGTGAAAAATAACACAGTCCTGCCCTCAGGGAGCTTACTTCCAAACTTCTGTGCCCAGAGAAGTCCATCCCTTCTTGTCTGGACTTGGGTAACAGCCTCCTCCTCGGTCTCCTTGCCTTCTGGCTCTCCTCACTTCATCTCAACCTTCACAGAGATGTTCCTAAGGTATAGGTCAGATCACTAGAGTAGTATCTCCCTCATCCGTGTCAGGTCAGAGCTAACACCCTCTGTCTAAACTCTTCATGCCTGACTTCTCTCTACCTTTCCAGCCTTATTGTACATTGTCCCCCATCATACACTTGGTGGTCTGACCCAACTGGCCTTCTCCTCCCACCCCAATAATCTTTTATTTATCTCATTAAATATTTCTCAGTTACATGTAAGAAATTTTAACATTAATTTTTTAAAAGATTTTGAATTCCAAATTCTCTCCTCTTCCTCTCCTCTCCCCTCCTCAAGAAGGCAAACAGTTTGATACTGATTATATACGTGAAGTTACACAAAAACATATTTACATATTAACCATGTTGCAAAAGAAAATGTAGCCCAAAAACCAACCAAACTAAACAGAACAAAAACCCTTGCTCTTCTTCGTATGCTAAATTCTGTTTCCTCTTCTCTTGCCATTGTACTGGTTGTGCCCCTCACCTGGAATACCCTCCTGGCTCATCTCTTCTTCAGTCCTTAGCAGCACTTCCTGCTTCATGGGACTTGAGTACCCTTTTCCCTGCCCCCATTACCTTGTATCTATCTTGTACACTTACTGTGCCCAGATTGGAAGCTTTTTGAGGGCAGGGATTCTTCATTTTTGAATTGATGTCTGTGCCTGATATGTCGTGGGTGCAGGGATCTTACAATTCACTGAGTCCATTTCCCCTGTTTTAAAGATGAAGCCAAGGCCAGGGAGGATGAAGTCACCTGTACAGAACACACAGTTAATAAATGCTTATGATTGATTGATTAATGCTACAAGGTCCAGCATGATAAAAAAGGGGGAAAAGAAATCCAACCAAAGACCTGCGTGAAATTTTGGGTGGCAGGCTTGGTGCCAAGGCTGCTCCCTTTCCTCCTTGGGGTCACTTTCCAGGCCCCATTTTCTAGTTCCCTGGGAGCCCCAGCTCCAAGACTTGCTGAGACATGAATATGCTAATGGGGCAGCATTTGTTTGCCTCTCACCCAGCCGCCCCCACCCTCAAGTCAGGACCAACTTCCAACAATCAGCCTCCTCTAATGAATTGGATGGAAGGTGGTGGTGAGCTCCTCTCATGAACTGGATGGAAGGTAGGGAGCTCCTCTTATGAATTGGATGGAAGGTGGTGGTGAGCTCCTCTTATGAAGTGGATGGAAGGTGGTGGTGAGCTCCTCTCATGAACTGGATGGAAGGTAGTGAGCTCCTCTCATGAGTGACCCCTTGTTGGGGCATTCTATACAGGGGCTTCTTATTCAGCTCTCTTTCAGCTCAGAAATGCCAAGCCTTTGCATTGGCTGTGCCCCATGCCTGGAATGCTCTCCCTTCTCACCCTCAGCTCTCAGAATCCTTCAAGACTCCCCCTTCTTCGGGAAGCATCTCCCTCTTCTAAAGTTACCTGCTTTTTGCTCTGGATATACCAATCTCTATACATCTTTTATCTTCCCTTAGAATATAATATAATTTAAATTTTTTAATGAGTAAACAATCTAGTTTCTGTCTTCTTTCTC
This sequence comes from Pseudochirops cupreus, assembly GCA_028627135.1. Lineage (NCBI taxonomy): Eukaryota > Metazoa > Chordata > Mammalia > Diprotodontia > Pseudocheiridae > Pseudochirops > Pseudochirops cupreus. The sequence continues at coordinate 406,237,356 of CM053581.1, forward strand.
ATTGGGAAAAAACTCTCGATTTTGATTTTTCTCTGTATCCCCAGGGCTTGGTATTTAGTAGGTTCTTAAATAAATATGATTGATTGAGGAAATAGGACTTGCAGCAGGAAAGGGGCCAGGCCTCCACACTCCAGCCCAGCCTGACTTAGCCAGCCGAGACTTTTTTCTTCTTATCTCTACTTTGCTGGTTCTTTCCTGGCCACCCTCCAGCTGCTGGGGGGTGTGGCCCTTTTTGGCTCTTTCCTCCCCCAGAGTCAGGGGATCCCTGTCCTGCTTAGCCTGGGCGGGCAAGATATTGAGATGTTTCCTTTCTCCCTCTGAGTTCGCCCAGTGAGGATGAAGCTTTTTCTAGGGACTGAATAAAAGAAGGGGGGGTGGGGCAGAGAAAATCTGCTGACCAATCAGTCTTGTAGGATATGGGCACAATCAGGCTGAAGCGCTGGCCCAGCTCCCATCTCTGTTCCCTGTGGGCCTGGCCGTGCCATGTGGCCACTGCCAGATCACCCTGGGAGGAAGACCCTCCCTGAGCATTCTTTGACTTGGGTGAGCAGTTGGGAATTCTGCCTGCTTAAAAGTCCAAGGCAGGGCAGCCCCCAAGGAGTCACGATGGAAATGCTCTCTGTATCCAGATAGAGAGATGATGTACCCAGAGTTCAGATTGAAGCAGATTTTTTTCTTTCTTTATTTCCCGCCCCCCCAAACATGGCTAATGGGGAAATATGTTTTGCATGACTGTATATTAAAATGGGTATTGCATTTCTTGCTTTCTCAATGAATGGGAGAGGGGAGAATGTGCAACTGGAAATAGAAATAAAAAAAAAAACAACCAAGGTGGTGGGGAGGGCAGGACAGTCAGGAGTTTTGGAGTCACAAGACTTGAGTTCTAATTCTGGCTCTGCTGTTGTGATCTTGGGCAAGGCATTTAACCCCCTCTGGGCCCAGTTTCCTCATCTGTAAAATGGGGGTGTAGACTTCCTCAGCCTTCTGGCTTTCTTTAAGTCTCATAATCCTCTGTGCCTACTTACTTCACAAAGAAGGACAGAGATGAGTCCTAGACCTCTGACTAAATTGATGTGGGGCACTCCCCTTTGCAGGGCAAGTCTGCTGCCTGGAGAGGGAGCGGGTCCTTCAGGAGAGTCCCTCTGGCTTTGGCTGGATGACTCCATGTCAGGACATTCTGGAGAGAACTTCTAGGCATGAGGGTTGGAGGAGATGGCCTCTGAGGTCCCTTCCATATTTGATTCTTTGGGAATAAACTAGATGGTGTAGTGGATAGAGCACTGGCCCTGGAATCAGGAAGACCTGAGTTCAAGTCCAGCCTCAGATACTTACTAGCTATGTGACCCTGGGCAAGTCACTTAAACCTGATCGCCCCCCCCCCCAAAAAAAACCGAAACAAAACAAAACAAGAAAGGGAATAAACATTAATTAAACCTAACTCCAGGTTCCTTATCCTGTTAAAAGCTAGTGTTTCTCAAGGGCTCTTTTCTACCAGTGTCTTGAGCCCATGGTTTCAGGTGCCAGTGGGCAATGGGCATACAGGGTAGTGGAAGGAGTCTTAGATTTAGCTGCAGAGGAACTGAGTTCAAATCTTGGCTTGGCCATCTGCTAGCATAGTGCCCCTGGGTAGTTCACTTCTCTTCTGTGGGTTTCAGTTTCCTTCTCTGTACCATGACCTTTAAGTCTCCTTCTAGAGCTGGAATGCTTTGAACCCTCCTTAGATTTGGGGTCCATAACAGGACTCAGTCTTCCTGACATGGTCTAACCCTCCCTGCAGGCCATTCAGAGCCGGGACCATATCCAACTCCAGTATTCTAAGAGTCTGATTGAGAAGGACCAGTACCGGAAGCAGGTTCGAAGTCTGGAGGCCGAGAGGGATGAGCTGCTGACCACGGTCACCCAGCTTGAAGGGGCCAAGGGCTTGCTGGAAGCCCAGTTCCAGCGGGCCCAGGGCAGTGCAGGCATGAAGGTGAGATGAATGATCCCCAGGGGATGGATGGGACCAGGCTGGGGACGAGTTGGTACTGGGGAAGGGGCTGGGATGCTGTCCCAGGGCATGTGTTGGGAGCTGACTGCCCGGAAAAAATGACCGACTGAATGAAAAAGCATTCATGGTGTGTCAAGTGCTGGGGATACAAATGGAAAATCCAGATGGGCCATACTCTAAAGGAGAGTGATATAATTTGCTTAGGAGGGTGCACCTGTAGGGCAGATGGCAAGGTCCAGGGGTCTGGAGGGCACAGAAGCAGGGCAGATGGGGTCTGGTGGTTCACCAGAAGGGTTATAGTTGGTGATGCCTTGCTCACCAATCTGAAACAAGAGGAGTTAGAGGGACCCAGGCCCTTAATCTTTGGAAAAAGCAAAAGAGTCAAGAAAGGCAGAATGGAGCTGACCCTTCTGGCTGCCTGGGACTGAGGATGACTGAGATCTCTTCTAGAATGTGGCATTGAATTTGGGATTTGCCCAAAGTGAGGCAGGAATCTGGAAAGGGTGGGCTGGGGATGGACATTCATCCATTCTCTGGGTCTTCTGCTTTTGGAGCCTTTACTGAGTCCCTATTTGTCTAGATCCTATACTCAGGGGATCTCTATAGAGTGTAAGTTCCTCAAGGGCAAAGTTGACCGATCTTGTCTTGTTGCCACCATGCACTTGAGGTTTCATGAAGCCTTTTGATTGGTGGGGCCATCGCTGTCCTTCCTTCCTTTCTCCTCAGGCCTGCAACTCCTCCCATTCCCTCTGTTCCAACCTCAGCAGTACATGGAGTCTGAGCGAGTGCCCCTCTCTGCTGGGGAGTCCGGATGTGGCTGTGGAGACCACCACTTCTGGAGGATCTGAGCCACGTATGTTGGTAAGAGGCTAAACTTGAAGGATTTGGGGAGGGCCACGGGGAGAAGATGAGCAGCCACTGCCACGGACTTGGGAGTCAGGAGACCCAGGTTGTTGTCTTGGCTTTGCTGTTTCCTGTCTGTGTCACCTAGGATATGGCATGATCCTCCTTGGAGCCTTAGTTTCCCCATCAGAAAAAAACAAAGCAAAACAAAACTGGTCTTCTTACCCCCTAACTTGAAGGGGATTATTGAGGAGGAATTCCTTTGTAAAACCCTTTAGAAAAGGGAATTGTTTTTATAGGTCTGGGTTTCTAAGGTCCCTTGTCTCTGGATAGGGTATAGCTGAAAGGCATGGAATGCCATGCAGGCTAGCAGAGAGACTGGCTCAAAGGCCGACCGATTTGGGCTCCCCTGTTTTGCCCCTGACTTGTCTAAGGTTTGGTCTCTTGACCTGTGAATGGGAAAAGAGCTAAGGGGTCATAGGATTTAGGCCTGAATGAGACTGTTCACATATCTTCATTTTATGGATGAAGACATTGAGGACCAGTGGTTAAGTGACAGGCTCAAGGTCACACAGCTAGTACAGAGTTAAATTGGGAGCTCTTTGGAGGGAAAAGGGAGGGCCGAGTGAATGGTCCCCAGACTCTTTGTTGAATCTTTCCTTCCCAGGAAGAGATGGTAGATAGTGAGAAGGAGATCAATCGTCTCTCCATCCTCCCCTTCCCCCCCAGCGCTGGCTCCATCCTCCGGCGACAGCGAGAGGAGGACCCAGCACCCCCAAAGAGGTAGAATGCATGAGACCCAGACCATAGAGGGGCATGGCAAGCCTGGGGGCTGACCCTGTGTTTGGGCCAAGCTGCCAGCAGCTTTCCCAGCTGGTTCTGAGGACCTGGGAGCACTCCTGCCCTGCCCACCCCATCCTGGCTCCTCCCTTCTCCCTTGGGATGGTATGGGGAAGGGGCTGGAAAGTCTTTGTCTCTGGGCCTGGATTCTCTCTTCTTTTATCTCCATCCTCCTCATCCTCTCTCTTTCTTTCCCTTCAGGTCCTTCAGCAGCACATCTGATATACCAGGTAGTCAAGCCCATGGGCTGTGGGAGGGCAGGGGCTGCCAATAGGCCAGAGGCAACAATGGGTGAGCCCAGCCAAGGTCTCAGCAGGCTTTCCTCAGATCAGGCGGAGCATGAAGAGGGAGGGGGATCAGGGAGTGTTTTGGGTTCCTTTGTAAACCCAAGTCCATCTTTCCAAGGGATGGTTTTCTGTGTTCCCAGGGGTGGGAGAGGAAAGGAACGTCCCCCATCCTTTTTCTGGCTTATGTTTTAATCCTTTTCTTCGCTGATGCCAGCCCAGCTTAGACCCCTGGCCTGGGAAACCCTGATGTGGAACAGGAATGGGGTTCCCAGATTCCCAAATCTAGAGTAGTGAGCTGTGGCATTTAATAGAGCCTTGGTTTATAAGCCCTCTCCTCAGCCCAATCTTCGGGATCTTGTTAGTACCAGGTTTGATTGCAAAGGTGCTCAGGGAGGCCAGATCAGGGGCTCCTAAAGATATCTGGAAGGAACAAGCCTTGGAACCCACAAAACAGTGACCTTGGCCCATAGGACTGTGAGCCTCTGGGCTCTGGTGGATGGGAGGGGAGGGCCCAGGTCCCAGAGGGCAGCTCTTCCTGCCCATCCCCTTAGCCTCCTGGCCCCCTGGTCTAAGGGCCTACCGACCTAACATGCTTGTTCTTTCCCTCATCAAGGGAGCGTCACCCTCAAGCCATGGTCTCCTGGGCTTTCCTCATCGTCATCCTCTGATGTCCTGTGGCCCACAGGGAAGTCAGACATTGCGACTGCCCGAGGCTGTGCCTCAGAGATGCTGACTAGGTACCACAGCTGAACTGCTCCCTCCTTTCTTATGGGGTGGGGATGCTAACCGTGGGTGGTGATTGGGCCAAGAAGTGAAGGAGAGTGCCAACTGACATTCCTTTGTGGTATGGTGATGAATCCATTAGGAATTAAGCTGCACAAAGACTGTCACCCCCATTTTACAGATGTGTGTGTGTGTGTGTGTGTGTGTGTGTGTGTGTGTGTGTGTGTGTGTAAGAGAGAGAGAGAGAGAGAGAGAGAGGAGGAAGAGAGAGAGAGAGGGTGAGAGAGGAAAGGGAGAGAGAGGAGGGAGAGAGAGAGGGAGAGAGAGATAGAGAGGAGGGAGAGAGAGAGGAGGGAGAGAGAGAGGGAATGAGAGAAGAGGGAGAGAGAGAGGGAGGGAGGAAGAGAGAGAGAGGAGGGAGAGAGAGAGGGAGAGAGAGAGAGGAGGGAGAGAGAGAGGGAGAGAGAGAGAGGAGGGAGAGAGAGAGGGAATGAGAGAGAGGAGGGAGAGAGAGAGGACAAGGCATTTCCCCAAAGGCATGTGGATGAGGGAGGCAGAAGGGATGTCCTAATAACCTCAGGCCTTACTCCACTTCTGTCACAAGTGATTAAGCCCCCATTGCCTGCTGTTTGGCACTCTTGACCACTTGTCCTCACAGGATCCTAGGCAGGGACCTCAGAGCCCCTCTGGTCCAAGCCCCTCATTTTGGAGGACGTGACCCTGGGGCCAGCCTGGGATTCCAACTTAGATTCTTGGGCTCTCATTGGGCGGCCTCACCCGCCTCTTGGTGACTGTCTTCTCTGGATTTTCTGGACGTTGGTGTCTCCTGGTTCTCCCCCGTCTGACAGCTCCTTCTCAGTCTTTTTGGCTCATTCCTCTTTTTATCATGACTGGTCTTTACCATGGTGAGTCTTCCTTGTGGCTCCATCCTGGGTCCACTTCTCTCCTCTCTTAGTCCTCCTTTCACAAAGCTGGCAGTGGGTCATGGGATCCTGGATTTAGGTCCAGAGCTGTGGTCTCATTCAACCCTCATCATTTTCTGTATTCTAGGTAAAGAGACTTGCTGAAGGTCACACACATCATTAAGAGCATAGCCAAGACTCCAACCTAAGGCTTCTGGCTCCAGATCTAGGACACTAAGTTGTGCTCTCAGAGAGATGTGGAGGGCATAATTTTGATGTGTATTTTACTTGTTCAAGCACCCTAGGGAGGCAGGCAGGTTTGTCCCCTTTTGAGAGGGTGTCTACCCACTGCAGGGCACTTTCTGTGTCCAGGCTCTGGTCTCCATGCCAAGGCTGGTGCGAAATTGGAGCAGGATCCCCCCCCCCCACAGACACAGACACAGACACACACAGATACACACACACAGACACACAGACACAGACACACACACACAGACACACACACAGACACACACAGACACAGACACACAGACACAGACACACACACATACACACAGACACAGACACACACACACACATACACACAGACACACACACAGACACACAGACACAGACACACAGACACAGACACATAGACACACAGACACAGACACACACACACACAGACACAGACACAGACACACAGACACACACACACACACACACACACACATGCTCCAAGACCTCTATTGTTTTGCTCTCGAAGTGTGTTTCTGGGGAAGGGGTAGAAGGAACCACCCTTCCCTCTCTTTCCTGCTCCTTTCCGGCCCCCCTCATGGGCCTTCCAGGGCCCCTTCCTTTGGGAGCTGGAGCCCAGCACTGCAGTGGGGGCCGTGGCTGCTATCCAGCCCCTGGCTCAGGAATGTGGGCCTAGCCTGCGTAGTTCATTCACAGGCCCTTCCTGCCCCCGCCTGGAGGCCATAGGAGGGGGAGCTGCCTCAGCAGCCAGGCCCTTGGTGCTGGTGGGGTGCATTGTGGGAGGGGGATAGTCAGATAGGGAGTTGGGGGAGGGAGAGACAGTCGTAGTTGGAGGGACATATCTGCGGGGTGGGGGTGGGGGGGGAGGGATTGGACCTACAGAAAGCCTTGTAGAAGGACAGAGGGGGAGGAAGAAAAAGAGACTGAGAGGGGGGCACAGACAGGAATGGAGCAGAAGTAGTGAATGGGGCAGAAATGGGTCCAACCAGTGCATTCTAGGAGCAGAAAACTGGGCTCTGACATCGGGGTGTGGGTCCAGATCCTGCCCCTAAGACTTACTAGGGAGGCTTAGTGCTGGGCTTTGGTTTCTCCATCTGTAAAACAAAGCAAGCGCTGAGGTCCCTTCTAGTCCTGGGTTCATGCCTAAATTCTGTTTGGTGTGTAAGGCCCTTTGCAGCCTGACCCATTTCTATCTTTCCAGTTTTCTGACACGTTGTTGTGTCCCTGAACTTTCCAGTCTAGCTCTCCCTTTCCTCTCTGCACACCTTTGCATTGGCTGTTCCCCATGCCTGGAATGCTCTCCTTCCAAACCTCTACTTCTTGGCTTCCTTCAAGCTGTTACTCAGATCCTTCCCTCAGCTGCTAGAGCCTTCTCCTCTGAGACGTCCTTTCATCTATTCTCTAAGCATCTTGTACATTCCTAGTAATTGACATGTTGTCTCCCCCATGAGAGTATAAGCTCCCTGAGGGCAGGGACAGCTTCTTCTTTTGCTTTATCTCTTCAGAGCCCAGTGCTAGGCACCTTTTAGGTGTCTGATGAATGCTGGCTGGTTGCTTCATTGACCCTCTGATCCTGATTAGAGGCTTCAACAAGCATGTATCAGATATCTGCAATGGGTGCCAAGCTCTAGAGATATAAAGGTGGAATGTCACTGTCCCCAAGGAGTTTGCATTTTACTGGAGGATCACACAGACACACACAGAGACACACACAGAGACACACAGACACAGACACACAGACACAGACACACATACACAGACACAGACAGACACACACAGACACAGAGACACACACAGACCCAGACACACACAGACACAGACACAGACACAGACAGACACAGACACACAGACACAAACAGACACACACAGTCACAGACATAGACACACAGACACAGACACACACAGTCACAGACACAGACACACAGACACAAACACACACACACAGACACAAACACACACACACAGAGGCACAAACACAGACACACAGAAATACACACAGAGTCGTCTGAGGAGGGACAGAACACTTGCAATGGAGAGTTGGGGGGTGGGGATCAGAGAAGGCTTCCTTAAGGAGAGATGCCATCTGATCTGAGTCTCAAAGGCAGATTCCGCAAGGTAAAGATGAAAAAGGACAGTGCGTCAGGCCTGGGGCATGGCTTCTGTGACTGCACAGAGCTCAGAAAGTGTAGGAAGAGGAATCTTGCAAGCTTAAATATTGTAAAACAGTTGTTTGTAATAAAAGGAGGACATATTACATATTAATTAAAATGATAAAGTTAAAAAAATAGACAGTTCTTATACACGAAGAGCCCGCAGTCTAACAGGGGAGACAACAGGTAGACATCTCTGTGCAACACATATTACAGAGTAAATTGGGGCTGTTCAGCATCTTAGGGCAAGCATTAGAATTTAGGGGATTAGCTAAACTAAGGCTCCCCCCCTGGTGGTCAAGTCCTGTTACTACATCTCTGAGTTCAGTAAGACCGTCCTTCCCTGGAAAGGAGCTGGAACCCTCCCCACTCAGGTGGGACTGGCAGTGTCACAGCCTGGGAAAGCCCCCTCCAGGCTTGGTTGAGCCACTGGGAGGAGAGCTTTATTGGAGATGTGGTAGTAATGACGATGAGTGACGAGATTGGAATCTTCACCATGTTTATCCTGTAAATGATGCTTGTAGGGTGGAGAGGCAGCACGCAGTACTGGACTGGAAGGGCCGCCTCTGACACGTTGGCTGTGTGACCTTGGGCAAGTCAGCCTCTCAACGCTTTAGGTATCTCTCTGAGACTGTAAATTACAGAGCAGGGATTCAGCCTTGCTGGTACTAGTGAAACAACAGGTCAAGATCCCCCCTGTTTCCTAATTAAACTATAATAGTGGAGTGAGAGGCAGAATGGTAGAGTGAATAGACATCTGGCCTTGGAGTCAGAAAGACCTGTGTTCAAGTCCTGCATCCTCCGTGGTCCCAGGGCATTCTTAAAGGCAGTAGCAATAGTGGTAGTGGTGGTAGTAGTAGTAATAGTAATAGCAGTAGTAGTAACAATAATACTGATAATTCAAATTTCTATAATGCCTTAAGGTTTGCAGACATTATCTCATTTGATCCTCACAACAACTCTAAGAGTAGGTGTTACTGTTATTCCATTTTACAGATAGAGAAAGCAGGGTGGAGTGACTCGTCCAGGGTCACCCAGCTTGTAAGTATCTGAGGCCGAATTCTCTGGTTCAGTACTCTGTTCATTAAGCCACCTACTGTGGTCCATTAGAGTGGGAGCACAGACTGCTTTTTGCCTTTCTTTGCACAGGGTCCATCACACAGTAGGTGACCACTAAATGTCTGTTGGCTGACTGGTTAGCTTGTCTGTATTTCTACACTGGTAGGGGATTTTTAAACTAGTGAAATCACAGGTCCGGTACAAAGTCATAGCATCAAGGATTATAGTAGTAATAAGCATTTAATATATTACATATGTAATATATGTTTTATATATCTATAATAAATTACATTGTGCATAGTAGGTGGCTTCCTGAGTATGGGCCCTCTGTCTACTGAGGCAGATTCTCTACTTTTTGTTACTTTAGCTGGTCTTTGTTAGTTTCTGGGGCTAAGAAAACTCCTCTCCTGGGGGGGGGGTGGTGATGAGGCTCTCAGCTTAGTGGGTCTTGTCCTCTTTGTGTGACAGACATCCAGCCTTCTACCATCATAACCAATTCCTGCTGCCTTTGGAGCCTTAGCCTCCAGATTGAGGCCTTATATGTTATTGAATCCAACTCTCTCATTTTACAGAGAAGGAAACTGAGGCCTGGAGAATTTTTGAGTGACTCAGGGTGGCACAGATAGTACATATTTAAGGTAGGATTTGAACTTAGATCTCCCTGATTCCAGGTCCACCCATCCCTCCACCATGCCACCTTGTTCCTTAAGGTGAGAGAGCTCCTGTCTTTGAGTCTTAGCTTAGCTGCTTACTACTATTTGTGTGATCTGGAACAAGGAAATTCACCTCTCTGGGCCTCAGTTTCCTTATCTGTAAAAAATGAGTAGGTTGGACTAGATGTCCTTTGAGATCTCTTCCAGCTTAAAATCTGTGCTCTTGGGACCAGCCCTTTCCCCAGAGCCATCTCCAGGGAGGGCTAGGACATGCTGGAGCATGAGGTTCCTTGGCAAAGCCTTTGAGAGCCCAGAGTTAGCCCCAGGATGTGACAAGCTTGGGAGGAGCATTTTGATGGAGGAATGTGATTATAGTTGGTGCTTGATTGACTCTGCCCTGGCAGCATTGGAAAGTGGGAAAAAATTACTTTAGAGTCAGAGGGACCAGGGTTCAAATTCTATCCCTGATAGTCACTACTCGTATGATGTTGGGTGAATTGCTTCAACTCAGTGGGTCAAAGTTTCCTATAAAATGTAAAAAGTCTGTAAATGGCAGGATTTGGATATGCCCCTTCCAGTTCTAGAACCGAGATCCTAGGATCCTTGGGAGTTCAGAGAAGGGAACTGGTTAGTGAATCTGTGCATCATGCCTTCCTCCCCTCCCTACCTTCTCTGAGAGATAGAGATACCTGGGGATCTCAGGCATTAGGATGGCCCAGGTATACCTAGAGCAGAGATCCAGGGGCCTCTGACATTTTACTGTATGGGCTGAAAAGCCCCAGATGTGTCTGTAAAAAAAGCTTTCCCTCAAGCTGGACAGAAGGAAACAGTCAATAATAATTAATGCTAGTTATTACTAATTATAAAATGACCTCTCATGTCCTGTCCTGCCCTGAATCTGTGATCCCGTGATCCAGTAGGAGTTTTATATAAGCATGAAAATGAAATAGTTCCTACTTGCTTACATTTCAATGGGGAAACAAAACATCCACATCAGTAAATACAAGCATTGATTATATAGCTGCTGTATGCAAAGCCCAGGCTGGATGTGAGGGGAGATAAAGTTTAAATAAGATCTGATCCAAATGCAGTCAGGGTACAAGATCCCCATCCTGGAATACAGGCTAGTACACAATTGTGCCATGTGAGGTCCGAAGGGGGAAGGTGATTTATTACTTTTTGAGGAATGAGGGCAGACTTTCTTGAGCAGGTGACATTTGGATTGTTGAGCTTTAAAATGTGGGAAGGAATTCAGCAGGCAAAGTAGGGGGTAGCTAGGGCATTAATTCCTAAGGGAACAGCTGAGCAAAGGCAAGAAGCTGGGGCAGAGCAGAGGGTGTTGGGTGCAGGTTGTTGGACAGAGTTGTTCACTTTCCCCAGGGCACTGAGCGTGTGTAAGATGTTCTAAGCCAGAAGGAGAGGGCAGTAGCAGCCCTGCTGGGATCTGTACAACCCCCACTCTCTTAGCATCTGGAGGTAGGAAGGGAGATTCAGATATGCTGGCTTTCCGCAAGGATCAGGAATCTAAATTGGACAGGAGATGGTGTCCAGCAGGGGGCATCCACAGGAGTTGTGTTAACCAGACTTTTGGAGCAGTGATATCTGAAGACCTTAGTCTGGCCCGATCCCTTCTCATCCCTGACTTGTACATCCCAGCCTCTTGTCCTTTGTTCATCCTGTACCTCACACTGGCTATGCCTTCTGCTCTCCGAATAGCTACCTTATCCAAAGCCCAACTCCGTTTCCTTTCTCTAAGAAGTGTTTCCTGACTGCTCCAAATCATGTCGACAAGCACTTACGGAGCCCTATTATGTGCCCATCATTGTGCTAAATATTTTGCTGAATCCTGGTACTTTTCCATATCCCCTGGGCACTGGACATGGGCTTGGCTTTTTTTTTTTTGTGGGGAGGGAAGGAGTGGATATGGGTCTCCCTATCTCCTCCAGGTTCGAAGTGCAGTGGCCCCTCATGGGCCCAATACCAATACTGATTGATGTGGGAGCTTCAGCCTGCCCTGTTTCTCTGACATGGGCCAATTTGCCCCACCATAGGCAGCCTGGTGGCCTTCCAGTCCCTGGGGGATTGCCATCTCAGCAGGGACTCTCTGTTTCATCTCAGAACTCCCAAACTCAAGTGATCCACCAGCTGGCCACAGCCTTACATGTACCAGGAATACAGGCAGGCTTCACCATTCTCCCAGCATGCTTTTGCTCTGGCATCTTTGACGTTCAGATTTCTAGCTTGCACATTAATGATAATAAACCTTCTTATTTGTGTATCAATTCAAGATTTGCAAAGTGTATAGATACAGGATAACTTAAAAATTAAGGTTCACAAAGCTTGTGTATTATTGAATGAGATCATATACATACATAGCATTTTGTAAGCCTTAAAGTGCCATATATGAACACTAAATTATCATCCTCATCTTCATCATTGTTGTCATTGTCATCGTCATCATTGCAATCCTCCTCCTTCTCCTCGTCACCATTATTGTCATTGTCATCACTGTCATCGTCATCATCGTCATCCCCATCAGCATGATTGTCATCATCACCATTGTCATCTTGTACAGAAGAAAAGGTTGATGCTTAGGACTGGTGAGAGCCTTGTCCAGGGTCACACAGTTGGCCATTTGCGTAGTGAGGCCCCTGGATTCTGATTCATCAATATTTCCTCTTTCCTGTATTGTCTCCTCCTTTGGGGCAGAGAGGATGTCTCATAGCCCGTACAGGGCTGGGTATACACAGTTGAAGATTTTATCCTTGTTTGCATTCTGGATCCCTTGGGCAGTCAGGCTACTGAGGTCCATGGGCCCCTTCTTAGAACCATGTTTTGTTGCCTGAATTCCTAATTAAATGAAAAGCAAAATTTCAGTTAGATATTAGTGGAAATTAAAATGTGATTTTTAAAAATGTCCACATCCACAGACTTCTGGAAATCTGTCCATGGCCTGTGGATCCCAGGTCAAGAACTGCATGGCACAGGAGATTCTCAAGAGATTTTTTGGAATCAGATTCTCATCCCCTAACATCCCTCTTTCCTCCTTTACCCTCAGGTCCCTAGCTGTACGGGGGTCCTCTAGGCAGAGCCCTCCAGGTGGTCCAGAGTACCAAGAGAAGGGACCAGATAGTAGAACATCATTCCGTGGGAACAACCACTCTGGGGTGGTGCTCCGCCGAGCACTCTCAGGCCCAGGAACAGAATCCACAGTGGAGGTGCAGGATGGCCACCAGTTTTTAGAGGTGAGACCTGTGGCTGATTGAGCCCTGGACCTGGATTGGGTTGACCAGCCTAGGTGGGCTGAAAATCCCAGATTCTGAATCATTGGGCAGGGCCTCTGAGTAATGACCAGCACAGAGGTGGCAACTTCACTGACTACCTTGATTTGAGGAAAAGGACTTTAGATCCACATGTTGGAACTGGACAGGACCTGAGCAAGTGGGTTGCTAAAGCTGAGAGAGCCCTAAGAGTGTGCAATGTTCGAGCTGGGAGGGGCCTTAATTCACAGAATAAAGGAGCCAATCTTAAAATGCAGAATGTTAACATAGAAAAACGTAGGTCCCAGAGGTAACTGGGCAAACATGCTGTGTCTTTTGGGGGTGTTCAATTTTGTTGTTGTTTTTTAGTCATTTTCCAGTCATGTCTGACTCTCTGTGACCCCATTTGGGGTTTTCTTGGCAGAGACATTGAAGTGGTTTGCCATTTCCTTCTCCAGCTCATTGTATAGATGAGAAAACTGAGGCTAACAGGGTTAAGTGGCTTGCCCAGGTCACACAGCCCGTAACCGTCTGAGGTCATATTTGAACTCAGGTCTTTCTGACTCCAGTCTCAGTGCCATCCACTGCAGTGCCATCTAGCTTCCCACCCAATTTTACAGGATGTTTATAATCTCCATAGGGAGACAAAGCAACACAGACTGTCCAGATAGGGGCAGTAAATGTGTTGAAGGGAGACTAGCTCAGAGAATGCAGGTTGGGTGTTTGGCATGGAGGGGGGTGTCTCAAATTTAAATTCAAATAGGAAGAGAAAGGGAGGGCATAGAGCAAAGGTTCTTTTTGTGTCCTGGGCTCCTTGGTATCTAGAGTAGCCTATGGACCCTTCCTCAGAATCGTGTTTTTAAATGCATCAAATCAAATGCAGAGGATTCCAAAGAAATTAAATACATGGCACTACAATTCTCTCTCTCTCTCCCTCCCCCTCTCCCTCCCCCCTCTCTCATCTGTCTGTCTATCTATCTATCTATCTATCTATCTATCTATCCATCGATCTATCTAACCGAGTTCATAGTCCCCAGTTTAAGAACCTAGAGGATCACAGTCAGATCCAAACTCGAGGCTGACATATTGGGGACAAAGGCCTTCCACTCTTGTTCACTCAGCCCCCAAGACCAGGAGAGGACAGGAGTGTCTGTGACTGGGGGTGAATCCAGCCTGGGGAGAGAGGCACAAGATAGGATGCCAGGCAGTGGGAGGATGTTCCATCAATCCCTAAGGGCCATCCTTGAGTGTTCTTGAAAGTTTGCCCTTACCCCCCAAATCCAAACCCAAACTACCCTAATATCATGGGGTAATATCTTCACTTCTTCTTTTTCTCTGCCTCACCAGCTGAGAAGAGACAATACAAGCCGGGAGGATGCCCAGGGACAGCTGAGTACCCTGCGCTGGAATGAGGCTGCCACTTTCGCCTTCTTCCAGGACATGAAAGGTGAGGGCCATAATTGTTCCTGGAGCTTAGCCCTGGTCTGCAGAGGGAGCCTTATGATGAAGAGGTGAGAGAAGAGGGTCCTCCCAGCCAGACTCTCCCTGGCACTGGAGGCCTTACCAAGTGGGAGGGCAGGATCGTTTCTCTGCCCTTCTCTCACTGGTTTGAGCTTCTTAGTCTCTTTCTCTGTTTAACTTCCACTTGAATTAGAATAGAAATTGGATATATGGAGATTCCTGATCATAGGAATCAGGCTCATAAGATGTTAGAGATCACGTATGTAAACATCCTCATTTCATGGCAGAGGATGGAAGTGCTTATACTCAAGATCATGAGAAAGTGAGGTGTGGGGCTGGGAGTAAGCCACAGCCTAGCCTGCCTCCTTGGTCTGGGTTTGTCTCCCTTTTCTGACTTCTTGACTGCCAGGTGCCTACCTTCTTTACTCAGTTGCTACTGGGGTGCAGAGGATAGAGCACTTGACCTGCAGTCAAGAAGACCTGAATTCAGATCCAGCCTCAAACACTTACTGTGTGACCCTGGGCAAGTCACTCGACTTGTTTGCCTCAGTTTCCTTATCTATAAAATGAAGGGAATAATAGCATCTATTTTCCAGAGTTGTTGTTAGGATCAAATGAGGTAATTATTGTTAAATATGTAACATAATATCTGGCACATAGATAGTAATATAAACATTAGCTATTATTATTCTTTTGACCTTGATCAAGGCCAAGGAACATGAACATTTCTCTGCATAGAGACCAAAAAAGAGACTTGTATCACCATGAATCTCTATTACATTACAGCTTTTTCATTTTTAAAAATTGGTTTATTGTTTATTTTTAAAAAATTTTGAGTTTTGAATTCTCTCCCTCCTGCCTGCCCCTACCCTACCCATTGAGAAGACAAGAAATGTGATATCAATTATACATGTGAAATCATGCAAAATGTATTTCCACCATAACCATGTTGCAAAAAAAGCAAGAAAAATAATGAAAGTGAAAAAATTATGCTTCAGTCTCCACTCAGAATTTATCAGTCCTCTCTCTGGGGTGGATAGCATGTCTTTTGGAATTGTCTTGTATCATTGTTTTGATCAGAATAGTTAAGTCTGTCATGGTTGATCACTGTTACAATGTTGCTGTTGATTGTCAACAATGATCTGGTTCTGCTCACTTCGCTTTGCATTAGTTCACATGAGTCTTATCAAATTTTTCTGAAACCATGGCATCCTCATTTCTTGTAGCACAATGATATTCTATCACAATCATATACCACAGTTTGTTCAGTCATCCTCCAATTGATGGGCATCTCCTCAATGTCCAATTCTTTACTACCACAAAAAGACATAACTTTTAAAAAGGGTATGCAATAAATTGTACACATTAGTTGTGAAACTCTTCTCCTTAGTTGTCTCCCTCTGAACTTAATTCTTTTCTTATCTATGCATTTTGAAAAGTGCTTCATTTGGACTTTTTTTTTT
>CM053581.1:406253720-406276686 GCA_028627135.1 Pseudochirops cupreus
CAAAGAAGGAATCTAGGGTTTGGTTGCTGTGCTTACTTTGCTTCTTATGCTTATTCTTACTCATGGTTGGTCAGTCCGTGATTTTTTTTTTTTAATCTCTGTGGGGCTCTGCTTCCAGAAGGAAAAGCTCTGTCCCAAATCACTGGGGTCCTCCCGGCTGCCGTAGCTCTCACGAAGGTGCTGGGTCCCTTTCCTACTTACTTCTGGCTCACTGGATAATGAAGACTCACGGGACCGAGGCCCAAGACCGTGATCTAGATCCAGGCTGCTCAACGCGAGAGCACTTGGCCTCTGAACAATTGCTTCGTCCCCCTGCTGTCTGCAGGCCGAGGGTGCGGAAGCTGCAACGTGGAGGCAGGTGCAAAACCTCTGCTTTTCGCTTTCTAGCCCTGGAGGCATTTCAGCCAGATGCTTTTTTCTCCCAATTTCGCAAGTCCCACTGACCTAGTTCTGAACACTGCTCGTAGCTGCCGCTAATCCACTCACTGCTCCTCTCCTCTGGCCGCCCCTGGGCTCAGTCAGGGCTTCAGGCCAGGCTGGTTTCGGTTCACAGTGCTGATATGGTTCCTTGTAGCCGAGCTGACTTTCGTGGAAAGTATATTTGTGTGCGTTTTGGAGTTCTAGGATTAGTTTAGAGTCATATTTTATGGGTATTGTGGGGTGGCTATGTGAGAGCTGCGATATGTTGCTGCTCCTATGCCACCATCTTGGCTCTGCCCCCCTATTTGGACATTTTTTGCTTTGTTTTTTTTCTTCCTTTTTCATATCTTGATATTCTTTCCCCTAAGATGGATTTCACTTGTTGCTTCTCCAGAGTGACCTTCTTGTTGTCTTCATCTTTTTCCTTGTTTTGCCTAGAAAGGGGTACAGGTTTTCACCCTCTTCCCATCTCTGTTTATTGAAATCGGTTCACCCCCCACCCCCTACTTTGGGCTTTTTATTTGCACTCAGAGTTCATTAGTTCTTTCTCCCAAGGTAGATAGCATCTTTCATCATGAATGAGGAACTTCACTGCTAATCGTTCATTGTAGGGCAATGAGTGCTTTAAAATAAACAAAAGAAAATCTTCTAAAGTTATAGTCACTGTGGAGTGATCCAAAGCTCTCCAGTGGCCTTTTCTCTTTGGACCTCCACAAATTCCTCTCCTGGATGCAGGCTTCCCATCAGCATCCTTGGACCCTTGCTGTCTTCAGCCCGTGCTAAACAATCTCGTTTTAGTCTCTCTTTAGCTTCTTAACCTTTTTCATCACACTCCCAATTCACAGGTGGTGGTAGGGAAGTTGGGGTAGTCCTTGCTTCCCATGGCCACGTCCAGGCTGTCTCTCTACCACCATCACTCAGAAACCTTTCCTCCTTTAAGGTTCATTTTGTCTGCATTTCTTACCCAGTCTGGATCCTGGTAACTTATCTACTGACTCCAAGGATGCACTCCTTCCTTCTTCAATTAAGTTCACTCCATGGCTCGTGGTCTTTCTGCCTTTTCTACCTCCTATCATTATACAGTGGGATTTCAACACAGGTATTGATACTCCTTCCAAGACCCTGCCTCTCAGTTCCTTAATCTACTGAGTTCCCATGACTTTCCATCTCGCTGCACGCTTGAATTTGCCATCACCCACCTCCATGTTCCATGTTCCCAAACAACTCTGAAACTCCTTAATCTGATAAGAACTTTTCATTGTTCTGTCTCTTCCCATCTCACAACCCCTAGCCCTACTCTTTGCCTTCACAGTGACCCCCAGTCCCTTCACCCCTCAGTTTTTTCCCAGGCCATTACTCTTCCACTCCTTCTACTCTCCATCCTTCCCAACCTTAATCCCTTAGTGAGCCCATTCAACTCTGTGCTGTCCCTTCTTCAAGTCTCTGCCTCCTTGTCTTGTTACCAGTCATATCTTGCCAAAGCCCAACCCTTGGTTACTCTGGCCATTCACCTCATTTGTTCCTGTTCACAAGCTACTGAATGGTGCTGATGGAAATCATGAAACTGGTGACAGGGTCTCCCACACACTGCATCAGGCCAACATTCTCTTGTTTCCTCACTGATTTTCTATCCCAGTCTCCACAGTGGCTATTTCAAATCTCAACTTTCCTCAAGCCTCTTATCTTTCTTTGTTCTTCCTCAAATGGCACCATCTTCCTGTATCCTCCCAGGTAAAGAACTCACTTCATTCTTGGAAAAAACAGAGACCATTTTCCAAAAGCTTCCTCTTTCCCCCTTCTCCTTCTCTCACCATTCATCATTCTCATCTTCCTCTATCTCTTCTTCCACTCCTGTCTCAGAGGAAGAACTGAATTTTCTCCTTGCCCAAGGAAACCCCTCTACTTGCCCAAGTGATCCAGTTCCATCCTGTCTTGTCCAGCAGATCACCCCCTCTGTCACCCATCTCTTCTCTTCAGTCTCTCCCTTTGTGCTGGCTACTGCCCCACTGCCCACAGATACCTCCGTGTCTCGCATGTCTCCTGCAGCCTTGGGAGACACTCACTTCATTCAAGTATTGCTGCTGGCTACCATCCTATATTTTCTCCTCCTCTTCTCAGCTATACTTGAGAAGACTCTCTGTATTAAGTACTGTGACAGGCAAAATCTGAGATAACCCAGGAAGCAGTTTCAAGCTTCTGTTCCTAGACTCGTTTCTTCTTGTTCTGTTGCAAACTCTCTGCTTTATGGTTGCTGACCTTGTGATTCCACTGAAATGACTGTCTCCAACATTACCAATGGTTTCCTAGTGGCCAAATCCAGTGGCCTCGTCTCAGCCCTTGTCCTTCCTGACCTCTTTCTGCCTCGGACACTGGATTTTCACTCCTTTCTAGATCTTCATGACACTGCTCTCATGGTTTTTCTCCTATCTCTCTGACTACTGCTCCTCAGTCATTTTTGCTGGTTCTTCATCCATATCTTGCCCCCTAACTGTGGGTGTCCCCCACTATCTTTTTTCCCCTTTCTCCTATTTTTCTTGGTGACCTCATTTGCTCCTATGAATTCAGTTATCACCTCTATGCTGGTGATTCCCAGAGCCCTCTATCCCTAACCATTCATCCAAGCTACAGTCAAGTGGAGATCTCTAACTGGTTGTCCTAGAAATGTCTCTAATTCACCATGTCAAGAACAGAAGTCACTATCTTTCCCCCCAAGTACTCCCATCTTTCCACCATCCTCATTTTTTCCTTTCCACGCACTCTATGATTCAGCTACCCCGGCCTTCCTGCAATTCATCAGAGACATTGTTACATTTCCTGACTCCCATATAGTTGGCTGGCGGTGTCCATGCCTAGAATGTGCTACTCTCCCACCTCTGCTCCCGGCTTCCTTGAGTCCCTCCAGACTCTGCTCCAATCTTAACTTCTAAAGAAGGCTTTTTCCAGTCCCCCTCGCCACTCAAGCCTTCCACCCACTCTGTATATACCGCCATGTACATTTTGTCTCTTCCTTTGGCATGTGAGCTCCTTGAGGGTAGGGTCCCTGGTTTTGTCTTCCTTCCTGTTCCTAGCACTTAGTTTAGTGGCTGGCACTTAGGAAATACCTGTTGGCCAACTGCCTGACACTTCTCTTAGGCATATGTGAAATAGATAGTCCAGGCATTTGTTGATGCTGTTTCTGCCCATCAGCTGAAGCCACACAGTCCTTGATACCCCGTGACTCTCTCCTGTTACTTAGGCTCCATGTTCCTTGATGGTTTTGTAGCCTTGGATCTGGCCTCCCCATATCCTGGGATTGAGCACTGGATTTGTAATTGGGAAAGACTTGGATTCAGATCCTGACTCAGACCCTGTATGACCCTGGGCATGGCACCTAGTAGCTCTAAGCCTCAGTTTTCCCATATATAAAATGGGATGTAAGGACACTTGCATTTGTAGGGTTGTGATGATGAGAATGCTTTGTAAATCCCATAACCCTAGAGAAATATGATTATCATTTCTTCCCCTTGTTCAAAGACTGTTGAACCTTGAGTCAGAAGGCTCGAGTTCAAATTCTGACTGTTATTTGCCAACTGCATGACTGTAGGCAGGTCTCATTACCTCTCTGGGACTCAGTGTCCTCATCCGTAGACTAGGAATAATAATTGTAGAATGGACACTGAATGACCACTTGCTGTGGATGTTGGATGGCTTCTGGGTGCCTTCTAGACCTGAGATTCTATGATTTCTTGTCCTTCCTGCCTCACCAGGCTGTGAAGGGAAGATAGGATTGTGACTGGGCAGCAGCACATCAAGGAAGGTATACAAGTAATCCTAGAATTCCATTGACACATCTTCTTTTTGGGCCCAGTCTGCCCATCCCACAGGGAGGACACTGACACCACCAG
Source organism: Pseudochirops cupreus (assembly GCA_028627135.1). Taxonomy (NCBI): domain Eukaryota; kingdom Metazoa; phylum Chordata; class Mammalia; order Diprotodontia; family Pseudocheiridae; genus Pseudochirops; species Pseudochirops cupreus. The sequence goes on from CM053581.1 coordinate 406,258,025, forward strand.
CAAGAAGGGATCATCGGGGACTGATTCCTTCTATGTCCGAGCCAACCATCCCTTGCCTGAGCAGGCTGACCCCCGGGCTCTGTGTGTGAAAGGCCAAGAGATCCTACGTGTGGTGGACCCAGCCTACAAGGGCCGGCCTGAGTGGTACTGTGCCCGAGTTGACCCCCTCACCCTTCGAGACCTGGACAAGGGCACAGTGCCCAACTTCCAGAGGTGACCAAGGGCTGCTGGGCACATTGGTGGAGGGGTGGCCTGCCTGGCAAGGTGTGGGAGGAAGGCCCTGGGTACAGAAAAGATGGGGCACTATGCTCTTGCTCCTCCAACCATTCCCCCTACTCCCCTACAGAGCCCAGCAGCTCCTGGAGGCCCAGGACAAGTGTCCACACTATGGTCGCTCTAGGAATCACCGGGGGAGTAATGTGAGTGGGGGCTTGGGTTGGGAGGGAGTGGGCTGGCTTCTCTCTTTCCCTTTGGGTGTAGTGGAGCTAAGAGAAGGGCAGGGAAGCTCTGGCACAGTATTGTAGGCCCTGCTTGACCTTCTTGACTGGATGAGGCCCTTACTCTCTTCCTCACCCTATATTCCTGACTAACCAACCCCTCTTTCCTTGTTAGAATTTAAGCAGGATGATAAGAGACTGTTGCGTTTGTACTGGTATTCTCAGCTCTTAGCACAGTGTCTGGTATGTAGTAGGCAATTAATAAATGCCCTATTGGTCTGTCTTTCTGCCTGTCTTATCTATCTGTCTGAAAGTCTATCTGTTGGAAAGGCCTGTTTTTTTGAAAGTCCATTTGTGTGAAAGACCTGTCTGTCTGAAAGACTGTCTGTCTGTCCTATCTTATCCACCTGCCCTGATGGGTGGCAAAGGCAGGGCTCTTGTCAATTCTTTTAATCTCTTTTCCTCTCTCTTCCCTCCCAGCTAAAGAAACGTGCCTTAGACCAGCTCCGCCTGGTGAAGCCCAGACTCTCAGGGGGTCTAGGTGATCCCCAGGAGCAGTTCTTGCTAGACCCTTGTCCAGGTGAGCCCCCCATGGCCACTGTCCCTCAGACCTGGGGTGTCCTGAGGTTGGGTCCTCAGAGACTGGAGATAGCTATAACGTAGTGGAAATCATTGTGGGTATAGGGTGGAGGAGAGCCTGTTATTTAGGCGAAATGTGTGAGTTTCCTTTCTATGTTGCTTGACTCTGTCAGCTGTAACACAAGGGAGGTGGATTTCCAAGGTCCTTTCCAGCTGCAGATTTACTGATCCCATGGTCTGAGTTGTGACCTTGGGCAATTCCCTTATTTTCTCTTACACCTTTCTCATGTGTAAGAGATGGGAGTAGGATCAGGTGAGCTCTGACGTCTGGGTCTGGGCTCCTGTGGTCTTGCAGAAGTCAGTCCACCTCTCTGGGCCTCATTTGTAAAATGAGGGGTTGGACTAGATGTCCCTTGGGGTCCCTCACAACTGCAGAGCTGTGGTGCTGTGAGATGGTCCAGGGGAGGGACCTGAGCTGTCCAAGGTCACGCAGGGAGTAGCTTGTGGATATGAGATTTTGATGATGGTTCCTGAGGAGGGCTTGTCTAGTCTCTGCAGTCCCAGCACTTGCCCTGGGCTTCAGGCTGTCCTATCTGTCCTGTCTGTCTCTCCCAGAGCCTGACCGGAGCACCAAACCCTATAGCTTAGTCCGGCCCCTGCTGGTATCCTCGCTCCGCCCTGTGGTGTTGTCCCCTGAATGCCTGGCCCCCCGCTTAATCCGAAACCTATTGGACCTGCCTACATCACGCCTGGACTTTCACGTGTGTCCAGCAGGTAAGGATAGGCCTGGGAAGGGAGAAGGGGGAAGGAGGGGACAACAGATGCTGGGAGAGGCAGACAGAATGATGGACCATATCTGCCCTCTGCAGAGAGCCTCACTGGAGATGAACCTCTGGTCCCTGCAGCACCGGGTGCCCCCTCGGCCCAACCTGTTCCTCAGGGCCTGGGTGTGAGAGTCCGGACCATCCAGGAGTCTATTGGGAAGGTATGGAAGGATGAAGAGGGAGAGCTGGGCTAGGTGGTAATCCTTGGTGGCACGGAGGTGGGATGGGTGGGTTGGGAGTCAAGACTCCTTAGCTTGGGTGTGGTGGTCAGGAAGCCCAGCGTGGCCATCTCTATAGGGCCCTCAGACAGTTTTCCTTTAGAATCCCTAGTTCTCTTCAAAGATGAGTTCCAATGACACCTCCTACATGAAGCCTTTCCTGATTTCCCCACTTCCTAGTGCTTCCCTTTCAACTCACTCAGCTAGGTAAACTCTGGGCCTGGAGGCAAGAGGACCTGAGTTCAAATCCAGCCTCAGACACATGCTAGCTGTGTGACCCTGGGCAAGTCACTTAACCTCTCTTTCTCTCAACTTCCTTATCTATAAAATGGGGATAATAGTAATGTCCACCCACCTCTCTGGGTTGTTGTGAGGATCAAATGAGATCATGATTGTAAAGCACTTAACAGCGTGTCTGGCCCATAGTGGGGGCGTTGTAAACATCAGCTGTCGTTGCGAACAGGATTTTTTTTTCCATTTCAAGAAAGGAGAATTTCTTTGTGCTTGAAATGATTGAATTGTAGGATCTTGGACCTAGAACAGGAGTGGAGACCATAATGTCCTGGAGTCAGAGTTGAGGAAAAACCCAAGTCCTGCTTTGGACACTGACTCGCCTTTTGACCTGTCTCAGCCTTGGTGTCCTCATCCATACAATGGGGATAATCATAGTATGCCCTGCATACTATGCCTCTTTGTGAGGACACATGAGAGGATGTATGGAAAGCTCTCTACGGATGTTGGCTTTCATGTTGTTGTCTTTATGAGAAATGAAGAAACAAACCCAGGAAGGGGATCAGGTCACCTAGGGCACCCAGCTAGAATCTGCTCCCAGGCCTTTGGCCCCCAACTTCAGAGCTCCTTCCACTCTGCCACGTTGGAGTCACTTGCTCTGCACCTGCCTATGCTGGGCCTCAGTTTACTCCTCCATGAAATTTGAGTTTTGGATCAGATTTTCCCCAAGGTCCCACATTGATCTATTATTATATGACACTAGTCTTGGATAGGGCAGGGTTTATTTGTGCCCAAATGGCTTTCCCAAAGGCCCAAGGGCCCTAGGCCTCTCTGGGTCCCAGTTGCTTCATCTATAACATGGAATGGTTGGGCTACGTGAGGCCCCTGACGGTTCTGGATCTTGGACCCCATGCTCCCATGGACCCAGGTCTCCTGAGGTTCAGGCTAGGGCCTGACGGCTGGGGGCCTGGGTCTTTGGCTCCCAAGGCAGACCATATGACCCAAAGGATTCTTTTCCCCTTCTCAAATATAGAACAAACACTGCTTGCTGGAGCTGAGCCCCCAGAGCGTGAGAGAGCTGGTGCGGAGTGAGATCTACCCAATTGTCATCCACGTGGATGTGACTGAAAAGAATATTCGGGAAATCAGGTGAGGCTGCTCACTTGGGGCTGTGGATGTGTGTGTTGGAGTGGGTGCAAAAACCTGAGGGTGGGGGACATGGGGGACAGCCAGCAGTGGTCGGCGAGAAAGGGCTGGGGGAGCAGGCCTGAGGGGTCCTGGGAGGGACTGGGAGATAGCAGCTGGTTTGCTGGGAATACAAAGTTGGGGATGCTTGGGGAGCATGGCAGGAGAGGCCCTGAAGGACAAAGCTAGAGGTACAGTCTCTGTTAATCAGGTAGTAAGTAGATAGAGGGGTACATTGGGAATTCAAATTCCATGGACACTTATTTTCAGTGAGACCTTAGGAAAGTCATTTTCTTTTCTTCTCTGACCCTCAGTTTCCTCATCTGTCAAATGGGACACTTAAAATGATAACTACCTTCCTCCCAGCATTGTTGTGAAGACATTTCTCTGTAAGACCTAAACACTATGGAAATGGGAATGAATTATTAGTTATGGTTTTTTTTTTTTTTACTTCTATCAGGCCGTTAGGCCCCTCTCTGGAAAGGGAATGTGTCCTATCTAAATTTTCTATTTACCCAGTGCTCAGTGCTGGCCTTGACGTGTTTAATCACTGTTTGTTGGATTTGTTCTTAAAGAGTGAGGAGAGACAGATGCTTTATAGATTAGTTTATGGGGTAACAGGATCCCAGGTTTGGAGCTGAGAGGGACCTCAGAGGAGGCTTTTCCCCCTCATTTTCCAGAGGAAGTCACTGAATCACAGAGAGGTCATGGACCTTGCCTAGGGTCACACAGCTAGTTAGGGTCCAAGGTGAAATTTGAGCTCACATCTTCCTGACTCCTATATTACAAATGGGGAAACTAAGCTTCAGATAAGAGATGTGACTTGTACAGAGGGCAAGAATCAGCACTGCTCCCTGAGGAGGTACTATCTGAGCTGGGAGGGCCGAGTGTGGTGGCCCTGGACACTAAGCTTAGGGTCACATTTCAGTGTCTGCTCCAGGCTGGCCTCCATTCCTGGCTCACATCCCCATGTTCCCTTTGGCAGGAGTTTGTTGGGCCGTGCAGGCTGGCGAGACTCGGAGCTCCTGAGGCAGTGCCGAGGTGGGGAGCATTTGCTGTGGGACCTGCCGTGCTCCTGGGCACGGGTGGACACGCATGCGTGGGCCCATGCCGAAGAACTGGCCAAGGTGGTCCGGGGCCGGATTCTGCAGGAGCAGGCCCGGACGGTGTGGGTGGAATGTGGCGAGATCTGACAGCCCCTGCAGGTGGAGCCAGGAGCCCAGCTGGTCTGGGGCCTCCTGCTTTGGGGCAGGCAGAAGGCCTACCTCTCCTTTCCCTTGACTCGTTCCTTCTCCAAGCACTTTGAAGGTGGTGCAGACATCCCTCACTCTGGGAGGTGGTCCCTGGCTACCCATTTTGGAAGACAGATCTCTGGCAGCAGAGGCTCTTGGGAGGTGGCTGGGATGGATGGATCTCCTGTTCTGCTCCTCTTGGGGACATTCAACACCCCAGCTGGGACTGGAGTAGTTGGGGGTGTGAATGCTTCATTTCTGTGCTCTCTCCATCCCATGCCTTTCTCCTGAGCAGCCTTTTGGCTGCAGGCTCCCATCCTATGGACAAGAGTCAGGGGAAAGCCTGGCCCTGGACTGTTAAGCAAAATCTCTGAAGCAGGGATCCTTAACCTGGGGTCCACAGCCCCCCAGCCACACGTGAGAATCTCTAGAGAGATTTCAGGGCATCTGTGAACTTGGATGGGGAAAAAATGACAGCTTTCTTTTCAGCCTTTAACTTAAACTCAGTGTCCCCTTCAGTTATGAATGTAGTCAACAAACCATGATGCCAGGCAAGGCCCACTTGGTGTCCCCAGACTTTTTGCCCCAGAGGTCTGGGCTGTAACAAAGCCCTGACCCAAAGGGCTCCGTGTCTGGCTGCTGCTCATTCTGCCTGGCCCTCGCTCTGTTGTTCGGTCTCCTGGGGTGCTTTCATACACATGGACGTACACCTGCCTCCCATGTGCCTTTGAGCTTTCTCCCTTTCTCCCTCATTCATAGAGGTTTCCTGCCTATGCTCACATGTACACACAAGTACATACAGACACACAGTGGTCATGTTGCTGTGACCTTGCCCATGCTCACAGACATACATGGATATATGCCCACAATGCATTTGTCACAAGCACATATTCTCACCCATGGATGCAAAAACAATACCACAGCCTCGGTGCTGGAACTCCTTTATTTTAGTTGAGGAAACAAGCTCAGGAAGGGTCATGACTTTCTATAGGTCACACAAGTGGTGAATGCCAAAGGCAGGATTTGAACCCAGGCTCTCAGATCCAAATCCAGATTTCTTTCTCCTGAATCACACTGTTACCGTGTTAAATGCACCCACAATGCCCATTGATGACTTGTGCACATGTGTGCCCTCTTATGCCTGACCCTGCTTGGTCTCGTTGGTGCTTCACATCCCTGCTTGTACCAGTTACCAGCTGTCGCCTTCCCCCATGGACTCTCCCTGCTGCCCTCCTCTTGTATAGCGTGTGCACACACATATATGTACATGGTCTCACCTGTATTTGCAGAGCTTGCCCATGCTCACATGCACCTCCTTGTTCTCCCCTGTGACTGTTGACACCTTCATGCTCTCACATGCAATCTCACCCCACTTTTTGCACACACATGTGCATCTGCACATACCTCAGTTCCCCTGTGAGACACTGAATGAAAGCTGTGGAAACTTCTGGGGGTGGCTAAAACTGGAGACTTTACTGTGTATAAGTTATTAAGAGCCTTGTTTTATTAGGAATCTGCTGTACAAAGAAGAAAATTAAATGCCATTTGATACAGAAACCAGCTTCTGGCTGCTGCTTCCCATCCCTCCCACAAGGGCCTGACTGACCAGGCTTTCTTCTTCCTCCTGCCTGGCTCCCCATTGCAGGGGACTCCTGCTGCTGAGGCCTTTCAATGCCTGCCTAGCTCCTCCTCACCCCTAGCAGCTCAGATTTCTCTCCTGGCCTTGGAGCCATTGCCTGTCAGCTGGGCCCCTGTCTTTGGGAGAACAAAGGGCCAGGCTGGGGCTTGGATCACCTTACCTGACCCTGTGGGACCCTTGTCCTCTTTGCTCCTGCCCAGATGGACTGAGAGCACCTGGAGACCTGACCTTTCTTCTGCAACAGCCGTAGGGCAAGTCACTATCACCCATGAGTCCCAGTTCCATCATCTGTCCAAAAGAGGACAAGAATGACCTCTGCCTGATATATTGTCCCAGATTGTTGGAGGTTCAGATGAGATGTAAAGGTGTTCTGTCACCTGGAGCAAAGGAGACATCCCAGGAGTCCCCCAGGATTTAAAAACTGAAAGGATTTCATTATCTCATCCAACCCCTCACTTTACAGATAAGAAACTCAGATCCAGAAAGGGGAAGAAACTGGTTCAAAGTCATGCAGATAAGCTCATAGTTTGCGAGGCTGCAAGAGACTCCAGAGATCAGCTGCTCAAATGTTTTACGGATGAGCCATCAGGCTCCGAGTTTCTGTGACCTGCAGAGGTCACACGGCTAGTCCATCACATCCAGGATCAAAGCCCCAGCCTTCTGACTCATTACACGGCAACCCATCTCACCCTGAGCCAAGGAGAGGGTCTCCAACCTGGCACCTCCCAATTTATCCGAGTGCATAAGCTAAGTACCCTTCAATAAGCTGCAAGGGGTAGGGGTGAAGGGGCCTGGGTATAGGGACATATTTTTAAAGAGACAAATGAGAAAGTAGAAATGGTGAGAATGAAAGCTCTTATCTGTATATTCCCCAAAGGAACAATGGATTATCGAGGAAGAATGGAGTGTATTTGACAAGGTGTCTGGGGTTCTCATAAATCTAATTAATGGGTCCACTGGCTGAAAAAAGAAGGGAGAAGGTGACAGCTGCCTTGGTTATAAAGCTATGTATCAATCAATGAGCACTTACTAAATATCTGTGGTGGATAAGACTGGGTAACAAAGGTAAAAATGAAATCTTTCCTGCCCTCAAGGAACTTACATTCTATCAGGGGAGACAAGCATTTATTAAAGCTTCTACTATATTTGAGGCACTGCATTAAGCTTTAGGGACATACAGAGAAAAAAGGAACATTCTCTACCCTCAAGAAGCTTATATTTCATCAGAAGAGGTTACATCACCACAAGCATTTATGTAATACCTACTGTATGCCAGTTACTGGGTTAACTGCTAGGCATACAACAAAATGAAATAATCCTCGCGGAACTTATGTTTTACCCAGGGAGACAAATGTATCTTTGGACATATACAAAATAGATGCAAGGTAACTCTCATATAGGAAGAGTAGTAGTAGAAGGTGCTCGGAATAAAATCTAAGGCTTCAGATGCTGACACAAAAATACCCAAGGTGCGAGTGAACTTTCAAGGTTTCAGGGACCCTAACATAAGAAAATAAATTTGATGTTATGATTATCACTGAAACTTGGTAAGGCTAGAATACAGGTACAGAAGACTACACATTCAAGAGGGACAGGACTGATAAGAGTGTTGGGGTTGGAAATAATGCAAGATTTACACACATAAGGAAATTCAGGACCCAAAGTGGGCAGACATAGTAGAGAGCACATCAGAAGCAGAAACTACTGCTGTTATCAGAGCATGCTACAGACCACCTGGTCAGAAAGGAGAAATTGATAAGGAGTCAGAAAATAGCAATGAAATGACAGCGAAGTTCGGTTATTTGGGCATTTGTTGAAACTCTGCTAAAATCAAAATGGTTCATAATTTTTTAAAATATATTTTTTTCTGATTGCATATAAAAACAGTTTTTAACATTCGTTTTAAAACAGTTTGAGTTCTAAATTTTCTCCCTTCCTGCCCTTTCTCCTCCTCAGGAGGAAAAACAGTTTGATATGGGTTATATGTGTGTAGTCACACAAAACATTTTTCATATTGGCCACATTGCAAAAGAAAACACAGACCAACCTACCCCACCCCCCCATCAATAATAAAGCAAAAAAATTGCTTCAATCTGCACTCAGACTTTATTAATCCTTTCTCTAGAGGTAGGTGGCATTTTTCTTCCTAAGTCCTTTGGAATGGTTCCTGATTTCTGGGCTTGCCTTGATGATAATTTCACCCTTTCAAGGTAAAAGAGGCAATGAAAAGAACTGTTTTTTTTTCTAGGCTTGATTCTAACCAACAAAGAAGGCAGCATTTTTTGAGCAGAAGTGATAGGTTCCTTGTATAGAGGTGACATCTTCATTTCAGAATTTGTGAAAGAGGAGAGGAAAGCCCGGGATAGCCAGATAGCCTAGATTTTTGACAAAAAGATCTCAAAGGGCTTGGGGGGTTCTTAAGTTGGATCCACAGGGGTGTGTGGATAGATTTCAGGGGATGATCTATGACCTTGGTTTTTAAAAATCTTTTGATAATTTTATTTCTGCTTTGTTTCATTTTATGCATTTAAAAACATTTCTGAGAAGGGGTCCAGACTTCCAGTGCCAAGGTGGTGAAGTGAGGAAAGAACCCTTTGAAGCCCTTCCAAATTCCTCTCCAAACAACTAGAAAACAGATTTAGAACTGATCTGGGAGCAGGGAAGCAGCTGGGGTGGGAGGGCAGTGAAGTCTAAGGGCAGTGGTGGTGGCAGCAGCAACAGCCTTCAGCCTTACAGCAGGGGGCCAGCAGCAAGACTCCAAGCCTGGGACAGTCCACCTTCCAGGCCCCACCCTTCCACAAGCCAGCAGCCCCCTAGCCAAGTAGTTGGTGTAGCTCAGCAAGGCCCCAGCCATCAACCCCACCCTCAGCACAAATCACCGGGGAGGCCTTGACCCCATTGCTTTTGTTGTGTTTGTCCCTGAAGAGGACCATGACAACAGGGAAATGATGACATGACTTGCAGTTGACCTTGATTTGAGTGAGGGAGGGCTGGGCAAGGTCACCAGCCTCACTTCCTCCTCCAGAGCCATCTGGGTCCAGCGGCCAGGTATTCATCAGGATGAGTGGAGATGGCCCAGGATGCAATGGGAAAAGGGTAAGGCCTTTTCAAGTGAAGCAGCGCCCATTTAGTACCTTGACTCATTTCTTTAAGAGACCCCATTGCTGACCAGTAGTGAAGCCCCTCTCTGAGGCTAGCCAACTGTGAGACCCCTCACCAGGGGCCTATCAGTAGAGAGACCCTGTTTCCATAGCAACCCAGCAGCAGGGCCCCACCCTTCAGGCTGATCAGCCACAAAATTACTTCTCCAGTCTTCTAGCAAAAAAAAGCTCTGTTTCCATAGCAACCCAGCAACAGAGCCCCACCCTGGGACAGACCAGGAACAAGATCTCTCTGCTAGGGCCAGAAAGTGTTAGGGTTAAAAAAAAAAGCTTAGAAAATCCTAGAGAATCAACTAAAAAACTATTTGAAATTATTAATAACATTAGTAAAATTGCAGGATACAAAATAAACTCACATAAATCATCATCATTTCTATATATTACCATTAAAGTCCAGCAGCAAGAGATAGAAAAAGAAATTCCATTTAAAATGAGCATAGACAATATAAAATACTCAGAAATCTACCTGCTAAGACAAACCCAGGAACTATATGAACACAACTATAAAAAACTTTTCACGCAAATAAAATAAGATCCAAACAATTGAAAAAAAAATATTAATTGCTCATGGGTAGGCTGAGCCAACATAATAAAATAACAATTCTACCTAAATTAATGCATTTATTCAGTGCCATACCTATCAAACGATAAAAAATTTTTATTTTATACAGCTAGGAAAAAAATAATAAAATTTATCTGGAAGAACGAAAGCTCGAGGATATCAAGGGAATCAATGAAAAAAAATGTGAAAGAAGGTGGTCTAGCCATACCAGATTTCAAATTGTATAATAAAATGGTAATTATCAAAACAATCTGGTACTGGCTAAGAAATAGAGTGGTGGATCAGTGGAATAGATTAGATATAAATCACATTATAGTAAATGACCATAGAAATCTAGTATACAATAAACTCAAATATCCAAGCTTTTGGAACAAAAACTCATTATTTGACAGAAACTGCTGGGAAAACTGGAAAACAATAGCACATAAAATAGGCATAGACCTCCCACCATGTACCAAGACAAAAAAGGGTGCATGCCTTCCTTAGACATAAAGGGTGATACCATAATCAAATTGAAAGACCAAGGAATAAATTTAACCCTCAGATCTATGGGGAGAGGAAGAATTCATGACCAAAGAATCAAGAGAGCATGTTAAAATGTAAGATAATTTTGATTACATTAAATTTGGGTATTTTAAAAGGGCTATAAAACTGTGTACACCCTTTGATCCAGTAATACCACTGCTAGGTCTATATCCCAAAGGTATCCAAAAAAAAGAGAAAGGATCTATTTGTACAAAAATATTTATAGCAGCTCTTTTTGTGGTGGCTAAGAATTGGAAAGCAAAGAGATGCCCATGAATTGGGTAATGGCTAAACAAGCTGAAGAATATGATTGTGATGGAATGTTATTGTGCTATAAGAAATGACAAACAGGATGATTTCAGAAAAACTTGGAAAGACTTGCAAGAACTGATGTGTAGTGAAGTGAACAGGACCAAGAGAAGTTGTACACAGTAACAGCAATATTGTACAATGATCAACTGTGAATGACTTTGCTATTCTCAGCAATACAATGATCCAAGACAATCCCTTGGGACTAATAATGAAGCACGCTATCTGCCTCCAGAGAAAGAACTGATATTGACTGAATACAGACTGAAGCAGGTTTTTTCTTTCTTTCTTTCTTTCTTTCTTTCTTTCTTTCTTTCTTTCTTTCTTTCTTTCTTTCTTTCTTTCTCTCTTTCTCTCTTTCTCTCTTTTTCTTTCCTTCTTTCATTTTTTCAAGTCTTCTTGTACAAAATGACTAATATGGAAATGTTTTGCATAACTGCACATATATAACCTGTATCTGATTGCTTACAATCGCAGGGAAGGGGAAGGGGAAGGGGAAGGAATGAAAGAGGGATAGAATGTGTAACTCAAAACTTTAAACAAAAATTTTAAAAAACAGGAAAAGAAGAAGGGATCCATGAGCTTTCCCAGAATAGTGGCCAAAGGGACCCATGATAAATAAAAAAGGTTGAGAACTCTAGGATTTGGGGAAAGGTGAGATAAGATTCAGGCAAGATTGAGGATGTAGTGGATAGAGCAATGAATTTGAAATTAGAAATAGTTCAAATACTAGTTCTGACAGTTACTTCTTATGGGCAAGAATTTGCCCCCTAGAATAGCTAGCATTTCTATAGTGCATCAAGGTTTGCAAAGTGCTTTACAAATATTATCTCATTTGGTCCTCAAAACAACTCTGAGGTAGGTTCCCCCACCCCCATTTTATTACCCCATTTTATAGCCAAGGCAGGCAGAGGTTAAGTGACTTGCCCAGGGTCATCCAGCTAGCAGATTTGAACTGAAGTGTTCCTTTGGGTCACCTAGCTGCCTAACAAGTCACTTGACATTCTCAGGGTCTTAGTTTCCTCATCTGTAAAATGGGAGGGTTGGATTGGATGATCTCTGAGGGCTCTTACAATTCCAGGTCTAGGATCTGGTGATTCCACAGACTAAAATCCTACAGACAGAGCTGGCCCAGATGGTTTGGGAAGCTTTCTGGAATGAGATTCTGAAGACAAAGGGAAACATTACTGATCAGGAAAGAGGTGAGTTTCCTGAAGAGACGAGATCAAGTGGGAAAATATACATGAAATGCTTTGCAAACCTTAAGTTATTAAACAAATGTGGATACAGGTAGAACTCATTAACCAACTGTATTGTGAATGGGACATAAAATCATTCCTGCCCATTCATAGGCCTCAGGTGGAGCCCATTAAGGAAAACTTGCTTAGGGGAGGCTTGCTTGCAGGAAGGCTTTCACACCTTTTGTCAATTTCTAATTAGGCCCTGAGTCAGGAGGGTTGTGATACCTCCTGGCTCTGAGACATACATACATACATACATACATATATACATACATATATATATACATATATATACATACATACATATATATATATATATATATATATATATATGATCTTGTGATTACCTCATCAAGATTCTGAGTGGTCCTGTGTTCAGAGCTCCCTGACTGCTCAGATGTAAAGGCTCTCTTGATCCATATATGTAAAGTATATAGCAATATTGTTTTGATCCACTCAGTCAGAGCCCTATTAGTCTTTATTTCTCTGCTTGTATTTTCTCTGAAGTTCAGGGTGCTGATTTTTCCCCTGAACTAGTGAATGTAGTTAAAAAAAGAAAAAGGATTGTTGACCCCTCAAACAGCTGTCTTTCTTAGTAAAGCAGATCTAAGAACCTGTACTAGCAGCTATCCTGGGTATACCAGTGTGGTTGCTGCTATAATAACTTAGGTTTTTAAAAATCCACATATAGGTACTGGTAGCTAAGACATAATACCAAGGAATACAAAAGCCTAGAATAGTCTTATTTATGAGTGTTAGCAATGTCGGAGCTCAGAATGAGCTGAGAGTCCTGAAGAATAGCAAGAATGGCATAAAGGGTTTAAAAAATCCCATATCTTGGGAAAAAGAGGAGGCTCAAATAAGGGGTAAGATCCTTGCCTGGGTATATGGGATGATGATTACTGATGTTGGGGAGAAGGCAGAACTACTCAACTCCTCAACAGAAAACTTCTGTTTTCTGTGCCAAGGAGAACAATAAACATTGTTCTGGATAGGATGGACAAATGGCTGAAACAAGATAATTGGGGAAATGGTAAGAGAGCACCTAGATGCTTTAAATCCATTCAAGTGACCGGATTCAGACAAACTACATCCCATGATACTGAAAGAACTAGTCAGTGTGATTGCCAAGCTGTTTGAAAGATCACAGGATGTGGGACAGGTGTCCTAAACTTAACAAGGATTATTTGCCTGTTTTTTTTTTTCCTAATAGGAGATTGGAGACTGGAATGCTAGGCTAGAGGTGTCAAATATCGACCACAAGCAGTTTGATCCAAAGTAAAATGTAATTAGGAATTTTTTAACAGAAGAAATAAAAAATGCAATAAAATGTAGCTAAGAATCTCATTTTAAAGCTAAGTTAATATACAGCTGCACTAATCCTTTTGTGTGGATCAGCGGGCACCGTTTATATCTGCATTAACATGACTTCTGGGCTGTTTGAGCTTAATTTCGCTTCCAGACAAAACTTTGGGATGTTCTATTAATAGAAGGACCGGAATTTGAGAGTGGCTCGAGGGCTGAAGCTGCCTCCATGGACACGGTGGACTTTTTTAATCTCTGAGGCAAAGCAAATAGAGATAATGAAAATTTTTATCTCAAAATAAAATCTTAGCATCCACTTGGGATTATTTGTGTTTTAAGTATATTTGCCCAGATAGAAGTTATAGGAATTATAGTAAAATTATTTTTTAAAAATGTCTGCGTCAGTTGGCATGCTTGACACTTTTAGTGAATTACAGAATCTAGAGAAGGAATCGGGGACGAAGAGCCCTTGTGACTTCATCCTGAACACACCACATCAGATGAACTTAATCTCTTTTGACAAGTTTCCTAGATGGGTAGACCAAGGGATGGGGAAGGTAGAGTTGACTTCGCTTTTGGCAAAGCATTTGAGAAAGTTTGTCAGGTTGCTCTTGGGCCCAAGATAGAGAGATTAGGAGTGCTGTTAGCAGTCTTCAAAATTGGGTGAATGATGAGACACGGAGCAATCCTTACTGGATCAAGGTCTGCTTGGAGGGGTAGCATCACAGTAAGAGGCTGTCCTCGGGCTGGGCGGCTGAACATTTGTCACCTATGTCTGGATAAGCTTATCAAATTTCCATGTGACATAAAACAGCCAAGGACAGCCAACCTAAGTCAGGCAAAAACATCTTGAAAGCCTGGAATGATAGGGGTAAATTTAATATGAAGATGAAATTAAGGTTATGGCACATTTATTTATTTACATACAGCTTTAAAGCCTGCAAAAAGGTTTGGATCCATTATCTCACTAGAGACTTAGAACAGTTCTTTGAGGTAGGTTGTATCAGAATTATTATCCCATCTTATAGGAGACTGAGGCTGAGAGAGGTTTAAGGGACTTGTTGATGGTGTCTGGTTAGGTGGTGCAGTGGATAGCATGCAGGTCTTGAAGTCAGGGAGACCTGAGTTCACATTCTGTCTTAGACACCAGCAAGTTGAAAAAAATCCAAAACAAAACCCTGTCTGCCTCAGTTTTCTCAACTGTAAAATGGTGATAATAATAACACCTACCTCATATGTGTTCACTTAGCACTGTCCCTGGTGCAAAACAAATACTTAGTAAATGCTGGTTCCTGGCCCCCCACCACTCAATGGTGTCACAAGTATTAAGTGTTGGAATTCGGATTTGAATCTACATCTTCCTGATTCCAAGTTTAATGCTCAGCCCACAGTGCCAGGCTAAGAAAAGTCCTATACTTGGTTCAAAAGAGTAACTGCTCATGTACAACACAATTGCTTAAATGAAAACGATCTGGGGGTCTTAGTGGACTGCAACAGTATTATGACTCAACAGTGTGATATGATAGCCAAAGGAAATAATCAAATGGGGTCTCAGGCTTTATTAATAATAAAAGGAGAGGTTGAGAATGAGGGAGGCAATTGTCCCACTGTACTTTACTTCAGTCATTTGGCATCTGTAGTATTTTGTGAAGTTTGGGATGAGTCATTTTAGGAGGAGATGGTGGAGAGTGACCAGATGGACAAAGGGACTCAGGGTCTTGTTGTATGATGATCGATTGGAAGGACTTGGGATGTTTGGCTTGTAAAAAGAAGATTGGGGGTGAGGGTGGTAGTGGCAGGGTGGACCTGCTGCCTGCCTTCAAGTATTTCAAGGGTTGTCATGTGGCAGAGGGATTACATTTGTTCTGCTTGGCCCTTGAGGATGGAACTAGGAGAAAGGGGTGGGTGCAAAATGTAGGCTTTGGGCTAATATAGGGAGAAATATTAAGATTTAAAGCAGTTTGGCAGTGGAAAGAAAAGGTCTGCTGTGGGAGGTGGTGAGCTCCTCTTCACCAGAGCTCACAGCATCTGAGATCTTGAGTCAGAGGGGGCTTCTAAGGGATCTGGTCCAACCTCTTCAACGAACAGAATACAAAGAGCCAGAAGGGTCCTGGCTGTCATCTAGTCCTGTCCTTTCCCGCTCCTTCTATGTATGAAGCACCTGAGACCCAGAGAGGGCCAATGACTTACCTTAGATCATGTAGAGAATCTCTAGCAGGGTCAGGATTTGAACCTGGGTCTTCTGAGCCCAAATCCAGGGTGCTTCTCCCTTATACAAGTACTATTATCTCTATTTTACAATTGGGAAAACTGAAGCATGTACAGAAGTGATTTCAGCAAGGCCGCATAGTAAATTGCAGCCCCAGGTCATCAGAGTTCCAGTTCAGGGGTTCTTTTCAAGAAGTTCCCCAGGTGACAGTGAGGAAGGAGCCTTGCTTGTTGCGTCTCACATTCACAGAACCTGAGTCTTTCAATTTGCAAACAACAAAGGTAGAAGTTTAGGCCATTCAGTACCATGGAAAGAGCTGATTGTTGATTGATCCTCTGATTGGCTTTGGAGTCAGAAGCCTAGGGTTTGAATCTCAGCCTGAGCAGGATATGTAACATCTCTGGGTCTCAGTTTCCTCATTTGTAAAATTGAGGAAGGGCAGTAGGACTGGATGGCAGCAGACCTGGCCGCAGGGTTCGGGGTAGATCTCAGTCCAGGCCTCACTTGCTCCTGTGTACTGCCCCCCTACTCCCAGTAAACATTAACCAAGGAATGTTCCTTGCCTAAGGGTGGGGGTGGGGGTGGGGGGTTCATGGCACGCGCCATGTCCAGCCCACCTCCAGCCCTCTTTGTCTCTAGGGCAGAAGGGCAGGAGGGAAGGACACGGAATGGGGAGCAGGTGGAATGTGGTGAGCCTCAGGGGGTGGCAATTACCCAGGTTAACATGTGTTGAGACATTTAGAGGTAATAATATCTCTGCTCTAAGGCCCCTCCCAGCTCTGACATTCTCTGTCCTAAGGTCTGTTTCAGCTCTGACATTCCATGTTCTAAGGTCTGTCCCAGCTCTAAATCCTACGATGCCAATGAACACTACTTTCCCATCTAAGACTGAGATGCCCAAGAGCAGAAGAAGCTGCTCTAGTTCCCCATCCCTAGAGGATGAACAACCACAATGGTCTGCCCAGTTGACCTTTATGAAATTCTTGTTGAAAGGAATGCAATTTTTGCTCTGGGCAGGGCTGGCCTAGATCCCTCTGCTTGTCCCCTTTAGTTCTGTTGGTCTGTGACTCTGATGGGAGGCCAGGTGGGCAGGTGGTGGCCATGAGTATGGACATCATAAAGAGCCAAGGGGGTCAGCGAGGAAGGGGGGTGTTTGGGAAACATGAGCTCATTCTTCTGTCCCAGAGTATCCTTGATCTTTCACTTATCCAGCACCTTGTAATAATTCACATGTATATAGTGCATTTACAAAGCACGTTTTCTCACAACTCCATGAGGTCTGAGGTGCAAAGATTAATAGCCCCATTTTACCAGGGAGGAAACTAAAGACCAGAGAGGGCCAGAGACTTACCCAAGGTCCCACAACCAATGATTGTCCATCTCAGGATGAGAATAAGTATCAGAAAAGCAGCGTTTAGAGCAGGGGGAGAGAGCTTTTGGTTGAGAGGCTGTGGAAAGGACATTTCTGCTGATCTTGTGAGGATAGAGATTTTTATAGGAGATAAAAAAGGTGGAGTGGGGAGATGATAGTTATTCTAGGCGGAAAGAACAGAGTTTAAATGGAGACTGAAGCAATCTACATGCTCTCTTTCTTTTCCATGTTTGGTTTTGTTTCTTCTTTCCCATTGTTCACTCCATTGTTTACAACCCTTCTATACAACCAGACTAATGTCAAATGTGAAAGTATTTGCAGATCCTGTAGTGGATTGCACGCCGCCATGGGTGGGGGTGGGGGGAAGAGGGGAGAAAAAATGAAACTCAAGGGATTGTGGAACTGAATTTTGTAAACTAGAAGTAAATAAACAAATCAATTTAAAAAAAAGAATAATAACCCCCTCACAGGGTGGGTGTTCTGAGGTTGAAGAGAGATCGTATTTGTAAAGGACTTAGCCCATCACTGGTGCTTGAATGCTTCCTCCTAAAGCTGATCTTCTTAGCCCAAAGTTACGGGGTGGTTTGGTGAGGGGAGCCACGTATTGTCTTGGGGTGATCTTGTAAGCTGGGTTTGGAGAATCTCAGGAGAAGCAGAGAGTGGGTGCCGGGATCCTCTGGTTAGGGGAAGTGGCAGAGCTTTGTCGGATTCTATCCCAAGGTGGGGGGAGCTAGGTCTGAGACAGGAGTCTAGTGGAATCTCTTCAGACAGCTGGTCTGCAGGGAGACAATGTGCAGGTCTCCGAATCAGCTAAAGCACCTTGCCTCCCCTCAATATCTCTGGAACCCAGCATTTTCCCCATGGACTATTTCCCCATCTTACTATTTTGTTTGGTTCTTGCTTGTGTTGCTCCCTAGAAGTTTCTTGCTCCTGTAGGGTAGGGCACAGTGCCCTCTCTGGCTGTGGTGGACAGGGAACTCATTGGACAGGGAGATGGGAGATCTGGGATCTTGCTCTGGTCCAGAAGTTACCTTTCTGTGTCATCTTAAGTAAATCTCCCACTTTCCCTGGGTCTCAGGCTCCAAGTAGATAAAATGATGTTGTTCGGGACTAGGTAATTTCTAAGATGCCTCTCTGATATTCCATGTCCTAGGGTTCCTTCTAGCTTTGACATTTCACATTCTAGCTTCTCTTGCCATGTTGACCTCTGTTTTTAAGTTCTCTTCCAGAACAACAGCCTATGCTCCAACACTGCACGTTCTAAGGCCCTTTCCTGGGCCAGCATTCTGGAACCTAGTCCTTTGTTGCAGGGCCTGTTGTGCTGTGGGGTTCAGGAAGACTTATTAAATTTGACGGAGTTGAATTGGGAGCCCTCAGCAGCTCAGGAAGCCTGGAGAGCTCCTGCTGTCTCTGGTTTCCCTTCCTCCCTCCTCCCTCTGCTTCCCCCTCCCCCTTGCCCAAGGGCAGCAGCTGCCAGGGCTCCCTGGAAGGCCAAGGAACCCCGCCCCAGCACATAAAAGGAGGGGGTGGGGCTGGCCCTGGCAGCCTCCCCTGCCCACAGGCCCATGGGCTGCAGATCGAGCAGGTGGACAACAAGAGCTGCTGGGTGGGCTTCAGAGTGTGGACCCCAGTG
>CM053581.1:406276786-406290383 GCA_028627135.1 Pseudochirops cupreus
GACCATTCCTGCATAAGGTCCTTGGCTCTCATGCCTGCTGGCCTTGGGAGTCTGATTGGTTATTAATTCCTGCTCTTTGGGGAAGACGGGGTTGGTTTGGGACTTTGGGGTACACAAAGACAGAGGGGCTTCCCCATCTGTCCACCTAGCATCCGATGAGGCCTCGTCTCCTGCACGGACTCTCTGGGGTCTCTGTCACCCTCTTCTGTGTGGCACTCTTCTCGGTGAGACACGGGACTCCGGGGCTCAGGGGGCCAGGCCCTGGGGAAAATAGTACCAGGCCTGAGGCCCTGGCACTCACAGAGGTCTACATTGCTGTCAAGACAACCCAGAGCTTCCACAGGTCCCGACTGCAGCTGCTGCTGGACACTTGGATCTCAAGGGCAAGGAAGCAGGTGATTTGAGGGGGGGTTGGAGAGACTTGGGGGAGATCTGCCAGGGGCCTCAGGATCTCTCCTGAGCTGGATCTCTGCACCTGAGGAGCAGCCTGATGGGGCTAACATGGGCAGGGGCTGCAGAGAGACAGAAACCCTATGACAGGAATTAGAGCTATCCCAAAGTGAAATGGACTGGCCTTTGAGAGAGTGGCTCCCCTCTCCCTGAAGACCTTCAAAGAGAGGCTGGAGAAGCATTTGTTGGGGAAGGGCAGCCTGGAGAAGTCTTGGCTCGGGAATAAGAGGATCTGGCTTCAAATCCCTCTTCCCATGCTGCCTGGGTGACCTTGGGCATGTCACCTCCACAAGAATTGACTTTCCTCATCCAGGGTTAGAGTAGGTGGCCTCAAGGTCCCTTCTAGCTCAGGATCTGTGGTCCTCTGAGATTCTGTGATTTTTTTGGTCAAAGCTGTCTCTGCCAGGGACCATCACAGGTAAAGGTTCTCCTCCCCCAGTACCTGGAACTGAGTGGCCAAGAGGTTGGGGGAAGAGAGAGTGAGGCCCTTGAAGGGGTTCCTATTTATCACAGGGTCATAGATCGAGTTGGGGCAGAATCCCAGAATCTCCAGGCTGGAAGAGGCCTGGGGAGAGGTCCTCCTGTCCAGCCTCCACATTATCCCTGATGAACCTTCCTT
Organism: Pseudochirops cupreus; assembly: GCA_028627135.1. Classification (NCBI taxonomy): domain Eukaryota; kingdom Metazoa; phylum Chordata; class Mammalia; order Diprotodontia; family Pseudocheiridae; genus Pseudochirops; species Pseudochirops cupreus. Next base: position 406,277,856 of record CM053581.1, read on the forward strand.
CAGCCTCTGTTTGGACACCTAGAGCAATGGGGGGGGGGGGGTGTCCACAGCCCTCCTGAAACGACTATCCTGCTCCTGGATGGCTCTAATTATCTTGGCCAAACCCACGACGGGAATCTGCTCTGGAAGCCAATTGATGTTTGTCCTTTAGAGGTCAATGACAGTGTCAGTAGGGAGACTGCTATCAACAGTTCCACATTCAGATGTGATAGCTCAGCAAAATAGGATAATCTGAGGTGGTGTTAATTGAGGCAAAGCTTCTAGAAATCAGAAAGTGCTGCTCTGCCTTGAGGGTCATAGGACCACAGGTCTAGAGCTGGAAGGGACCTCAGAGGTTAGCTAGTCCAAAACTCTCTTTTTTATATATGGGGAAACTGAGGCACGGGGATTTCCTCAAAGACACACAAATTGCAGAATGCTCAGAAAAGATGTTTAGCCTGGAAGCAGCATAGTGCTGGGGAAAGATTGCTGGCTCTGAACTCAAAGATCCTGGGTTCAAATTTAGCCTCTGATATTTACCACCTGTATGGCCTTGGGCAAGTCACAGCAGCTCTGGGCCTCAGCTGCCCCCCTAGTTACAGGAGATAGTTTGAGAGAGTCTTGAAAGTTCCTTCCAATTCTCAATCTTTGATTCTATGAAGTCACTTCCCCTCCCCTGGAGTCAGCTTCATCATGTGTAAAAATAATAAAAAGCTAATATTTATATAGCAATATCTATCTTACAGATGAGGAAGCTAAGGCCGATATAGTTTAAGTGACATAATAATTATAGCCAGCCTTTGCATAACACTTTAAGGACTGCAGAGTGTTTGACAAATATTATCTCATTTGAACCTCACAACGATTTTGGGAGGAGAGAGAGACAGAGAGAGAGAAGAGAGACAGAGATAGAGAGACAGAGAGACAGAGAGAGAGAGACAGAGACAGAGAGACAGACAGAGAGACAGAGAGAAGAGAGAGAAACAGAGAGATGGGGGGCTATTTGATCCCCATTTTATAGTTAAGGAAACTGAGGCAAATAGAGCTTAAGTGCCTTGCTCAGGGTCACACAACTAGTAAGTGTCTGAGGCTGGATTTGAACTCAGATCTTCTTGACTACAAATTGAAGGGTTTGGACTGCTGGCCTCTGGGATTCCATCTCTTGTGATGGGATCCTTCTTTGTTTTTGGGTCTCTCCCTGTATCTGGCCTGGGGGCAGCTGTGCAAGACCCTGGGGAGCAGGGGGAGGGTTTCTGACTTCTCATGGGCTTGGAGCTATCTCTGCTTAGGGGTCTGCCCTCGTCAGTGACTCTTCTCCTCTCCCTCTCCTCCTTGTCCCTCTGTTCCTACCAAATGTCGCCCTTTCTTGAGTCTGTTCTTTTCCCTCCCCATTTGGTTCTTGGTGCTTTGCTTTCTCTCTGGTTAGCTTTTTCTCTATGTCACTTTTCTTCTATGTCTATCTTTCCCTCTCTCCCTTCTTCTCTTTTCCTCCCTTCCTCTCCCCTCTTTCTCTCTCTCTCCCTCTTTCTTCTCTCTCCCTACTTTTACCCCCCTGTCTCTCTCTCTCTCTTCTCTCTCTTTCTTCTCTCTCTCTCTCTCTCTCTCTCTCTCTCTCTCTCTCCCTCTCCCTCTCCCCTCTCTCTCTTCTCTCTGTCTCTTTCTCCTCTCTCTCTTCTCTCTGCCTCTCTCTCTCCTCTCTCTGTCTCTCTTTTCTCTCCCCCTCCCTCCCCTCTCCCCCTTTCCCTTTCTCCCTCTCTCTCTCTCTCTCCCCCTCTCTGTTGACCTGTCTCTTGCTCTGGAACCATCTCTGCCTTCCCCTATTTCTCCGGTCCCATGGCATAATAATCCTGTGAATACAACAACAATGTGTAACCAACCCTCATTTGGATGCTTTGTAGATGAAGATGGGGCTGGATGAAGGGGACAGAGGACAGGGCCTGGAATCAGGGGAATGGGCTCAAACCCTGCTTCTGAAATGTCCCAGCTGTGTGAATGTGGCAGACACTTAAGTGCTCCCTGCCTCCATTTCCTCTCCTTGCTGATGGCCCAAGCAAGTGCGCTGGGGTTATCTCTGGTTTCCACAGTGCTTTGCTGCACACAGTCTCATCCCATCTGTGTTGGTGGCTGCCTTCCTCTGGGCCTCTATCGTTCTCTGGAGGTCTCCATCTCTGGTCATCCCAGGTGGTCCTAATGCCCCCCTGGCCCTGTGACTGTCTCCATCTCTCTCTGGCCCATTCTGTTGGTCTTCCTGACCCTGTGTTTATTTGCCTTTCCTGCTGGTGCCCACTCTCAGGGGCTGCGGCTCACACCACATTGCTTTTGCTTGGCAAGGTCTGGTTATTTCCTCTTCTTCAGGGCCCTAGCTCTTCCGGAGGCCCAGAATAGGCCAGGCTTCCCCCACCCTCACCCCTGACCTTTCACCCCTGCACTCCCCCCTTGGCTACCCAGCTGGGCTCAAGGCCTCAAGACAGCTTCCTGTAGGGACAGCCTGGGCTCCAATGCTAAGGCTGGCTCACAGCTGGAGGGGGACAGGAAGGATCCAGGGGATCTTTCCAATCCTCTGACCATCCTGCTTCCCTGGGACCCCAACTCCTCTTCTCCCCTTCCTTTGCCCCTAAGCGCTGGAGTGGGGGGGCTAGGGAGAACTCTGGAGGAGAACGGGCCCTCCCCCATTCCTTCCCTCTGCCCTTCCTGGTATTTCCAGATGGTGGCCCAGGGTGGACCGGAGGGAGGCATGCTGTCACCTCCTGTGTGAGTTTCCTGTGGGGGTTGTTTCCACAGGGAGACTGTAGGGTAGACACTCTGTTGTATTGAAAGGGGTGGAATCAGGAGGTGTCTGGCTTGTGAGTGTGGTAGGCATGCGTGGATGTGTGTGTATAATGGCAAAAGGACAGTGAAGAATCTACTAGATGGGGGTCCAGAGGAGCTGGGCTGAAATCTGGCCTCTGCTAGGACCTGAGTGACCTCAGCTTACTTGATCTTTCTAGGCCTCAGTTTCCTTCTCTGTAAAAAGGGGGTTACACTACATGACCACTGAGACCCTTCCTTGATATAAAGCCTTTGATTCTAAGCATGTGTGTCAATGCATGAGGGGTCAGGGGACAAGGCTTACTAAGGAAGGAGCTGGAAGGACAATGGGGTTAAAACAGGATTAGAAAGTCTGAGCTGGAGGAGACTTTAGAGCTCATGAAACCCTCCTCACTTTTACAGATGAGGAAACTGAGGGCCAAGGCTATCAAGGGGCTTTCCCAAGCCACACAGGTCACAGGGACCCTCCAAATAGAAGACGCCTCCAAGGGTGTCCAGTTCACCCCCTTGGTTCACAGAGGTTGTGTGAGAGGGGAGATTTGAACTCAGGTCCTCTAGCCCCAGAGTTAGGGCTCCTTCTACTATACCAAGTGCTGAGTAATGCACATAAAATGCTCTGCAAACTTGGAGAAGTGTCAGCTATTCTGGCCTGGCTCAAGGACCTTTGAGGGCCCTTCAAACCCTGAGTTTCTGTGATCTTTGGGGTATGCTAAGCACTTGACAAATACTTTCTAATTCCTTCCTCCATCCATCAATCCTCTGGTCTCCTGGCTCAGGAGAAGTAGTCCCCAGGGCAGCCTTACGACTCCGGCCTGTGTGAGCATCTGGCCCTGTCCTGCCCCGGCACCCTTCCTCGTGCAGGGTTGGGAGGGGGAACGCTGTGGTTAACTCCTCTAAGCTGGTCCTCCCCCGGCCCTGGTCTTGCGTGTTAAGTGGGCAGAGTGGCAGGTGGGGCCATTGTGCGGCAGCTCTGTGCGGGGGCCTCTCTATTGTGGCCGAGGGAGGGGGGCGGTTCCCACCCCTGGTTATTTGCCCTGCCGATCCCGGTCCCCTCCCTCTCCCTTGTGGTGGCGGATGGAGTTGGGCGGGGGCAGCCCCGGTGGGTGGGGAGCCCCACGACCCCTTTCTTTGGAACAGATGTGCCTCTTTTCAATCTATTGAACCACGGGTTGTAGCTTTCCGGCAGCCGTTGGGCATTTTTACAAAGTCTCGTCTGGCCCAGCTCCTCCTCACCCGGAGACAAGGAGAACTCACAAAGATCACGGAAGGGAGGGGCTGGACGGGACCCAGAGGGCGTCGAGCCCGATCAGAAGCTGTTCTGAGTTAGAGCCTGCGGAAAGCTTTCCTCGCGGCAACCCTTGGGAGCGTGTGCCGGCCTCTAGATAAGGACGTTTAGACTCACTCGGGGCAGGGGCAGTGTCCGAACTCAGGTCCCCTGTCTCCACCTGCTGGGTTATTTCCCGAGCACTACTGGCTGTAGATTTAGAGCAGGAAACAGCTTTAGAGGCCCCTTTCTCATTGTACAAATGGGGAAACCAAGGCCTAGAGAGATTAAGTGCCTTGCCCCTGGTCACAGAGCCAGGATTCCAGGTTCTCCTGCTCCATATCCACCTCTTTCTATTGGTTTATGGATTTGAAGTGGAAAGGGGTCGGGGTGGGGGTGGGGTGTGTGTCGTGTAGTCCAAGGCACTTATTATATAAATCTTTCCATCCAGAGGGTGGCCCTACAAGAAGCATCAGAAATAGGCCTGGAACCCAGGTCCAATGGCTCTCACCCAAAGCTTCCCTTCCTGACTCAGCCCCGTAGGGCAGCCCCTGTGCCCCAGTCAGAGCGTTTGGCAGGCTTCAGGGCTTCAGATGATGGGAGTTAGATCTGGAAGGGAAGAAAGGGAAAACAGGCTAATCCCATTTCCAGAAGATAGACCTTCAAATACTTGAACACGACTATCTACCTCTCCACAGAATGAGATAGCATATGTAAAGTGTTTTGTAAACCTTAAAGTCTTTCGTAAATGGGAGCTATAATGGTTAAACGTATGATTCTATGATCCTGCACCCTGGGGGAGGATAAGGCTCTGGTGGGATGAGTTACTGTTCCAAGGGTTACAGAGACCCTCCAGAAAGGATAGAACAAAGGACTGAGGCATGGGCAGTGCGTTTCTTTGTGTGGTAGTGGGGAGGGGGCTGAGGAAGAGTGGTGTGTGTGTGTGTGTGTGTGTGTGTGTGTGTGTGTGTGTGGTGTTCGGGTGTGCATGAAACTGGAGCCAAATCCATTTCCCAGGGGGTCAGACTTAAACAGAATGAATTAACCAGGAAATCAGCAGGGAAGATGAGAATGGGGGGGGGGGGGCATCAAATGCAAAGCTGTGGAAGAGAAGAAAAAGATAGGAGACGATCCTGCTGGAAAGCTGCCTGCTGAGCCTCCCTCCCCCGCCCCCCAGGCACTCACACCCCAGCCTAGCTGGATGGCCCCGAAGGATGTAGGGAGCTGGACTTAGGTGTCTGTACCGGTGTATCAGGGGATGCCTGTGATACTGAGAAAGCTGTTACTGTAAAGGGTGTGTCTGTGTGGGAGACTGGACACAAAGTGTGTGGGTGTGTGTGTGTGTGTGTGTGTGTGTGTGTGTGTGTGTGACAAAGAGACTGAGGAGACAGAGAGGGAGAGAAACAGACAGAGACAGAGAGAGAGGGAGATGGAGAGACAGAGAGAGGGAGGGAGGGGGAGAGAGCAGAAAGAGGGTGATGGAGGGAGATAGAGACAGATACAGAGAGACAGAGACAGAGAGAGAAAAAGGGAAGGAGGGAGAGCGGGAGTGAGTGAGAAAGACAGAGAGACATACACAGAGACACTGAAAGACAGAGAGAGAGGGGGAGGGAGAGAGAGAGAGAGAGAGAGATGGGGAAAGGGAGAGTAAGGGACTTCTGAGGCTGCTTCTCTCTGTGAGGAGAGCAGGGCATTGTAGGTGACAGAGAACTATGAAGATGTGGGTTCGAGTCCCGTTCTGATCCATATGAAATACGGGTAGTATGTAATACCCACACGTGATAACAGCACTTGTATGACGCTTCAAGTTTTCAAAGCACTTTATAAATAATGTCTCATTTGATCCTCACAACAAATCTATTATTACCTCCATGTTACAAATGAGGAAACTGAGGCAAAGAGGGTTAAGTGACTTGCCCAGGGCCACGCAGCTAGCAAGTGCCTGAAGAAGAGTTTGAACTCAGATCTTCTTGACTTCCAGTGCAGCTCTCTGCTGTATGGGCTGTGTAACTCTGGGCCAAGGCACAACCTCTCTGTGCTAGATGGCTCTCGGAATCTATCAATTGCAAATATGATGCTAGCCCTCATTGGCAGGGAGTTTGCTCACCTGGCATTCTCTACACCAAGGAAATCACAGGTCCTGTTCCTGTTTTTCTGTTATGTTGATACATGTTGATATAAATAGCAGTTGTCTGAGGCAGCTAGGTGGTAGGTAGGATGCTGGGTCTGGTGTCAAGAAGACCTGAGTTTGAATCCAGTATTGGATGCTATGTGACCCCGGGAGGTGGTTTAACTGTTTTCTGCCTCAGTTTCCTCAACTGAAAATGGAGATCCTACAGTTCCAAAGGACTTATGATGAAAAATGCTCTTTAACTCCAGAGAAAGGCCTGATGGAGTCTGAATGCAGACTGAAGCTAACTATTTTCACTTTACTTTTTTTCTTATTTTCCCCTTTTGGTCTGTTTCTTCTTTCACAACATGACTGATGTAGAAATATGTTTTATATGATTACACATATATAACCTATATCAAATTGTTCACTGTCTTAGGGAGGGGTGAGGAGAGGGAAGGGGGGAGAAAATTTGAAGCTCAAAATAAAAAAAATTAATGTTAAAATTTGTTTTATATGTAATTGGAAAAAATTGAAAAGAAAATGAGGATCATAATAGCCCCCTACTTCCCAGAGCTATTGGGAGGATCACTTGAGATAATATCTGTAAACCCCCAGTGCCTGGCACACCATAGGCCCTACATAAATGCTGACTCCCTTTCCTCCTTCCGTCTCTGTGTAAAAGGACTTAGTTGTTTTTAGCTAGAGAGGCCACTATTAGTCTGTAATGGTCAGCCTAATACTGGCCCCTCACCTAGGGGCTATCACCCAGTAACCCCTTGTTCCTTTCTGGTTTTCCCCTGTAGACCTACATCTTCAGTGATGGAGAGGACCAGGCCCTCCGCGAGAGACTAGGTAACACGTCCCCTTCCCTTCTCAGGACTGGGACACCCTTCCCATGGGACTGAGAGCTACAACGGACCGGAGAGTTTAATCTAATTCAATGATGAAGGGGACCTACATGACTTTGCCCAAGTCATGTAGGTAATAAGTAGCAATCAGGATTGGAACCCAGGTCATCTGACTTTAGATACACTGATGGCTTCTTCCTCTGTGCTCTGCTGCCTCCTGGCCCTGTGGTCCCTGAGATGGATACATGGGAATTCTTGGGGTGATCTGAGACACAGCACTTGGGAAAGAGCAGGCAGTGGGATGGGAATGTCTCCTGTCCTCTCTTGGCTCATTTTCCTCAACTGTCAAATGGGATATAATAACACCTACTTCCCTGAATTGTGAGGATCAAATGAGATAATATTTTAGAGCCCTGAGTGCCATGACTGGCATATAGTAAGTGCTGTATAAATACTTATCCTTTTCCCTTTCCCTTGTCTCTGTGTAAAAGGACAGATTTATCTAGCAAAGAGTCCAGGATGTGTCTTTAATGGTCATAAGTGAGGAGATGTCCCCAGGGAAATCTCATTTTCTCCCCAAAGTTAGTCATTAGCTTTGCCCTGGGACTGTTTTGAGGGGTGAACATCCCCTTCGGGAAAGAGGAAGACTCTCCTTTGGTACGTGAATTTCCCTTCACACGGGACAGGGCCGACCTCTCTGAGGGACAGCTGTGAGTGGCAGGGATGCTGACCTAGGGAGCAGAAGGAGAGTGGGGAGAGGCAGAAGGGGTGGGTAGGGTGTTAAGATGAAAAGATAAGCCAGAAAATTTAGATGTGAGTCTCAACTCTGCTACTAATAAGATAGAGGATCTTGGGAAAGTTAGTTTCTAAGTCTCAGTTTTGCTGATGTGGAAAAGGAGACAATTGCACTAGATAATTTTTAAGGCCCCTCCCAGCTCTGACATCCCCTGTTCTAAAGTCCCTTCCTTAAAAGACTGGCCTTGGAGTCAAGAAAACCTAGGTTCAAAAACTAACTGTCTGACCGGAGACAAGTCACTTTACCTCCTGGAATCCCAGTAAATGATGAATTGTTGAGTTCCACAGGTGGAGGAAGTTTCCCCATCAGGAGTTCCCCACACTGATAAATTCATGGCTCCCAGGCCCAGAACAAGCTACCTCCCCATTCTGCCTTTCTGTGAGTCAGAATAACATTCTACCTCCTGATCAGAGGAATGAATCCCATTCTCTTAGCCCCTGACCCCTAAATTTCAAGGGAGGTTAGACTGTTGAAACACAGACCTGGCAAGGAGGAAGGGAGCAAAGGAATGGAGAGCTCCCATTTCACTGATTCTCCTGTCTTCTCTCTAGGGCCTCATCTAGTGGTCACTAACTGTTCTGCTGAGCACAGCCACCCAGCCCTGTCCTGCAAGATGGCGGCAGAGTTTGATGCCTTCCTGGCCAGTGGGCTGAGGTCAGTAGGTTTGGGTGGTGTCCGGCAGGGCCCTGCATCAAGTGAGGTGGGTATGGTCATGAACTCTGGGCATTCTTAGATGATATTAGTTTTAGCTGTGGCTGAATGGTTTTAGCTTCTGTCAGAAGAATGGGAACTTCTTGAGATCAGGGACCCTATACGTCTTCACTCTCTTCTCTTACCTAGCATGAGCACGTGGCTGGATGCATAGTAGGTAGCTTACTGACTATCAATCAACAAGTATTTATTAGATCCCTACTGTGTACCAGGCATGGGGCTACTAAGACAAAGAATGAAACAGACCCTGCCCTCAAGAAGCTTACATTTTATTAGGGGAGAAAACCTGTAAATAAATAAACACATATAATGTGTGGATAAGATGTGTATGTAGTACATTTGATGGGGAGAGTGAAGGCATAAGCTGTTGGGAGGGGATCAAGAAAGGCTTCTTGAAGGAGAAGATGGTACTGGACCAGTTTTGAGTGACCCAAGGGCTTCTGGGAAGTAGAGGTGAGCTGGGAGTGTAGAGAGGTCTCGGTGAATTGGTCTTTGGTGCCCTTCCTCCTCAGTCTGCAAGCCCTTCTTCATCTGCCTTCGTGTTACCCCTCCCCTTCTGACACAGGTCACCTTTTTCTTGGTGTTCTCTTTCTTTGTGGGCATTTAGATAATTGGATTGTAGATTTAGAGCTGGAAAGGACAGTAGAGGGTGTCAGATCCAACCCTCTCTTTTTTATAAGTTAAATTCTATTTTTTCAATGAACAAATATTTATTGTCTCTCTACCTTCCCTTTCCTGAAAAAAAAAGTAAAAAAGTAAAAAACCAAAACCGTCTTGATAAATATTCCTAGTCAGGTGGAACGAAGTCTCACACTGTTGCTGTTGTTCAGTCATGTCTGATTCTTTGTGACTCCATTTGGGGTTTTTTGGGCAGAAATATTGGAGTGGTTTTGCCATTTCTTCCTCTGGTTCATTTTATAGATAAGGAAACTGTGGCAAATAGGTGAAGTGACTTGCTCAGAGTCACACAGCTAGTAAGTGTCTGAGGCTGGATTTGAACTCAGGAGGATGAGTCTTCCTCACTCCAGGGTCTACACTCAATCCACTGGGTTACCTACCTGGCCTCACATTGCCTTTGCCCCAAAGGCGAGTCTCCTTGTGTATCTGGAGGCATCACCCTTCTGTCAGAAGATGGGTCTCAGGTTTCATTTTTGGTCCTTTGGAATCATAGTTGGCCATTGAGTTGGTCAGAGCTCCTAAGGCTTTCAGAATTGCTCCTCCTGACAGTAAGATTTGTGGGAACTGATAGAAAGTGAAGTGAGCAGAATTTATCCAGTAGCAAAAATATTATAAAGATAATCAATTTTGAAAGACTTAACACCTCTGATTAACATGATGACCAACCACAATTCCAAAGGACTCATGATAAAATATGGTACCTACTTCCAGATGAAGAGTTGATAGATTCAGAGTTTAGACTGAAGCATATATTCTTCCCCTTCCTTCCTTCCTTCCTTCCTTCCTTCCTTCCTTCCTTCCTTCCTTCCCTCCCTCCCTCTTTCTCTTTCTTTCTTTCTTTCTTTCTTTCTTTCTTTCTTTCTTTCTTTCTTTCTTTCTTTCTTTCTTTCTTTCTTCCTTCCTTCCTTCCTTCCTTCCTCCCTTCCTCTCTTCTTCCTTTCTTCTTCTCCTCCTCCTCCTGTCTCTCTCTCATTCCATGGCTAACCCAGGAATTTATTTTGCATGACTACACATATTTTTAATAGGTTTGTTTTTCTTACCTTTTCAATGGGTAAGGAAGGAGAAGGAGGAAGGGAGATCATTTCCAATTGAAAATAAAATAAAACCAAATTTTAAAAGTTTAGTTCCAACCCCCTCATTTTGCAGATGAGGAAATGGAGACTGCGAGTGGTTAAATGACTTGCTCAGGGTCACACAGCTAGTAGCTGCCTGAGGCAGGATTTTGACTCCAGGCTTCCTGACTTTAAGCTTTGCACTCTGTCCACTGATCGGAAGCTTCTCCAGCTCTGTGGAAGCTATATCCTTGGATCCTGAGGGAAAAGATATGAATTTTTAGCCCTGGCTTGCTGGGGAAGCACTTAAGTATTGCAGTGGATAGAATTCTGGCCCTAGTTAGGAAGATCTGAGTTTAAATCCCATCTCAGACATTTACTAGCTGTATGACCCTGAGCAAATCACTTGACCCCCCTTTGCCTCAGTTTCCTCAACTGTAAAATAGGAATAATAGCAGGCCCTCCCTCCAAGGGTTGTTACAGTTCTAAAAATCACTTAGGACAGTGGCTGACGAATAGTAGGTGCTTGAAGAATGGATACTAGCTAATTGTTACTAAGGCAAGTGACCTCCTCGCTGGGCCACACTTCCCTAATCTAGAACCTGTTGGGGTTAGACTAGGTTGCCTGGATGTTTCCTTTCTGCTTGGACATTCCAGCATTCTGTGCTTCTAGTCTGATAAGTAAGGTAGACCATACACACATTAGCAATGCATAGAGAAGAGTTACTCAAGTGAACTGGGGTGGTCAGGGAGGCCTTCTCAGGGGAGGAGGCTTCTAAGCTTGGTTGTGAAGGATGAATAGAATTTCTTTGAAAAGGAAGCTGGTCTTGGGAAGGGAAGACTCTTCTCTTTCTAATTTCTAGCTGTTATCGATTGTTCACAGCTCAGTGTGAATTCATTTAATTAGACAGCTTTCCTCTTGACTGTTGCCTGGGAGCCTCCACACTGAAGGAATGGAATGAGTTGGGATGGGGAAGCATTTATGAGGCCCTTACTTTGTGCCAAGCCCTGTGTTAAGTGACAGGGCTACAAATCAGAAAGGGAGATGGCCCCTGCTCTCAGAGAGCTTACACTCTAATTAGGAGAAATGACACACTCAGGAAACAGAGATTTGGGAAGGGGAATATTGCCCATTTACTTTTAAAAATCGTACTTCCCTTGAAGCATCCCTGAGCTACTATTAATGCTGTTGATTCCATTTGGCCTGGGGGGAAACTGAGACAGATAGTTCAGTGACTTTCCTAAGTCCATAACCAAAAAGTATCAGACACTGAATTCAAACCCAAATTTTCTCATCCCTCTTTCCCACACCACACACCTAGGTGGTTGTAGCGGCAACCACACTGGCACCCCCAGGATAGCTGCTAGCACAGGTTCTTAGATCCACTTTACTGGGAAAGATAGTTGTTTAAGGGGTCAACAATATTTTTTAATTACATTCACTCATTCAGAGGGAAAATCAGCACCCTGAACTTCAGAGAAAATACAAGCAGAGAAATAAAGACCAACAGACAGGGCTCTGACTGCCTGAATCAACTCTACACACATCCCTGGATCGAGAGAGCCTTTACATGTGAGCAGTCAGAGAGCTCTGAACGTAAGGCCACTCAGAATCTCAACCAGGGAATCACAAGATCCTTCTCATGATCTCAAGATCACTTCTCAAGTGAGCCCTCAAACCAAAATACAAACTCAGAGTATATGTAAGTCTCAGAGCCAGGAGGCATCACAACTCTCATGACTCAGTGCCTAATTAGATATTAGCAAAAGATGTGAAAGCATGTGAAAGCAAACCTCCCCTCAGCAAGTTTCCCTTAATGGGCTCCACCTGAGGCCTATTAATGGACAGGGAAATCTTATATGCCATTAATATTATACTGGTGCAGTGGATAGAGCAGATAGAAAACCCAAATTCTATTCTGCGTCAGATTCTAGCTGTCGTTCTGGCCAAGACATTTTCCTTGCTCAGAGTCAGTTACTTCTTGTCTGTAAAATGGAGGGGGCAGGATTTGGGTATGATGCAAAGGAATTTGGGGCACTGGTTGGTGCCAGGTGACCAGAGAGCAGAATGAAAAAGGCCATTAATTCTCAGTGGAATTCCCTTCCATTCCCCTCCCCTTCCCTTTCCTTCCCCTCCTTTCCCCTCCCCCTCCTTTCCCTTCCTTTCCCTTCTCTTCCCTTCCCTTCTCTTCACTTCCCTTCCCTTCCCCTCCCTTCCCCTCCCTTCCCTTCCCTTCCCTTCCCTTCCCTTCCCTTCCCTTCCCTTCCCTTCCCTTCCC
>CM053581.1:406290883-406305883 GCA_028627135.1 Pseudochirops cupreus
CCTTCCCCTCCCTTCCCTTCCCTTTCCTTCCCTTCCCTTCCCTTCCCTTCCTTTCCTTCTTCTCCTTTCTTTTATTTTCTTTTTTCCCTTTCTTTCTTTTTCACCACATCACCCTGTTGACTCATGTGAAGGTTGTGGTCCACTAAGTCACTCAGCTCTTTTTCAGACAAATTGCCATCTAGCCAGTTAACACCTTACCTCAATTCTCAGTTATCATCCTCTCCATCTCATCTAAGAGGTTCTATCACTACCTTGGTGGCTTTTCTTGTTGAGTTGCTGTGAGACTAGAAGGATGGGGGACTCCAGATTCTGCCCAAGAGCCTACCTGGAAGTTTACTGTATCTGTCTCTTTCCCCAGTTGGTTCTGCCACTTGGATGATGACAATTACCTGAACCCAGAGGCCCTGCTGATGCTCCTGTCCTCCTTCTCACCCACCTGGGATGTGTATGTTGGAAAACCGAGTCTGAACAGGCCCATCAAGGCTTCAGAGCCAATGCCCAACAACCAGATGGTTAGTGCTGCCCCTACTGGCTATGTTGGCTGGAAGTTCTCAGGGGAGGAGAGAGGGAAGAGAGGGAGACAAAGACGACTTTGAATGGGCACTTAGTGACCATAAGCATTGTAAAATGAGCAATATCTCTGGGATCAGAGGACCTGATTTCGAATGTTGCTTCTGGTCCATGTCGCCTTGTAATTTTGGGCAAGTTACTTAACCTCTGTGTTTCTCATCTATAGATTGAAGAGGTTGACTGGATCTCCTCTGAGCTCCATTCCAGCTCCAGAGCTCAGATCCCTCATTTTACACATAAGGAAAATAAGGCCCAGGGAGATGAAGTGATTTTTCTCCTCATGGAACAATGAATAGAGGGATAGATTTAGAATCAGGGACTTGGGTTCAAATCTTGCCTAAGACATTTACTAGTTCCATGACCGTGCGGAAGTTCCTTTCCAAGGCAGCTGGTAGCACAGTGGATAGACTACTAGACCTGGAGTCAGGAAGTCCTGAGTTCAGATCTGGCCTGAGACACTTACTAGCTGTGTGACCTAGAGCAAGCCACTTATCCTCTGTTTGCCTCAGTTTTCTCATCTGTAAAATGGGGATCATAATAGCACCTTCCTCAAAGAGTTGTTGTGAGGTTAAATGAGATATTTGTAAAATGCTTAGTAAAATATTTGGCATATGGTAGGTACTGTTGTTGTTTTGTTGAGTAATTGCATCCAACTCTTCATGACCCCATTTGGGGTTTTCTTGGCAGAGACACTGGAGTGGTTTGCCATTCCATTCTCTAGCTTATTTGATAGTTGAGGAAACTGAGGCCCACAGCTAGGAAATGCCTGAGGCTAGATTTGAATTCAAGCCCTCTTGATTCCAGGACCAACACTATATCCTCTTTGACTCCTAGCTGTCCAGTAGGTGCTGCATAAATGCTTACTCCCTTCCCTTGCTTTAATGAAGCCTTCCCTCTCTGACCCTCAGTTTCTTCACCTGTAAAAGGTGAGAACTACATCACATAGTTATTGTGAAGATTAGATGAGGCAGTCTCTGTGTGTGTATGTGTGCACGTGTGTGTATGTGTGCACGTGTGTGTATGTAAAAGACTTTGTAAACATCAAAGTGTTGTAAGCATGCAAGCTACTCCTATTATCATCATCTTAGTCTCACCTTTTTTTTATGAAGTTCAAATATAAATCATTCAAGGACAAGCTGTTAGCCTGCTTCGTTTAATGTTTACTGTAGCCTGGTAGGTAAAGAGGTGATAGAGAAGCCAGGAAGATCTAGTTTCAGTTTCACCTCTGATTCACGGTGGTTGTGTAACCTTGGGCAAATCACTTAACCACTGAGTGCTGTAAGACTTTAGGTGACAGAGGAGGAGCCAGCCTGCATTGTTAGAGGATTTCCCTCACTTGGGAGTTCCCTATATCAATGAAATCACAGGTCCAGTTCCCATCCCTGTTGAATGTTTTGTGGATGATGGTGTTTAAATAAAATAGTTGACTTTTATAAATGTATTCAAGTGTTGGAATGTAAGCTCATCCTTTATAGACTCTCTATGGGATATCCTTGGGACAGGTCTGAGAGTTCTGCTCCCAGATGCTTAAGATTTCCTCCGCTAGGTCTCTATATTTTGAAAGCTTTTCATTCCACATAGGCTGGAGATTATGAGTCTTTGGTGTGTGACATGTATTAAAATTGCCCTCGAAATTTTATGGATCAATGTTACATCTGGGCAACTGGGGTCAGTTCTGTCTGTCATGATGCTCTGGGTTCAGTGTAGTTTATGACTTGAATCCTCAAAGATAGTTAGGGGCAAAGAGTGTATTTGTTATTGTTATTATCTAAGATTTTACAGCAAGTTAGAGCCAAAGTGGCAAACCTAAAAGATGGCACCAGAAGGAGAAGAGTTTGGCAAATGCAGTGAAAAGAAACCACGAGAGATCAAGAACGTCAGATGCTCTGGGCAAGTCATATGAGGCCAAGGCAGATGAAAAGGGTCATTGGCTTTGTCAGTAAGGAAGTCACCACTGATTCTGGGAGGAGCAGTGGCAGTTGATTGGTGGGGATGGAAGCCAGACTGTGAAGATTTGAGGAATGAGTGGGTGGTGAGGAAGTCAATGGAAGTAGCTAGTGTTGACAGCTCTTTCTAGGATTTTGGCAAGGAAGGGGAGGAGAGAATGAAGGAATGACAAAGCATTTATTAAGCAGATGGTCAAGGTCAAGGAAGCTTAAATTTTTTTCTCCTTTTTTTAGTTTGGGGAAGCCCTGAATATATTTATAGGCTTTGGGGAAAGGAGCCAAGAAGGAGAAGAGATTAAAGATGCCCAAGAGGAGGCGATGATTGATTGAGCAAAGGCAAGGAGTAGAATTGGAGCAAGTGATTAGAGAGAGTCAGCTGGAAAGGACTTTAGAGGTCTTCTAGGCTAACTCTCTTATTTTACAGAACAGGAAATTGAGGCCCAAAGATATTAAGTAACCTGCCAAAAAACCACATAGGTAATTAGTGTCAGAACCAGGATTTGAGATAGCAGGTTGGAGGGTAAACGTGGAATCAGTAGCCTTGGCAAAAGGGATGGCCACCTCATTTTCTTAAAACTTGTGGGAAGGAGAAAAGGATGAATGAGAATATAGAGAGTTTTAGAGACATTGATGGGGGAGTTAAATCAATTTCCCCCTGAATGGCTACAATTTTCTCAGTAAAAAGGTAGGTGAGGTCATCCATTATGAAGGAATGGGGTCAATGTGTAGTAAGTGTTTGTTAGGGAGAGGAACAGAAGACTGGGAAGAATAATTGTGGGAAGTGTGGTGAGGGAATCACCAAGAAATGTCGAAAAGGAAGGCTATATAGCAATGGTGGCCCAGTTGAGAGGAGAATACATGTCTTGATGGTGTCCCTCCTCATTTGGCCAATCTGGAGTAGGAAGGGTAGATTGTAGACAATGGAGGTTGCCAACTGATAGGAGTTTCTTGGGTGGACAAACATTGGAAACTCAAAGGGGCAAGTGATTCAAGGGTGAAGGGGAGGCATTTACACACAGTAGTTGGGTAGGACAGCTAGAGGTCTCAGGATAGGCTTCATGGAGGAGAAGGGAATTCATAGAAGCTGAGTTCTCAGAGTTGGAAATGACTTTCATAGGCTCATAGAATGTCTGAGCTGAAAGGAACCTTTGAGATCATCTAGTCCAATCCTGTCATGCACAGATAAGGAAATTGAGGCCCAGAGGGGCAATGATTTGTTCAAGGTTACACAGCTAGTATCAGAGGTGAGATTTGAATCCAAGGCATCTGATACCAGATCCAATGTTCTTTCCACTATATCATCCTACTGTTTTGGGGGAGACTGGAAGATGAGGCCATTGGGATACTTCTTGTGTTGAGCTATACTCTTGCTCTGGTTGGGGGGATTTGAAGGATCTGGCCATTTCCTAGGGTCCAGAGGGACCCCAGCCAACCCCATTCTTTGCTCTTCTCTCCTTTAGAGGCCAGTGCACTTCTGGTTTGCTACAGGTGGAGCTGGCTTCTGTATCAACCGAAAATTGGCCAGGAAGATGGTGCCATGGGCCAGGTGAGCAGGACCCCCAGGGGATGACTGGTGGGAGTGGCCTGGAGTGCCCAGGTACAAGGGATCTTTGGACATTGGACCTGTGAGGAAGTTTCTTCTGCAGCAGGAAGTGTTTGAGAGGGAACTCTCATAGAATCTGGGTTTGAATTCTACTTCTAACATATTGTGACTGTGTGACCCTGGAAAAGTCACTTTCTCTAGTTTTGTCATCTGTAAAATAAAGGTATTGGATTAGATGACTTCTAAATTAACTTCTAGGTTTAGATCTATTAGCCTACTTGTATGACCTTGTGTTTCATCTCTCTGGGCCTTAGTTTACTCATCTCAAAATGGAGCAGGACAACAAGTTCTTTCAATTTTTTTCGTAGCTCCAGTGTTTAGCACATGGCCTGACTCATAATAAGCACTTGATAAATGCTTGTTGCCTTGCCTATGATTATAAGACTTCCTACCAATGAATGTTGGGGATTGTCAGATTGGACCATGGAAGGAAAGATAGGATAGTACAATGGGGAGTCCTGGACCTGGGATCAGGAAACTCCATACCTCCTAACTTGGACAAGTCAGGACCTTCCTGGGCCTCAGTGTATTGATGTTGTGAAGATTAAATGAGATAGGGGACACTTGATGGGAGGGGGTGGAGGTGACCAGGGAAGGCTTCAAGAAGGAGGTGGGCTTTGAAGCATGGTCATGAGCCAAGGCTAGCTAATTTAGCTTTGGGTCTTGTCCCAAGTGGCTCAGTAAGAGGGTTCTTCTTCTCCCAGTGGTCCCAATTTCCTGAGCACCTCCACTAGGATCCGACTACCTGATGACTGCACTGTGGGTTACATTGTTGAATGCAAGCTGGGGCGTCGCCTGCTCCCCAGCCCTCTGTTCCACTCCCACTTGGAGAACCTGCAGATTCTTGGACCTGCCCAGCTCCTAAATCAGGTGAGTTGGGAAAGAGGAGAGAAATGGGCTTGGTTGGAATGACAAGTGGGCCAAGAACTATCCCTGCGGTGGGGGGGATCAAATCTACCTATTCCTCTGTCTTATGTGGGCACCTCTTCTACTAACTCACTGCATAACTCTAAGTAAGTCACTTATCTTTCAGCCTCAGTTTCTAATTCTATAAAAAGAGAGTTCTGGAATAGGTGTGCTCTAAGGTTCCTTCCAGCTTCAGTGTTCTGTGTTCTGAGGTCTTAGAATCTCGGCAGCAGAGCAGGAAGGGGTCTCAGAAACCACAACTCAGAGTCCAATCACTCCTTTTATGAAGGAGAAAACTGAGGTACTGAGTAACAAATGTAGTGAGTGGTAGAGTTGAGATTTGACCCAGGTCCTCTTTCTAATGAATTAGTCTGTCCCAGTTCTGATATTCCGTGTTCTAAGATGGCCCCTCATTTGTGTGGGCATTTCATCTTTCATCCTGAGCAGTTCTTCCCCACATCTTTCAATAATCCCCTGAAGAAGAGCCAGCCACTCAGTATCCAGGGAATCTGTTTCTGATTCTTTTAATGCTCTAGAATATAAACATATTGAGGTCAGAGATGGTTTTGTTCTTTGTGTATCCACAGGTCCTGGTATACAGGAGGCACTTAATAAATGTTCATGGATTTCTTAATTGATATGTAGATGTTATTTCCCCCAGGAGAATATAAGCTCCTTGAGGGCAGGGATTGTGTCAATTTTGTCTTTTTATCCCTCATCCCTGGCACATAGCTCTTAACATATGCTGACTGGTGTATTGAAGCTGTCTATCTTTTGCTTCTCATTTTCACTGTCAAATCAGCTCACCTCAAGTCCATCACACATTTCTTCCACAAGACTTTTAATTTAGAGAATTATCATGGGTCTTATGATATAGCCTATTCCCATTATACATCAACTTGTTATTCTTTTGATTTTCCAAAGATCATGTTCATGGTTCATGTCCCAAGATCCCATGTTGTCTGATAAAGAACCTTATTTGTCCCATGCTTGAATCTCATCAAAGGATGAGTAAAGGAAAAGCATTTACTAAGCACTTTCTTGGTGCCAGGCACTGTGCTAAATAAAGGCTTGGGATGCAAGCAGAAAGGCAAGACCATGGCTACTCTACAGGAGCTCACACTCTCAGAAGGAGACAACATGTATAGTAGGTTCCTGCTGCAAGTCAGGTGGAAAGGCCCCAGAGTCCTTAGGGTGCATGTGCAAAGGTGTATAGGGCGCAAAGCAGAAGGAAATGCATCTTCTTTAGTGTCATTTCTATGGAATAAAATCCTATCAGTTCCAGTGTTGAACCATTTGAGAGTACTGGGTCTTCCATAGCTATTGCTATGTGATCAAAGATTTAGAACTGGGAGAGACCTCCTTAGTCATCTGGTCAAAGCCTCTCATTTTTCAGATGAGGAGATTGAGGCCTGGAGAGATTAAGTGAATTGTCCAAGGTTGTACAGATTGTAACTAAAAGAGGCAAAATCTGAACCCATGATCTTTGAGCCCAAAGCCATTGTTTTTCCTATTTAGCTCTGATGTTTCTCCCATGTTCCTTCCCTCCCCCTAACTCTTCTTTTCACTTCTGTCCGCCCAGGTCACTCTCAGTTATGGAGTCTTTGAGAAGAAACTCAATGCCATTGACCTGGAGGGCCCCTTCTCTCCAGAAGAAGATCCCTCCAGGTGTGTCCTCCTCTGATAGATCCAGAGGGGATGAGATTGGGGTTGGGGGAAGATGAGAAGGGTAGATGTGGCTAGAGAAGAGGGAACTATGTATGGGCAGGGCTGGGATTGTTTAACTCTTGGTGGATTGTGGTCTGTTACCTAGCCACCAAGGTGCTAAAGGGTAGGGATTATATTTTTAGACAGGAGAAATTATCAGGGAAAGAGATTTGAGCCAGAGGATTTCTCTCACTTGATCAGTAGTTTACAGTGGAGAAACCTAGAGTAGTAACCAGAACTAGGAGAATTGAAACCTCAGGATCAAGGAGTTGGAAGGGACATTTGAGATTACCCTGGGCAGCTCTTAGAGTAGCAATGACCCCCTCCCTCCATGCCCTACATACAAATGGCCATCCCATTTCCACTCAAACACCTCAAGTGACTCAATACCTATCAAGGTAGCCCATTTGATTGTTGGACAGCTCTGATGGTTAGAATGTTATCTTGAAACCTGAATTTTCCTCTCTACCTTAAACACCATAGTCCTTATTCTTCCCCTTGGGATATTATGGAAGTTGATGTGGAGGAAATTTACATGTGTGTGTGTATTGATTTTTGGTGCCTATAACATTATATTTCCACCTATTCCAAGGGTGGATAGGAGGCACCATTCTTGCCTCCTCCCTCCCCTCAATTTCAATAGGACATAAAGGTCTCTCAGTCTGATACCCCTGATCTATAGGAATTTACCCCCCTGCTATTCCTGCTCTTTCCCCCCCGCCCCCCAGCAGTATGATTCTTCTGGTACAGCTCATTCAAGGGAGTGCCCCAGGCATTCACCGAGTAGAGGGAAAAGGGAGGGCCTGGGCTTTGGGCAGTTGGACAGCAACTCAGGGAGGAAGTTGGAAGATGGGAGGGAGTCTCATTCTTTTCTTTTGTTGGTTTCTCTTGGCAGGTTCCGATCCCTCCATTGTCTCCTCTATCCTGACACCTCTTGGTGCCCACAGCAGGCTACTCAGTGACTCCTGACACCTTCTTTTTGAGACAAAGGCCAAAGGAGACTTTTGGTTACTGTGTCACCTATAGAGGATTCAAGGGTCACCTCCAGCCCAACCTTTCTTTTTGCAGCAGGCTTCACAGGGAAGGAAGAGCAAGGGTATTGCCAATGGTGGAATGTCTTGGTTTCCTGACCTCCTTCAGGATGAAGTCTGGGTTTGGACAGTGGTTATCATCTAAGGCATCTACAGATTTCTCCCATTCATGGGACACCATTTCTCCCAGGTGACCTAGTAAAGTGTTGAGTAGCTATAGAAGCTGGGAAGACTGAGTTGGGATGTGGAAAGGACTGAACTCTATGCAGGCCTATGAAGGATGAGTCAAATAGAAGAGTATGGACAGTCCTTTGGGGAAAAGGGGCCAAGAAGTTTCTCTACATTCTTGGGGTGGAAGGTCCTAACTGTCTACAAAGGGCAAAGCAAAACTCTTGGGTGGATCTTGAGGCAGGGTTGTCCTCCTTTGGGGCTCAATTTCCTTATCTGAAAAATGAAGGGATAAGATCTGATGGTTTCTAGGGTGTCATTCCATTAGCTCTGACTATATTTTCAGGTCTCTCCCAATTTCTGTGTTCCAAGGGCCCTCCCACTACTGACATTCCATGTTTTGAGGTCCCTCCTAGCTTTGATATTCTGTAACTCCCTCTTTACTGACCCAGACTCTTTCTAAGGCTCTGTTATACTGGGCCCATCCTAGCTCACTTGTGCTGATCCCCCTAAGACTCTAAGTGACAGAGGAGTTGCTAATTTGCATTAGTAAACAGTTTCCTCATTTAGGAGTTCCTTACACTAATGAAATCACAAGTCCCCCCTAAAGCACCTTGCTACAGGGTCAAAGAGTAGGATAGTTTAATTGGATAGCGTCCCTGCTACTTTCACCTTCTGACTTTCCCTAGATGTCCTTCTCTGGTGATCAGTCCTAGGATTTAGAGCAGGCAAAAGACTTTAGAGATGATATGACTTAAGTATCCTATTTTGCAGAGGAGAAAACTGAGGCTATAGGGGGAAATGAACTTGCCCAGATCACACAGGTAGAGCATGTCAGCTAGACTTGGAACCCACATCTTCTGACTCCGAATCCATCTGAACCCCAACTCCCTCCTAGCTGTGGCATGGTGTGATGATTGTAACAAAGTATGTGACTTGGTGGTAAGAGCAGAGGAGAGTGTCAAGAGGCAGAGACCCTTTTTTGCTTGACCCTTTGGTCCAAAAAAAATGGGAGTGGGTTTGAACTGATATGTAAGAGAAATAGGACATTGTATGATTAAAACTGAGCTAAGTAGCCAGAAATATGATATAGCAAGGGAGGTCCCTGAGGATAAGGGATCCAGGCACATAGTAGGCACCTGATAAATTGATTAATTGATGACTGTCTGGGGAGATGCTGGATGGGTTGAGGGAAAGATGAAAACATTCTTATTTTATTGATGGTGTGTTTTCTTTTACATTGCTGACATTTCCCAATGTACCTTCTCCTCCCCCACCGTGAAATTCTGTAGCATCCTCTCCAATCCAAAAAAGGACAGCTAAGGCAAACGAATCAATACACTGTCCTTGTCTAATGACATATGGTTCATTTTTTACCTGTAGTTCCTGACTTCAGAGGCAAAACAAACCAATACCTTGATGGTGCCTCATTGCTAGCCTGTAGCTCTACTTCTCAGAGTTTTTCTCTTTTAACAAGCATTTATTTTCTCTCCCCTCCCCTGTAATTTGAAAGGAAAAAAGAGGAAAAATAAAACCCTTGTAACAAATCTGCCTAGCCAAGCAAACAAATTCCTGTTATTCATGTCCAAAAATATGTGTCTCATTGTGTATCTTGTGTCCATCACTTGTCTGGCAGGAGAAGGACAGCTGGCTTCATTGAGAGTCCTCTGCAATGGTGGTGGTGGGGTCATTGTGTTTATCAGAGTTCCTAAGTATTTCAAAATTGTTCACCATTACAATGTTGTTGTATAAATTGTTTTCCTGGTTTTGATCACTTCACTCCATATAAATTCATACAAATTTTCTCAGGTTTCTTTGAAGCTATACTATTATGCATTTCTTACAGCATAATAAATATTCCATAATAGCCATCTATTATAACTTGTTCAACCATTCTCCAATGGATGTTTCTACCCTCTCATATAATGAACCATTACATTGGCAGTATCTGACTATGTATGTCTCATTCCTCACCTATAGCTTCTCACCCACGGGTGGGGAACCTGTAGCCTTGAGTCACTTGAGGTCCTCAAGTGTGACCCTTGGACTGAATCCAATACTGCTCTAACCTCTCTCAAGAAGGGGGAAATAACTTCACCTTATGTGAGGAGGGAGATTGGGAGTGGGGGGGAGGGAAATAGATTTCACTGTCAAGGTAAGGAGGGAGATTAGTCTATCCCCAACAGTGTGAACACCCATGTTAGGAAGAGAGAGGGATTCCATATCTGATTCTCCCCTCACAGGTGAACAATAGACACTGGGACCACTCATTTTCTTTTGGGGGTGGGTAATTCCGTTCTGTACAATTCAACAAACATTTATTTAAAGGTCTATAATGTACATGACTGGAAGAGATCTTGATAGCTAGATAATACAGTGAATAGAGTTTGGAAATTGAAATTGCAAAGACTTGAGTTCAAATCTAGCTTTGGAGATTTACTGACTGTGTGAACCTGGGAAGGTCATGAAACTTCTCTATGCCTCAGTTTCCTCATTTGTAAAATGAGGGTAATAATAGCACCTACCTCCCAGAGTTGTTGTGAGGATCAAATGAGATGAGACTTATAAAGTCACTTTGGAAATGTGTCATCATCGTCATCATCATCATCATCATCATCTTCTCCTTCTCCTCCTCCTCCTCCTCCTCCTTCTTCCTGGACCTGGGACAGGGGTGGGGATGTAAGCAAGGCATAGTGAACAAGAGTCAGGTTTTAATGCTTCTATGTAAACCTTAAAGCAGTATATAAATATGAATTGTTCCTATTACTACCTACGTGACCTTGGACTGAATAACCGCCTGTTAGGTGGCTGTTGAGGGGACTCTTGCTCAGGAAAAGATTGGACTAAGTGGTCCCTTCCAACTCTGAGATTCTGTGTGACCTTGATCAAGTCATTTACCCTGTGCTTCTTTCTCCATCTGTAAAATGAAGGGGTTTGACTATATGCCCTGTAATATCTCTTTCAGCTCCAGATAATATTTAAACTTTGGCCCCTCGGTTGCCTCTGAGGTTCAGAGGGGAGGGTGCAAGATTTCTGTGCACTGGAATAAGTCCATAGAATGGTGCTTAGTAGGGAGGCAGGATTGGGGATCATCAAGAAGATCAAGCCAAGCTGTATCCCTCTCTTCTGTGGTTCTCTCTTCAGGCTCTTGTGAGCCTATTGTGAAGGTGGAGGGAAAGTATTTAGGGTGAGGGAAGAGACATTATCTAAACATTGTCATTTTTGTCCCATCACATGCTTCTCAGGTAGACTGCAAAGATGGAGAGGAATCTTGTTCAGGTAGGGGTTATCTTAGATCACCCTGAGGTCCCTTCTAGATTGGAGATTCTGTGAAATTCTATGAAAAGTTGTCAGCTTGCCAGTTCCTAGACTGCATGCTCCATGTGGGCAGACACTTTCTTTGCCCTCATTGCTGGGCACAGTTCTACATACACAGTAAGCTCATGGGAACAGAAGCCAAAAGAGATCTTTGATGTATTAGAAAAAAATGAACCAAAACAAATAAAATGAAATTAAATACAGATAAACGCCAAGTTTTACAACTGGGTTAAAAACAAGGGATTAGATAAAAAATGGAGGCAGTATGAAAACCAGACAGCATGAAAAAGACCTAAAGGTCTGAGTGGATTTCAAGCTCAGTGTGAGGTAACAATATGATGGATTAGCCAAATAATCAATGAGATCCGTAGCTGGATTAAGAAAGCCAGGTGCTCAGGATTAGTGACTAGGTGCAGCCATATTCTACCCTGGGTAGGCCATTTCTGGAAAATTGTATTCCACTATGAGTACCCCTTTTTAGGAGAGACACTGTTGAGCTACAATGCATCCAGAGATGGCATGCAGTCCGATGAAGAGACTAGAGGTTATGTCATAGGAGGATGGGTAGCATGAACTAAGCCTAGAGAAGAGAAGAATATAGAGGCATATAAAGGGTGGCCATGTGCTTGGGGGATACAATTTGTTATGTTTGCCCCCAGTGGGAAGAAGTAGGAATGAATGGTGACAGTTGCAAAGAGAGATTTAAGCTTGATGTAAGAAAATGGGAGTTATCTGACAGTGGCATGAGCTACCCCAGGAGGTATCGGGTTTCCCTCACGGGAAGTTTTCCAAGGGAGGCTGGAAGGCCACTTGGAACTGCTATTCAGGGGATCCCTATTCAGGCATGGGTTGGATGAGATACTCTTTAAGCTTCCTTCCAGCTCTTGAATCTCCCAGTCTCATGAATACCATGAATGCAGAGATTCTGGGATTCTGTGGATGTCACTCTCATGTCTGTTTTTAGAAACATCAGCAGATTCGATAGCTTCTGATAGTGGGTTGCTGAGTATCCAGAGGGATGGAGAAATTGAGAGTCCTGCCATCTGGATCCATTGTCTAGGAATTGTGGAGGGGGAAGGGGAAACTGAGAGGACAAAGCAGGGGGATGGGAAAGGGAGGAGGAGGAGGAGGAGACAACAGAGAAAGGCCTGAGAGGCATGAATTTTTCACAAATGAGAGGATCTAGGTTCTAAGCCTGGCTTTGCTTCTAACTTGCCAAGTGTCCTTGGTAAGTCAGCTTCCCCTTTCTGGGCCTCAGTTTTCTCATCTGTAAAATGAATCAGCTGTACTTGATGATTTGGGAGTTCCCTCTTGGCTTGGACATTTTGTGATAGTAAAGAAAGGGATCCTTTCCACTATAGTGCCCAGGCATCCTTAAGGGTACAGAGCTGCCATTTGCCTTGAGATATTTGCGTAGCCTCTCTCTTTCACATTCATCTTGGTCCCTTTCCCCTCTCTTCTCCCAACAAATCCCTTGGCTTAAGAAGCTATTTCAGTAAACACACCTTCGCCTGCCTCCTCCATCAACAAAAAGAGCGATTCCCTTTTCATCCATATGTGGAATGGAAGAGGGGAAGAGTAAAGAAGGAAAGACTATATTAGATGACTTTTAGGTCACCTACCTGATTCCTAGTTTGCTTGATCTCTCCCATCAATTTCTTCTGCACTTGTGGAACCATCAGATTTTGGAAGTCAGTTGTTTGCCTTCTTGTTTTCTCCATAATGGGAAGCACAGGCTTCTCCATGGGATACTGGAAAGAGCACTGGTGCTGTAGGGGGAATATTTAAGTGTGATCCATTGGATAAATCCCATCATTTTATGAGGAACCTCAGTTTCCTCCTCTGCAAAATGGGGATAACAAGATCTACTCTTTATGCTAGAGAAGTTGAATGATAGAACCATGGAGACTCAACACTTGAATGTGGAGGGTGCTTTCAGCACCATGGACAAAGACATTTCTTCTTAAGAAGTTTGGAAGGAGTTGGGGGTTTTGAACCCTCTAGCTGAGAAGTGATATAACTGAAATCCAAAATCCTTCTTCTCCCATTAGAGGGCAGGAAATCCTTGCACATGGAAGTTGGCTGGAGGAACTGGGGATATTTGAATAGCTATCTACAAATAAATGAAGGGTTGTCATGTGTAAGTGAAAATACTCTTGTTTTGTCTGCTCCCACAGGGCAGATCTAAGAGTTCTAATTTCAGAAAGGCACATTTGGGCTCAATAGAGTGAAAGCTTTCCTTAACAACGAGATCTGTCTCAAAATATAATGAGCTACCACTGAAGGTAGCAAGTTGCTGGAGCTCTTCAGGCTGGATGGATGCCCTCTTGTTTGGGGAGGTGATAGAAGAGACACCTGTTCAGATATGGCTTGGGGCAGATGGTCTCTGAGGTCCTTCTGATGGGATATTCTGTGATTCTGTGCCTCATGCTTTTTATGTCATGGCTACAAATCCTTTGGGGTCTGTATTTGGAAGGATGAGATTAGTCTGGAAGAGCATGTAATTGATTCTATACGGAGGGAGCTGTATGATTAATATTCTCTCTAACTTTTAAAAAATGGGATTAGCCAGTCATGCTCCATGGGCCATGAATTTTGAAGCCTTAAATACAGGTTAATGATTCAAGCCAACCAAGATTTATTGGGTATCTGAAATTGGGGTCTGACCCTAACATCTAGGAATAGTGAGCACTGGATTTAAAGCTAAGACACCAGGGTTTGAGTCCTTTATAGCCTTCATAATTTATAATCTGTGTGGCATTGAGTAAATAACCTCTCTGGGGCTTTGTTTCCTTACCTTAAAATGGGTGTTACAATAATAACACCACTTGCAGGTTTGGGAGATTACCTGAAGTGCTACATAAATGCAAATTGTTACTATTATACCATCTATCTTTGATGATCTCTAAAGTCGCTCTTCATTCTAAATTCTATTACCCTATCATTTTATTAAGGATTTAAGAAGATTAAAAGAGAACCCAACAATATGGAAATTCAGTTTATTTACTGGGTCTGCCAGGATGTTATTTATATGGCATCCTCCCCACACCCTCCCACTGTAAGTACTGATACTTGAATAGAAACATGGCACACACACTCTTTCTCTAACCACCCTTTGTGCATGCAGCTAACTTGCTTCAGCACAAAACCAAGAAGAGAGCCTGGCCTAGAATCATAGCTCAATTAGTTCATAGCCAAAACATCTGTGACTACAAGACCTGGTGAGAGACAGAGAGGGAGATGTTTGCAAAGCCAGGCAAGAAGAGGGAGAAATCAATGCACATGAGGGCAATGGGCTGGGAAAGAATGAGAACCCAGGCTTGAAAAGGCTCCCTCACCTCTGCCATGAAAAACCAGTGCCTCACCTGAGCCAGACACATCTGGATGTTTTATAGTGTGAAAAAGGCAGGCCTGGGAACTGCTTTTGACCTTGGTTACCTCAGGGCTGTGATTGGAGGAATTTGAGCATAAAGAAGCCTGATAAATACTGGAGAGTCTCAGGATAGAGTTTGTTTTATCAGCTGGAAAATTGGGATCATAATCCCTGCTCTCTCAGGGCTGTTATGAGGATGAAATGAGAGATGAGAGTGAGAGTGTGTTCTGTAAACTGTCTGGTTCTGGAGGCAGGTAAGGGCTTAGGGTCAGCTTTAGAATTAGAAGGAAACTTAGTCCAACTGCCTTATTTTATAGAAGGTCCAGAGAAGGACTTACCCAAAGTAACACAAGATATCAATGCTTTATTAGTTAGAAC
>CM053581.1:406316042-406375730 GCA_028627135.1 Pseudochirops cupreus
CTTCCCAATTTTTCCTCCACTTCTCTTACTTGATTTTCAAAATCTTTCTTGAACTCTTCTATGGCCTGTACCCAGTTCATATTTTTCTTGGAAGCTTTTGGTGCAGGAGTTCTGACTGTGTTGTCTTCCTCCCATTCCATGCTTTGATCCTTTTTGTCCCCAAAAAGGGATCTAAAGTTGGATGGCTGTGCTTGCTTTGCTTCCTTTGCTTGCTCATGTTGCCACTCAATTACTTGACTTTTAAGCTCTTTGCCACAGTAGAACTCTGCTTCCGGAGGTGAGAGCTTTGTCCCAAATTGCTGGGGTTTTCACAGCTACCAGAGCTATTAGGAGGCCACTGTCTCTACAGCCGCCACCAGCTTTGGCTCACTGGTCACACACCTCAGGACCACCACCCAAGACCGTGATCCAGATCCAGGCAGGTTAAGGCAAGAGTGCTTAGCCTCTAATGGTCACTTGGTCCCCCTACAATGGGCCAGGAGCTCTGAAGCAGCCATGAGGAGGCAGCTGCAAGGCCGCAGCTTCCACTGCTTCTCACTATGGGGGTAGAGGCCAGACTGTACTCTGTTCCCCGCCAGATTCAGCAGAGTTCCCTGACCTTTTACTTTGTCTTTGACATTTATGGGTTGATAATTTTGGAGACTGCCACAGATGCTGCTGCTGCTCGGGGCCACCCTGGGGCTAAAACCATGGGCTCACTCGGGCCTGGGATCAATTCCCAGCATGCTGTGATGGCTCCTTCCTGCTGGCCTGCCAGGCTGCCTTCAACGGGAGCTTTGTTTCTCTGTCATTTTGTGGGTTCTGTGGCTCTAAAATTTGTTTAGAGTCACATTTTACAGGTATTTGGGGTGGTTATGAGGGGAGTCCATGGAGTTTTCCTGCTTCTATGCCACCATCTTGAGTCCCCCTTTCCCCCCCAGACTTTGGGCTTTTTAACAAAACATTTTTGATTGAACAGATTTGATTTAGTAAGAATTGACTTCCTCTCTCCAGGCCTCAGTTTCCCAATCTATAAATGAGGAGATGGGGGTGAGTGTTCTTCCCAGCTCGGAATCTTATGATATAGAAAGCACCCTAGATCTTAAGTCAGAGAGCCCAAGGCTCCTCCTGGTTCTGGGCAAATCACATTAGGTCTCGAGGGCTCAGTTTCCTCACCTGTAAAATGAGAGATCTATGGCTTCTTAGCATATGAGTCACTGCACACCTACTGAAAGCAGAACGTTGTCTTGGGGTCTTGGAGAGAAACAATGTTTCAGTAAGATGCCATCTCTGCCCTCACATGGCTTATTCTCTGGTAAGTTTTTGATTTGTTATTTTGTCTGATTTCTCCAGTATCCTCATGAAGGGCAGCAAAGCAGGACTAATTATTCCCACTTGATAGATGAGAACAGATCGCTCAATCAGAAACAGCCCATTCATGCCACACATAGTGTTAGAACCAAGATAAAAATCAACAGTGAGGGCTTGGAATAAGCTGCCTCCAGAGGAAGAGAATTCCCCATTACTGGAGGTCTTTAAGCAGAGGTTTTGTGGGAGTGTTGTAGAGGGAGGGGCTTCTGGGGAGGAGCTGCCAACTCTGAGATTCTAGAATTCTTTGGCCCTCCTGACGCTGGCCCATGGCCCTTACTCCTCTCAAGAGAAGCCTTGGGGGTGGGGAGAGTGGCCAGCAGTCATTAAGGGCTAGAAAGAAGCAAATGGGGTTAAATTTCCCCACCTCATCCCCCAATATCCCAAACCTTTGATCTGATCCCTCCCTTCCCTCAATTGTTCTATTCAAATGTTGGTTTCTTTTCTAGCATTGATTTGTTTTTAATCCTGCCTGAAAGATTAAAACCTAAGAGATTAATAGATTAGCATAGGCTGGGAGAAGGTGGGATCTGCTTCCTCTTTCTCTCTCTGGGAGGTGGAGGAGGAGGGGGGTGGCACCGGGTCCCTCCTTCTCTGAGCCCTCTGGCCATCAGCATCTGCCTGCTATAGGCAGATTGGGAATTATGGTGCAGAAGGCCGGGCTGGCTCTCAGGAGACCTGAATTCCTGGCCTGGCTGTTATTTCCTCTGAGACTTTGGACCAATAACATCCCCTCTCTGGGCCTCCATTTTTTCCTCCATTACCTGGGTAGATTGGATGAGAGTAGTGGTTCTTAGCTTGGAGTCAGTGAGCTTGAATGAGAGAAGTTAGATTTTTTTTTTACAGTCTAATTTCATTATATTTCAGTGTAGTTTCCATTATAATCCTATGTATTTTATTTTATGCATTTTAAAACACTAGTCTAAGAAGGGGTCCATAAGTCTCATCAGATTGCCAAAACGATCCAGGAGACAAAGAAGGCTAAGAATCTCAGCTCTGACATTCTCTGTTTTAAGCTCCCTCCCAACTCTGCCATTCCCTGTTGTAAGGCCCCTCTTAGCTCTGACATTCCATATTTTAGGGCCCCTTCCAAAACCTGAGGTTCCTTCACCCTCTGATACGCTAGGATAATGGGATCAGATCAACTTCCCCAATTGACCCCTGGTCATCCCTTATCCCTCCTATTTCCTTTTTTGAAAGCTCTGGGCCTGACTTCTACCCTCAGGTCTCTTGGCACTCTGGTATGCCCTCCTCAAAGGGACCTGGACCAGTCTCCAGGTGTGAGGTCAAGGTCAAGATAGAGCCGGCATGTCTGAGCTCCATTGCTTTAAAGATGATCTAACCCTACTCTCTTGACTTTACAGATGGAGAAAGTGAGAGGTGGAGGGAGGGACAGTCAGTTATCTAAGGTCATATATAAAACCAATGGCAGATTCAGGATATGACCTCTGAGGGACCAGGCTCTTTCTGCTGCCTCCTCAGCCTTCGGCTTTTAGTAGTTCTGAGCTCTTTCTCCTTACCTTTCCGCTAATTTCCAGCCAATCAATAAGCAAACACTTAAAAATAATTTTTAATTTAATAGGCATCTATTTTCTTCCCACTCCCCCATTGGAAAAAAAGGAAGAAAAGACACAAGCATTTATGACTATCTGCCAGGCACTGTGCCAAGTGCTATTTATAAATCTTATCTTATTTTGTCCTGGAAGGCAGTTGCTGCTATTTTCGGTATTTTACGGTTGAGGAAACAGAGGCAAACAGGAGTGCAGTGACTTGCCAAGAGTCACACAATCTCTGGAGCTGGAGTTGAGCTCAGATCTTCTTGACTCCTGATCCAGCCCTCTATTCACTGGACCACTCAGCATCCTAGAAAAGGAAAACCAGCCTCTTATAAGAAACACACATAAGAAAGCAAGACAGTTCCAGAACCAGCCAGGTGTATGTAACCATGTAGGTGGCCCTCTGTATCTTGAGTCTATTGCATTTCTGTCAGGAGATGGGTTTGGGGTTCCCTCATTGATCCTCTCGTCTATAATCACTTTTGGTCTTTGCATTGATCAGTTTTTAAGTCTTTTGAAGTAGCTCGTCTTCACAACAAATCAACAAATATATTAAGCATCTATTATGGGTCAGACTGTGGATAGAAATACAAGTGAGATATTTCCTGATCTCAAGAAACTTGTCTGCTACTGGGGCAATGCAATAGGATGTTCAGATAAATAAGACACTTGTAAAATAAATTGGGCAGGGTTATGAATAGTTAAGGAAATCTGGACTCCCCTCATGAAGGGGATGGTACTTGAGTGGAGCCTTGGAAGAACTCTGAATTCCAAGATGGGGAGTATTGCAGGGATGGGAGGCAGTCTGGACAAGGAGTGACACAGAGATGGAAGAGGGTAAGGAGTATACAGGAAATAGTAACAGGCAGGTTGGCTGGAATGTGGAGTAGGAGGAATTTATGACCAACCTGAAAAGCTGGGCTGAAATCAGATTGGGAAGGGTTTAAGGTGCCAACCAGAAGAATTTGTGTTTTATGCTAAAGTCAATAGAGAATCACAGAAACTTTTTGGGCAGGAGAGTGATATGGCTCCAACTGTGCTTTAGAAATATTTTCAGCGGTGTGGAGAATGAATTGAAGAGGGGAGAGACCAGATTGAGAGAGACCTGTTCCTGTTAGGGAACTATTGCAATAGCTCAGGCAAGAGGTGAGAATTTGAATTAGGAAGGATGCACCATGAATTGAAAGAAGGGGTCAGACAGAAAGGGTGGTGGTTGTAAAAGTGGGATTAAAAAGCCTGCATAAAGGATCAGATGGGCTGAAGGAGGTTGCGGTTTTGAGTATGACTCTTAGGATGTGAAAACGAGTGGCTGAAAGAGTGGTACCCTTGACAGAAAGACAGGAATTGGGAGGAAGGATGGTTTTGGGTGGGGGGGGAGATAATGAGTCTGATATGCCTATGGGACAT
The DNA here is from genome assembly GCA_028627135.1 of Pseudochirops cupreus. Classification (NCBI taxonomy): domain Eukaryota; kingdom Metazoa; phylum Chordata; class Mammalia; order Diprotodontia; family Pseudocheiridae; genus Pseudochirops; species Pseudochirops cupreus. Next base: position 406,320,353 of record CM053581.1, read on the forward strand.
CCAAGTGGAGATGGAAAGCTGGCAGTTGGAGATGTGAGCCTGGGGCTCAGGTGGGAGATGAGGGCTGAATATGGAGATTTGGGAGTCATCTGCATAGAGATAATGATCAAACTGGTGGGAGCTGCTGAGATCATCAAGATAGAGAGGAAGAGAGGAGATGAGGTCCAGGACAGAGCCCAAGGGCACACCCACGAATGGGGTGTGGTACATGGATGGGGATCCTGCATAGGAGCCTGAGAAGGATTGATTGGACAAGTAGGAAGTGAAGAGAGGCACTGTCATGAAAAGTGAGGGTTTTCCTGAGGGGAAGGTGGAATGGTCAACAACATCAAAGGCTGCCAGGAAGTCAAGAAGGTAGAGGATTGGGAAAAACCCACTGGATTTTGAAATAAGATTGTTGGAGATCTCAGAAAACAGTTTCAGTCCAGTGGTAGAGACAAAGGCAGATCCTGAGGAACTAAGAAGTGAATAGAAGGTGAGAAAAAGGAAGCGATGAACCAGGTCTCCCCCAAAGCCTCTTCAAATCCCCTAATTTCCTTCAAAGCCCAGTTTAGACTTCTACAAGAAACCTTTGGTGATTTCCCTCCCTTTTATCCTTAGCTGTTTTTGGGGTTGGTTGCTAGAATGTTGGGCTACCTAAGTTTGAATCCTGTCTTGGGCTCTCACCAACTATGGGACCCTGGGCAAATCACTTGACATCTCTGTGCTTCAGTTTCCCCATCTGTAAAATGGAGATAAAAATAACACCTACTGTCCAGGGTTGTTGTGAAGGTAAAATAAAGTAGCATATTTAAAGGGATTTGCAGATCTTAAAGTTCTCTATAAATTCTTGTTATTGCTTGCAATTACTTGCTATTACTGACCCAACTAGGCTGGACCTGGAGTCAGGAAGACCTGAATTCAAATCCCACTTGACCTCAATTTTTCTCAGCTGTAAATTGGGATAATAATAGCATTCACCTTCAAGGTTTGTTGTATACATCAAAAGAAATAATGATTATAAAAGCACTTAGTAGTAGGTGCTTAATGAAGGCTTGTTCCTTCCCTTTGTAGCCATTATCATTGTATATTTTGCATATTCCCTTCTCTATGTGAATGTTGTTTTTCTCAATAGATCATTTCCTTTCTTATATTTGTGTTGTTAGCACTCATCACAGTACCTGGAACACAGTAGTTAATTAAATAAGATTTATTTATTGATAGTTTGGACCATCCATACACATTTACATTTACATACACTGTGGGTGTAAAGAAAAGTGAAAGGAGATCTGTCTTCCGGAGCTCTTTTTCTAGTTTGATTATGAAAGAAAGGAGAGAGGTGGGGTCATAGTAGAGAAGATGGTAGGGTTAAGTGAAGGTTTTTTGTTTTTGTTTTTTGGGATAGAGGAGAGCTGGGCATTTTTAGAGGCAGCAGCTATTGGAAAAAGGGGGCAGCTAGGGGCACCATAGTGCACAGAGCAACAAGCCTGGAGTCAGGAAGACTCATCTCCCCAAGTTCAAATCCAACCTCAAACAGTTAATTAACTGTGTGACCCTGGGCAAATCACTTAGCCCTGTTTGTCTCAGTTTCCACACCTGTAAAAATGAGCTTGAGTAGAAAATGGTAAACTAATTCAGTAGTTACCCCCAAAGGGTACAACTGAACAACAGCAACAAATTGGAAAAGAAAGGTTGAAAATTCAGCATCAAGGGAATGATTAAGTAGTAATTCCCCTTTTGCATCTGTTCCACCTTTTTGGAGACCTTTCCCATCTGTTACTTATTTAATTTCACCTTTGGGAGCTGGGCAGGGCAGGGCAGATATTCTGATGTCCATTTTACAGATGAGGGAACTGAGGCCCTCAGGTGTTAAGGAACTCGCCTAAGGCCATAACAAGGAGTAGTTGGGGTTATAATTTAGGTCTCCCGAATCCTGGTTCCGTGTCTCTCTCATCTCCTCTACTCTCATCTCCTCTAAACCATGTTCTCTTTTCCCTAATAGGTTCTCAGTGGCCTGTGATGGGTACCCAGGGCTTGATGAGACAACCCCTGGCATATGGCCCTTTATGTCAATAGGACAGGTGGCTGGAGCTGAGCTGTCTGATGTGAGGTCTCAGGCCATCCTTGGATAGGTTGGAAAGAAGTGGATGGACATAGTAACACCTTTCGAGAATAGGTTCAGTTTGAATCCTGTTTTCCCACTGTGCCCATCTGACTGGAAGAGTGGTGATGGTAAATCTGTTCTCAGTTTACCCATCTGTGAAATGGGTACAACACTTCCTTATGAATGCTCTCCTGGACTTTTTTTGGGAGTAGGGAGGAGATCAATGAAGCCTAGAGCTATAGAGGGTCAGGTGCCACCGGCCTCTTCCCAGAGCTATTTTGAGGAAAGTGTTTTATTAACTGTGAAAGGCCAGGGAAATGGGTGATAGCTTTACAAGAGATTGCTGAGGGCAATCCCTCTTTGTGTCTCCTTAAAGAGGTATTAATCCCTTGATGAGATTAGCCCTTGGATAAAGTGTGAACTAGCTTAGCCCCTGGGCATTCATTTACTCTTTTTAATACTGAAAGGAAGGTAATTAGCTGACTCACTGCCAATTCAGGCACCTGGACTTGGCCTTTTCCTGAAGGGCTGTGGAGAATGACAGCTGAGAGATTCAAAAGAGAAAGAGGTTACATACAGATATTTGGACTCTGTTCTCTAGAAGGGAAGTCTGTGTATCTGTCAGTCAACATGCATTTATTAGGCACCTACTACATGCCAAGCTCTAGGAATACAAAGAAAGACAAAAATAAGACTTCCAGGGAACCACAGAATCCTGGAGGTGGCAGAGGATTAAGGTGGTGATAGAGCCCTGAGGAATTAGCCTAGATTAGGAGCTACCGGAATCAATTAACCAATCAATAAGCATTTATTAAATGCTTATTATATGCTTAGGCATGGTGCTGGATGATGGGGTTGCAAATATAAAAATGAAACAGAACCTCTGTAGGAGTGTTAACTCTATTGAGGGAAACACACACACACAAAATGCACACACACAACACTCATATATATCTATCTCTCTGCACTGTTGTTTTTAATCAGACCTTGGTGTAGGGAGCTCTTGCAGAGAAATCAATTCCAGGGAGGCACATTTTCTGCAAGTTATGTTATTAGAGAGCTGCTTGAAGAACTGATTGGTTAAGTGATTTGTCCAGGGTCACACAACCAGTTTGTATCTGAGGCTGAACTTGAACCAGGTCTTCCTGACTCTAAAGCCAGATGTCTATGCTCTACACCATGTTGGATCTCATATATATACATGTATACAACATAATGACAAGGAGTGGAGAGACAACAGGGGATTGGTTGAAGAGTTCTTGAACCAGTAGAGGAACATCTTCACCAAGTACAAGATGGAGTCATAGGAGCAGCAAGGCGCAGGGCCATGATGTGGAGGAATCAATTTGGACCTTGTCCTTTTCTGATGCTATGAGCTATGTGGATTGTGTAAGTAGATGGAAAAAGGGTTAACTCAGCTTTAGTGAGTGCATTCCCCTAATTAGGTGGTGTGGTGGGTGGATATCTTTAACTCTAGTATAGTAGTATGAGTATGGAGAAATAGATAGGTCCTCAGGGCGGAATAGGCTCAATGGAAGAGAAAGTTTCCTGACTTTTTTGCAATCTCAAGTTTTTTCCCCTTATGGGGAGATGGGGAGAGCTCACCCAAGATGGTGCTATAGGTCTGGAGGACTTTGGAGAGGTGGAGGACATTGGAGAGGGAAGGAGAGAGGTCTTGGGCTAAAGGTCCTTTACATTTGTTTCTTAGACTAAATAAAGCCCATTTATTAATTAATGGTTTGTTAGCCTGAGTGCTTGCATAGGAAATGAGGGCTCTTTTTCTTTTGTTGTGGAGACCTAGATATAAATCAAATTTTGATGTTCCCAGGAGAAACCATGGGTATTGGGGGGCATGAATCAAATGAGTATGCTTGTGTGAGAAAACTGTAGGACTGGATTTCATTGTTTAAATTCAGAGCTTTGGCTCTGGGACAAAGGGACCAAGAGGAAAGAGAGAGAGAGAGAGGGAAAGTGCTCAATACAGTATATATTTGTCGAATGAATGAACTAGAACTAGAGAGAGAAAAGAGAAAACTTTCCATTAATTTTTCAGATATCTCTCCATCAATCTCTAGCTTCTGAAGAAGGAGGGAAGAAGGGAGAATAAAACACAAAATGAAAACAACAAGAGCCCATTCTACTCTTCACTCTCCACCCCACCCCCCAGCAGCAGAAGGAAGAAATCATAGGAAAGAAAATTGAGTGGAGCCAAGGCCAGAGAAAGCTGATTCATCCCTTGCCCAGGGCCAGCAGCAGGCTCTGAAAGGAGCTGTAAAATCAGCCTGTCACTGTCCTCTGCATTTCTGATCAGCGTGGAGATTGCTACTACAGCTCCCTGCTCTCAAGAGCCTCACCCTGGTCTTGGGCTCTGGAGGGTAGCCTGTGGGGGATATATGGAGGCGGGTGGGGTGAGGGGAATCCCTCCTGGCCTGGGCTAAGCTGGGCCCTGGGGATCCTACTCTTGACTCCCTCTCCCCTCTCTGGCTATTATTCCTTGGTGTCCAGAATTCCTCTTAAGCTCCCTCTCCTCTGCCTGTTTTTTCATCACCCTTTAATGCCAACTGAAATGCCACATCCTTAGGCAACATCCCTGGTCTCCCATGTCAGTAACCTTTCCAACTTCTCACCTCCCACAGCAATCATTGCTACTTCCCTCTGCAGTGAGAATGTCATTCTGTATACATTGTGGTCATGCTGCTACACCCTAAGGGTCTTTCCATCTGATGGACAGTTGAAATTTTCTCTATATGTTGTCTTCCCTATTAGACTCTAACCTCCTTCAGGGTATGAACTATCCTACTTTTTGTATTTGTAAACCAGTACCTACTAAATCCTTCCTTCCTCCTTGCCTTCCCTCCTCTCTCCTCCCCTGCTCTCACTTCCCCTCTCCTCTTTCTTCCCCTCTCCTTCCTCCTTCCCTCCTTTCCTGTCTCCCTCCCTCCATCCCTCCCTCTCTCCATCCTTTCCTTCTCTTTCTTCTTAAATTTGCTTATATTGTCTCTCTTACTAGTATGTAAGCTTCTTGAAGCCAGGAACTATTTAATTTTTGTTTTTGTATCATCAGTTTAGCATAAGCTTGGCACATAGTAAGTGGTTAATAAATGCTTGTTGGCTAATTAGCTGATATTGTGTAATGTTGCATATCATAATCCTCTCTGTGTCTCAGCCCCTCCCGGACTGTGCACTCTTCGGTGTGTGTGTGGGGTGTCTTAGTCAAATTCTGTATCTCTTCCAGGACCAGGGGTCTGTACACAGTAAGTACTTAGTAAAAACTTGCTGAATTGCCTTCTTAGCCTGTTCCTCCTGGACTGTCAAACTCCCTTGGCTAATTCTTCCCCGCTATTTTCTCAAGTTCCTGTGGGGAGGTGAGCAGAACCCTCTGTCCACATCCCACTCCCATGGTGAAAACAGGAGGGAGGAATGCTGGAGATGTCGGCTTCAGCCAAGATGGGGTCCGTTTCTGTAAGAAGTTGCCAAAATGTCAGGAAAACATCTGTGTGTCCAGCTGGAGTGTGGGTGTGTGGATGGGGTAGGAGGAGGAGGGGGACATGGACTGATTTTTCTTTAGGTTTCAGTGAGTCAGTGGGGCATGGGCTGTTTCCTTTTTATATGGGGAGTGATCACAGGTGTGAATCCGGGAGGGTTGGATGACAGAAGGCTTGTTTCTGGTCTCTGGGCTTCCATGCCCCCATTTACAAAATGGAGATGACAGACTGAGCCTTCCCTTGCTTGGGGGTGAATTCAAGAAATTAGGTGAGGGGGAAACCAAGCGCTGGCAAAAGTGTTTGGAAAGCATACTGCTACATAGGTGTGGGCGATGAACCCTGTACTGCGAATGTAATTGTATAGAGGATAAAGCACCTTTCTTAGAATCAGGAAGACCTGAGTTCAAATCCAGCTTCGGACACTTACTAACTATGTGACCCTGGGCAAATCACTTAACCCATTTGCCTCAGTTTCCTCATCTGTAAAATGGGAATAATAATAATAGTTCCTATTATTTCCCAGGGCTGTAGTGAGAATCAGATGAGACAACATATGAAAAGCACTTTATATGGAAATGCTTGCTATTATTATTTTCCACAAACACTGAGTTGTACACAGGGAGGATTGTATTTGCTGTGTTCCTTCCTGAGTGCCAGCCTCTGTGTCTGTCTGTGAGTTTGTCCTGCCTTGTGCTGAATCAGCACAACATACAGCACAATGTACATACAGAAGACAGAGCTGGGACAAAGACCCAGGTTGAATAAGCTACGTACCCTGCCCGAAAGAAATCCATCTTATAGTGGTCATCAACAAGTATTGTATGAAGCCCCTACTGTGGGCCCAGCATGATGCTAAGGGGTGGATATGGTAACAATGGGGGTGATTATAATGCACAGTGTTATTACATAAGTGCATTAGAAGAGGGCGGAGCAAAGTCTGATGCCTGTTCTGACTCACTGTTCCTCTTAAGAGAGACTGTTTTTCCGCCCCCTGCCATTCTCTTATCTTTTAATATAGTGTATTAATGACTTTTGTCTTAAAGCGCAGTCATTTTTGGGGAAAAACAAAAACTTTTCCCCATCCCCACTTCTCACCCCCAACCTTTCCCACCTCCAGACTGAATCCTCCCTCATGTCCAAGAAAAACAATAAACCAAAAGCAACCAATCCAGAGATACTGTGCATCGCAATCTGCTCTAATGTCCCCCAACTATTTGCCGGGGGGTCGGGGGGAGATTTTAATCTCTGTGATCTAAGGCCTTCATTATTTTTTAAAATTCTCTTTTAAAATTCCCATCATTTCTCAGTGACTTCTCCCACCCCCAGTAACACAATTTCTTGTTACAAGGATAGCAAATCAACCCCTTGGACATGTATGATAATGTCCTGGCCTCCTACTCTACCTACAGCTACTCTCTAGGATTGATTAGTCATAGCCTTGGTCAGAGTTCAGAAGTTTACCTCTTTACTTTATTTGGTCTTGTCAATGGTCCTTCCTATTCCACTTCAGTCTGCATCAGTTCATACAAGTCTTACCAAGTTTCTTTGAATTCTTTGTATTTGTCTTTTGCTATGGTGCAATAACCCATCATATTTCTAGGTCACAGTTTCCTTCAATCAGTGGGCACTTGCTTTCCCTTACTGTGCTACAGAAAGTACTTGACCTCCATGCCTAATAAGGGTATTGATGGTCCAAGGTGGCACAGTGGCTAGTGGGCCTAGAGTCATGAAGACCTGAGTTCAAATCCAGCCTTAGACACTTACTAATTTTATTACCCTGAGCAAGTCACTTAACCTCTGTCTGCTTCAGTTTTCTTATCTGTTAAATGGGCATAATAATAGCATTTACTTCACAGGATTGTTGTAAATAACAATATTTGTAGAACTCGTTGCAAACCAGAAAGGACTATTGTTAAGGAGTGTGGACATTTTAGTCACTCCTCCTTCCCCCCACCAATCCCATTTTGTTTTCCAGAGGTGTTGAATCAATTCACAGCTCCACCAACAGTTTATTGATGTTCTGTGTTCCCACAGCCTTGCCAACACTTACCATTTTTTGTCTTTCATCATCTCTGTGAATCTGATGGGCTTCCACACCCTTCTCCATGCTGTTCTCTCTGCCAGGAATGCCTCAGAGATCCTCTGGATGACCTGATCTTCTTCCACTTCTGAGATTCCGACCTTTCCCAATAATTCAAATCTTCTCCTTCCTTCAAGAGCAGCTCTCAACCTCCCAGCTCCAGAAAGCCTTCTTCTACCAGCCAGGACGGAGCAATTGCTGCACCCACCTCCTCCCCTTTTTCTCTTCCTCCTCATTTTCTTTCTTCTTTCTCTCCCTCCCTTATCTCCTCTCCTCTCTCTTCTCCCTTTTTCTTTCTCTCTTTTCATTACTTTCTTTCCTTTCCCCTTCTCCATTCTTCCCTCTCCTTCCCTCTCTCTCTTTCATCAATCTCTCCAACCCCCCTCTCTCCTTTTCCCTCTCTTTCTTCCTCTCTCTTTTTCTCATTACCCTCTCTCTCCCTCTCCTTCCCCCCCTCTTCTTTCTCTCCAGGCCACGCTCTCTTTTTCTCTGTTGTCCTCCTTCTCCCTTTATCTCTCATCTATCCTTCTTTCTCCCTCTTTGCTCTCTTCCTCTCCTTTTCTCCTCTCCCACTTTTTTCCTCCCACTTTTATCACTTCTTGCCCTTCCACTCCATTCTTTCTTTTCTCCCTCCCCTCTCCCTCTTTTTTCCTTTCTCACCTCTGAGTTCTGACAGTTCTGGCAGCCAGGACTTTGTGGATTAATCATGTGTGTCCCGAGGCTCTTTCCTTCTTCAAAGACTTGTGATTGTGTTGATGTTGCCCCTCCCTCCTTCCCCAGAGCGGGTCAGGACGCCTCTGGGACTTAGTAGTTGCACTTCCTGAGTAACTGTGACTGAAAAATTTATCCCTCAACAGTCAGTGTGGTGAATAGCCACTCTGAACCACAGACAGCGGGCAGCGGTCTGTTTCTTAGTTTGTACATACAGGTTCTTGTCTTGACTGGTGCCCATGTTCACCTCCATACTATGATGAGGGTGGCAGTGAAAGTTTTTTTTTATTCTATTTTATTTTTTCAAAGACCTGCCTTTTTTCCCCTTCTACCTCACTCTTCCCCTATCCCATTTTGAGACAATAAGAAAAACAAAACTGTTTGTTAGAAACAGGGGATAGTTTCAGAGAAGCCCGAGAAGACTGCTATGAATTGATGCAGAGTGAAGTGACCAGAACCAGGAGAATACTTATACAATAGCAACAAAAATTGTAAAGACAAGTAACTTTGAAAGACTTAGGAACACTGATCAACACAATGACCAGCTGTCATTCCAGAGGACTCATGAAACAGACTCCCCACCTCCTAACAGAGAGGGGAAGGACCCAGAGGGGAAGGACCCAGACAGAATTCAGACGGAGATAGAGATTTTCCAGATGTAGCTAATTCAGGGATTTGTTTTGTTTGATTATATCTATTTGTAACAGAGGGGTTTGCTTTTTCTGCTTTCTCTGCCATCCTCATGTGATGAGATAAGAAATAAGTGACAGTTCAATATAATAATACAGGAAACCTCAAAATGCCCTCCATTATTACTATTGTGCTGTAAGAAATGATGTCTTGTCACTTTTCTCAGAATCACAGAATCTGAAAGTGGGAGGGGATCTCAGAGGCTCTGCAGTTAAACCTGTGCCTGAGAAGAAATTCCATCATGCCATGCTGGACAAATGGTCCTCGAACCTTGCCTGAAAGACTTGTGGGCAATGAGTCAATTCTTTAGTCTTGGGAATGGACAGTGTTGAATGGTTTTGCTTTTTATTTTTAGAGAATTAGAGGAAGCAGGGAAGAAGTGATCAGATAAAGATAGAAGAAAAGAGAAAGAGAGGTGAGGCAGTGGATAGAGCATTGGAATTGGAGCCAGGAAGTCCAGAGTTCAAATGTGGCTCCAGACATTTATTGGCTGTGTGATGCTGAGCAAGTCACTTAAATTCTGTCTGCCTCAGTTTCTTTATCTGTGAAATGGGGATCATAATAGCACCTATGTTCCAGGGTTATTGTGAGGATCCAATGAGATAATATTTTAACTGCTTTGCAAACCTTAAAGTGCTATATAAATATTATTATTAGTTATATTGAAGGGGCAATGTCCTGAAAGAGATGGGAGGGAATGGGATTTAAGATCTCATTTAGAGGGTCTGTCTTTGCCTTTGTTTGCTTGAAATTTAGCTTTGTTTCTGAGAATCTTAGATTAGAGGATTGTGTGATTGTCAGATTGTTTTAGTTAGAGATTTTGCTTCCTAGAGTGGAGAATTTTTCAGAACCTCAGCTTTTACTGCAGGGCTCAGAAGAGAACCAGTCTGTTGGCATCAATGATGTCATTAAAGACGTGCTGCTGCTGGAGGCTGGAGGCAGGAAGGTTGGGGAAGAGCCTCCAAGAGTTTCAGTGAGTCAGAGCTGGGACTAGAGCCTGCGGTCATGGGGCTGAAGAAGAGGGAGAAAGATCAGGGAGGAAGACAAACTGGCTTTTTGTTGACAGGCTGATCCTGGATATAACAAAGAGAAAGAAATCAGAACTGTCTGACTCCAAGGAAATTCGCTGGGGACTTGATAATAGTGGTTTGGTGGAAGAGGGGCAGGAAATTGCGAGAAGGGGAATGGGATGGATTAGGAAGATTCTGTTTAAGAGGCTGTAAGACTATACAGTGAAAAGAGCATTGGTTGTGGAGTCCCTCCTGTGGATCTCAGTTTCCTTTTGTGTAAAATGAATAGGCAGTGGGGCGGCTAGGTGGCGCAGTGAGTAGAGCACCAGCCCTGGAGTCAGGAGGACCTGAGTTCAAATGTGACCTCAGACACTTCACACAAAAACTAGCCTGTGACCTTGGGCAAGTCACTTAACCCCAATTGCCCTAAAAAAAAAAAAACTAAAAAAAACCTAATAGGCAGAACTAAAATAATTAGCTTAGGGGGCATTTAGCCAGTGTAATGGATACAGTACAAAGCCTCAAGTCAGGAAGATCTGAGTCCAAATTCAGCCTCAGACATTTACTAGCTGTATGACCCTGGGCAAGTCGCTTAACTTCCATTTGTCTCAGTTTCTTCATCTCTAAGATGGGGATAATAATAGCATCTACCTCCCAGGGTTGTTGTAGGATTGATGAGATGATAGTTGTATGGTACTTAGCACAGTGCTTGGCAAGTAGTAAGTGCAATGTAAATGTTAGCTCTTATCATTGTTTCTTAGATTTCTATGACCTCCAATATCCTGTGCTTTTAGGAAGCTCACTGAAACAGGAAGCCTTGAGCTTTCCAGATGGAGCCATTGTCCAAAATTAAAATAAAGGAAATGTCTAGCTTATAGCTTACTCAAAGGCCCAAGCATGGTCATCTCATGCCATAATGAAATATCCAAGAACTTTGGTGAAGCCTTTGGGTATGTATCTACTGGGGGGTTCTGTCTGTCTTCCATGGACCAGTCATTCTGCGGGTAGGAGTGGAGAGCTTCCTGACTCCAAGGGTTGACTTTTTGGGTTCAATGATTCCCTGAAGACTCTTGGCTGAGGTGTGGCATCCCAGTAGTAGTTCAGCACGGAAAGAGTGTTCAGCTGGGAATCAAAGGAAACCAGAGTTTGAATCCTGGTTTTAATCCTTTCTAGTTGTGTGATTCTGGGTAAATCACTTCATCTCATTAAGCTCTAGTTTCTTCCTCTGTGAAATGGGGATAATAATATTTATTATACCTGAAAAGATAAAGTTTGCTGAAAAGAAAGCATTTTTGTGAACCTTAAAGTGTTAGAGAAATGTGAACTGAGGCTATTATTACTAAAACTATAGAAAATATTTTTTCATGTTACTAATTAATCATCACTTAATAAGCAGTGACCATTTATCAATAAACAATTATCTAATGAAGTCCAGAACAAGCTTGGGCAGATCCTTTTGTAACATAATAATGTCTATGATCCTTTTTGAGTATATTTAATAAGATGAGAAAAATGCTTTCCCATAATTATACTAATAGTTATAAAGCAATGATAATATTAATTATACTGATATTACATAATAATATTTGCAATGATTGAAGGAGTATCAGCATTGAGGGAGCCAGGAACCTTTTGAAGTGCTGAAGCAAGACCTCTCAATTATTAGAATGCCGCAGGCAAGTATGACTTCTCAGTTTCTTGTTGACATAATCACCCCTTTGTTGACTCTGACTTTGGCTTATAGCCTTTATCCCAACCTGGATGGGAGGCCTGTCAAACAAAAACACTTGGTGACCTCCACAGTCCCCAAGGAAGGTGTGAGTCACAAAATCGAAAGCTGAGGGGGGAGGGAGAGGAAGAGGGGCAGGAGAGAGGACAAGAGACAGAGAGACAGAAAGAAGGAAGAGAAAGAAGAGAAGGAGGAGGAGGAAGAGGAGGAAAGTCACCTTGTTCAGGAACCCTGCTGATTCCGTGGTTTGAGAGAGGATGTGGATCACAGCTTGACTATCTCAAGGTGCCCTCTTTTCAAGGCTTCTCCTTCTCTTCCACATCATGACATCTTGAGATCAATGGTTTGCAATCCCCTATTTTTCAGCTTCCCATAGTCCACCCCACTGAAACTGCCCAGCTATAGCACCAAGCATCCACCTCTCATTCTGCTCCTCAAACCCAAGTCATTCTGCATCTTCAGCAAGGGTATTCATTTAGTAGGAAAAGGATAACACAGTAACTAATGAAGACCATTTACTGTGTTATACAGGGGTTATAATCTACATCACTTGAGAAATCAGCCACACCAAGGAAATCCCAGAGTCATTGAAGTCTTGAGGTATGTTTATTTATTTACAGGGAGAAGGATAAATGAGTAAACTGCATAGAGGAGAAGAGGACTGTGGAGTATTCATTAAGGTGTCCTGGGTCTGACTGAATCAATCAACAAATGGTTGTTAAAAGCCTACTCTGCGCTAGGCACCATATTGGGTGATGAGGATACGGAGAAACCGTCCCTTCTCTTGAGGAGTTTACAGCCCAGTTGGGGGGACGACATTTACATGCATGGGAGCATACAAAATAGATCGAAGGTATTAGGATCAGAGCTCTAGAAGGAACCTTACAGACCAATCCTCTCTCTCTTTTTTTTTTTTGGTAAATTAAAAAAAATTTAAACCTAAATATAAAATGAGAAAAAAACATAGCCGTGTACAGCAGATCATAGGAGAGGATTCAATATAAAACAATAAATTTCCATTTCAAGAAAACCTATGTAACAAATATTACACATTATTTTCAAAGCTGCCCAGCTTTTCTTTATGTCCTTGTAGATTTTTATTTTGTTTTCTGCTGTGTACTTCTTACTTTATTTTTTCCCTCCCTCCCCCCACCATCCTAAAGAAGGCTACAATTAAGTTTGGATACACACGCATACATAGGGACACATACATAGATATCTATAAATATACACATATACACTCATATGCATGTATGTAAGAGTGTACTATGCTTATTTCCTCCTATCATCTGTTTCTCTGAAGGTAGATAGCATCTTCCATCCTAAGTCCAAGTTTTTCCTTATTTTTCTAAATCAACGAGATCACCATTTCCTACACTACAGCAATATTCCAACCCAAACCCATCCTATCTGAAAAATTGTCTATGAAAGTTTTTTCCCCAAATTTTCTACATTCCTCCTATTCTTGTCTACACTGGTTTAATTTAAATAAGAAAAATTTGATTTAAAATAAAAGAAATTATTCTTTTTACACTCAAACAATGCTCTCACCTCATAATATAATTTAGGGTCTGATATTGAATCTATGTCCTTTGCAACTTTCTCCCCTGGTTTCTTTAAAGTTCCTGTCCTTTTGTTCTTCCCAATGAACTTTGTTATTATTTTTTCTAATTTGGTAAAATAATTTTTTTAGTAATTTAATTGGGATGACTTTGAGTAAATAGATTAGTTAGGTAAAATTGTCATTTGAAAATTGGCTTCACCTATCCATGAACAATAAATATTAGTTCAATTATTTAGATTTGAGTTTATTTGTATAAAAAGTGTTTTATGTTTATGTTTGCAAGTTCCTGTTTCTTTTTTGTTAGGCATACTCTCAGGTATTTTATTCTGTCTGGGTATTTTTAATGGTCTAAAACAATATTGAATAATATGGCTGATACATAGTGTCAATCCTCCCATTTTACAGATGATGAAACAGAGGTCTAGAGAGAGGAAGTGAGTTTCCCCCAATCACATGAATGGTAAATGGCAGAGCCCAGAGTTGAACCTCTATCCTTTCCATCATGGCTGTCTCCACTGGGCCACATGTTTTGGGCACTTTGGCAGAGTCATGGTGTCATTCTCTGGGGTTCTCCATCCACCTGTGCAGGTCACACCTTTCTATGTCCTCTTATCCTGTGAGATTCTTGTTTCCCTTTCTCCATAAAAACTTCATTGATCAGTGGTTGCCCACCTCACATAACCTGGTGGCACAGTGCCAAACCTGGAGTCATTGCATCTCTTCAAATGATATTCCAGTTCTGATTCTGTCACTTACTACCTCTATGACTTTGAGCAAGTCACTTGCCCTTTCTGGACCTCAGTTTCCCCATATGTATAAGGAAGTTGGACATGATGAACTCCAAGTTCTCTTCTGACTCTAAGTCTTTTTGGATATAAGTACCCCCTTTAAAAATTTTTTGTAGGCAGTTGGGTTTAAGTGACTTGCTTAGGGTCACAGAGCTAGTAAGAGTCTGAGGCCAGATTAGAACTCAGATCTTAATGACTCCAGGCTCTATCCAAGGGACCCACTTTATAGCAACAAAAGTTTTGTGGATCTCCACATGATACTCCTAATATTTGTATATGTTCATTATGTTCATTAAGCAAAGACATGCTTGGATCTGCTTTGGTAGAGGAAACTTTCTCAGCCCAGAATTGCCTATGTCAGTGAAATCACAAGCTTCATCCCCTCCCTTAGCTCTTTGTTTTTATAGCATATCATGGTCCAAGAGAGGCAGTATGAAGCAGAGTATAGAGAGTTAGCTGTAAAACTGAAAGATCTGCGTTCACATCTTGTCTGCCACCCACAGGCTGTGTGATTCTGAACATTGCTGAAGCCACCATTGCTTCAGGCAGCCCTCTAAGACTTTCAATTGCAGAGCCGCTGACTTGAATTGGAAGAGGAAGTTCTCTCATTTCAGGAATTCTCTACCAATGAAATCACAGGTCCCCACCCCTATTAATTTCCAAGTCTGTCCTTTCCCTGCCCCATGCTTTGTAAGACAAATCACATATCTTTGGGTTGTTGAAGCATGTGGTCAGCACTACTGGACAAGCCTTCCCTTGTAATAAAATTGTAAAAGAAAAAAGGAAAACACCTCAACCAAACCAGCCAACACATTGACAGGGACCAAATGTTTTCCCTTTTTTTGGCTTTGTATTTCTAGGACCTAGCATGATGCCTGGTACACAGGGGGCATTTAATAAATGCTTGCTGATGGATCGACTACATCTGGCAATCCATGCAGCATTCCACACCAATAATCCCTTGCTTCTGCATGAAAAGAGAACAGTGCATTTTGGAAGCTTACTTTCTCCTGGAAGGAAAAATGTATAACAGAGGTAAATAGATTCAAATACATGCAAATGTAGAAACAAACATATTCACAGATAGAAATGCAAAGTAAATGCAAAGTAATATTTTTGGGGAAGGGAGCAGGGACACCTGGGAGGATCAGGAGGGGCGGGAGATAGGTGGGGCTTGAGTTGGGTTTTAAAGGGAGTGAGGCATCCCAGCAGGCAGTGGTTAGGAGGGAGAGCAGCCTGGGCAAAGACATAGAGCTGGGTACTGAGAAGAACAAACAGGTTAAGTTGGCTAAGTGCAGGGAAGCTAATCACCAGAGGGATGTCCTCTAGGGATGAACAGGGTTTGTGTTCAATGGCAGGAAAAGCTTGGTTGGTACTGTTAGTTTTATGCAGTTGGGGAAACCAAGGACACTGGGCAGGACATGGATTATGAATTCATGGTTCCTTGAAGTATGTACCAAGACTTGTAGCTCTGTGGGTTACAAAGACGCACCAATAGATCCATCGCTGTCAAGGATTCTTATTGTCTGATGAATGGTATACAGGTAAGTGCAATCAAGGCATGGGGGATGACACCTCCTACTGGAAGCCTACCTGGATTTCCTCCAAAATGACTGTATATATTTTGTAGTTAAGTTTTTTCCTTAGTAGAATGTAAGCTCTTTAGGATAAGGGGCTTTTTTCTGTTTTATCTTTGATTTCCCAGCATCCAGAAGGTGCCTGACATGTAGGAATAAATACAGGACCTGTGATTTCCTCAGTTTCCTCATCTGTAAAATGGAGATAATAATAGCACCTACCTCCCAAGCTTGTTGTGAGGATCAAATGAGAATAATTGTAAGGAGCTGAGCACAGTGCCTGGCACATGTATAGCTTATATCAATTTGCTTAGTGTCTCAGGGAGGGGAAGGGAAGGGAAAGAAGGAGGAATAGAATTTGGAACTCAAAACTTAAAAAAAACCCAAATGTTAAAAAAATTGTTTTAACATGTCATTGGGGAAAAAGTAAAATATTGTTAACAAATGAATATCACCATCATCTTCAGTGGTATTGGCAGCTTCAAATGGGAGCCCCTTGGGGTCAGGGACTGTCTTTCTTTTTTTTTTTTCTTTTCTGAACTCGTGTCCTTAGCATAATATCCCCCATAGTAGGTGCTCAATAAATGCTTGCTGCTTGCCTCCCACAGAGGAATTTCCTTTATACTGCCCTACAGCTTACAACCTTTGTGTCTTGGAGCTGGGAAATCAAAGGTGATTCCTTGTCCAGCATCATATAGCCAGTTTGTCAGAGGTGGGGCTAGACCCCAGCTCTTCCGGACTCCAAAGCTGCCTGGCAAATAGCAGGTGCTAGGCTATCATTGTTTGTCCTTTGTTTTAAAGAGGACCAACAACACTGGATTTAAGTGAGGCAGAGTTCCATAAAGTCATCAGCCTCACTTTGTCTTCCTGAGTCATCAAAGTCCAGTGTTAGAACAAGATCAAGAATCTAGAGGTGTTCAACTTGGGGCCAAGGACATGTCGGGAGGATGTGCATGATCACTGTCTGGTCAAAAGGGCTTCTAGTGTTTAATGGTCTTCCATGTGAAAGAGGAGTTAGACTTGCCTTACAGAAACCCAAAAGATAAAATGTCAACTGATGAGTAGAAGGTACAGAGAGACAGATTGTATCTCCATATAAGAAAGAACTTTCTAATGACAATCCAACATTGATGGGCTTTCTTGTTAGGTAGTGAGTTTCTTGTCAAAGTCAAGATAAGTATTCTATGAGTATTTTTCTTAAACTCAGGTATTTTTTAAAAATTTCTCTTTAAAATCATTTTATTAATATATTTTCTTTTACACCACCTTCATTTATATATGTATATACACACATATGTGTATATTTTTCTACTTCCACTCCAGAAGACGTCTCTCAATGACAACGTCTCCATGATAATTAGCACTTATATAGTACTTTAAGGTTTGGAAAGAACTTTACACAAATTCCCTTATTTTATCATCATAACAACCCTGGAAGGTAGGTGCTTTCATTAATGCCATTTTCAGATGACAGAATCAAGGCAGAGAGTGGTGAAATGATTTGCCCAGGGTCATACAGCTAGGCAGTATCTGAAGCTGTATTTGAACTCGGATCTCCCTGCCTCCAGGTCCAGTGCTCTATTCACTGTGTTACCTAGCCCTCTCCAGCTCCATGGATTCCTCTGCTCATCGGTGAGTTCTTCCCTGGAACCTCCATTTGAGGAAGCATCCTCACCAGCCAAGCTCATTTCATACTTGCTGACTCAGGCTTCTGAGAACCACTTTTCCATCTCAAGCCCCCCACCTGTTCAGGTTTCTTTTATGTGTGGTCTTAGAGTGTAAAGCTCTTCAGGGCAGGAAGTTTCTGTTTGTATTAGTACCTGAAGCTCTTGACACAAGGCTTGGGATGTAATAAATGCTTAATAAATGTTTTATCTATTTATCTTTATCTCTCCTTCTCCCTATCCAGCCTTGTGAACCAAACCTTTTAACAAAGAACAAAAAAGAAAAAAACCCCAAAATTAGTTCTGCAAAGCCAGCTGGAACATGCAGCCAAATCTGACAGTACATGCAACATTCCAAATCCATCACCCCCCACCCCCACCTCAGAAAAGAAAAGGAGGAGGGGGCATTTTCTCATTTCTTTTCAGCCCTGAGCTTGTTGACTTTACTTTAAAAAACACACCAGAAAGCAAAATACCATATGGAGCCAGTGAGAATTGAAGGAAAAAAACAACCCCTAAGTACAAAGAGTGTACTTTATCACAATTTAAACAGAGACAAAGTATAATGTGTACTTGTTTATATCATTGCCAACTACAGATTCCCCCAGATCATTCTCATTGATCTGCCCCCTGTATATTCTAGCTTATTCTGGCTGATTGTAAAGTACAGATGTTAAATACCACATTAACACCTCCTCCACTACTAAGAAAGGAACATCTGTTAGTCTCAATTAGTTCTTTTGCATTTTCCTGGCCTTAGTGATCTCTTTGGGTTTTTTAAACAACAACCATTAAAACAGTTTTAGTTGTTTTTTTTTCTCCCTCCATGTTCTTTATCTAAGCTATTTCCTGTTCTCCCTGTTTCTGAGTTGGCTTACATCGAATCATCAAATCTTAGAATTGAAAGGACCTTGAAGTCATCTAGGCCTAGTTTTCTCTGAAGTATAAAATTCTGTCTCAACAAACTTATCCATCCTCTGCTTGAATACTTCCACTGACAAGAAACTCACTACCTAATAAGAAAGCCCACCAATGTTGGATTGTCATTAGAAATTTCTTTCTTATATGGAGATACAATCTGCCTCTTTGTACCTTCTACTCATCAGTTGACATTTTACCTTTTGGATTTCTGTAAGGCAAATCTAACTCCTCTTTCATATGAAAGACCATTAGGCATTAGAAGCCCTTTTGACCAGACAGTGATCATGCATGTCCTTCTGATGTGTCCTTGGCCCCAGATTGAACATCTCTAGAACCTTCCAACTAGTCTTACTTGGCCTGGTCTCCAGGGCCTTCACCACCCTCCCTTTCTGATACACTTGTGACCGTGCAGAGGAATGTGTGACATACCTTTCTGACCATGGTCAGTATCTCTGTTAAGAGATGGTGTACAGAGCTAGTGTGGTATCGTAGCTATCGTTGGCACATTACATGACTCAATGCAGACTGAAATGGCGTATTTTTGGTTACTAGGTTCCAACACTGAGTTGTAGGACGTGGAGTTCACTAAAACCTTCAGATAGGAATGGACGCCTCACTCCCAGTCTTTACAAGTGTTATTGATTTTTTGCACCTAAATATAGGATTTTACATTTCTCCATGTTATACTTTATTTTGTTACTTAATGTCTATTATTTTAGCCTATCAAGCTAAATTTTGGACTTCTGGTTCTGTCATTCCATGTATGTGATATTTTCCATAGCTTTATGTCATCTTTACATTTAACAAATAGACCATCCATACCTTTATTGAAGTCACTATTAGAAACATGAAACCAGGTCAGCTGTAGATCTTGGGACAATACTCTGGAGACCACAATCCAGGTTTTTGACAGAGAACAATTAACGACTACTGTAATCAATCAATCATCCGATAAATAAGCATTTATTAATCTCTTACCATGTGCTGGGCAATGTACTAGGCACTGGGAAATTAGACTCTCACAGATTACGAGACCTCAGAGGTTATGAGACAAAAATCTTTCCTTTGGTATGTCAGCCGATGGTCCCCTAGCCAGACGTCTCATGAAGGGAGACTGGCTGCCTCCCGAGGCATCTTATTGAACTGTTTGATACTCAATTAGGAAGTTTTTCCATTTATCAACCCAAAGTTTGTGTCTTTGCTAGTAATGCCCATTGCTTCTAGCTCTGGCCTGGAGGGTGAAGCAAAACAATCCTAATGCCACTTCCATGGCAAGGTTCTTTGAATACTTGAAGAAAACAATCACATTTCTCCCAAGTCTTCTCTTATCCAGGCTAAACATGGCCACTCTCTTCAACTGCTCCTCCCATGGCATGAAGTCAAGGCCCTTCACTACCTCCTCTGGCTCCTCTCTAGCTTTTCCATGTTCTTCCTCAAATGTGGTGTCCAGTACTGGTCTGACTCTTGATGACTCCATTTGGGATTTTCTTGGCAAAGATACTTAGAATGGCCTGCCATTTCCACTTTACAGATGAGGAGACTGATCAGACTGGGGAAGAGTAAACCAGAATCAACCTCTTTCTTCCTGGATATATTCTCCTCTACTCTTGTCTTTATCATCAACCACTTCCAAATTCAGTTCACTGGAGGGTATGATTGTCTAGCTGAGATCATTCCATCTTGTCAACAAGAAGAACTGTGTCAAGTGCTTTGTGGAAGTCTGAGCATTCTTTATCTAGGGAGGACATCCAAATGTTGGGGGTTCCCCTTTTTCTCCCAGATACAATTCTAGTCTCCACAGTCCTATTCCCTCTGGGAGACCAATAAACAAGTGATTCCATATTTTACAACATGCCACCTGAGGATATACTTCTGAGTGAGGACTGAACCAGACAAAAATGTAATTGGGAAATATTTTTTAAAATTAATAAAAATACAATAGAATATACATAATGTTAATCTGTGGTTTTCTCCATCAGTGAGTGGTCTACAAGGATTGTTCCATAGGGTTTAGTTACCCTCATTTGTATTTGAATTGGACATCACTGTTTTACCATATACTCTTTTATTGAAAAAAAAAAGAATGCTGAATTTAAAAAATGTTAAACAATTCCTTTGTTACCACATAACTTCTTAAAGGATCCAAACACTAATTCCTATTCTGACCAATAAACAGAGATAGGGATTGGACTGGGCAGCTAGGTGATGCCATAGCGCACAGAACGCTGGCCCTAGAGTCAGGAAGACTCATATTCCTGAGTTCAAATCCAGCTTTAGACATTTACTAGTTTTGTGACCCTGAACAAGTCACTTAACCCTGTTTGCCTCAGTTTCCTCATCTATCAAATGATGTGGAGAAGGAAATGACAAACCATTCCAATATCTGTGCCAAATAAACCCCAGATGGGGTCACAAAAAATCAGACACAACTGATATGACTGAACAACAGAAAAATGATGGATTCTGACTGCAGTGGTATAGAGAACTTGTAGGTGAAGGAAAATCCCTCTACCAGTGCAAGGGGGCATCTTTGCAACTTACAGAGAGTTGCCTGGATCACTGAGAGGCTAAATGTTTCACCCAAGGTCACACAGCCAGGGAGGACTGGAACTCAGATCTTTCTGGTTTTGTTGCCAGCTCTATCTACCAAAACTCACTGCTTTTCAAACATTCACTATAGCCAATAATTTTTATGTCTGGGGAAAGTTCTGTGGAATATAGATTTTACATACATCTGGGGAGGAGGCTGGAGGTGGGCTGCCCAGGGAAAGGCTCACCTGGTGGTACAGTGGCCATGCACAGTCTGTTAGCTTCCTATTTTAACTAATTGTTATTACTACCCAAGTGCTAGGCTCAGTTGTTTCTAGCTGCTGGAGGAATATGAGGGCTGTTAATGTTCTCTAAATTTTTGTGCCCTGGTATGATGTTCTGATTGCCATGTCCTAGTTATGGCTCTGCTGAATCCCACAGAAGGAATCCCAACATAGCTTAAAGAAAGACAAATCATACATCTGTACTAAATTCAACTCATTTTAATTCCACAAATACTTATTGAGCAGCACCAGGTGCAGTAGATTCGTGATCAAGTGGCCTTGGTTCAAATCCCATTTCTGACAGTTATTGTCTATATGACCTTGGGCACATTACTTAGCCCATTTATTCCCCAGTTCCTGATCTGTAAAATGGAGGGGTTGGATTAGACTTTTAAGGGCTCTTCAGGCTCTACATCCCATGATTTTATCGTTTATACTAAATGAAAGTCTTTGTGCTCAGAATAGACATGGGAAATGCCAAGATGAGGCATCCAATCTAATTAGGGAAAAACATATACACAAATTATAATGTATATGTGAAAGATTTCTTTACATGGTGATCTTCTTTGTTTGACTCATTAAAATTGGAGTGCCTTCAAGTTGGAGAATAGCCTTCATGCAAAGTGCAGAGGGGACCTGGATGTTGTTTTCAGCCCCACCACTTTCTAGTTGTGTGATCTTGGGTGATGCACTTAATCTGTCTAGGACTCCATTTCCTCTTAGGTAAAGTGATGTGGTTTGATTAGATGGTTTCATGGTCCTTTCTAACTGACATTCCTTGTTGTAGTGTCCCTCCCAGCTCTGACATTTTATGATCATAGGACTGTCCATTGTTAGTGTGTATTGGAAGTATCCAATCGATACAATCAAACTTTGATCAATCAGTCTGCTTGGTGGAGTATTAGATGGAGTATTAGAATGTATTTAATTCAATCAACTAACCAACAGTATGTTCTGTGTGTAGTAGAGTTTTAAGTGCTGGACTTCAATCAATCAACTGATTATCTATTTATGAAGTGCCTTCTATGTGCCAGGCGCTGTGGTAAGGGCTAGGGATACACAGAAGGTGAGGACACTGTTCTTGCCTTTAAGGATCTCATAGTCTTATGGGTAAGACAACATGCAAACAACAATGTACAAATAAGCTATAGATGGTGTAGGAGGAAGATCACTTCAGAGAAGGCACTAGCAGCTGGGAGTGGGGAGGAACCAGGAAAGGCTTCATGCAGAAGGCAAGATTTGGGCTCAGTGTTTAAGGAATCCAGGTAATCTAAGAAGTGGAAGTGGGGAGGGAAGACATTCCCCAAAAGAGATGGCCAGTGAAAAGGCACAGAGATAGGACATGGGAGGTCATGGGTGAAGAACATCAAGGAAGTCATTATAACTGAATCTTAGTAAAGGTGAGAAAACTAGAAAGAGAGTTAGGCTCCAGATTGTGAAGAGCTTCAGGTGCCAGATGAAGGCACTTGGAGCTTCTAGAGATTCCTGAGTAGAGGGGCAACAAGGTCAGATTGACATTTTAGAAAAAGCACCTTGGTGGCTATGTGGAGGATGGATTGGAGTGAAGAGAGAAGGTTTGAATTGGGGGAATGACCAGGAGATTATTGCAACAGACCAGGTGAGAGGTTATGTGAGCTTCAGCTAGAGTGTCTGTTGGATAAGTGGAGAGAAAGGAACATACATGGGGAATGTTGTGAAGGTAGAGATGACAAGGTTTGACGATAGACTGAATATCTGTGGCTAGAGTGAGGAAGTTAGGATGAGGTTTCAAACTTAGGTGACCATGAGGATGGTGATGTCCTCCACAATAATGTAGATGTTGGGAAGAAGCAAGGATTAGGGGAGGACCAGAGATGAGTTCTGTTCAGTGTGAGAAGCCTATGGGACCTTGAGTTAGAGATGTCCAATAGACAGTAATTTGAGATTGGAGTTAAGGAGGAGCCTAGGGAGGGATACATAGATCTAGGAATCGTCTCCATAGAGATGATAATTGAACCCATGGGAACTGATGAGTTCACCAAGTGAAATAATTGAGATGGAAAAGAGAAGAGGGCTAGGACAGAGGCTTGAAGAGTATCCACGCTTAGTGGATGTGATCTAGATAAAGATTTTGCCTAGCGGACTGAGGAGGGGAAAGAAAGATAGGAGAAGAACCAGGAGAATAGTTATGAAAAACTAGAGAGGAGACAGGGTGGCAACCAACAGTGTCAAAGGCCTCAGAGAGGTCAAGAATGGTGTGAGTTGGGAAAAGACCATTCGATTTGACAATTAAGGGCTCATTGGCAACTTTGGAGAGAGCAATTTTGGTTGAATCATGAAGTCAGGAACCATATTGCAAAGGGTTTAGAAGAGAGGCAATGGTGGCATTGGTTAAGGAGTTTCACTGAGAAGGGGAGGAGAGATAAAAGGTGAAGTGAAATGGGTAAATCAAGAAAGCATCTGTTGAGGATGAGAGGAAAAACACAGCTATATTTGTAGGTATCAGAGTAAGAGCCAGTAGATAAGGAAAGACTGAAGGTTAGAAAGTGGGGAAGATAATTGGGAGAAGACAGGAAGGGAAGGGGTCAAGAGTCCTCATAGAAGGGTTGGCTTTGGTAAGAAGAAGAGCCATCTTTTCCTGGGAGAAAAGAGTGAGGGAGACAATGGGGGGAGATGTATGAGGGATGTGAGATGAGGAGAGGGGAAGAAGGAGCGCTTGGTGAATGGCCTCCATTTTTGGGGTGAAGTATGAAATGAGGTCCTTGCTGAGAAAGTAGGGAGAGGAGGTGCCACTGGAGGCTCAAGAAGAGACAAGAATGCTTGGAACAGCTGTTGAGGAGAGTGAGAGAGCTGATCTATCAGGGAGTGACTGAGTTTGAACTTGAGCTCTGATGCTTATTAAGTCATGTGACTCAGCACATCAATTCCACTATCTGGATCTCATTTTCTTCATTTGAGTTTCACAATTCTATGCTGTAGATATGACAGGCATTATTGCACCCAATTTACAGATGAGGGAGCTGAGAATAAGAAAAGTTAAATGACTTGCCTAGAGTCAAACTCGTCTAGAGTCCCCTTTTTTATAGGGAGCCAAAATTAGGTTGTCAGAGATTCCCTGGTTAGTCAAATCACAGATCACAAGAAACATAGCTCAATGTCTTGGTTCCTTTAAAACCAATACCCAGTTTCTTTGAATCACCTGGGATTTTTGAAGGAAGAAGTCTTGTATTCCAGTCCAGACTTTGTCATTTTCTATCCTTGTGATGTTAGGGTAAGCCAGTAATCCTTAGTTAGTAAAATCAGAGTTTGGATTAAATGACCCTTAGAGATTCTTTCATCTCTGAAGCTATGATTGGGTGTAATAAAGATAGTCCTCACATTTTTGGAGGACTTGGGAGCTTTCAGAGCTCTTTCTTGGAAATAGCCCTGTGAGGTTGGGAGCCTAGGTGTTATTGTCTCCATTTTACAGAGAGACTCTCTTTGCTTCTCTTCACTCCATTCCATTCTGATTCAACAAGCATTTATTAAGCACTCACTACATACAAGATGCCAATCTCTGCCTTAAAGGATTTAGAGCTGGAAAGAAACCTTAGAGATACGATCTCCTGGTTTTTCACAATTGGAAACTGAAGTTCAGAGAGGCAGTGCTTATCCTGAATCACACAGCAATCAAGTGCAGGGGTTAGTTTAGGTATAGAATTTAAACCCATGTCTTCTGATTTTGTGTTCCTTGATCTTCCCACTACACGGTAATTGTCTTTCTGGAGGGATGTACAGAAATGATTTCTGTAGTTGTCTTACAAGTACGCTATCAAAGGGAGGTAGAGATGGGCAAGGATGTATGAGGAAGCTTAGCTTTTTTGTGGTTGAGTGGGTGAACACAGAGGCCAGGGTTGAAAGGAGGGAAGATTCTAAGTCTACTTTGAAACAGATTGTTGTTATTTAGTCACATCTGATTCTTTGAGACTCCATTTGGGTTTTTCTTGGCAAAGATACTGGAGTACCATTTCCTTCTCCAGCTCATTTTACAGATGAGGAAACTGAGGCAAAAAGAGTGAAGTGACTTGCCCAGGGATACACAGATAGCAAGTATGCCCAGCACTCTATCCACTTCACCACCTGGCTACTCTTGAAACAGGTTAGCTGTTCCCAGAGATGATCTGTCTCAACATCTGTGCATTTCCCAAGCCAACCCCTAGGGTGCTTTTCTCTAGCTCGGCTTATGGGAGTGATGCCCACATTTGAGAACCTAGGATGCCACAGCCAAATAGCATGTTTTGGAATGTAGATAAAAGGAGGAATTGCTTTTGTTGGATGTGTTTGAGGCTGGGTTTGGAACACAGTGGCATCTTAGAAAGACTAGCCTTGGAGGTAGGAGAAGTGGGTCCTTTTCTGGGGTCTCAGTGATGCCATTTCCTTCTTTGAATTCATGTTATTCAACTCATCCAGTTTGATTATTCTGTGTTCTAAAGTTCCATGTTTGAAGGTCTTTTGAGCTCTGGTCTTCCATTTTTGAGTGGTCTTCCTCTGATCTAAGGTCCTTTCCTGCTTGGCTTCTCTGGTCTAAGGGACTGGCACTCCAGGTTCTAATATTCTTTGTTCTAATATCTCTTCCAGCTCAAACAGTCCATGCTCTAACATATATGTTCTGAGGGCTCTTTAGTTCTAACATTCTCATTGTAGAGGATTGGACTAGATGTCCAGATAGTCTCTGTTCTAAGGCCCACCCAAACTCAGACATTCTATGTTTGAATATTCTAAGTTTTAAGATCCCTCTTAGCATTAGCATTCCATGATCTAATATTTTGCTTTCCAAGGTCCTTCCCAGCTCTGACATTCTGTTTTAAGGTCCCTTTCAGCTCTAATATCCCCCATGTTTATCATTCTCTGTTCTAAGGTCTCTCTTGACTCTCAGCCCTTGACAGCTGTGGTTCTGACAGTCTATGTTCTGAAGTCTTTTCCAGTTCACACTAGATGGTGGAACAGTCTATGTTCTAAGGTCCTTTCAGCTCTGACATTCCCGGGTTCTGTGATTCTATGAATAGTTCCTCTCTCCATCTGTTGCATCTGTGAGAGACAGCTGCTGCCTCCCCAGCAGAGCTGGCCGTCACTGTCAGGTATCTCAGGTACCAGGGGAGGGGTGTGTGTGTGATCTTGTGTATGTTGAGAGCTTGGACAGGTGGGGTAGGCATCACAGAGCCCACCAGTTCCTCACATCTTTTGCCTCTGCTTGGTGGTGGTGGTGGTGGCAGGAAGCTCTCTAGATGGTGGGGGTGGAGAGGAGGTAGGGGCTCCCAGCTGTGCCGTGACCTGCCCTGCCCTACCGTGGTGGGTCACGAGGAGAGCCAAGAGTGGGGGAGGGATCCAGCTGTTAGACGCCGATTCCTAGGGCCGAGTTGCTGGGGAGCTGTCCAGCTGGAGAGGCCTGGGGCGGGGAGTGGGTGGGTAGGCGCTCTCTCTGGTGGGGCGAGAAGCGGGAGCGCGCGCGCGTGGGCGCGCTCGAGCTCGCGCGCGGGGGGGGAATGGGGGGCGCTGCGCTACCTCGGGCCGGCCGGCGGGGCGCTAAGTTCTCCGCCAGCTGTTGCATGCACCGGCCCCAGGAGCCAGAGCTGTCGCCTGGGCCCTCCCGTGTTCCCTGCGAGCCTTGAAGACCCCCCCCCCCCGCCCCAGGTGAGCCGGTGCGGGGGGAGGGGGAAGGGAGGGAGTAGGAGAGGGTGGAAATGGGGGATGGACAGTGACCCGGGCCCCATCAGAAGGGCGCCATTCAGTGCCTGCTTGGCCCCTGGGGCCGGGCCTCTCTCCTGGCTCTGCGGCTGCGGCGGGAGCCCTGGTTTCCCCTTCCCCCCTCCCAGGGCTGGGGGATGAGGGGTACGTGGTGATGGGAGCAGGTGCGGGCAGTGCGGGTGGGCGCCTCCTGCCGCTGGGCCCTGGGCTTTGCACAACCGGGAGAAGGGGTTGGCGGGGGGGGGGGGGGGGGGGGGGGGGGGGGAATAGGATTTCGAGAGAAGAGAGAAGGGCCGACAGCCTAGCACCAAGGCAGACAGACACACAGAGAACCTGCAGCTCCGGGCCAGACAGACAGACGGCCAGACTGCCGGTCGACCGGCGGGCCAGCAACCCCAGCCAGCGCACAGCTCCAGCCCCCTCGACCGGCCAGTGGCTCGGGGAGGAGGAGGAGAAAGAGGAGGAGGAGGAGGAGAAAGAAGAGGAGGAGAGGTGGCGGCGGGTGGTGTCTGCACGCGCTCTCAGACACACACACATACTGACACACACATACACACACAGGTTCTCACACACACACACACACACACACACACACACACACACACACTAGCGCAACTCACGTCTGCACACCAGCGTGCACACTCACAGACACCCGTACCCAAACACTGGCAAGCACACAGCCCTCTTGCCTCTCTCCTTTTTTCTCCTGTCTTCTCTCTTTTCTCTCTCCCCTCTTTTCTCTCTCTTCTCTTTCTCTTCCTCGGAGGCGGGCAGGCAGCAGCCCTCTCCCCTCCCCCTCTTTCCTCTGCCGGAATTCCATCCGGATCAGCAGGTAAGTGGATCCCTCCAGATCCCAGATCGCCTTTGGGATGCTGGCTCTAGCAGCAGCCCAAATCGGGAAAGGATAGGGAGCCCCTGGGAGTATGTGACTGAAGGCTCTGTTTCTAGGGCCCTCATCTCGGGGTGTGTGTGTGTGTGTGTGTGTGTGTGTGTGTGTGTGTGTGTGTGTGTGTGTGTATGTGGTGGGAGAGAGTTGGAATAGGGAGCTAGGAAAGGGGGAGAGTCAGTGGAAGGGGAGGAGGTATTGGGGTATTGGGAACCTGGAAATTCCCAGGGGGGTAAAGAACCTGTCTTGTATTTATGGATGGATAAGAACAAGCTGGAAATAGCTGAGATTAATGTTATGTATGAATTTATATTGTTTTGGGGTCGGTAGGGGGGCAAGAAGGCAGCAACTTGAGATTGTTCAGAGGTTGTCCAGGAGATATTAGCCAAGACCGCCCACCCCACAAAATGCCTTTCTGTCTCCTAACCAACTCCCAGATCTTTGCAAACTTTGGGGGATCCTGAGAATTGGGGGGTGGATGGGTGCCTGAGGGGAGGAAAGGAGTTTGGTAGGACCATCCTTCCCAGAGGAGGGAAGCAAGTATGGGAAGAGGGGAAGTGATGCTGTTGGAGACATGCCCAGGAGTCTTTTGGGACCTTTAAGGGGTCTTGAGGGGGGTGGGGTCAAGATTGGGGAATAGGATGAAGGAGCAGGAGGGGGTTGGCCATATTAGGGGTGGGGCCTGGGGTTGGAGGAGGGTACGGGGCTAGGGATTTGCAATGCTCCCCTCCCATGTGGGAAGTCAGGGGCCAAAGAGATGATCTATAGACTGCCGCAGCCAGAAGGGCCCTAGGATCCTTCCTTGTCTTCCAGAGGGTTGGGGGTGGCCATGTGGCATGTGTCCGGCATGTTCATGCGCATGCCTGGGCACATGAGCCCTACTGGAGGTGTTTCTCTGGGGGGGTTATTCCTTCTCTGTGGGCAGGGTGCAGGGTGCATGCCTGCTGTGTGTGTGCCAGGCATGTGGGACGGCTCCTCCTGAAGAGGGTGAGGCGCCCTGCTTTATTCTGTGGAGCCTCTGTGCATGTGTGTGTGGGGAGGGAGGATGGGCTATGATGCCTCGGAATGTGCTATGTTCTCGGTCCAAGGAGCAGGTGAGAGCAGCCCTGGGCAGGGAAGGAGAGCTGCCTTGGGGTACGGGGCTGAACAGGCTACTCTGCAGTAGGAGGCTCTCTCTGCCATCTTCCCTCTCACCCTTTCCCCTTCTCTGCCAGCAGACACAGCCCTCTCTGCACTTGCCTGCCTCTCTCTCTCTCTCTCTCTCTCTCTCTCTCTCTCTCTCTCTCTCTCTCTCTCTCTTCTTAACCCTCACATTTCTCCCCTTCTCCTACTCCTTTTCTTCTCTCCCTCTCCTTTACCTTTCTTCACTCCTTCCCTTCTCCTTCCCTCTTTAATCTCTTCCCTTCTCCTAACCTTCCTTCTCCTTTCCCTTCTCTGTTCTCCTTTCCTATCTCTTCACCTTCCCTTTCCTTCCCCTCCCTCTTCCTTTCCTTCTTTCCTATCTCCTTCTATTCTTACCCATTTCTTCTACTTCCTTTTTTTCTCTTCTTCCTTTCTTTCTCCCTCCCCTTCTTTCTCTCTATGCCCTTCTCCTCCTCCTCCTCCTTTCCCCTCCCCTTATCTTTTCTGATATCTTCCCCTCCCATTCTCTTTCCCTTTTCTTTCTTCTCCTCTTCCCATCATCCCCTCCCTCTTTTTTCCTCTTCTTGTTCCTTTTCTATTCCTTTCCCTGCCTCTCTCCTCTGCTTCTCTCTTCTATCCTATGCT
The DNA here is from genome assembly GCA_028627135.1 of Pseudochirops cupreus. Taxonomy (NCBI): domain Eukaryota; kingdom Metazoa; phylum Chordata; class Mammalia; order Diprotodontia; family Pseudocheiridae; genus Pseudochirops; species Pseudochirops cupreus. The sequence continues at coordinate 406,349,824 of CM053581.1, forward strand.
ATGTCCCTTCCTTTTTTCTCCCTTCTCTGTCCCCCATTCCTCCTTTCCCCTTCTTGCATCCTCTTTCTAGCTCTTTCTTTTCCCCTCCTATCTGTCTACCCAGTTTTCTCTAGACTGCTCTCTACCCCATGAAAGGCTGGTCCCCAGCTCCCTGCCCCCCACCATTCTCCTTCCCTATCACCGAGATCTGTGTATCACCAAACAGCCATGGGTATCAGACGTGTGGGCCAGCCATAGCTGATGGAGGGTAGGTGGGCGGGTGTGGCTGCCTGTCTCTATAATATGTTCATGTTTTAATGTGCTTAGCTCCCCTTGCCAGAGGTTCTCTGGGAGCCTTTTGCCCACAGGGGTGTATGTATGTGTGTGATTGTGTATTCCTTTCTGTGCTCCCAAATGTAGGTATGAGGGGGTAGAGCTGGAGGGGTGTCTATGCATTATAGATAGGAAGCTCTTGTTTACATATGCTCATGGGTCAGACTGGGGTATTGGCATGCAGACTCCTGCTCACACAATTTGGACACTTTCAGCATCTTGTCACCCTGGAGGAAAGTCCTAGGATCAGAGACTCAGAGCTGGCATGAAAGTCAGTGGCCTCCAGAGCAATCCCTTTATTTGACAGTTTAGGAAACTGAGGTCTGGAGAAGAGGAGTGATTTGTCTGGGATCATATAGGAGGACCAGGAGAGCTGAGGCTCACAGCCAGGTGCTCTGGCTCCAGATTCTGGCCTTTCCCAGTACATGGATCTATTGCCTAGCCAAGCATCTGTAGGCACACCTGTGACACCACTGTCATGTCCTCATGTGTGTACATGCACATATGTATGTTACCTGGGCAATGTGGACATGGCTTTGCTCTCGGCTTGTACATGAGGATGCCTGCCTTGGCTCCCTGGTCTTCAGCAGCAGCAGAGATGTGTATGTGGGGGCTGGGGGAGTTGGTCATTTATTCTAGGCTCACAGAATTAGAGCCACAAGTCTTCTCTAAAGCTGTCTAATCCGTCATGTTACAAATGGGGAAACTGAGTGCAAGAACAATGAAATGACTTACACAAGGTCATACAGAGAGTAAGGATCCAAGCCAGCATCCGAATGTAGAAACTTTGGCTTTCAATTCAGTGCCCCTCCCCCATGCTGCACTGGCTTGGCATTTGTCCCCCAATCCTATGCTTTGAGGGACTGGGTCAAGATAGAAGAGCAGAGAAGAGCAAGGAAAGGTGCTGGTTTGTGTTGGTCTGGCTTTTTCCCCAACCTCTATAGTGCTAGCAAAGGGCAATGGGGAGCCATGGTTCTGGTACATGAGGAGAGAGCAAGGCTACTGCTGCCCCTCCCTCTGCTCCACACCTCTGAGATGGAGTAGACCTTCCTTCCTTCCTTCCTTCCTTCCTTCCTTCCTTCCTTCCTTCCTTCTTTCCTTCCTATATACATACATGCACTCATTCAAGAACCATTTTAAAAAAGCTCTTCCCATGAACCAGATGCAAGAGGCAAAACTAGAAGGCTTTAATGGCTAGACAAATGGATTTGAGTCAGGAAAGTCTCTAGCTAATAACACAGGCTGTATGATCTGAAGTGAGTCATTTAACCTCTAGTACCTTAGCCAAATTCCTAAGATAAGTTTCAGAATTGCTGCTTGTATACATTGGTAGAGGGAGATTCCTTGTCAAGAGTTCCTCAAACCAATGAGATCTTAGCTCTGGACTCCTCAGCCTATGTCCCAAAAAGAGGCTGGGCCTCAGATTGATCTTGGAACCTGTGGGTTTGAGGGGACATCCCTGAGTTATACTAATGCAAGAATAAGTCTTGCTTCACTCATGCTTTCTTGTGGTTGAGACTGCATAGCTAGCTGTGGAGGTGAGTAGGACAACACCTTTACCTTTACCCCTGTGTCTATGACCTCTACATGGGTCCCCCTGTGTGCATCTGTGTGTGACTGTTCCAGGGTTGGGGCCACACATGAGATGTAGTCTTACCATCTGATTCTCAGAATTGCCAAAACTCAGAATTTTTCAGAATATTTCAGAATTGGAAGGGAGCTCAGCTACCATGTTGTCCAAAGAATCTCTACTGCCTCTCACTTGACAGGTGGCCATATAACTTCTGCTCAAATATCTCCCAGCGGGGGAAACCTAGTCCCTCCCAAGGCAGCCTATTCTACTTTGGGACAGCTCTCATTGTCAGGATGGTTTTTCCTTGTGACAGTCAGAAAGATGCCTCTTGGTAACTCCCTCTCTACTCTTCCACCCTCACATTAGTCCCAGTTCTGCATTTGGGGCCAGACAAGAACAAGAATAATTTCTCCTCAAAGGATAGCTTGAACTCCTCCTTTCCCCTGCTGGTTTTCCCCAGGACACTTCTGTGATCTTCCTCAGGACTGAGGTCCTATGTTTGGTGGTTACTCAGGTAGGGATATTTGTTTAATCTACCCCCACATATCCCCACTCCTTTCCTACAGCCAGGTCGGGCCAGACCAAGAAAGCTATCTCAAGCCTTGCTTCTGCTAATGGCCACCCTATAGGTGACCCACCTGAGGCTGTCCCACCTTGGGATTAGATACAAGGTCCCATTGACTTTTGTGAGGTTAGAAGGGGAAGGGGCCTAGATTTCCTGACTCAAGGTTATCAGAGGATTGGGGGGAGGAGACCCTTAGATCTCAGGAACTGTATGAGAGAAGGTTCTTATAATGCTCCATGGGAGGAGGTGAAGGAGAGACTGTGGAGAGAGAGAGGGTGGATCTGCTCAGGAGGTGGAGGTTTCTTTCTTTTAACCTTTTCTTTGAATCTTCTTCTGTTGGATCCTGGAAGCCTAAGTTTGAGCTAGAAGGCACCAGAAAGGCCATCCGGCCCAGTTCCCTTATTTTACAGAATGACTTGCTTGAAGTTCCACAGGCAGTGAGGAGCAGGGCTGGGATTCAAACACAGGTCCTTCTGAGCTCCCATCAGCTCTATTTCTACTGAATCTCTTTGGTCCACAAGGGGGACCCACAGGTCCCTCCTGGACTGCCAGACACATTGTCAAAGACCAAGGGCTGGAGAATAGCAGTCGTCACATCATCTCATTTGCTTCTTTCTTCCTCGTACTCTATTTCCCATCTCCCCTCTGTGCCTCCCAGCTTGAGGCAACATGGGGTGCCATGGAGAGAGTGTTGTACTTGGAGTCAGGAAGCTCTGAGTTCAGATGTGACCTCTGACACAAATATGAACTAAGTAAGCCCATTAATAAGGTCCCTAGTCTTGATTTCCTTCTCTGTAAATTGAACCTAATGACCTCTAAGGCAGAGTGCAGCCCAGATCAGATTAGAATGTAATTGGGAAATGTTTAACAAAAATAAATAAAAATACAGTACAACATAGATAATGTTAATTGGTGGTATTCTAAGTCAATAGGCAGCCCATGCGTATCTGTTTCTATTTGAGTTGGACACTGCTTCTCTAAGTCCCTTTCAATTTCAAACAGATCATCCTAATCTTCTTTGCTTTTGGATTTATCCCCCATGCCTGGAAGGCCCTCCCATCTCTTTTTTTTGCCTTTAAGAGTCCTTCCAGGCTCGGCTCATGCCTACCACCTGTGTGGGCTTTCCCAGTCCCTCAGATGCTCACACTTTCCCCTCTGAGGTTACTTTGTATCTACTCTGTATGTATCTTGTAGTTATGTATCTACACTTGCCTTCCCTGTTCATTGAAGCCTGGGGCTGACTGTCCCTACTTTTTCTACGCATTTCTAGCACTTGATATGTGGTGATTGGTTAACAAATGATTGTTGATTGACTGATTGAGCCTTAAAACAGCAAGTGTGCCTGGGCAGGGATTATTAATCCCATTGTATAGACAAGGATATGGAGGTTTACGAAGGTATATACCTTTGGTTCAGAGATATATGACTGGTAAGAGGGGAAGGTAGCACTGGAATCTCTTCATTCAAGGGTTTTTCTGCTATCTTGTCTTTCCAACCATCTTCCTGATTCCGTTGGCTTTCTGTGATCCTTGGCAGGCTGTGTGGACATCTTGAAGTCTTGTCTGCTTCATACATTGCTGGCCTAGAGGAAGGGAGAAGTGTGGTAATGGGGAGGAGGAGAACTTTCCTCTCTGGCTTCTAGTGGCAGTTTCTGGGAGAAGGAAGGAAGGAAAGGAAAGAAGGAAGAAAGGATGGATAGTGTGACCAAAACCAGCAGGGAGGGCTGGTTCAAACCCCTGACTGAGTTGGGCCCAATGCCTAACAGTAGTGGCTAGCCAGGGGAGGAGACTTTGCCAAGAGGGGTCTGGCTCGGCTATCCCTACTCTGAAGCCCAAGGACTGAGGCTGGGTGCTGGCAGTAGGGCAGTGAGGATGTTCTAGTGGAATAGAACTGGGAGGAGGCAGTGTGGTATGTTGTAAAGAGTTCCATCTCTTGAGTTAAAGGGCCATGGTTCAAATTTCATACTATATGTGTGTGACCTTGAATAAGTAACTTGACTTCCCTGAGACTCACTTTCCTCATATGTAAAAAGAAGGATGTTGGACCTGCTAAATTATTAAGTCCTGGTCCTGGACTTAATACCGTAATCCTGAGTGGATGGTTATTTATGTGACCCAGCCTAGGTAAGTCACCTAACCTCTCTAGGCCTCAGTTTCCTTATCTGTAAAGTGGGGTTAAGAACTTCTACCCATCTCATTTATGTATTTATTCTATTCATTCATTAACTAATTCTTCCAACAAAACTCTTCCTGAGCACTATCACTCTATCAACAAATGTAAAATAAGTGCTTATTTTGTGCCCGTCACAGGGCCAGTTGTTGGAGGGAATATGGAGACGAAAAGAAGGCTCTCTTACCTGTTGGGGGTTGATATTCTAGTAGGGAGAATGATATTAACACTAAAGTATCACCTAAGGGAGAATGTGGTAAGGATCTGAAGAAAGGTTTAAACAGAAAATTATGGCAACTATGAAGTTGGAGAGGTGACTTCTAGTTGGGAAGATATCCCAGAGAAAGTGTCAACCTACCTGGACCTTGAAGGATGAGTAGAACTTCTTTGAAAAAGGTGAATTTGTGTCTTCAAAGCAAAACAAAACAAAAAACACACAGTCATTTCCTGATACACAAAGCACACCAGTTAAGTCAAGTTGACTCATAATATGAATGCATCTGACCAAATGGACAACATTCTTCAAATAGGTAGTATTCAGCAAGTGGATGGGAGGAGGGCATTCTATGTGGAGGAAACAGTGTGAGCAAAGGTGTAGAGATGGGAAAATGATGGAAAAATGAACAACTTTTCACTAGAACAGTTTGACTAAAAGGTAGAAGAATGTGAAGAGGAGGAGCATAAGAGAAGTTTTTAAGTAGGATGAAGACAGGTTGTGAGTATCAGGTTGAGGAATTTTTTTTTTTTTTTTTTTTTTTTTTTAAATTCTATAGGTAATAGGCAGTGACTGAAGGTCTTAGAGCAAGGGAGTAACATAACCTGCATATACATGTAGAAGATTATCAATGATGGATTAGGAAGGTGAAAGACAGGCAGGAGTCAGGGTGACTACATGAGAGGCTGCTTGGACTTATAGGGGGGGGTGGAGGTGAAAAGGATGGACACAAGAGACATTTTGGAGGAAAGTAGGATCCTGAGCAGGAAAGAGAACTGACCAGGTCCAGCCATTCTTGGGGTCCTTCTTCCTCTTCTGCATCATCTACTCTGCATTCCTTGGGCTCATAAACTCTCTCAGCTGTTGAGGTCCCCCCCTTTTCCATCTCCCTAGTACTGATACCAGCCCACGTCTAACTTTTTCTGACTTATTTCCTTTGGTTGTTGAGATAGGGCTTAGGTGCCTAAAAAGGTTTTACTGAGGCAGTGTGGTATAGTGGAGAGAGAGCTGGCTTCTGATCCAGGAAGATCGGACTTCAAGTCCTGTCTTTGACAAGTGGCTGTGTTACCTTAGAAAAGTCACATAACCTCTCAATGCTCCGAACAATTTTCTATTAAGTTCAGGATTTTTTTTAAACAAAGTCTTAAAAATCAGAGAGCTTTTCCAGGACTCAGACACCCCACAATTTTCTGTGATGCCAAGTTTTAGAGAAGGCACTGACCAGCATTGGTAGAAGGATACTCCCTTGGCCAGGGCAATCTCATGTCCAATCTCAATCCCTGTCCCTACTGGGGTTTAATGGAGTAAAGTAACGTTAGAATCAGTTTAGAGAGCCCAGCCAGAACCCAGATCCTGAGATCAGCCCTGGAGCTTATGCTAGTAATAAGAGCTGACATTTGCATAACACTTTGTGGGCTAGAAAGCACTTTCCCTACAGCATCTTCTTTGAGCCTGACACCCACCCCGTGAATTGAATTGAATCAATATAACCTCAGGTGTGAATTTGTAAGACTCAGGTTTGATTTGGAGAGCACGCATACAAGGCCCAGTGCTCAGCACAGGAGAGAGCAAGATGAAACAGACCTGCTCTCAGGCGGGGCTCCAGTCTAGTAGGAGGAGGATAGAAAAACACTGATTTGGAAGCATAGAACCTGCATTCAAAACCTGACCCTGCTGCTTATTAACTGGGCGAACTGAGAGGAATCACTTAAGCAACGTGGGTCTTAGTTTCCTCACCTATACAATTGAGGGAGTTGGATTAGATGACCTTTGAGGTCCCTTCCAGCTCTGACATTCCAACGTTCTCGAGGACCCTCCTGGCTCCGGAATTCCATTTTCTAAGTTTTCTCCTAGTTCTGATGTTCCATGTTCTAGGTTGCCTTCCAAATCTACCATTCCATATTTTAAATCAAGGGTTTTTCACCTTTGTGCATATATGCTACGGATCCCTTTGGCAGTCTGGTGAAACTCAATATAATCGTGTTTTGTTGCCTGTATTCATAATGGAAGGAAATGCTAAATTTCAGTTAAAAGTTAGTGAAAATAAAGATTTATTTTTTTCCCCATTTAAATTCATGGACCCTTTGAAAATTTTTCTCTCTCTCTCTCTCTGTATGTATGTACGTATCAGCTTAAAAACCTCTGTTCTAAAGCCTCTTCTGGCTCTAACATTTCCCTTGTTCTAATTTCCCTCCAACCCCTATCAAGTCATGACAACATGCATTTATTAATAAAAAGCACTGCTTATGTGCCAGACACTGGGCTGATTTTTGTCCCTGAAATAGGCCTGTTCTACAGATGGTTGGGTCCTTCTGGGTTGGCCTTGGATTCAGTTTTATTATTGGGTAGGTGGTGGGGAAAGTGGGAGCTGTTTGCTCTTGAACCTCTCCCTCTTGAGTTTCCTTTGCTTCAAGCTGCGTGACTCAGTTTCCTTCTTTGTAAAATGAAGGGGCTGGACTTGTTTCTCCTCTGATCTTGTGATCCATCTTTCTTTACCTTAAGAGGATGAAAGAAAGCTGGAGTAGGTCCCAAGGGATTGGATTTCTTGCCTTTCAGCATCTCCAAGAAGGAAGCTCTCTCTGAGCCTCAGTTTCCTCCTCTGTAGAATGGTAGGTTGCAATGAGCCCTTCCTACATGAGCAGCCTGTGCTTCTCCAAGGGGTGGCTGAGCAGTGGGGGAGGCAGGACAGAGAGAGCTGTATTTCCCTGGCACCCGCAGAGGTGCGAGGCGACATCCCAGAGCTGCCAGAGACGTGAGCTCTTGCTCACCATCTGCCACCTGCCCTCCCCCCTCCTTGCATGTTGGGGCTTAGTGAGGGTTCAGGCAACACTTCCCCTCCTATTGTGTCCCCCACCCTTGGGAGGCTGGGCCCTTCTACCTCTTCCTATTTTCTACAGAATTTTTTTTTCCTACTCCTTATGTCTCATGGAGTAGGTGAAGTGAGTGGTGGTCTTCCCGTTTAGCAGGCGAGGACACAGTCATACAGAGAGAAAGGGACTTGCTTAAGGTTAACACAGGTAGTAAGCAGCACCCAGATCAACTCTATCTGCCACTTACAAACTGTGTGACCTTGGGAAATTCATTTAAACTCTCTGGGCATCAGTTTTCTCATCTGTAAAATGGACAAGGGGATTGGGCTTACTCACTTCTAAGATCACTTTCAGTTCTAGATCTGGGATCCTAGGATGCCCCCATTTGTAGGACTTCAACCTCCTATCCCTTGAGGGAGTTCCTAACTCCTTCCCTTGCCTCCAGTGGCTACACTGTAACCGTTGATTGCCAAGGCTGGCCAAGGGTGGGGGGGGGTAGGTGGGGGAGTCCATGATTGGGGCCTGATTCTCCTTGATAGGTGGGGGTCCCTTCAGGAGAGTCGTATTAATAGTCCATAAGATTAACTTAATCTGTAGCTCTCCCACAGTCTTTGCCTGAATTCCCGATTAAATTAACATTCTCCATGGCTCAATTAGCCCCCGAGCAGAGGTGGAGTTATTAATGGGGATATTATCCAGGGCAGCTGAAGGAGTTCCCTCCTCCCTCCCTACACATGCGCCAAGGAGCAGCTTCCCCACTTCCCCTTAAGGCCTTGGAGATGTTGGTTTCCCACTCCAGTTCTGAAGTGGGGGAGGGGAAGCTCAGTAAGAAGAGGGCAGTGTCTGGAGGCAGCATGAGAGTCCTCTTGTCTTGAGACAGGGGACTGGACCAAATGGCCCTGGAAAGGGGTGATGGTGTTTCTGATGCTGAGATCATTGTGGCAAAGTGGGAGTGGGTGGGCACTGGGCCCTCTGCTCTAGCTCTACCAAAAGTATTTCTCAGATTCTCACCTTGTGTTTTATGTGATAACTAAGTTTGTATTTGATTATCTTGCTAGATTGTAAGCTTCATGAAGGTAGGGACAATCCCTTACCTAAACTTGGTAAATCCTTCAGCTTTGAGCACAAATGCTTCACATGTGGTGAATTGAATGGAATTTCTTCCCATTCATCCTTTAAGGCTTAGTTAGCTCAGTTATCTTGTTTTCCAAGAAACCTTACATGATTCCCCTTGGTTAGTAATGATATCTCTTTCTTTGGCTTAACAAAGCACTTTTTTGGGGATAATTTTCCATTGTTGCCCCCACCCCTGACATTTTGGGGTTTCCTAAGTTTTGAGAAACTTCCAGTGTGGAAATTTTCTCCTGTCTTGCAGAACAGCAGCACAATGACTAATTTATAGCCTTGGATAGGTGTCTTGGCCACCAGGAGGTGAAATCACCTACCCAGGGTCACAAAGCTGGTAGGTGTCAGAAGTAGGATTTGAACTCTGGGCTTCCTGACTCCCAGCCTGGCATTCTTGAACTGTGCCAGGCTGCTCCTCTAATGAGTGTGATACAGAACTATAATTTTATTGCTACAGGGAATTCCTGGTGGGAAAAGCCCCTGTACCAATGGAAATCCAGCAGTTAACACAGTGTCTGGCACCTATCAAGGAGAATCAGGCCCCGATCATGGACTCCCCCCTGCTTCCTTGGCCAGTCTTGGCAATGGTTACAGGGTAGCCACTGGAGGCAAGGGAAGGAGTCAGGGACTCCCTCAAGGGACAGGAGGTTGAAGTCCTAGAAATGGGGGCATCCTAGGATCCCAGATCTAGAACTGGAAGTGATCTTAGAAGTGATTAAACCCAATCCTCTGGTACTAAGTAAATGTTTGTTGTGTAGTTGATCACATGACTAATTGTGTAATATTGTCTATTATAACTGTCCATGTTGGTAGACTAATTACTTGAGGACAGGGACCACATCTTATTTAAGTTTGGAAACCCACTCCTTGCCCACCAGAGGCTGACACAATCCTTTGTACACAAGGGATGTGTATAGATGGGGCTTAATAAGCATTTTTGAATTGGATTTTTTTCAGTTGAATTTATGGGTCTCAGAAAGACCCACCTTTTGGGGTTTGGAGGTGAGAAAGCTGGGCCACCCTGCGGTCAGCTGAGATCTGCAGGAAATGGAGGGTGTATATGGGGAAATGGGGGATAGGAGTGGAGAATGTGTGTGAGGGTCATTACAGGAGAAAATTCAGGGACACTCAGATGCCTACTTTGGAGTATTTTGAATGCCAGGCAGAGGAATTTGAACTTCATTCAAACAGGGAGCCAGTGAAAACTTTTGAGTGTGGTGGTGATGGAACATCATTGAAGAACAATGATTTTGTTTATTTGGATGAAGAATGGACTAGAAAGAAGAGACAAAAGAGATTAGAACAAATGAGTAAAAACCATTTAAGTGTTTAGTGTGTGCCAGGCACTGTGCTAAGCACTAGGGATAGAAATATAAAAGAGAGGGCCTGTCCTTAAGGAGTTTACATTTGAATGGGAGAGACAATGTATATGGAAAGTGGTGGCCTTGGAAGGGTGTTTGGTCTGGAAAGTCACAAGGATGAAGAGATGGCTCAGTCCTAGTAGTACTTTTCTTTTCCCTTCATACTAGCTCACCTTTTCCCATGGAATCTATGAGCACCTCCATGCAATTAAATCCCAGATTGATATATCCAACTTCAATCTCTCTCCTGAGCTTCAGTTTCATGTCATCACCTACCTATTGGACTTCTTAAACTTATGTCCCGTAGTTATCTTAAACTTAAAATGTCCAAAGTAGGTCATTATCTTCCCCCCAAACCTTCTTTCTTTCCAATGACTGCTGATGGCACCACTATCCTCCTAGCTGCCCAAGCCTGCAATCTCAGTCATCTCAACTTCCTATTCTTACTCATCACATACAACCAATCACTAACTTTGGTCCTTTTCATTACTGTAGAATCTCCCAGATCTGTCCTCTTCTTTCACTTCGCTCATAGCCATAACCTTAGTGAAAGCCTCCATCACCTCTCAATGGGACAGTTGGTAGTAACAGGCTTTTAACTGGTTTCTTCCCTAAGTCTCTCCTAACTCCAACCCACTCTCCATTCAGCTTTGGAAGGGATTTCTCACATACCTCCCCCGACCAATAAAGAGTAGTAGTTCATTATTACCTCCATAACAAAATATGAAATCCTTGGTTTGACATTTTTTTTTTTTGGAGGGAGGAAGGTAGGGCAATTGGGGTTAAGTGACTTGCCCAAGGTCACATGGCTAGGGTTTTTTTTTGGTGTGTGTGTGTGTGTGTGTGTGTGTGTGTGTGTGTGAAGTGTCTGAGGTCACATTTGAACTCAGGTCCTCCTGACTCCAGGGCTGATGCTCTATTCACTGCGCCACCTAGCTGCCCCTATTGGTTTGACATTTTAAACTTTACCACTTGACCCCTTCCTACCCTTCCAAACACTACTCCCTTCCATGTAATCTCCAATCTAGTTACAATGGTTTCCTTACTCTTTCCTCACACATGACTCTCTATTTATTATCTCTGTGCATTGGCTGTCCCCTATGCTAGCGATGCCTTTTCTATCACCTTTGGTTCTTAGAAGTTCTGGCTTCCTTCAAGACTCCTTTCTCCCCACTCTACCAACTCAGCTCAAACTCTACCTACCACAGGAGGTCTGTCCTTTCCCCCCAGGCTGCTAATGCCTTCCCTCTGAGATCACTTTTCACCTACTTTGTATATCTTCCACATATATCATTTTCAGAAGAAAGTAAGCAGCTTGAGGACAGGGAGAGCTTTTTCTTTTTCTTTGTGTCCCCAGAACCTTGGACAGATCCCAGTGTATAGCAAATGCCAAATCCCTAGGGTTGTAAGCTATATGCGTTAGGTGACACAAGTGTGGGTCCCAAACTGAGAGCATTCAGTCCTCCTTGTCTGTGGTATGTTTGAGTATATGCATAAGTCTGCCTGTGGGTGTTTCTAAGCAAGTGTTTACTGGAGATGGGCCTCTTGAGTGCTCAGCTGCAGGTGTAAAATACTTTGGGTGGGAGGGAGACCTGAAGATTATTAGGCTAAAACATCTGCTGCACTTCCAAAGCCTGTCTGGGGAGGGAAGGCTTACACATACATGAAGAAGTCAGAGGAAACTAAAGTCATCAGCTGTGTTCCAGCTGGGGAAGGTCAGATCTGGGAAGGCTTGCTAGAGGAGGTGTGACTGAAGCTGAGTCTTGAAGGCCAAGGAGATAGTAGATAGGCAGAGAAGAGTTGCTGAGGCTTCCAGGCAAGGGAATGGCCTTGAAGAGATGGTAACAAATTTGGATAAGCAGTTGGGCTAGAACAGAGACTTCCTGGTGGGGATCAGGAGGACAGAAGGCTGGAGCAGTCTTTGGGTGCTTGACTGGGGGAGAGCACCAGCTGAATGCTACCTCTTCCCCCATGCCGAATTCTTCCAAGGTGTGAGATTGTTCCAGTTCTCAGTTCATCTGTCTGTCCCTTTCTGACCCTTACTGCCTTACTGTCTGCCTCTCCATATGTCCATTTCTCCTTGGTGCCTGCCTCAGTCTCTGGGGTGATGGTTGTATATGTGAGTCTTTCTCCTCTCTACTTTCGACTCCCATCTTCCTTCCCTCTCTCCTCCTGCCTGCCTTTCCCCTCTCACCCCTCCTCCCTTCCCTGTCTTCATCTCCTTCACTATTCTATGCCCCAAAGACCCTGATCTTCTGTCTCCGTTCCCTTTATCTTCCTTCAATACCCTTTTCTCTCTTGAGTCCCTTCTCCTCTTTTTCCTTCTCTCTTCTCTTCTTCCTTTCTATCTCTACTCCCTCTTTCCCCTTCTCTTCTTCCTTCCTCTTCTCTCTACCTTTATCTTCTCTTTCATCTTCCTCTTTCCTTCTTTGTCCTCTTCTCTCCCTCTTTCATTCTCTTCTTACCTTCTCCTCCTGTCCCCCCTTCTCTCTTCTCCTCCATTCCCCTTTACCCTGGATTCTTTTTATCCTCATTTCTGTCTTCCCTTTTTCTCTTCCTTCACCTTCATTTTCCTTTGTCTCTTGTCTCCATTTCCTTCCCCATCGACACTCTCCTCCTCTCCCCTTCCTTCCCTTCCTCTTTCTCTCCCTCCTCTTTCTTTCATTATTAATGAAATCTCTGTAATGTAAAAAAAGATGCTTCATAGAACCCTGAGTAAGGAGGAAGGTGCCCAGCCCTCCACCAAAAATAAAACAACCCACAGTGATAATATGGGGCAGTGGGGGTAGGTGGGTGTGTAGGTATTGAACAGAAAAGGAACTGGTCCAGTTGTGAAGCCATGGGGCAGTTACGTGTGAGTGAGTGAGAGTGTGTGTGTGTGTGTGTGTGTGTGTGAACTTCTGAGGGTGATGTGTGCTGGTCATGAAGAAGAATGACCATTTCAGTGGACCTGTTCATATCATGAACATATGCCTAGGGTAGCCTTCACCTCACTCTTTATAACCCCAAATCACAGAATGTTAGAGCTGGAATGGACCTTTCCATGGCCTCTGGTCCAATACCTTCATTTGGCAGAAGAGACTTGAGTCCAGACTTGGCTAAGGACATACAACCTTTGTGTCCAAGGACAAAATTGGTTGTGGGGTATTTCGTTCATTAATTCCATGAGTCTCCCACGTGTCTAGCCCTGTGCTTGGCTCTTTGAAGATGAGAGAGGAGGCATGTTCAATTGTGGACCTCAAAATGGCTCCCTGTCAAGCAGATGTATATGTGCAGAGGGTGGATTGATGTGGCCTTGATTGGTGGGATGAATGACCAATTTCAAATCAAGAGTTCCAGGCCCATTCGAATGTAAGCTTCCTGTGAGTAGGCATTATTTCTTGTTTTGTGCTTCTGTCCCTAGGGTCCAGTACAGTTGGTGCTTTGTCAATTGACTGATTTCTGTCTGGGGTAGAAGGAGGTCAGGGCCAGCTTCAGGGAGAGAGTGACCTTTGAAATGAACCTTTATAAAGCTTAAAACTCCATATAGATGGGAACTACTAAAGCTTGGGGAGATGAAAAGGGTCAAGAGGAGTTTCAGGGATGGAAATGTCCTGGGTTAAGGTATATGGAGGCTGTATGTGGGCAGGGGGAAGAGCAGTGACCGGGGAGCTCTAAGCACTCACATGGAGTCCTGTGTCCATGCACTGGGGCATGCAGGGATGAACTCAAATGTGAGGGTACATGTGGGAGGGAAAACATACTGTGTAGGCATTAATTCATTCATCCATACATTCATTCATTCATCTGTTCAATAAGCACTGATTAGTCACTCACTACTTGCAGAGGATATACTTCACTTAAAAGTATACAATGACTAAAAAATGACCCAATGCCTCCCTTGCTGGTGTCCCTATGCTAACTCCCACTTGTGTGATGTCATAAGGGTCACAAAGCCCTGAGCATGCCCATGGTAATTCTCCCATTCTGTGGAACCAAAGATAAGAAAGGGGAAGTAACTTACCATTGCCCACACAGCTAGTAAGTGACCAAAACTGACTTGAGCCCAGATCTCCTGACTCTAAGTGCAAATATCTTTCCATTATCTTGGCTTCTGTGTAGCTGTGGTCTTGTGTGTGTATGTTCATGCATGTATCTATGTGTTTGTATATATATATATATATATATATATATATATATATATATATGTGTGTATGTTTGTATATGTGTAGGCATTAGGGTATGTCTGCTGGGGGAGGTGGGAGGGGAGTTAGCATGTACACAGGGATTACAAGGTCATAGATTTAGAGCTGGAAGGCAGTTTAGAGGCCATCAAGACCAATCTCCTCATTTTTCAGAAGAGGAAACCTAGGCACAGAGAGGGGGAAAGATTGCCCAAGGTCAGCCAGCTGGTTGGTGTTAGAAGCCAGTGTTCGCCCTCCTCCTCTTCCCTCCAGCCCCCTCAGGTTCATGTTTAGAGGTGCCCATGGAGCTGAATGAAGCCCTGCGTCTGTGGCCGGGGCAGGGGGGTGTTGGGGAGAGGGTAGGGAATAACAAGCCAGTTCTCCAAGAAGGCTTTCATGCACTGAGGGCGCCACAGGAATGCTGCATTACTAGTATTACTATAATCATCATGTTCTCTCAAACAAAGCCCCCCACCCACAGGCTCAGCGACATACCCGCCCCAACCCTGTACCCAGCCCCTGAGTCATTCACTTCTAGGCCAGTGCTCAGGGCCTGGAGGCCCACCTCCCTCCTACATGGGAGTCACATGCCTGTATCATGGCAATGCCTCCCCCACATATGCCTTCTTCCAGTCTCTATCATGTTCCTTTATTAATAACTGGACTGAGGGTGCCTTCCTTTGCCCCTTTGATCTTACATTTCTCTAGGAGTTCGTAGGGTTCCAGAACGAAGCATGGGTTGGGTCTCCTTCCATCCCCCAGGAAGACATCAGCAGCCCTTCTTTCCTGGGCTACCCTGCTCATTTTCTCTGGCCTCAGTGTTGGGAGAGGTCAGGCTTCCAGCTTCCTTGATTCCTTACTCCTGGCATCCCCCTCCCCTTCCTTCTCTTCACCTGCCCCAAATGCTGCTCTCAGGGCCAGTGAGGACTATTCCCTGATTTCTAGTCCCCTCTGCATGAAAAGCATCCCCTGTCTCCTGACCTGGTAATGGAGGAGGGAGGTGGTAGTGGAAATCAGGATCAGGGTGTTGGCTAGTACATTCCCCCTGTTGTATTCGATGGTGTGTGTGTGTGTGTGTGTGTGTGTGTGTGTGTGTGTGTGTGTGTGTGTGTGTGTATGTATGTATGTGTTAGGGAGGATAGAGCAGGATGCCATTGGAGGGACAGAGGTGAACATGGACCAGGAGCAGACGGATGCTGGCAGCCAGCTGGGCTGGGCTGGCTTGGGGAGGCTGGGGCCCAACGTGCAGGTTGAGAATGATTTCCTTTGCAAAGTTCTTGGAGAAAGGCTGGACGGTGGAGTGGGGCAGGAGAATGTGTAGGCTTGGGATGGTCTATGTGAAAGAATGTGTGTTAGTCTTAGGTTTGTGCGTGTACTGAAGTGTGTTAAGGTGTGTGCGTGTGTGCTCACACACGCGCATTAGTAGAAGAGACTGTGCCTGTATGGAGGTACATGCACACATGGAAGTATGTATGAATGTGTGCCCGTGTTAAGACATGTGCTTGTAATAGTGTATGTGCTTGTTAAAATATATACATACATTGAGAAGCATGAATCTGTGTTAGTGTGTGCATGTACTAGAGTGTATATGTTAGTGCTTAAGTCTAAATGTCTTTGGATTATGTGTGTTGGAGTATGTATATGACCCAAGGTGTGCATGAGGGCTGGGGTATATAGGGGGACATGGAGTGTCTGTCCTGACATGGGTTTCTCTGCTTGTCTTTGTGGAGTGTTTATGCCAGGCTGCTTAGGTGTTGGTGTGTGTCTGGGCCTCTGTGTGTGTTTGTGTGTGTGTGTGTGTGTGTGTGTGTGTGTGTGTGTGTGTGTTGGTGCCCTGAGGCACTCTCCATCTCTAGTCACAGTGTTGGTCAGTAGGCTAGTGCGTAGGCGTGCTGTGTCTCCAGGGACAGCCGGCTCCCAAGCTCTCTCCTCAGTTGGGGAACTCTCACTGTGAGGGAGGAGGGGACGGGTATGTTGAGGTTCTGCCAGGGTGATGCTGGGGGTGGGGTACACATGCTTGTGAATGATGGAGAAGGATCTGAGGTGTGACAGCTTGTGCCTGGATCCCTTGGAGTTGGAGAGGGAAGCTAGGAGAAGCTTTGTGAACTCCATCTGGGACTGTGCTGGAGCCTAGAGATTGGGGTGGCATGGGGGGAGGGTGGCAGAGAGGAAAAGTGTGTGTGTGTGTGTGTGTGTGTGTTTGTGTGTGTGTGTGTGTGTGTGTGTGTGTGTATAAAATACAGGCAGGGAATATGCAAGAAGGGTGCACCTGGGGGCAAGGCAGAGTTACAAGCTTGTATGTGTGTGGTCTCTAGGTGCTTTTTCCCCATGGTGGTGTTTGTGAGAAGTTCTGGCAGGAGTCTGAATAAGAGAGTGTGCATCTGTGTGTGTGTGTATGTGTGCCTATGTATGTTTGTGTAGGCTGGACAAGGAGAGGCTCCGGAGGGAGTTTGCTGAGGGCAGGTTCAAAAGATTTCTGGGTGATAGTGTCTGATGTGACGGTGACCAGAGGTGAGGAACAGAGACTAATGCTGGTTGCGTGTGTACGAGGGGAGGGGAGTTTAGTGCACATATGTAGATATGTGTGTATATCTGTCTTTATGTATGTATATTCGTCTTCCTTCTTCTGTGCCTACAGCTGGGCATTCCCTTGGCTTCTGGTGCTTCTATCCTCCTCAGCAATGAGATGTCAACTTGGCTTTTGGACACCCAGGGCACTGTATCAGCTCAGACTGGAGTTGTGTCTTGGCCTTGGTGCTAGGGGGTTGTTTATACCTCCTTAATTCAGGAGATAAAGTCCCCAAAGTCCATCTTTCTCTTCCTCCTTCATTAAGTCTCCTGGTGAATGTGGGTATCTCCAAAGCGCACTCCCAGGATTAGCAGCTGACCTGGGCCTGGGCTCTGCTCCCTTCTCCTGCTCCAAAACCGCAGGTCCAGTTCTCTCTCTCTGCTTTTCCTTCCCTCTTTTCCCCCATTTCTGTCTCTCTGCCTTCATCTCTTTCCCAACTCTCTCTCTCTTACCTCTCTCTTCTTTTCCCCATATCTTTTTCCCTTTCTTTCCTCAATTTTTCTCTCCTTCTCTTCCCTTCCCTCCATCTTTCCATATCTCTGCATCTCCCTCCCTTTATCTCTTCTCCATCTCTTTCTTTCCGTCCATGCCTTCCCCTCCCTCCTTCTGTCTTTCCCTCTTTCTCCCTCTCTTCCTCTCCCTTTATCATTCCCTATTTCCATCTCTTCTCATTCCATCTGTCGCCCCCTCTCCTTCCCTCTACCTCTTTATCTCTTTCCCTCCCTTCATCTCTTCTGATCTCTCTCTCCTCCCCTCCTTTCATACCTCTTCTATCTCTCTTCACTCTCCCTCTCGCCCTCCCTCCATCTCTCCATCTCCTCCCCCCTTGACAGCCCCCCCACATGGATATTCATTTGTGGTATATTCCGTTGCCATTGGAAACCTAAGAAAGAAGTGAGTGTACCCTTCAAGACTCCAGCATCTCCCTCCACCCTCCCTTCTCCTCTCCCTCTCCCCCACCTCCCCCACCCCTTCCCTCGCAGAAGGAGAAGACTTGGGCGAGGGAGCCCTCGCCTCTCTGTTGGAAGAAGGCCGGGACATTGGCCAGGGACACTGCTGCTGCCTAGACGTGGAGGCCCAGAGCAGAGCCGAGAACCTCTATCCATCCATCCTCCCTCCCTTGTATCCTTCCATCTTTCCCTCCCTTCCAGCTTGTCCTGCTCACTCTGAAATCTGGGATCCCTGTGCCTGGGGGTAAGGAGCTTGGGGGAGGGAGGCTGTCCTTCTTCAGAGGTTTGTGGGTGTGTGTGTGCCGGCTGTGTGTGAATGTTCCAGGGCGTCTGCTTGTCTTTGGTGTGTGTGTGTATGTGTGTGTATGTGTGTGTGTGTGTGTGTGTGTGTGAGTTGTATGCTCATGTGCACAGGTATGTGTGTTTTCTTCCTGCATATTGCTTGTGCCTACATGTGGCTGTGTCGTGCGTGTGCGTCTGTTTTCCTATGTTGCATTATTTGTTTCTCCATGTGCCCGTGTGCACGTGTGTCTGTGTGCAGTTTGCGTGTTCTCATGTGCATCTTTAGCCTCTATCCCTGTGTGTATATGTGTGTGTGCCCATGTATACTGGTATGGGTGGGTACATCAGTATGGGGGTCTCTCACCCGTGCCCAGGACCCTTGCCTGCCAGGGGATCTGTTGGCCCGAGAAAGCCTTATTCTACTTCTTCACCTGGGTGCTGGGCTCAAACCCAGGAATGGGAAGGCTCCCAGGATCTCCCTTCACTCTCATCCATAGTTTTCTCTGTGAAAGGGTTGGGGGTAAAGGAAGCAATGACTGAGGCTTTGGCTGATGCTAGGGGAGTCCCAGCCTGCCTCCTTCTGACCTCGACCTTGTGGGTGGGGTTTGCAGGGAGGGGAGGCCAGACCTCATCCCCTTGCTTCCCCAGACTTCCCCGGGGGCCTGCCACAGAGTGCTTCAGGGTGGTATCTGGGCCAAATTAGGAGAAGAGATGATGGAAGGAGCTGGGGCAGCCAGGGCAAGGAAAGTCTGTACTTAAGTCTGGTGGGGAGCTGGGTCTCAGGGCTCTGGATCGGGGGAAGGAGAAACTGGGCTGGCCCCTGAAGCCTCCATGTTTGAGCCGTGCTGATAGCCCCTTCCCTTCTGATCTGAATTCCTTGGGGTTGCTAGGGAACAGTCGGGGGGATTCCCTTCTCCCCCTCCCCAGGAAGAACTAGGGCAATGGGGGAAGGTCACTTAGAAGGCTGGGGAAGACCCTGGATAGGAGATAGTAAAGATCCATCCCCCCACCCCCCTCGCCCCCCAGGCAGGGCCTGTTCAGCAGGATCATGCTCAGACACTTCCAGGGAGGTGCCTTCTCTCATCAGAGTTGTTACTGGTCCCCACGTGGAAGGAGATGTTGTCGTCCTTCAGCAGGGGTTTCGGGCATCGTCACCAGGAGGGAGATTGTGGTACTTGGCACTATGCTGGCAGCTGCTTACTTGGTGGAGAGTAGTGTCTCCCGGTACAATATTTGTGGTCATTGGCAGAGAGGAATGTGGTCTCCGCGGTGGTGTTTATCTTGAGAGGGAGATTACAGTCCCTGGGGTGTGGTTACCAGAAGGAAAGAGATATTATCCTGGGCAGAATGTGTGTGGTCAAGATGGGGGCCAGAACATGGCAGCCTGTTTTCTTTCCTTTCTCCATCGTTCCTTCATCCCTGATGCCTCCAGTCCTGGGGGTGGGTCATGGTGGGTCCTAAGCCTCCCTCCCTCTTCTGTCCATTAGTTGTTAGAAATACTGTCTTCGCCATCTCTGCCAGGTCAGACCCCCACCCCTTCCAGCATAGCTCCTCCTTTGGGGAAGAGTCTTCCTACACCGGACTCATAGGATCTTAGTTTTAGGCTAGAAGGGTCCATAGAGGTCATTGAGTCCAACTTCCTCATTTTACATAATGAGGAAACTGAGGCCCAGAGGCATTAAGTAAAACTCACCTAAGGTCACACCTTAGGCAGAGCTAGGATTGGAACTCAAGTCCTTTGACTCCAAATCCATCATCCCCACACTTCCCCTACTTCTCATGCTATGTCCTCCTCCCTCCCTTCCTATTTCCACCGGGTGGCCTTCTCCCCAAAGACCTCCTCTGTGACCATGGGAGGAAGGGAGATCCCACCCTAACTCAACAACCCCCTCTCCCAATATTCTTCACTAAAACCAGACCAATTTCCTCACTGACATCCCTCCCTCTCCTCTGTCTGCCCATCATTCCCTGTTCCTTCCTCCCCTGGTAATAGCATTAAGAATAGCTTACTTTCGTATTGTTCTCTGAGGTTGGCAAAGCCCTTTACAAACAGAGCATTTCAAAAGTATTTTTTTGGACAATCTGTATATCACCTCGTGATCTCTTGAACTTGTCTTTGAACTAGGCACTGTTATTTTTCCAATTCATAGCTGAGGAAATTAAGGCCCAGAGAAGGTAAGAGTCACAAAGTTAAGTGTAAACAGTAATATGTCAGGGAGAGCACTGGTTTTCTCCCACTAAACAGCTGTGTTACCTGTGGTCGGGTGGCTCTCCCCACTCTGGGCCTCAGTTTCCCAGTCTACCTTTTACCCTTTGAGTTGTAATGCATCACAGATGATGAAGTTTTATGTACAGACCAAAAGCCTTATCCATCAGTTAGTCAATCAACCAATACGTGTCCATGTTTGTGTCTTATCCCCCTGGTGTGCCACAGGATTGTGAACAGAATGTAAGCTCTCTGAGATGCTGATGTGGGGCTGTCTTCATGTGAACTCTCTCCCTAGTGCCTTGCACAATACCCTACATAGAGTAGGCATTTAATAAGTGCTTGCTTAGTGATTACGAGGTTAGGGAATACATACTAATTAAACTTTGTATTTTTTTCTAGTACCTTCTGAAGTAAATCAACCAATCAGTGAATAAGCATTTATTATGCACCTTCTCTCAGCCTACAAGGCTACAAGACAAGCACGAAAGTTCTGGCCCTCAGGGAGCTTACATTTGAGAGGCACCTCCTCTGGAGAGACAGTTTGTAACCCATCTGTGCCTGCCCCTTCTGGGCAACTCTTAGCAATCCATTGTAAGCATTTATTAAGCACCTAGTACTTGCACAAAAACATTCATAAACCACCTACTATGTGTTGGTCCCTAGGCTAGAAGCTGAGGAGGTAAAAAGAAAAATGAAATAGTCCTTGCCTTCAAGGAGTTTCCATTCTATCTCATTGGTTCTGGACAAGGGCTTAGGGAGGGCAGGGATTGTGATTCCCATTTGACAGATTGGAAAACTGAGATTCATTGAAGTTATAGTAAAACACTTTTGGGGTATTTTGTACCAGGCTTTTGAGGTGGAGCTGGTTTGGATGAATTGGCCTCTCAAGTCCTTTTTCACTACAGAATTCTGTGATTCTGTGACTCACCCCAGGTCATTTGGCTAGTGAGGGGCAGAGCTGGGACTGGAACCCATACCTGAATTCTGTGACGGGACTTGTTACACTACATGGCATGTGATCTTGTTTGGCTTGTTCTGTGGATGGTGCTCACATTCTCTTATGAGAGGCATGTGGTGCAGAGGAAAAGGTGTTGGATTTGGAGGTAGAGGACAAGGGCTCGTATCCTGACTCCACTTATTATCCATGTAGACCTGGAGCAGTCACTTCCCCTTTTGGTGAGGTTGGACTACAGGGCCTGTAGGTTCCTTCCAGCTCTAGATCAAGGATTCTTTAGGGTTTGTGACCTTGTGACTATATTTCTCTGGGCCTCAGTTTCTTCCTCTGTAAAAGGAGAAGATTGGTTGGACTTGATGGTTTCTGAGATCTTTTTGGCATTTAAAGCTAAGGTTCTGGGCAGGCTGAGTCATCACATTCTCTTGCCTTGCCTTCCCCATGGGGCTGGGTCTCCTTCAAAGGTGCTCAGCATATACTTGTTGAATGAGCAGGACCTAAAAGGAGTGGCATTGGATTCTGCCTGAGGGCTGGTTCTTTGAGGAATAGTCTTCTCTTACCCGCCCCCCCCCAATTGGACAAAAGCAGGATAGCATAATGGGGGGGGGGCACTGCATTTGGAGCCTGAAGATCTGGGTTTGAATCCTCATTTTGCCACTCACTAACTGTGTGATTTCAGGCAAGTCACTATCTCTCTGGGTCTCATTTTACCCATCTGATAAATGACCAGGAGAAGTAGCTGAATAAGATGCTCTCACAGGTCTCCTCCAGTCCTGACCTTTTTGTGATCTTGTTGATGATGGGTACATTTCATGAGCATCTCCAGCAGGTGCAGAGCCTGGGATCAGGCATGAGGGATGGATGGGGGTAAAGAGGATTTTGTTGTTGTTTCTGAGTTGCTTCTGCTGTGTCTAACTCTTCCTGACCCCATTTGGGGTTTTCTTGGCAAACATACAGGAGTGGTTTGCCATTTCCTTCTCCAACTCATTTTATAGATAAGGAAATTGAGGCAAACAGGGTGAAGTAACTTGCCCAGGGTCATACAGCTAGTAAATGTCCAAGACTGGATTTGAACTCAGGTCTTCCTGATTCCAGGCCTGGTGCTCTATTCATTGTGCATACCTCTAGTCCACTCTCCAGGGACTTCTAGCTTAATAGGACAGGATAGCTAGATTACTGGAGAATCAATGCAGAGACTTTTGGACACATCATCAAAATTCCATAGTTGGGAAGGTGGTTGTGGGGTTAATGTAGGTGGGTTTCCTGGAGGAGGTGGGCTTTAACCTCTGATATAAAGGAGAGGATGAAGACCCCTCTCCCTAGAGTGGAAAAGCAACTGTTCAGGCCTCTTGCTTTTATCCAGATCGCCTACCGAGAGAGAATGGCGCTAGATCTGGGCTCAGAGAACCTGCATTTGAATCTCATTCTGGTGACTTTCGGCTTCATCTCTTGGGGCCCGAGGTGCCGGAGATGAAAAGGGAGATGAAGGAAGGGGAGATGTGCAAGATAAAGAGAGGAAGATTTGGAATAGAAGAGAAGAGAGGGAGAGGAGGGGAGAACTGCCAGGCAGGCAGCAAGAATTTATTAAGTGTTTACTCTGTGTCAGACCTCGGACAGACAATGCCAAAAAGGAAACAATTCTTGCTGTTTGTTTGAAATAGTGTGATCCAGCCCCTCCAGGGGCTTACATTCAAATAGGGAAAAAATGTTGCTTCTTAGAAATATATACATAGTATGGGGCAAATGATTACAAAGTGGTTATGGGAGGGAGAGCCCTGGCCTGCTGGGGTGGGTGGGTGAACCAGGAGAGGGCTCATGCAGAAGGTAATGTTCAGCTGAGTCTTGAATAGAACTGAAGCTTCCTAGAGGCAGAGGTACAGAGGGAAAAACCATGGAAAAGGCATAGCAATGGGATAATGTGTGCACCTCTAGCTGCAGGGCTGGATCCCAGAGGCAAAGTGTGTGTGTAAGGAGCCTGGAAAGGTAAGAAGGGGCTAGCCAGCTTGTGATGGGCTAGAAATGCCAAGCAGGTGAATTGGTATTTGATCCTCAAGGCAATTAGGAGCTCCTGGAGTTTGTTGGAGGAGGGAGGGTGAATTAGAAAAAAAGGAAAGGAAGAAAGGGGAGGAAAGGGAAGGGAGAGAAGAGGAACAAAGAGAAGAGTCAGGAAAGGTAGTAATTGGGAAGATGAGTAGAGTGAAGAGGGGAAAGGTAATAAAGAGAAGTAGAGGAGAAAAGAGGATAGAAGTAAGAGAGCAGGGAAGTTTTGGGAATGAGAAGAAGAACAGGGGAGAGAAAGGAGGGGGCTGGGTGGGGCCTGTTCTGAGGCATAGTAAGCTGAAAGCCCTCTACTTACCCTCTTCCCTTTACTTCTAGGGACCCTCAAGCCTCTTTCCCAGGGCTGAGGTGGATTTGGCAGGACCATTCCCCACTCCCTCCAGGCCATGTCCCATCTTGTTTTGGTGCTAGCTTCCCTGAGGCCTGGGCAGAGGCGGAGAGCACCTCAAAGGGCTTTAGCCAAGGGGGCAGTGCCAATGCCTGGATGGGTGGGGAGCTGCTGGGGCCATGGGGAATAGATCTTGTGTTGTGTTTGGAACCCAAGGCAATTCCTTACTCAACACCCTGTTTGTTTGTGGATGAGAAAAGGGGGTCTGTGGTTGATAACAGAGCAGGGATTCATGGGCACTGGGGCTGGAATGGATGTCTGGCTACAGAGCTCAGCCACAGGACTTATGGGAGCCAAGGAAAGCCTGGTACAGACCAGGCTTGGAGATCAGCCAGGAGTTGTCTATCCTATTGAGCTGGTGGGTGGGAGTGGGTCTGATGGAGGGTGTGTGTGTGTGTGTGTGTGTGTGTGTGTGTGTGTGTGTGTGTGTGTGTGTGTAAAGGGCTTCAAAAGCAGAGATTAGCTCTGGTGTCTTAGTTTGTTTATAGTAAGAGGGATAAAAGCTCTAAGAGCTGGAAAGGACTACAGAGATCATTGAAATACAAGTTTTACAGATCAGGAAACTGAGGCCCAGGGAAGTGAAGTGATCTAGGATCATAGATTCATCAATCTAGAGCTGGGAGAGACTTCTGAAGTCATCTGACCCAATCCCCTCATTTTACAGATGAGGAAACTGAGGCCCAGGGAGGGGAAATGCGCATTGATCTGGCAGTCCCTCACAAAACCACGAGTCTCATAGAGGTCAGAACTAAGCATTGGGAGGGGGAGAGAATGATAAAGGGAAGGCAAGAGCCTGCCTGGTAGAAGGCTGTGCATTGGGATGGTGAGGAGTAAGCTCTTGTGGTCCTAAGGTGGGGAATGTGAGTAGTAACAGTGGACTTCCTGGAGGAGACCTAACCTATGATTTGAAGGAGAAGATGTTGGCTCTTTTCCTTGGGGTCTAATTGCAGCCCTGCCCGTCCAATTTGATAGTGGGAAGATGGTCATCTCCCTTGGTCTTGATGGAGAGGGCAGGGTTGGGGGTGAGGAACTGGTTTACTCAGAAGGGAGGGAGGGACCTCATTTTCTGCTCAACGAGGGCAGGTGATTAGAGGAGCCCAGTGCCACTTCTAGAAGTCAACTCAATTTATCAAATATTATTAAACACTTACTGTTTACAGAGTATTAGTGGTAGGCTGGGGCAGAGAGACATAGTTTAGTTAATTCATTATTCCTGCCCATGTGGAGCTAAATTAACCAACATGCATTTTTATAATAAATTTTATAATATTTTTATATTTTATAATTTTTATAATATTTTAAATAACATTTCATCATTTCCAAATTACATGCCACAGCCACTTACTATAAGTCACTTACTATAAGTCAGACACTATATTAAGTGTTGGGGCTACAAAGACAAAGAATGAAACAATCCTCGCCCTCAAGGAATTTCCATTCTATTGCTTTCCACCTGGGGGTGGGGCAGGGAATAATAACACATCAGCAAAGAAAATACACAATATTATGGTGAGAAGTCAATTGGAGTAGGGCAGTAAAAGGGTTAAATGTGGTTGGAGGGCATCAGGGAAGGTTTTCTGGAAGAGGTGACTTGTAAAAGATGACTATGGAGAGGCTGTATGGTATATACTCATGATCCTAATAGCTAACATTTCCATCCTGCTTTTGTGGCTGTTTTTCAGTCATGTCTGATCATCTGTGACCCCATTTGGGGTTTTCTTGGCAGAGATACTGGAGGGGTTTGCCATTTCCTTCTCCAGCTCATTTTATGGATGAGGAAACTGAGGCAAATGGGGTTAAATGACTTGCCCAGGGTCACATAGTTAAGTCTGAGGTCAGACTTGAACTCATGAAGATGAGATTTTCTGCCTCTAGACCTGGCATTCTATCCAATACTCCACCTAGCTGTCCTTACACTGCTTTAAGATTTGCAAAATGATCACCCTTTGATCTTCACAGCAACCTTAGAGAGTTAGCCTCAGTTTGAAGGAAGATCTGGGTTCAAGTCCCACTTCTGACATATAGTAGCTATGGCTAAGGCACTGGATTCTCAGAATGCCAGGCAACTCTCTAGGTCTATACTATGCTATATGTTTGGGATGAAAAATATCCTTCATCCTTAATTTAGTGAAAAGAAATAAACACAGAGATCTCTTAGGATAAGAACAGGACTTTATCCTCTTCCCCAGGAGAAGAGGGCGGTCTTC
>CM053581.1:406376230-406392851 GCA_028627135.1 Pseudochirops cupreus
TCCCCAACTGGGACAGCAAGGAAAGATAAGAGGAGGGTCCCACCAAGGCAGGAAAACAGACAAAGGAACATAAAAGTGATTGACAGAAGCAATTTGAAAAGTTAACTACCCCAAACTGAGAAGTTTTCACTCATCCCATACATATACGTTGGGTGGAGGGAATATCCTCCTTCAGGAGTTCCTCATACCAGTGAAGTCACAGTTCTAGTTCCTATCCTTTTAAAGAATGGGATGGGAATATGATGAGCAGGGAGGGCATTCCTGGTATGGGAAACAGCATGAGCAAAGACAAAGAGGTGGGGAAGCCCAGAGCAAGTACAGCAAGAAGTCTTATTTGGCTCTTGCTCAGAGTGCAAGAAAGTAGACAGTAAGGCTAAGAGTGAGGGAAAGAGCGTGAATGACTGGCCAAGGAGTCTGAAACTGACTTTTGAATGTATGGTCTGGGAAGTTTGAGATTAGGTTGCTTGCAGGCAGGAGGGAGCCATTGTAGACTTCTGAGTGAAGGAGAAGAGCAGCCTGGCCCCGTCTAGCTGATGACATGATCTAACAGGCAGAAGTGCTATGACAGAAAAACATTCAGCCCCAGCAGTGGAAGTGGGTATGCACAGCTATTGCTTAAATGCTGGAAAAGGGTGGGAGTAGGCATTGAGTGGAGGGCCATCTTTGTCAGGGTGTGTTCCCTAAGGAGAAGGGGAAGGGGTCCTGCCTTGTGATTGAAAAAAGATTAGAATGGATCTGATGGAACAGAAGGAAGGCTGCTCCATTTGGGGAGAGACTAGGCTGAATACAAGGGGACTTCTAATCTATTATCTTTGACCCTCTTAGAGTTTGGAGAACTGGTGAGTGAATGAATGAAAAGCCACTTGTTAACCCCTTGCCGTGTGCAAAGCACTGAGGATCCAAATAGAAAAGTGGAGATGGTGGTCAGCATGGGCGACATAGCATTGGCATTTTCCAACACTGTGCTGGGTGAGCTTGGAGTGGGAGGGACTGGTAGACCAGAAGGATGGATAGCTACCCTTGAATTCCCTATGCTTTAGGCACCATCTTGGATGGGCCTTCTCTCCTCACCAGTCCTGCAGACATGGCTTTTGAAACTCAGGGCTGGGAGGTATCTGGCCCATCTCCCTGACTCTAAGCCATGCCAGCTCACATCCTGGATGACCAGAGAGAGGATACCTGCCTGTTCTCCTATCCATCTAAGGGAGCTGTGTGGATTGAGAGTCAGGAAGACCTGAGTTTTCATCCCAGCTCTCAGGCTTCTAACAATCTGCATGACTGTGGACAGATCCCTTAATTTCTTTGGGCTTCACTTGTCTCATCTGTAGGACCAGAGGAAGGGACTAAATGGCCTTGAAGTCCTTTACAGCTCTAGACATAACAGCCTATAATTCCATAAGTAGGATCCTTCCCGTGTGATCTTGGGCAAGTCATGTGAGTTTTCTGAGTTTCATTTTCTTCCTTTGTAAAAGGAGTTGAACCAGATGGCATCTAAGGGCCCTTCCAGTTTGAAATCTAGGATCCTTTGGGCTGAAGTGGGTGGTGCAGAGTGCTAGGCTTGGGTTGGGAAGATCTGGGTTGGAATTCTTCCTAGGACACTTAACTAGCTGTGTGACCCTAGACAAATCCTGTAACCTCTCTGGACCTCATTTTCCTCATCTGTAAAATGAGAGGGTGAGATTTAGCCTTGTTAGAGGTCCCTTCCAGCCTTCCATGTAGGCTCCTATGATCCTAGCCCCACCTCGACCTTGGGATCCTTTCCAGCCTTTACAGGTAGAATGAAAAGATCAGATTAGATAATCCCTAAGGCATTTCTCAGCTCCAGCACCCTCTGATTATATCGCTCTGGTTTCTCCTGACAGGCCTGTGCATTTGCTTTCTCCATTCCCTATTAGATCCCACTAGACCTGGGCCTGGGATAGAGCCACGTGCTCTGGAGGGCCAGTGTCCTGGTGGGAGTAACCAATGTTCTTTCATTCCCCTGCCAGGGCCGAGGAGAGAGGAGGACAGAGCTGAGGTCTGGCCAAGGACTTGGCACATCTTGGAAGAAGGCAGTGGTCACCAGGGACAGCTCCAGGGCATTAGCATTCTGAGGATCTCCTTTACCAGATGTGAGCAGGTACTGGGGCCAGATTGTTGCCTGTTGGCTGGGGAATGAGACTTCTGATGCCCCCGGGGTCCTCTCTCTAGCTCAGGAAGGGGAAAAGGGTCACTTCAGTCCTCTGGTGACCAGGCTTCCGTGGGGGCTGAGATGTTAGGGACCTCTGCAGAATGCTCAGTAGCAATCTTTCTCTGTTCTATCTCTGTCACTTTCTGTTTGTGTGTCTCTGTCTGTTTCTCTCTTGGAGATGCCTGGGGCTGGAATGGTAATAGTTCTTGGTCACTTTCCCCTTCACTGTTCACTGTGGATAGGATATCATAAATGGATAGTGTACTTGTAATAAGTGCTGGGGCTCTTAGTAGCTGGGTTATACTGGGGATACGAGACCCAGATGTTTTAGAACTGGAGGATCTTTCTTGCTGGGAGGGCTCTTAGGAACACAGAATGTCAGAGCTAGGACAAATCTCAGAACAGAAAATGCCAGGAGTGGAAAGGATCTTAGAACATGAAATATCAGAGCTGGGAGGGGCCTTAGAACAGGGAATATCAGAACTTGGGGGGGGGTTGTTAAACATGAAATGTTTGTATGGAAAGGGACCTTAGAACATAGAATGTCAGAGCTAAGAGGAGCCTGGTAGGACATGGAGGCCAGTCCCTTCTTTTTTATAGATGGGGAAACTGAGTCTCTGAGATGAATCTTTGAGAAGGTGGTTAGGGTTTGGCCAAGGAGAGGATAGCTGATCAGAAAAATTTTTCTCTGTAACTGGGAGCCACCCAGAGATTCCAAGGGGCTGAGAGGAAGCCTAGGAGTACTTTGTGAATATTAGAGGCATAGAGCCTCTTTCTCTCCACAGATATGCTAAAGGATTGGCAAGGTGTGTACTAGGAGTCTCTGCATTTGTCTCTGCGCTGAAGTGGTCTCTCATTGAGGCCCAAGGGGCAAGTGGGCTTACTGAAGCAGAACTGGTCTTTCCCTTCCTTGACTGGCTTCTTTGCCAGCTTGTCATGTCTCCTCATTGCCTGCTTGGCCGTGAGCCCCTCTTCTCTTCTGAAATCTGGCCATAGGCACATTAGCCTGTAATGCAGAAATGCTGCTGGAAAATGGAGCCTCCAGGAGGAGGAAACTGAGGCCCAGAGAGATGGAGTGATTCAGGCCCTTGGGTCTAGAGATGGAAGAGACTGTGTAGAATCTAAGTTCTGCATTTTACGCTGGAGGAAACTAAGGCCCAGGTCATTTACGGTACGTCATTCTTAGTAGCTAGTCTCTGAGAGGAGCCATGTGGAAAGCTCTTTACTAAACTTAACATGCTCTGTACATGGCAGTTCCAATAATCCTTCAAGTACCATGGAAATATGAATAATGGTTGTTATCATTCAGTCAGCAAGAAGTTGCTGAACGCCTGCTGTGGTCCCAGCTCTGTCCTGAGACTGAGATTCAGAGGGAGAGAAGGCAAAGAGCGAGTCTAGCCTAGTTGGGGAGGCAAGAAACACATGCATGAAACAATTAGAAAGCAAAACCGCCTGTAATAAGGTGTTAAATTGTGCGGTGCCGAGAATAATTACAGAATAAGGCAGTATGTAATAAGGTGTTAATTGTGTGGTGCCGACTGAGTGCTGTAGCCACTCAGAGAAAGGAGGGACCAGCAAGGGCTGGGCCAATCATGGGAGGCTTCATGGAGGAGGTGCCATTTGAGCTAGGCCTTGAAGGCTGGTTCTGGGTCTGTATATGAGAGTAGGTGGGACCAACACAGATTAGATTCACTGGAGAAGGGGTGGTTGTGAACTGAGCTCCTGGAGAGGGGTCTGAGTGTCAGCAATGAGCATCTTTATAACAACTGAGTTGAAGTGTGGGGTCTCCCTTGACCCAACTCTGAGCATCCCAGAATGTCTACATGCTTGTCTGGGCATCCCTTGAGGGTATACTTTCTCTGTTATGTTTCTGTAAGCCTCCAAAACACGATTGTCTAGCCCTTCTATACCCATTTGAGTTATGGGGCCAGCAGAAGCCCAATGGAAGTTATACATTGAATGGTGCCAAGAGTTCATGCACAACTCTGGGGAGGAGATAACTAGTTACTGAAGTAGAGCCTCTGGGACAAGAAATGCTGGCCTTAGATGGGCTGGGGAACCTATCCAGATGGTAAGGTACTCACCTGCCCCAAGGCAGGAGAGTGGACTAGATGACCTCCCTTGAGGTACTTTCTTCTTCACAGAATCCTTGTCTCTGAAGAACACCTGTCATTTGCATGAATGTCCCTTAGCTCAGACCTTGCTGCCCTCCTAGGCCCCTTTCTCCATCCATGATGGGTTTCCCAAGGATAATATGCCAATTACCCAATTGTGTTTTGTGACACTTTGGGACATCATGGAGACAGTCTTGCTATGTCTGTTGTGATGTCCCTGACTCCCTGATGGTCCTGTCATTGTTTGACCAGCAGAGGAGAGAGGGCAGGGTGGTCATGATTGTGCTGAGTAGACAAGGAAGCAGCTTGTGTGTGTGTGTTCTCATGTGTGATCATATGTGTGAGCACCCTTATGGCACTGTATGATTTTCATATCTATACTCACAATAATGTGTTTATATGTGTGTGGCTTTGGTCTCTGTGAGAGTGGGTATATTTTTGTGTGGTTTGTATGTATGGATTTGTGACTGTGTATGTTTGTGTGAGGGTAAGTGTATGTCTTAATGCTAGTGTGTGATTCTCATGTGTGTTTGTGATTGTGTGTGTGTGTGTGTGCGTGCGTGTGTGTGTGTGCGTGCGTGCGTGCGTGCGTGCGTGTGTGTGTGTGTATGTGTGGTTGATCTTTGTGAGAATAGGGTTTTTTGTGTGTGTTTTTCAATGCCTTTGGTCATTTCTAAGCATTTGTGTTCAGGCTGTGGGTGTGCTAAGTCCCTCTGTGACTGTGTCTTTGAGTGTGGATTAGTGTAGGCACACAGAACAGAACTGATGGTGGGGCTGGAGGGTGATGCCTTTGCTTTTTGATGCTTCTCCCCCAGGCTGGAAACTTGGTTTAGCAGCAGCTGTCTGGAGTTGGCACCTGGGCTGAGAGGAACATAAACTCTGGAGATGCTGGGCTCCAGGGCTTGGGGAGTGGGGGACCAAGGAAGAAGAAAGAATAGAGTGTTGTGGTGGCTTCAGTTTTTTGGCCAGAATATGAAAGTACCTGGGTGGAGGGAGGGTGTGCACATGAAAGGAGTCATAAGACCTAGGGCTAGGGGGACCTCCGAAGCCAACTAGTTCAACCTCTTCATTTTATGGATGGAGAAACTGAAACTCAGAGAGTTCTAGTAACTTGCCCGAAGTCACACAGCTTAGAAGTAGCCGTCAGGCTTTGACCTAGGTTCTCAGACTACAAAGCAAGTGTTTTTTCCAGCATCCTGTTTTGCCTCCAGGATTCAAGCCTTAGGCATTTCAGAAGCCCATCATGCCCTAAGGTGCCCCTTCATTTCCCTCAGATTCTTGTTGGAAAGAGGACTGGAGACGGGGGTCTGGGGTCAAGGTTCATGTCAAAGTTAAGGTCTCAGTGGTGACCAGACTGAGGATTCACACATCTCATCCTGTGTAGTTCTTCCAGGGCTTGGCTTTGGGGGCAAGGCCCTCCTCATTCCTGGGTTCCTCCTCATCACTGGCAGTAGCAATGGCAGCAGCTTCTCTCTCCCTCCCTCCCTCTCTCTCTGTCTCTCTCCTCTCTCTCTCCCTTTCTCTGTCTCTGTCTTTCCCCCCTCTCTCTGTGTCTCTGTCTCTGTCTCTCTCTGTCTCTCTCCCTCTCCTCTCTCTTTCCCTCCCTTCCTTCCTCCCTCCCTCCCTCCTTCTCTCCTTCTCTCCTTCTCTCTTTCTCTCTGTCTCTGTCTCTCTCCCCTCCTTCTTTCTCTCTCTATGTCTCTCCTCTCTCTCTCCCTTTAGCTGTCTCTGTCTCCCCTCTTTCTCTCTGTCTCCCTCCCCTCTCTCTGTCTCTCTCTCTTTCTTCCCCCCCCGCCCCGTACCTTTCTCTCCCTCTTTCTCTCTCAGCTGTGTCATCCCCAGTGCGTCCTTGGGGATTCCCTCTCTTCTGGGTGCTATAGTCTCCAGTAAGGGGAACATTCAGGAGCTCTGTCTGCTTGGAGTGATCGAGCTCAGCCTCACATCCCTGGGCCTGGGATCCCCCACTGTCTAGGCTGATTCATTGAGCCCAAGGAAGACGATGCTGGGAAGCCAAGGTCACAGAATCACATAATCGCAGACTTCGAAGGAGCCATAGGGGAGAGAGCCCTGAGTCTAGAATCAGAGGACCTAAGTTCAAATCCAAACCCTCCTGTCTGTCCAGTGGAAGTGGCTTCATTACTTTCAGTCTTATTTCATCTCTTAAGATAAAGGAGGATGGTTGGACTTGGTGACTTCCAAGGTCTCTTTGGCTCTAAATCGATTATCCTAAGAACAGCCCTCATTTCCATAGAGATTTTAAATCTAATTTGATTCTCACAACGACCAGTCAGGCTGAGGGTTTTGAAATACTTGTTCTATGGATGACAAAAACTGAGGCTGTGTCTTGCGAGGGCTGTATAACTACTAAGTGTCAGAGGCAGGATTTGAATCCATGATTTCTTGACTCTGAGTCCAGCTTGTTATCCACTAGGCTCCCCTGCCCTTGCTCATTTAGTCAATTTTTCCTTATTATTACCTAGATCAGCGGTTCTCAACCTGTGGGTTATGTTCAATTTGTAACAATGAAAATACATCCTGCATATCAGATATTTACATTACAATTCATAACAGTAGCAAAATGACAGTTATGAAGTAGCAATGGAAATTATTTTATGGTTGGGATTCACCACAACATGAGGAACTGTATTAAAGGGTCTCACCATTAGGAAGGTTGAGAACCACTGACCTAGAAGGAAACTGGGAACCAGGAGATGGGGCCCTACCCAGGGTCAGTCAGTGGCAGGGACATTATTCACACCCAGCTTAAAAGGACCTCAGAGGCCATCTAATCCAACTCCCTTATTTTACAGGTGGAGAAACTGAGACCCAAAGCAGGGAAGTGACTTGGGATCCTAGATCTAGTCACTTGGTCCAACTCCCTCATTTTACAGGTGAGGAAACTGAGGCCCATGGATTTACCTAAACAGGGTCATACAGGTGTGAAGGGAATTATGATTTATATGTTAATCAATATATGTTAATCAATTTATATGTTAATCAATATATTTATATGTTAATCAATAGTGAATATACTGATAATTTAGATTTTCAGAGCTGCCTCATTGTTCATTCCCTTATATTACATCACACAATTTTTATTACACATATCAGATTGATTAATGCAAAAATTATAATTCCCTTCACACAGGTAATAAGCATCAGAGACAGAATTAGAACCCAGGCCCTTGGATTCTAGAGTCAGTGCTCTTTGGGTGCTCCTGTGGGGGCTCCTTCCATTATAGCCCAACATCAGAGGCTTGGGGACAGAGCACCCAGCGTTCTGACTTCTTCCCACATCTTTGTCTTTTCTACATGAATTCAGAGTGGGGAGACTTGGAGGGACAGGGAGGGAGGTTTAATACTGGTACAGACCCTCTCTGTTGGTGTGGCTGTAGGCAAATTATTTCCCCTTTCTGAGACTCAGTTTCCCTGGCTACAAAATGAACCGGTTGATGCTTGTCCTGCCTCCTTCCGAGGCTTGTGACCAGGAAGCCCTTTACAAACCCTAAAGCATTTGGGAGATGGAGCGAGTCTCTGTGATTTCTGGGTCCTGGATGCCCACCCTTTTTGATCTAGTGGTCTCCCTTCTAGTGGCCAGTGAGCAGCCTGAATCTGGACACAGGCACCACAGCTGGCCCTTAGCAGCTGTTGGAAACCAGTCAAGCTAAGTATCTGATGCCAGTGGGCAGTGCCCAAGGGCTCTCCTGTCCTTATCCACAAACACAGAGTTTCTAGCTTGGATGCTTTTTAGCTGGAGCATCTCTCTGAGCCTCAGTTGGCTTCTCTGTAAAATGGGGACAAGAGTACTTCAGCTGCATTCCTTATGGGTGTGCTGGGAGAGAAGCATTTTGTAAAATTGCAAGGGTAATGGGCACTGGGGGTGGGATCCAAATCCTAGCTCTGCTCTACAGGGCCTGAGCTTGGCATCCTAGCTCTGACACTGACTGCTGGCGTGACCTTGGCCGAGTTACTGCCCTTCTGTCAATGTCTCTCCATCTGTAAGATGAGGGGGCCTTTCATAATTCAGCAATTCCAAGTTTCAATAGAAAACAGACCCCTTCTGGTAATAGATTAACTTAGAAAATCACAAATTCACATTATCCGTGCTATGTTGTATTTTTGTTAAACATTTCCCAATGACATTTTCTGGATGCACTTATGAATTCTGAGACTTATTTTAGGACCCCCCAGCCTGAGTTTGACACCCTTGGTCTACATGAGCTGAAAGGCACTGCTCAGCTCTAAATTTCATGCTCCAGTGGTCTGGATGGTCCCTCTTAAACCCCAAACTTAAGGTAGTTCAGGGCCGTTGGAGGTCTGAGAAAGCAGCCTCAATGAGTGGTCTAGGGGATTTGGGCCCAGACTGGTAGATTGCAAGGAATGCTTTGGATGTTAGAGGCCTCTAATCCCTTCAGGATTAAGCATCTCTGGTCCTGAGCCAGGATGGATTTGCCTGGTGGAGATTAGGAGGGGAGAGCCCTGATTGGCCCGTGGGGAAGGCCTGGGACCCCTGGGCTTTCTCCATTCCTAGCCTGGCTGAGGAATCCTTGAGACAGCTCCAGCCCGGACGGAAACCTTGGCACTCAGTGCCACAGGGGGTGAGGGGGCATCTTTAGACCTGGGTATACACATGGCTCAGAGGATTTAGAGCTGAATGACGCTTCAGAGACTTGCTATTTCAACCTCCTCATTTTGTAGATGAGAAACTGAGGCCAGGGAGATTGGAGGGACTGCAAATGAGGGCTCTAGAGTAGAAGGGACCTCAGAGGTCATCTAGTCCACCTCTTTTTTACAAATGAGGAAGTTGAGGCCCAGGGAAGGAAATGACTTGCCCAAAGACACACAAGCAATAAGTAACAGGTAGGATTTGAACCGAGGCCTCTGACTCTAAAGCCATGTGTGTGCAAAATTGCAGACACACAATCATCGATGCAAACAGAAACACAAAGGTGTAATTTACTGATATACAGACATCCAGGTGTGTAGCAGGGCAGCCACAGAAGCGTGCACACAGAGTCCCTACCCAGGTGTAGCCACCAGCAGAAAATGCAAATGTTCGTATACACAGGGATCCATGAGGGTGCATCCAAATTTCCCCAAAGGTTTGTTCTCATAGAGACGCAGGTAAAAGCTCGCAGGTGTAACACAGGTGGTATGTGCCCATGTGGGGTGGGGGTGGGGGCGGGGCGTAGCTGCATTCCTGCACAGGCAGGTGCATCTCTGGTCTAAGGAGCTGGGTTTGAACATTGCCACCCACAGTTCCTCTAGCTCAGGGTCTAGCTCGTGTCATTTTACAAAAGACCTGAAGCCGGGAGAGGTAAGGTGATTTGCCCCACACAGGTAGTGAACTGTAGACTCGACATTAAAACTTCTATTTCATGCCTCTAAGACAGGCACGCATCCATTCTTTTGAAAATTAAACATCTTTTTCAGTTAACAAATATTTAGCATTTTTTCCTCCTTTCTACCTTTCCCCTCCCAGGGGCAGAGAGAAAGTAAAACAAAGCCCTTCTAACAAATGATTGTAGTTGAACAAACCAACAAAGATTCCCCGTCAGCCGCATCCAAACAGGCTCGTCTCACCGTGCATCTGTGGAAGCTCTCGCCTCTCTGTTGGGGTGTGGGTATCGCGCTTCATCACGAATCCTCTGGGAGGGTGGATGGTCCTTACTGTGGTCACTGTTCTGAAAGCTTTCTGGGTTGTTTGTTTTATGTTGTTGTTTCTGCAGACTTTGCTCTCCTGGTTCTACTCACTTCCCTCTGCTTCAGTCCATACGAGTCTTCCCAGATCCGCCCTTTCTGAAAGCACAGTCCTCTTCCATTGTATTCCTGTACTGACATTTGGTCTGCAATGAGTGGGTAAACTGTTCCCTTCTCTGTTTACTCAACTGTAAAATGGTGGTAGTCCTATCTGTTATATGGAAACACTTCATAGTTATGCAGAGACCTACTCACACATATACAATGAAGTCTTTAAATCCCACTTCCTATGACTCACTTTTCTTTTGGGGCTCTTGCTCTGCTCCCCTAATACTGAGAGACATGGCAAGGTAGAGTGCTGGGCTTAATCAGAGAAACCTGATTTGGAATCCCATCTCACACCCTACCGATGTAATGCAGGGAATTTTTTACGGGCCTTTTTATGGGCCAACTTTTATGGGCCTTAGTCTCCTCATCTGCAGAATGGAAGAGATAGTCTCTTCTGAGAGTTTCTTTCTCAAGAAACCTTGAAGGTTTCTTCTAACTAAATCCTAGAGTCTCTGACCTTCCCCTGATGACTGTCTGTCCTTCCCTCTCTTCCAGTCTTCCTCATTGTCTCTTCTTGCCCAGCTGTCCTCGTCCATCTCTCTGGTTCCTGGACTGAGTCTCTGCCTCCCTAAGGCTCTCTTGCTTTCTCTGACCTCCTTAGCACCTCTCTGGGTCTCTCTCCCTGGCCTCTCTTTTCCTACCTCCCCTTCTTCTCAGCTCAGCTCTTGGAGTCTCTGTTAGCTGCTCACAAGCACTGACATTTCTCTTATTCCTTCACATTCACCAAGCACTTTCTGGACAACTGTCCTAGGAATTAATTAGTACAAGAGTTGTTATGATCTCCATTTTACAGATGAAGAAACTGAGAAGGACAGTGACATGGCCACATTTATGCAGCTGGTTAGTATGAGAACCGGGACTGGAACTCAGATCTCCTGGCTCTGAGCCCAGTTTTCTAGTGCTGCCTTTCTGCCTTTATGAGGCAGTCTCTCTGTCTCTGTCTGTCTGTCTGTCTCTCTCAGTTTAATAAAAGGTAGTGAGGGATGATGGGCATTAGCATTTGAGGAATCAGGAAAAGCTTCATGCAGAACATGGCCCTTAAAGGAAGACAAGCACTCTGAGGCAGAAGTGAGAAGGGAGTGCTGTCCTAGGATGGGGGAATGGTTAGTGCCATGGCCTGGAGGTGAGAGATGGAGGGAACTGAGACACTCATGATTGTACAGACACAGGGGCAGAGTCAGGATTTGAATGGAGGTCCTCTCCAGAGCCAGCTTGCATTGCACAATCAGGGTCTGATCACTACATCCCATGTGCAGCTGATGGGGATTGGAACCCAGGTCTCTCAAATCTGACTCTCACACTCTTTCTACTTCTCCCAAGGAGGAACATGGTTAACCCAAAGGAATCAATCCCTAATGGTGGAGTTCCAGGCAGGGTGATACAGAAGACGAATGACAGGAAGATAGCTTTAACCCTTGGGAGGTTCCAAATGAACAAGGGAGATAAGACAGCTACATAAATTTTGCACAGCATGATAGTGGTGATAAAGGAGATATCTGTGGGAGAAGGGGGGCTTCTGAAGTCCCTTATTCCCCACCCTGGGTCCTTCTGGGTAGAACCTCTCCTAGAAAGGGGTCATTCCTCTGGTGTCTGCTCCCCTTCCTTTCTCTCCAGGAAGCCAGCCTTCCTCTGAGCCCAGGAGTATGGCAATTAGGCAGAGGAGGGCTGATTAGATTAGAAATTAAGTGTTTGTGTTTCCTTTCTCCCCCTTTACCTAAATGAACAGATGGAGAGTCAGGAAGAGAAGCAGTGAGGATCTGAGGTCCCCTGGGTTAGGCAGGGGCATAAGGGAAGCTCCTCTCTCCTGCTCACTGAACCTCCCTGGCACACAAGGGTTGGCTTGAACTGAGCCCAGAGGACAGGGTAGGTGGTGGGAGGAAGAAGTGGCAAAGAGTGCCGGGCCTGCTCTCCCTTTGGTCTGTGTGCTGGTCTCTTCTGAGACATTAGAGGAGGCAGTGGAGCCCACTGGGCAGAGGGCCGCAGACCTGACTTTGAGTCCTGACTCTGTCTCTAACATTCTGTGTAGCCTGGCACAAAGCATGTCCCTTCTCTGACCTCAGTGCCCTCATCTAGAAAATAAAGGGGTTGACTGGATGGTCTCTGGAATCCCTTCCAAGACTGGCATTCTATTTTCTTTCTCTGTTCCAAGGTCTCTCCCACCTTGGAAATTCTCTGTTCTAAGGCAGTGGTTCTCAACCTTCCTAATGCCGTGACCCTTTAATACTTGTATGTAGGAGTATCTGCATGTGGGCAGACTCATCTGGGAGACGGATAGAGGAGTGGTGTCTCAGTTCCTAAGACCATCAGAAATATGTGTTTTCCGATGGTCTTAGGTGACTGCTGTGAAAGGGTCGTTTGACCTCCAAAGGGGTCATGACCCACAGGTTGAGAACTGCTGTTCTAAGGTCCTTCCCAGCTCTAACATCCCCTCTTCTAAGACCTCTCCTAGCTCTGACATTTTAGGTTCTAAAGTTTCTTCCAGCTCTGACATCCCCTGTTCTAAGGGCCCTCTCAGCTCTGACATCCCCTGTTCTAAGGTCATTCCCTATTGCAAGCCTCTACCTCCAGGTTTGATATTGTCTGTCCTAGGGTCCCCCTCCAAGGTCTGACATTTCCTGTTACAAGCTGCCTTTACCCCCAGCATTGACATTGTAAGGTTCTTTCCATAGTCTTCTAACTCTGGGGCAGCTCATGATAAACAGGATGTTTCCAATGTTTCCTCTCCCCCTTGGCTCATTCCTTATGCTATTTCCCCCCTTCTCTCCAGGAGGGCAGATCAAGCCACAGGAACAGAGCTGGAAGGGGGAGAAGGAGAGGGACTCTGGCCACGGCCACTCCCTTCCCTTCTCTCTTACCACAGCAGAAAAAAAAACCAGTCTTTCTCCTGACTTCCTGCTTTCTGTCCTTTTAGAAGGAATGGCTCCTTCCCACTTCCCCTTCAGAGGTGTCCATACCTAAGTTTTGATTATTTCTGTGTTCAGTGAATAAGTTTTTACTGGGTTGGTTTCTTCAGCCCCTCCCCTCCCTTCCCCTTCCTGTTCCATTCTGTTCAGCTAACAACTGTGAAGCATCTATTCGGTGCCAGGGACTGGGAGTACAAGCACAAAGTCCCTACCCTCGAAGAGGTTCCTTTCTACTGGAAGAAGTTGGGAAGTCTGTGTGTGTGGAAGGGCAGGGGATGGGGGAAGGCTTCAGGGAGGAGGGAGCGCCTGCTCTGAGCCTTGATGGGTACCCAGGATTCTGAGACACAGAACTGAGCAGGGAGTGCATTTCAGGCAGAGAACTCTCAACTTGTCCAAATGTTAGGGCGGTGGGAGATGGGGCCCATTTTGGCCAGGTCGTAGATTTCACGGCATCCTAGATTTAGGTCATCTAGTCCACCCTCCTTATCTTACAGAGGAGGAAACTGAGGCCTAAGATAAAGAGTAAGGGATGGGCAGGATTTGAAGCCAGATCCTCCAACTCCCAAACCAAGCATGGGCTCCATTCATGAAGGGAAGCTGAGGGTCCATTTAGGATCAGGGCCTGTGCCAATCTCCTTGACTCTCAAACTGGAATCTATTTTTACCATCATCTGAACTCCATGACCACCTGGGGAGTCTGTTCTAATTGTAACCTATAGAGGGATGATTTTTCCTCTCCCAGAGGCAGCATGCTCATGCCCCAGCCTCTTGAATCCTGCTTATCCTAAGTCCTCCCTGCAAACCCTGAGCCCCTGGTTTTCCCTGCATCCTCCTCCTGGCATCCCATCCTTGTCTACCCTGCCCAGCCCTGCCCAGGACCAGCTTCCTCCTCTAACAAGAATCTATCATGCCCTTTGCTCCATTCTGAACAAATTCTCCATCCCTGAACTTTGGGTGAACTGTTCATTCTAATGTCAGGCATGAAGTGAAGTCTTGTTCTCCCTCCTGGGGAACTGGAGCAGGAGGGGGAGGAGAGGGGAATCTGAAAGTTAAAATAAAGGCAGCTCACTTTCCACTCACCTCTGGATTCCCCCAAACTCTTGTGTTCAACGTGGGGTGTGTTGGAAGCTGAGTGTACTATAAGTTGGTGTCACAGAGGATCCTGGGCCAGACTCATTGATCAAGAACTGAGAAGAACCTCAAAGGCCTTAGGTTAAAGATGGGGAAACTGAGGCCTAGAGATGGGGAGTAATTTGCCCAAGGAAAAATAGGCACTTATTATCAGAGCCAGAATTGAACCCAAATCCAACTGACTCCAAATCCTGCCCCCTCCACCATGCTGCCTTCTTCTGTTCTTAGGAATGGATGGTTTGATTTAAATCTTTGCTACTGAGAAGTCCCATGATGTCACGACAGAGTGGAAAGCACCCAGGACCCACAAGAACTTAGGTTTGGTGGTCACATCACCATTGTGATAGCCACTAAGACCTCTTGATCTTTTTCACTCAGATGGCTGTCTCACCATGCCTCCTCCATATAGTTCTTGAGAAATTGATCATTTTGAACCCCAGTGCCAGGCTTTATTTACATTTATCTTTATTAAGTTTAATTATATTAATTTTGGTTCAACATCTAGGGCTTTCTGAGTCCCATTTTTCCCATTCAGTACATAATTCTGCTTTTATTTCATCCAGTCTTGAGTTATCTGCAGCCTGTAATTTTTCTCATCAGTGACACCTGAAGTTGCCCCATAATGGAAATGGGCCATCTTGATAGACAATGAGTTTCTCATCGATTGAGGTCTATAAGCAGGAACAGGAGACCAATCAACAAAGATGCAACTCTTCATTTTAATTCAGTTCAGCATTTATTAAACCAACAGGCAAACCTCCTTCCTTCCTTCTTTCCTTCCTTCCTTCCTTCCAAAGAGCATCAGAATTGAGTAGGGGATGTGAATGAATGGAATGTCAAAGCTAGAAGAGTCTGGAGCGACAGGGTTTGGTCCCTAAAGATCCGGTTCAGATCTAAAAATTTTAATCCCATAAATTAGACCACCTGATCCAATTTGCTCATATTATAGGCAGGGAAACTGAGTTCAACAAAGGGGAAATGAGACCCCCAAGGCCATGCAGACTTAAACTAAGCTTCTGTATTCTGTCTCTCCCCACTCCTCCCCCACCCCAAATATGCCACCTATCCAGGCAATAATAATTGGGAATTCCGAAGAGGGAGAGGTGGCTGGGGGCAGGAGGAGAATCCTTGATGGCTTCATAGGCAAGGGGCCATTTTGGGGTGGGCCTAGGAGAGGCAGCATTTAGAAAAGCCAAGAGGATCTGTGAAGGGCATTCTAGACAAGGGGAATGGTGTCAGTAAAGGTCAGAGGCAGAAAGACCTCGGGTGCTGAGAGCTGGAAAGGGTGTTAGGGATGATCTTGTTCAACCCTCTCATCTTTACAGAGGAGGAAACTGAGCCCCTATGTGGGAAGTGTCAGAGGCAGAGAGTGGCAGAGCTGGGGAGTGAACCCAGATGCCAAGATAGCCCATACCAGTAATAGATAATAATATATAATAATGATAAATGGTAATATTTACATAGTGCTGACTGTGCCAGGAATATGTTCTCAGGCCCAGGGAGGGTGAGTGACTTGCCCAAAGTCACGCATCTTGTAAGTAGCAGAGGCAGGAGTTTTGAGTTCAGGTGTCCCAGTTGAATACTCTTGCTCTTCCAGGAAGGGGAGAGGGAGGATGTCTCTGTTATTACCACAGTTGGTCCCTCCATGGACTCTTTAGTATTTGACCCAGGTAAGAACCTCAGAGGAACAGCCCAGACAAAAGGAGGCCAGCTTATTGCTAGGGTAAGGAAGTGAGAGAACACGGACTCATTAAGACCACAAGGCACCAGCTGAATTATAGATCAAAGTGAGGCTGGGATGGAGGTGGGAGAAGTGAGAGGGCCAGAGGGGAGCATTCTTTGGAGCTGGGGTACCACAAAAGCCTGGTGCCCAGTGTTTGGAAGACCAGGCCTTAGGGAAGGGCCCTGAAATGAAAGAACAGGTGTACAGCTGCTGACGGAAGGTCCCTTTGGACCTGGTGAAGATGCCAGCTGGGACTAGGAAACGCATAGAGATTTCTCTGGGAATTAGTAAAAAAAAATGATCTGGGTTGGGAAGGAATTAGATTCTATAGACTGAGTGGAGGCATCCATTACCTAGGATAAACTGGGCAAATTCTAACTTCCTGAGCTTGGGGCACTAGAGTCAGAGGGCCTGGGGCCAAATCCTGCCTCTTCCACTTAAAGCCTGTATGCCCTCAAGTCCCTTCCCTTCTCTGGTCCTCAGTTTCCTCATCTGTAAAATAAGGAGATAGCCCCCGAGGTCCCTTTCAGCTCCAGATTTAGAATCCTGAATGACTATTGTATCCTGCTCAGCACGACATGGAGTCAGTTCTTAATAAATGTCTTTTAAATTCCTGTCCGTCCTTCCTTCCTTCCTTCCTCCTTTCTTCCCTCTCTCCCTCCCTTCCTTCCTTCCTCCCTCCATTCCTCCCTCTCTCCCTCCTTTCTTTCTTTCCTCCCTTCCTCCCTCCCTCCCTTCCTTCTTTCCTCCCTATC
Organism: Pseudochirops cupreus; assembly: GCA_028627135.1. Classification (NCBI taxonomy): domain Eukaryota; kingdom Metazoa; phylum Chordata; class Mammalia; order Diprotodontia; family Pseudocheiridae; genus Pseudochirops; species Pseudochirops cupreus. The sequence continues at coordinate 406,392,835 of CM053581.1, forward strand.
TCCCTTCCTTCCTCCCT
>CM053581.1:406393351-406456028 GCA_028627135.1 Pseudochirops cupreus
CCTTCCTTCCTTCCTTCCTTCCTTCCTTCCTTCCTTCCTTCCCTGCTCCTTATCTCAATGATCCTCTGTCAGTTGGGCACTAGGTATATCTTCATCTCCTCCGATTACTCTGGGGAGATGGGGCTTTGAAGTCTGGAGGATGGAGAGCTGAGAAAAATCTTATTCCAGGTTATCTAGCTCAATCTCCTTGTTTCAGAGATGAGCAAGCAGAGGTCCAGAGAATGGAAAAGACTTGTCCAAGGTCACACGGTTAGCGAGGGGGCAGATCTGGGACTGCATCCCTGAAGTCCAGGACTATTTCTGCTGTATACCTGTCATCCACAGTGACCCACTATTAATCTCCAGGTGGGGGGGGGGAAGACTTTATTGCAGGTCCAAAGGTCTATGATTCTGCAGGTTATAGGGGGAGGTGATTATAGGCTTTTATAGGGAAAGCCCTATGATGGGCCTGTGGGTGTGGAGAGCGATGGTTTACTCCTTCCTGTGGGGGGTGGGGCTTGGGCCCTCTTTGCCTGTGTATGCGCAGGTGTATATCCTTGAGTTAGACCCCTTCCAGCCCTCCCCCTTCCCTTCCAAACAAACAGGTGAGAACCCACACCTCTCTGTCTTAGTGTTAATGTGAAGTCAGTATTCAGGTAGCCCTAGCAACAGAGAGCTGGCCAACGCCAGAAACAGCTCTCCCTGCCTCCTTCCCTTCTCCTTGCCTTCCCCTCTGCCAGCATGGCCTCATGGGGAAGGGCTGGTTCAGATCTTGGATCTAGGGCTCCTTCTTGTCTCTGCAGCATCTGGGCCAGGTTCCTTCCCCTTCTTCACATGTCCAAGAAGGGAAGTAGGATAGATGAGCTTCGTTGGACAGAGACAGGGGCTCTGGAGTCAGAGGGCCAGGGAACAGACACCTAAGGACTCCGTCTGGAATTAGTTCAACAAGTGTTGATTAAGAGTTCGCTATGTGTTTAATAAGCAAAGTCAAGCAGAGAAACCTGTTCCTTCCCCCCCAAACAAGAAGTAATTTCAAGTGCTTGAGGGGGGAGCTCTAACACCTGAGGGGATCAGAAGGCTCCCTGTAGGCAGTGGTGCATGAGCTGAGCCTTAAAGCGAGGAAGGGAAGAAATAAGAATTGGTTAAACACCTACTATGGCTGGTGCCATGCTAAGTCCTTTACAAATATTTGACCTGATCTTTACAACTTGGGGAGGAGGTATTATTATTGTCCCCATGTAATAGATGGGGAAATTGAGGTAGATGTTGGTTAAGTTACTCATCCAGGGTCATCCAACTAATGTTTGAGGCACAACTTGAACTCAGGTCTTTCTGACTTCAGGCTCAGGTGAGGCCTGGGAGCATTCCAAATATCAATCAACCAATTAGCAAACATTTATTTATCACTTCTTATGTGGAGAGAGAGAGAGAGAGAGAGAGAGAGAGAGAGAGAGAGAGAGAGAGAGAGAGCAAAATGGCAACATCAGTGTGGTCCAGTGGAAGAAGGCTGGATTTGGAGTCATGAGACTTAATGTTGGATTTCATCTCTGCTATTTACTGCCTGCATGATTGAGCATGTAATTCCATTTCTCTGGGCCTCAGTTTCCTCACCTGTAAAATAAAGGAGTTAGTTTTAGGGGAGCTCTTAGGTCCCTTCCAGCTCATAATCTGTGATATGGTCCTTACTCTCAAGGAGCTGACTCTCTTTAGAAGAAGGCAGAGTGTGCACACAGAAGGATATCTGGATAGAGGGGATGGGCTGTACAAAGGTGGGAGGGGGAGAGATTTCTGTGTAAAGAGAACAAGAAATAGAAGAATTTGTCTGAAACTCAGAATATGGGAGAGAAGGGAGTATATTCCCAGCCAAGCTTATCTGCAGCCTCTCAGGTGCTTCTGTTGGCTCCCCAGGGAGCCCAAGAAGGAGAGGGACTTGCCCAGGGTCACACAGATTCAAGTTTTAAACTCCTTCCACACCATTGTGAGAGAGAGACAGAGAGGAAAAGCAGACAGAAGAAGCTCTGGGGATTCCAAAGCTGTTGGCCACAGCTTTTTCTGCCTTCGGCCTTTTCCCAGTTCCCTCTGGGGATTTAGAGAAAGCTAAAGAGAAAAAAAAAACATTCCACTCCTCCCAAGTGACCCATGGCCCCAGGGTCTTGTTCCACAAGGAGCTCTGGCTCTGAGCTCCCATGGCCCTGAGTTCACTTTGGTAGGGGAGCTCTCCCCCAAAAGAGAGGGGGTCAGATTTCTCTCTCTGTCTCTGGCCTGTTACCCTCATCCTGGAGAACCTCAAAGATTTTTGGAGAAATCTCAAAGCAAAATTTGTATATGATTCCTGTCTGGAGTCTCTCCCCAATGTGGTGGGGCAGTCAGATGACCTCCCCAGATCTGTTTACTCCTCCGTAAAATGATTGAGAAGTTGGATGGGATGGCCTTTAAAGCCCCTCCCACCTCTGGGTCCAGGATCCCATCCATCATCTCCTTGTACACTCATGAGGGCAGAGACTGGGTCTTCTCATCCACCAGCTCTGAACACAGGTTGTAGGCAGCAAAGACTTAATGAATGTATGTGGAATAAATGAATGAATGAATGAATGGAAGCTAAAGAAAGCTAGAGTTTCTATTGCACTTTGAGGTTTGCCAAATGCTTTTACATGTTCTCTCATCTGATGCTCACAAAAACCCTATGGTATTTGGGCTATGATTATACCCATTTTACAGATAAAGAAACTAAGACTGAGAACGAGCCCAGAGTCACCCAGATGATGTGTCCAAGGCAGAATTTGAACTTGGGTCTTTGAGCTTCCAAGCCTGAGTTTCCAGGCCTCCTTCCTGGCATGGAGTACAGGGGAAAGAGGCAAGGGCTTCCTTGGGTACCAACTCCCCAGAAACACCAGCGAACAGTAAAAATAACTGCTGAGCAGGATCGGAAGGTGCTAATTAATATCAGCACAGGGAGAAGAGACTTTTTTCTCTTCTCTTTTTTCTTTCTTTCTTTCTTTTTTTTTTTTAACAGAAAGGTTTCACAGTAACTGCACACCAACAGGGAGGGAGAGAAACCCTTTAATGTATGCAAATGAATGGCATAAATTGGGGCTTACTTAACTTCACAAATGTTAACAAGCTCATAAAAATAAGTTATTCTTTCTTGGCTGTTCAATGGTCTTTGTTTGTTTAATTTTTTCCTCTTTGAGAAAAGAGATGTGGACTTCAATGTTTCCCTGCAAAATGGGTTTTCTCTTTTCCTTTAAGAAGTCTAAGATTTAAGAATATCAGAGCTGGGAGGGGCCTGAGAACAGGGAATGTCAGGGCTGGGAGGATCCTTAGAACAGGGAATGTCAGGGCTGGGAGGTGTCTGAAATGATCTATTCTAAGGACATAAAGCCCACTGTGTCTAAGTCACCACCTCCTTCTCTATCCCAAATATTATCATTCCATTCTTTTTTTGAAGAAATATGTCACCAGATTAAGCCTGTGAGAAGCAAAGATTTCGACTTCAGCTGTACACTTAAAGGAGTACCATAAGCTTAAAACAAGCATGAAATCTGAGATCACTCCACTCATTTAAGTGATGGGGAAATTGAGGTCTAGAGAAGGAAGGGATTTAAGGAAAAGGTCAGATAGCATGTAAAAATCAGAGGCCCAAGTTGGCCCAGGGCTGCCCTGCTCTAGCCTTCTGCTCTGCCCGCTAGGCAGGGATGCCTTCTCATCTTCCTTACCGTCTCTCCTGGACACCTCTTCTCTGTCTCCTTCCTCCTTCCTTGCGGTCATTTCCCTTTCAGGTAAGTAACAATAACTCCTTCTTTTGCAGTGCACAGTTCCTCTTGATGAAGCCCTTTCCCAGGAAGATCTGAGTGCAAATTTTGCCTCAGACACTTACTAGCTCTCTGACCTTGGGCAAGTGACTTAAACTCTCAGCCTCAGTGTCCTTATCTGTAAAATGGGGCTACTAACAGGACTTACCTAGAGTCCCTCCCAGCTTCGATATTTAATTCATGTTGTTAGAATCAGTCAATTAATCAACAAGCATTTATGAAGTGTCTTTTATGTGTAGGGCACTGGGGATACCAAGAACCCCACCCCCACTTTCAGAATTCCTTCCTTCAAGGAGCTTCACATGAAATTAGGTGTAAAGTACTTTTTAAACTTTAAGGCATCCCAGAAAGTGAGCTTTGTTATCGTCTGAGAGGTCTAGAGCTCCAGTGGATAGACTGTAGGGGTGGGAAACCTGTGGCCTCAAGGCCACATGTGGCCCTGAGGCCGCATATGGCCCTCTAGGCCCTCAAGGGTGGGCCTTTGACTGAATCTAAACTTTATAAAACAGATTCCCTTAATAAAAGGATTTGTTCTGTAGAATGTGGACTCAGTCAAAAGACCACACCCAAGGCCCCAGCAGGCTACCTGTGGCCTCAAGTCTGCTGAGGGTTCCCCACCCCTGCTAGACTGTAACTTCCATGAGGGCAGGGGCTATGTCTCAAATAAACTGTATTTCCCCCTGTATTTCCCAGAGGACCCTTCACAATACTCTTTGAATGAATGAATCTTGAAGATGGGAACAACACCCATGCCTTGCTTGCCTTACAGGGCAATTTTGAGGTTTTACAAACTGTAAAGTGAGACAGAAATTGTGACCTGTGATCATGATGGAGCTTGTATTGCAAGCCAAGGTGGGGCCGCAGGAAGGGCCAGGCTTGTGTGGGAAATATGGAGAGATTGGCCCATGATTGCAAAGCTCCTCTGCTCTCCTAATTCCCAGGCTTTCTCATTCCTTTCCCTTTCTCTCCCTGAGAACCCAGCCTTGCCAACGTGCTAATGGGCCTTCTTGGCCAAAGTTCTGTGGGCAGCGAGAGTAAGTGGCCAATTAGGCTGGGCAGCTGGAGAGGAGCTGGCCCCCAGTTGCCTGGGCTCAGTGTGTTCCTGGACAGGGTAGAGAGGCTGAAAATGAGCCCAATTGCAGCCAGGGACCTCCCCGGGGCCTGTCCAATATGCCAAGCCTGGGGTAGACATTTCTATCTGTGGCGGCTCCTGACAGCCCTTCTGATGGACCTGCCAGAAAGGTTTGTTCAGAGACATCTGGTATGGTTAGGAAGCAGCAGATTTGAAGTCAGCAGGCCTGGTCTCTGTTCCTTCCTTCCTCTCTGACCTTGGACCAGTCACTTTCACTCCCTGGTCATCAGTTCCTTCTCTGTAAAATAAGGAGGTTGGGATAGATGGCCTCTGAGGTCCTTCTGTCTCTAAATCTGAAAGTAGACAGCCTCTGAAACTTGCTGCTCAGTGTCCTTGTCACTTCTACTCCTCCAGCCTCAGTTGTCTGTAAAATGAAGGGCATAGACCCCATGGTCTCTGAAGTAACTTTGGGTTCTACATCCTGTGGAGCCTGTGTGTCTCTGTCCATCTTTCTGCCAGGGTGGCCAGAGCGGAGAGCAGGCAGGTGGGAGCCACCATAGGGCAGCTCTCTTGGATTTACTTGTTTGGGGGGTAAAGCCCAGGAGCCTGGGGTAACGATCCTCTTGGGGTCAGTTCTCTCCATAGCATTCAGAATCACTGGGCTGGCAGACATTTTCAGAGGGAAGTCCCTGACCAGTACAAGTTCAAAGGACCAGAGGCTTGTTTTTCTTTCCTCTGGAATCTGATTTCAAATTGCAAAGGTTTCTGGGAAGGATCATCCATTCAGCCTCTGTTAATAGCATGATTCCCCGCGGGGGGCCCCCCCCCAGCCCCTCCATCAACTGCTAGTCCCTCCCACCCTTCATCCTAATTTCCTTGTATGTAATGACTTTGTGTGTATTCATACTTAGTCACTTTATGATGTGTGTGTGTGTGTGTGTGTGTGTGTGTGTGTGTGTGTAGGTACATATATATGGATTCTCTTTTCTCCACTATTGGAATGTAATCTCCTGGTGGGGAGGGATTATTCATCCTTGTACTTGTAACCCCAGCACCTCACACAGTGCAAGGCATATAGTAGGCGTTTAGTAAATGCTTGCTGATTGGTTCATTAAGGCTGCTCTGTGCCAGGTTTTATATTAGAGACTGGGGATAATAAGACCAACCTCCCCCTCCCAAAACAAGGTCATCTCACAGTTCCTACATTCTATGGAAGAGAAAACAGTTTGTACAGATTACTGAACCCTGTAGAGTTGTGTGGTCATGTAGACAATACTGAATTTTGTGACGGAGCATCTGGGTTTAAATCCTGGTCTAAACTGGCTGCTCACAACAGCCAGGCTGGGCATCTGGAGGTGATGGGGTGGCACCTGGGGGAAGGAGCTAAGGTTCCTGCTAGGGGAGTGGGAAGGGCTTTGAACACAGCTCAGATTACCCCTCCCCCCCACAGAGTGGGTTTAGAGGATTCTGCTGAGGAGCAGGATGTGAATGCACATGCTGTAACGTGTGACTCTTCCCAGTTATTTTCTGAGGCTCCTGACTAATGTCCGTTTCCTTCAGGTTGTTCCTGGTTTGGCCCCAACCTGCTTCTGGGGTTCTTTCTTGCTCCCCCTCTTCATGCCATCCATACTTAACATGCCGGGAGGTTTGTAAGGAAATGTCTTCGTTGGGGAGGGGTGGAAGGGGCGTTGTTAAGGAGGACCCTGTGCCTCAGAGCCCCAGCTGTTCTCGAATGGCCCCAGGGGAGGTGTGATTGTACACCAGAAAAGCTCTTCTCAATCTCTTCTGGTCCAGATGGAAGATCACCAACCGAGCTGGGGCATGGTGGTGTCATCAACCAAGCATCTAACTGACAGGCTGAGCATTTATGAAGTACTACCTGTATACTGAATATTCAGGGTTCAAGGACCAAGACTAGTCAGTCCCTTCCCTTGAAGAGCTTACAATGTTGTTGTCTCCATTAGATTGTATCTCCTTGAGGGCAGGGACTGTCTTCTTTTTGTATCTTCAGTGCTTAGCACAGTGTCTGGAACTTAGTAGGTGCTTGACTACGAAGGAGACAACAGTTACACAGATGACTAAGTAAATACAGAATGATGGGTAATGTAGAGAGCACTAAATATGATGTCTCAGCATCTGGGTTAGAATTCTGGATCTTCTACTCATCCTGTGTGACCTCGGTCAAGTCTCATTCCCCTCACTGGAATTTAGTTTCCTCATCTCCATACCTGGGCTGGTCCATCCACTAGGAATCTTCTCCCCTTTCCTCAAGTTCTTTCAATCATTCAAGGACCAACTTCTAAGCCCCCTCCTCCAGGAAGCCTTCCTTGATTACCCTAAGTGCCCAGTGATCTCTCTTCTCTGAACTTTCTTTTTCTACTTCTCTCATTGTACTTCCACACCCAGCCTTGCATTATAGCAATTCCTGTAGCTTCTTACCTCCTTCTCTAGATGGCAGATCCCCTGAGGGCAGGGATAAAGTCTTCTTTCCATCCCCTAGAACACTGGCTTTTAACTTAGTTATTAAGGAAAGCACTCAAGAAAGATTTTTTTAAATGGATGAATGAATAAGTGACAAAAAAACTAGAACTTGGAATCATTTTTAAACAAAGTCATACAAAGTATGTGTGAACTTGGGCCAATCACTTATTTTGGGCTTTAATTTCATCTATCAAGTAAGGCATTAGTCCTGGGCGGAAGGGGAGAGATCCTGGAGACAAAAGATCCCAGGAAGGAAGGATGAATTGAAGTTTACATGGGAGACAGAGGGATTGGCCATTACCCCTGACCCATCGAGAGCAGATCTGTTAAGATTGCACAGGATACCTTACACGTCTGGGAACCATGGAGGAGTGTTATCCTTTTCCTGCTTGGATTCAGGATGGGGTGTCTGTGTGTGAATTATTCCATTCCTTTCTAGGACTGCAATTCCAAGATTCTAAATATTTTAAGATTTGTGTATTCTAAGATTCTAGCATCTGAAGGCTTTTGAATTAGAAGATTATAAATATTTAAGATTTTATGTCTTCTAAGATTCTAGCATTCTGAGATCTGTGGATTCTATGACATGAAGATCCTCAATTTTCATGTATTCTAAGATTCCAGGATTTTTTCAGACTTCTAAGATTTCTGTATTCGCCATTTCTAGGAATCTAAGATTCTATGAACCCAAGACGCAAGGATTCTGGGCCTCAGTGAATTCTAAGACTCTGAGATTCTAACTATCCTAAGAGCCCAGTATTCTAAGAACATGACTAATTCTAAGACACTCAGGTTCTAGGGTTTGATGATACCCCCAATTCTGGGATGTAAGATTCTCCTTTTATATCCCAGGCACCCCACAGTCCTGTGTTTCTCTGATTTCAGAGAACGAACACATGATATTGTGTTTGTCTGATTTCCTGGGCTCCCAGAGGGCAACAGCTAGACACCAAGCACCAGGATAAAAAGTTCCCTATTGTAAAGGTGTTCAAGAATCTCCCTCTTTGCCGGAGGTTGGAGGCTTCCTCCTGTGGTGTCCATGTAAATGAGAGTGTTTGTCAGTGTTCATTTGTAACGCTTGAACCATCTGGGCCAGAAACTAAGCAGTGTATGAAAGACAAGCTTGAACCCAGGTGTCTGAGGATGGGGGCTGGCAAATAGAACAGGAGGAGAAGATGGACAAAGCAGGGGAGAGAAGGTTAAAAGAATGGGGTAGGGAACAAGGTGCTAGCAGGAAGGGATGAGGGGCAGATGAGATCTCTGCACTGGAAGCCCCAGCTTACCCACTTAGGGAAATTACATCATCTCTCAGAGCCTCAGTTTCTCTATCTGTCTAATGGAGACTCTAATCCTGCATTACCTGCAACCTGAGGTTATTGTGAAGAGCAAATGACAAAACATATGAGAAGATTCAGAGTACCATGGAAATGTCAGCTGTCATTGTTTCTTAGAGACCAGGGAACCCAGAAGCCAGTCTGGGGTTGAGAGATGGCAGAGGAACAATCAGACTTCTTAGAGATCCAGATAGAGGATGTGAACTAGGAGGGGGCTACACTCAAGAGACTAGATTATAGATCTGGATCTAGAAGAGACCTCAGAGGCCATGGTGAGGAAACTGAGCTCAGAGCAGTCATGAGAGTCACAGGATCATAGATAAACAGAGTGAGGCATTGAATCCCAGAGAGTTAGAAGTGACATTAATTGCTCAACAAATGGACTTGACTATTCAGGGTTTAGCCAGTGCTGTGCTGAGTACCCAGGAGACACTGCGGCATATATCCATACTGTCCTCAGGGAGCTCACAATCTAACGAGGAAGACCAAATGGCAATGGAACTAGGGCCGGATAACCAGACCTTTGCTCTAAGGACTGAAAATGGGAAGGATGCCAGCAGGCCAAAAGAACTGTTTAGCACCTCATGAGAAGTGAACACGAGTAGCTAGCAGATGGAATGCTTCCTTCAGCCACCGAGGCCTTGAGCATGGAGGTCAAAAGTGTCTCTCCCATTAACCTCCTCCTCCTCCTCAACTAAATTCATCTTGTCTTGAATGTGTTCTGCCCGGTGGCAGAAATGTTGGTTATAGTTCTGTCAAGTGATAGAAGGCAGTGATGGATGGCCAGGATGATGACAAGGTACTGTTGAAGGAGCTGGCCCTGTTTTAATAAGCTGGAGAAGGAAAGATTTAGGGGAGACATGAGAGCCATCTCCAAGTAACCAAGGGGCTGACACATGGAGCAGAGATTCGACTTGTTTCTCTTGGCTCCATTGACTTGGGGCCTGAAGGAATTGGATGATCCAAGATTTAGTGCTGGAAGGGACCTTGATACTCATTGAGTTCAGCCTTCTAATTTAACAAATAAGAAAATGAAGACTCAGAAAAGGCAGGTGACTTGGCCAGGGTCACATGGGGAGTGAGTATTTGAGGTGAGGTTTGAACCTTGGGTTTCCTGACTCTGTCTTGTGCCCCCACCACTATATCTTTCTGCTTTTTGAACTGAGAGATTCCCTAGTTCACCATCTGCAAACCTCTCACTGCTCCAGGTTAATAGATGAAGAAACCAAGAGAGGTCAAGTGATTGCCCAGTTATCATATAGGAAGTAAGCAGTAAACCTGTGATTCAGAAGAGGAAACTGAGGTGCAGAGAGGTGAGGTGACCTCCCCAAGGTCATATAGGTAGCATGTTTCAGAGCTTGGATTTGAAGTCAGATCCCTGAACCTCTAATCTGTTACTTTTTCCATAGCATCATGAGGAAGTTAAAAGATTTAGCACAGTATTAGCAAGAACTGTCCAAACATTTGTAGCAGCCTAACATTTCCATGGGTGGCCTCATGAGGTAGGGAGCTCTCTGTCTTTGATGGTGTTCAAGAAGAAGCTGAGTGATTCCCGGTTATGAATGCTACAGAGAAGATTCCTGCACAAGGGGGGATTTTGGGCTAGGTGACCTCTGAGGTTATTTACTGCTCTTATATTCAACGACTGAATGTGATTAAATCATAAATTGTGTGATACTGGAGTCCCAAGAGATGGTCCGTCATGACTAGAGTAGAGATTGTGAGTCAAATGGGTCTCCAAGGCTGTGAATGATGTGGTTGTGTACAGTAGAAGAAGGGAGACATTTCTGGTCTAGGTGAACAATATATCAATTGACAAGCATTTATTTAGGGTCCATGAGGGCCAGGTCTTATGTTAGATGCTAGAGATCTGTATATAAAATCAAGACCATTCCTGTCCTTGAGGAACTTACATTCTACTGGGAAAAGCAAAGGCATGAAGGTGGGAATCAGTGAAGGTAGCCTGTCTGTGGAACAGTGAAGGGAGTGGAGTTACTCAAATAGAAGATGTGGTGGGCATCTGTCAACTGCCAGAGTTGGGGCAGAAGGATGGAATCACTGATGGTCAGAGGATCTGAAGAGCAGGATTTTGACTTGCCAGGGGAAGGAAACTGGGAGCTGTTGAAGGTCTTTGAGCAGGGGAGTCACCTGCTGAAGTAGTATTCTTTTATTGTGGGGAGGAGGAATAAAGTTGATATTGATAATACAGGTATATAATACAGCTCATAGATGTCAGATTTTCAGCCAGAGGCCCTGGATTCAGATCTCAGTTCTACTTATTCCTACCTGTGTGACCTAAGTCAATATTTACCATGACTAGGGATGCCTTCCTTCTTTTTAACCTTTTAGACTTCAGTTGACTCATTGATAGAATGAAGTGGTTGGATTAGCTGACATCTAAGTTCTGTAAGTTCCTCCCAGTTCTGACATTGTGTTCTAAGGTCTCTCTCATCTCTAATGTTCTGTGTTTGAAGGTCCCTTGAAGCTCTGACATTCACAGATCTTGTGACCTCTGGGGTTCCATCCAACCCTGGGAGCCTATGATTCATTTGGAACACCTGGCCTGAGTGTACCTCTGCTGATGACTCATTCCTCAAGAGGGAGGCTAGTGTTGTTGGCTAAAGTCTACAGCCCAGGAAGCTGTCCCATCATCTTCCTTCCCTTCCCCCACTTATCTCCAAAAGCCCTGGGTAGTTGTGGGGGGGAGATGTAGCAGAGTCAGTCACCATCAATGACCCTAGCTAGCCCTCTGAGCCAGGGATCTGCTGTCTCCTGAGCCAAGGCATCCAGCTATAGACTGGAGAGAGCATAGGATGGGCAAAGAACTCTGGAAGTCCAAGGTCCTGGGGAAATGGAAACCTGGCTATGCCTTTTAGTATTTGTATGACCTTTGGCAAATCCCTTTCCTTCTGTGATCCTCAGTTTCCTTATTTATGTAATAAGGGGAGTGGACTTGGCCCTAGGATATTAGATTGAGAGCCAGAAGGGGACTTATAAGCCTTCTAATCTAGCACTTTACAGATGAAACCAAGTAAAGGACTTGCTCAGGGTCACACAATCAGTATCTAAGGAAGGATTTGGATCTTTTTTGTAAAATGGGCTCCAAGTCCAGAGGTCTGCTCAGCATTGAATGCTGCCTCTCAAAGGTGACCTCTAAGAACCCTCTTAGCTCTATGGTCTTCTGAACTATGGCACAGACAGAGGAGATGGCATTTGTCTGAGGACTGACTTGACTGAGATCAGAAAGGAAGGAAGGAAACATTTATTAAATACTTGTTGCATACCAAGTGCCATGCTGAGCCCCTATGTGGGATATAGATACATATGAACAAAAAGAGATACTCCTTCCTCTCAGGTAGCTTGCCTTCTAAAGGAGGAAGAGGACTAATAAAAGGGAGCTGAAAAGTAGGGAATGGAGATGAAGATGCATGGCCTGGGAGCAGGGTTTTAAAGTCCTGGGGAAGTTGGGAGCTGGGGAGAAGAGGAGAATAATGACAAGCCTTCCACAAAATGGAAGCTTAAGGAGGAACTCACCAGTGGGAGAAGCAGGCCTGGGCCTTGTGGAAGGTTATTCCACAGTGAGTAGGCCAGGGTATGGTAAGCTGTTCCAGGACCAGGAGACCTCAGGCATGGAAGGAAGAGCCAGGATGAGCCAGCCATAGAGGGGACATGGATTTGAAACCCTAGGAAGTCAAAGGCAGGGCATTGTAAGAGAATGTAGAAGGAAGGAATGAAGATGGGCAGGAAGGACCTTTGTGGCTCCCCAGAAATACCCAGAATAGAGGGATCTCATTAAGGCTTGCCTACGGAGTCAGGCCAGGCTGGATTCTACGTCTCCTCTGGGTCCTTGTAATTGTGGATCTGAATGTAGTTCATAGCAAGTAGCCCTCATGGTGTTCAAGATGACCAACCTCAGAATAGGTTGCTATTATTGACTTGCCAATGAGAAAGAAAAACATTAATAACAGTGGTTCACTGGTATATGGTGCCTTCCAGTGTACAAAGTCCTTTTCTCATGACAATGCTGCAAAGTAACTATTGGACATAGAGAAGTCTGAGTTCAGAGAGAAGAGAAGGGGTACACAGCAGCCTTGAGACCCAAGTGCCTTGATTCTCAGGCCAGTATTCTTTTTACTCCCTGACCCCCCTCCCCACCATGAAAAGTAGTCTGGAGGAAAGACCATAACTATGGTATTAGAATTTGAGGAAGTCAACAAAAGTGTATTAAACACTCACTCTTGCTCATGGGGGGGGGGCGGGGGAAAGATGGATAAGGACATAATCACCACCCTCAGGGAACTTACAGGATCCAAGTTCCTAGATTATAATAATAAGGGCTAGTATTTATAGCTAGCTCTCATTTTGTCCTCATAACAACCCTGGGAGGTAAGTGCTATTGTTATCTTCATTTTGAAGATGAGAAAATGGAGGCGGGTTGTGGTTAAATATTTGCCCAGGATCACACAGTTAGTAAGTGTCTGATATGGGATCTGAACTCAGTTCTTCCTGATTGCAGGTCCTGTCCTCTATCCACTGTGCCACCTAGCTGCATCTGGTATCACATGTTGCATTAATGGCCAAAATTGATCTAGAACCCAAGCTAATTTGTTTGCTTTAAAAAAAACAACAAACACACCCTATCTTACATTCATTGATATCTTTTCTTTTAAAATCATCTTCATTAGGAGATACCTAAACTCAGAGAAAGATATAGAAAGACTATAGTTTAAATGGAGGTGGAAGCAAAACACGCTATCGTTCTCTTTCATGTCTGGTTTTGCTTTTTTTTTCTTTTCCCAGTGATCACTCATTGGTTACAACCCTTCTATGTGACCAAACCATTGTACAATGTGAAAGTATTTGCAGATCCTATACATGATTGCACGCCACCATGCGGGGGGAGGGGGTAGGGAAGGGGAGAAAATCTGAAACTCAAGTGATTGTGGAACTGAATCTTGTAAATTAAAAGTAAATAAGTAAATAAAAAAAAATAAAAAAATAAAATCATCTTCATTTGAAAAATATCTTTCCCTCTCCCCCTACCCAGTGATCCAGTACTTGTAACTGAGATTTAGTAAAGGGAGAGGGGAAAGCAGTTTAGCAAAGTCAGTGGGGCCTAAACCAAGTCTGACAGTACATCTGATATCCCACACCCATGGACTTCCACCTCTGCAGAGGGAAGGAAGGTGTACTTTCTCACTTATTCTCTTGGTCACCATAATTACAAAGCATTAAATTTGATCTTATTGTCTTTTCCATTTGCACTGTGGTAGTCACTGCGTGTGTTATTTTCCTAGTTCTCCTTACTTTCCTTTGTATAAATTCATATATGTCATCCCACACTTCTTTGAATTCTTCTGATTCCTCATTTCTTTTTTTAAATTTAATTTTATTAAGACTCCTCATTTCTTACGGTAATTCCATTAAATTCATGTATCATAATGTATCCATTACATCATGTATTTTGTATTTAAAAATTGTTTAGTCGTTCCTGATTTGATGGGCACCTCCCTTGTTTCCAGTTCTTTGCTGCAACAAAAGGGGCTACAATGAATATTTTGGTGTAGATGAGCCTTTTCTTTGCATCTTATGACACATGCTATGACGCATACCTAACAGTGGAATCTCCAGGGTCACAGGATGCTTTAGTCACTTTTTACTTTTTAGCCTAATTCTGAATCTCTTTCCTGAATGGTTGGTCCATTGGTGCTTCCCATTCTCAAAGACATGTCCGACTGGCCCCAGTCATAGAGCTCTCTTATCTCCTGAATTTATTCACTGGCAACTACCAACCCCACCCTTCTCTACACTAAATGCCTTAGCCACAATTGAGGATAATGAGGGGGAAGATGAGGACTGATTCCCATTAAGGCAGCATTAAGAGAGGTATGGCTTTTAGGATTAGGGAGGTAACAGGCCTGCTGTTATCTGCACAGGGTAGATCTAGAGGACTGTATGAAAGTCATTGGCCACTTGGAAAGTATCCAGAGGAAGTTGATCAGATGAAGGGAATGAAACACTATTCCACATGAGGACCCATTGAAGGAACTTGAATTGTTTATCCTGGAGAAGAAAAGGTATGGTATGAGGGGAGAGTAGGTATAAGATCATAGCTCTGGAGCTGGAAGGGACTTTGAGGCCACGTAGATTAACCTCCTCATTTGTTGTTGCTGTTCAGTCATTTTTAGTTGTGTCCAAACTCTCTGTGACTCTATTTGGGGTTTTCTTGGCAAAGAGACTGGAGCGGTTTGCCGTTTCTTTCTCCAGTTCATTTTACAAATGAGGAAACTGAGTCCCAGACATGTTTAGATGATTTACTTAAGGTCCAACAGTGGTAGATCTGGAATTTGAACCCAGAACTTTTCTGTGATTTCAGGCGATACTCTTTCCGGTATATATCACTTGCTTCATGATAACTTTCCATATTTGAAGGGCTGGTGTGAAATTAATCAGCAAGCATTTATCAAGTATCTATTATGTGCCAAGCATTGTACTAGATATAGAGACAAAATGAAACAGTCTTTGACCTCAAGGAGCATACATTCTACCAGGGAAGACCCAATAAGTATCAATGAAATAAATGCAAAGTGATTCATTTTCTTTATGTGTGTGTACATGTGACTCTAGCATCTGGGAGGATCAGAAAAGACCTCATGTATAAGGCAGCTCTTGAGCTCAGCCTTGAAGAAGACTAGGGTGTCAAAGAGGTGGAGATGGGAAAAGCATACATTTCCAGGATGGGGAAATGGGTTTTTGTGAATGGGCTTCACCAGATGATTGAATGGGATGAGATGCCTGCCAAATCTCAAATGCTGTGATTCTGGCAACATTCCATGCACACAGCCACAGGGATGGGAGATGGGATATCATGTCGAAGAAACAAAAGGGTGAAGGTCAATTAGATTTGTTCTCTTTGGTCCCAGAGGAGAGAAATTGGAGCGATGGGTGGAAGTAGAAAAGAGAGGATTTTGGCTCAATCTCACAATGAGAGAAGTCCACAAAGACCAATGGGTCTATTGGGAGGTGGTGAGCTTTGCCCTTTCAGGAGGTCTTCAAGAAAGGCCAGGTGACCACTTGCTTAGGATGTGGATTCCAGTGGAGTACCAGGTTGGACAAGATGACCTCAAAAGTCCCTTCTGATGCTGAGATTTGGTGACTCACTGCTGCCTAGGGGCCAGCCTGAAGAGTGAGAATGAAACTGAGAGTGGTAGTTATGGGAACAGTTAGCATCACCATAATGGTTGCGGTATTGTTAGGGCATTGATAAATGATATTATTGTTGTTATTAATAATAATTACAAACTCACCCAGACAGAGTGTGGGCAGAGGTGGCCCAGGTGCGTATTTGGGAATTGGGGGAAGGCCAAGCTGGAAGCAGACTTGTGGGAGGCAGAGTGGGGGTGATGGAAAGAGCCTTGGATAGGGAGTCAGAAAGCTGTTGGATTCCTGGCTGTATCCTTGCCTCCCTGTATAACCTTGCACTCCTTACATCTCATCTCTGGGCTTCAATTTTCTCAGAGGGGGTAGGACCAGATGATTCATAATGATAACAGTAATAAGAGTGGTTGCAACTCACTTTAATACATACTTTAAGGTCTCTTTGTATATTCTCTCATTTGACCCTTGACAATCCTGTGAGGCAGCTGCTATTATTTTACAGATGAGGAAACTGAGGTCAGTTTTTCCAAGTTACACAGAAAGACATTTTACAGAATTGCTTTTCAAATCCCTGTCAAGACCTGTCACACTCATTCTTTTTGACATTTATAGCATATTTGGTGGTCTTTGACCTTCCTGTGGGAACATCTTCCTTGCCCCTCCTCCCATCCTGCCACCTTTAATAGTGTCAGGGATAATCTACCCGATGGCCATTGCCATCGCAGTCCAGAAATGCAGTCTCCCAGGCTGCTGCTGGGAGGCTCCACTCCCTCTCTGTCTGACCTTGCAACTCTTCGTTATTTCTTCATTCATCTCCTTGAGCCATGTTTACCAGCTGCCGGCTGGGAAAACAGGACTGTCCGCAGCAAATATTTATCCACCATCTGCAAAACTTTTACTACCAAAGGACCAGTCTTCTGAAAGCCCATAAATGTAAAGATGACTCTTCTTTCTGCTCCTCATTCTCTTTGAGCTTCCTCCTCACACCAGGTTCTTTCTCCCTAACTCTAGCGCCTGTGCCTAACCTGGGATCTATCCAGAGGGCAGGTGCTGAAGGCTAAACAGATAACCACAGAGAATTTTCCTATGTATTTTAACAGTGGCAAGAAGAGGTTTAGACTGAAAAACATTGCTCTCATGTAGCTTATCAAAATTCCTTGTTGTTCTTCCTTCCTTTCACAAACCCTTTGGCCATGTCACCATAGAAGGCTAGGGATGGCTTTGTCTCTACTCTGAGCTACTATGGTCCTCATGCTCTGTGCCATGCCCTGGGTGTGCATCATGCTCACTCTAGTCATATTCGTGTGTGTGTGTGTGTGTGTGTGTGTGTGTGTGTGAGAGAGAGAGAGAGAGAGAGAGAGAGAGAGAGAGATGTCTCTCTCAACATTTTAACCATGCACATTTCTTTAATGCCTTAAGCTTTACAAAGAAGGCACTTTTCCCCCTAACAGTTCTGAGAGTCAGGCAGGATAGAGATTGTTGTCAGCATAGCATAGAGAGAAGAGCAGTGGTTTGGGGGTTCAAAGGACCTGAGTTTGAACCCCAGTTCTACCATTTTGTGACCTTGGAGGTGGGGAGGCTTACCTCATAGGATCCTGGAGCTAGAAGGGATTTCACAAACCAGTTAGTTCAAACTACTCATTTTACAAATGAGGAAACTGAGGCCCAGAGAGGTTAAGGGCCTTGCCCAAGGTCACATAGGTAGTAAGCTTCAGAGGCAAGATTCCAACCCAGACCCCAAAGACAGTGTGCTTTCTGCTACATTGTACCATTTCCTATTGCGAAATGAGTGGGCTGGATTAGATAAATTCTCAGGTCCTTTCAGCTCAGAATCCCAGGATTTACTTTGCTGTCAAGGAATCTGATGCCCCAAGAGAGCAAGTGACTCTTCCTCTCTCATATAGCTGGTCCAGTTCTTAGCCAGGACACTTCCTGGGCTCTTCTGGCTCTGAGCTTCCTTTCCACCCCTCAAAGGTGGAAGCTTCCTCAGGGGAGCTTCATCCTGGGAGCCCCTGAAGACAAGGGCAGCATTTCTCCTCACTCTTACAGCACTGAGGATGGGGCTGGACACTTGGTCAATGGCAAGGCTGCTCTCCCAGCTTTCCTGACCTATTCACAAAGTCAGAGAATGTTGGAATTGGAGGAACTCTAGTCTAGTACTCTTGTTTTACAATTGAGGAAACTGCAGCCCAACAAAGTTAAATGTTGTTTGTAGTTTGTAGTCAGAAACCCCGGGTTTCAAAGATCATGACTTTGCTACTTATCTGTCAGCCCTGTGACCAAAGACAAGTGACTCACCTCTTAAACCTCAGTATCTTCATCTGTAAAATGGACATGCATCAGATCTAGAGTTGAAAGGAGTCTTAGTCAACACTTAATCCAACCTTCTTTTTATACCTTGGAGATAACTGAGGTTTGGTCATGATGAAGAGGCTGCCCAGTATATTGGATTAAGTATAGGACAGAGTCAGGGAAACCTGGCTTCAGCTCCTTCTTGCCTCTGACTTTTATTTGCTGAGTGTCCATGGGTAACCTCTCTGGGCATCAGTTTCTTCATCTGTAAAATGGAGACAATAATACCTGTAGTATCTGTCTCATAGGATTATTGTGACACTGAAAAAATAGATTATGGATATAAAGAGCAGTGAAAATTTTTAAGTAAGGCCACTAGGTAACACAGTGACTCAATGCCAGACCTAGAGTCAGGAAGACATGAATTCAAATGCAGCCTCAGATACTTACTAGGTGTGTGACCCTTAGCAAGTCACTTAACCCTGTTTGCCTTAGTTTCCTCATCTGTAAAATAGGCTGGAAAAGGAAATGGCAAACCACTCCAATATCTTTGCCAAGAAAACTCCAAATGGGTCACAAAGAGTCAGATAGGACTGAAATGACTGAACAACAAAAACAAACCGTACTGTGCTGTATAAAGAGATCATCGATTGAGAGCTGGATCTAGTCAAGCCCCCTCCTTTCCCATGTGAGAGACTGAAGACCAGAGAAGTTAAGAGGTCTGCCCAGAGTTATTCAGGTAAGTAAGTCGTAGATAGGAGATTTGAACTCAGGTCTTTTGACTTCAGTCCAGGCTGCTTTCTACCACTACACGGTGGCCTTGGGCAAGTCCCAAGAGAGTGGGCAGAGGTGACTTGGGTGCATGTTGAAAGATGTCTGGGCAATACCTCTGTGCCTTAGTTGCCTAATATGTAAAATGGAGATAACACCTGTAGAACCCATCTCTCCAGGGCCATTGCGAGGATTAAGTGAAAATGGGGGTAATTTTGAAAAGCATAAATCATTATAGACTTACCTATTGTTTCTGTGGTCATATAGGAAAGCCTCTCAATTGCTGATGTTCTGTATCACATCTGCCATCTCCGTGCCTTTGTACAGGCTCTGCTCCATACCTGTAATGCCCTCCCTCCTCCAGTTTCCTTCAAAGATCAGTTTAAACCACTTTCTACGTGAAGCCTTTCGTGGTTCCCCCAGTTGCTCCCCCCCCCATTACATTGTATATACTTTGTATGTTGACACTGTTTACCACCAATAGAACAAGGTCTTTGAGGGCGGATGGTTTCATTTTTGTCTCTGTGTCTCCAGTACCTGGAATAATGATGGCTGCATAGTAGATTCTTAATAAATGGTCAGTGATTGACTGATTGTAGAAGTCCAGCCTCCTGCTTCCCAGGCTAACGTCTCTTCTCTGCCACTTCCTTCCATGTTTTCTTTCCTCTCTCCCATATTCCCCTTCTCCCAAAGACTTTCCTCTGCCTCTACCCCCTTTGCACTAATGGGGTGCAGCTAACAGGGAGAGGGGTGTGTGAATGGGGGGAACATTCTGGAGGCAGAGAATGACCACATCTTATTGATCTTGGGGAGTTGGGCAGCAGGGCAAAGGATGGCTGTGGGCTGAACAGTCCCACATCCAAGAAATCTCTGACCAAGACTTTGGGGAATCAATGAAGCAGCAATGGAAGGGGAGTCACTGATGGAGCTGGAGCAGGGACCCCACCCCCACCCCACCCTGGGAGGAAGGAGTGGGTGAATTGTCCAGGGATGAAGGGAGATCATTGGGAGCAATTGCTGCAGGTTTCATTGGCTACACCACTGAATTTGGTAATAGGAACACTGTGGGAGGGGTCAGAGCCAGTGGGGTACCGAGTGCTGTGATGAGAATCCAATAGGGGTACTTAAGGCTCAGGGCTGGCCATAATGAAGATAGAGCAGGGGGTCGGTTGGGATGGAGACAGAATCGATAGCTGGTTTTTATGGAGCTCCTATTAAGTAGAACTTGGTATATGAAGGAATCGATATGGATGGATTCTGCTGAAAGGGCCTCAAGGCAGGGGGAGGGAGCTGATCTCCTCAATGGTGCTGAAGGCTGGGATTCCAGGTGCTCTGTTTTAATCCTGAATGAGTTTAAACTTGAAGAAAGCCCCCGGCAGGCAGGCTTGGAATCTGGCTCCCTTGTCTTCTCGATGCATGACCTTGGCCAAATCACGTTTTTCCACATCTCAGTTTACTCAACTAGTGACCCTGAAATTTTATGGTTTAATGATGTGGCTTTGAGGCTATTAGTGAAGTTGGTCAGCCTTTTAAAAAGTGCTTCCTGTGTGGCAGGCACTGTGCTGGGAGCAAGACATACACAGAAAGGCAAAAATATGGTCCCTCATGGAGCTCACATTTGGTGGGCAAGACAACACACACACATATACACATGTATTCTCTATATATTTACATGTATGTATGTGTATATATATTTATGTGCGTATATATGTGCATATTATGTATGTGTGTGTGTATGTGTGTGTGTGTGTATTTCATTCCTGGCTGTTTGACCTTGGGCAAATCACAACCTTCCTGTCCTTTATTCCTCATCTGTAAAATGGGTGATGGTAGGGTTATTAACAGCATCTATTTCCCAATTGTTTTGAGGCTTCAAAGAGATAATGCTTGTAAAATACTTTGTAAACATTAAAACACTTATTATTAGCTCTGCCACTAAGTCCTTGTATGACCACGGGCAAGTCACTCAGCCCCTCAGGGCCTCAATGTCCCCATCTGTCAGATGGAGTTAATAACACTGGCCCTCTTTCCCTTCCTCGGAGGGTTAGTATAAGGGTCAAATTAGATAATGTATGTAAAGTGCCTGGAAAACCTTGGATGAGGTTTAGCTGCTATTATATTATAGTGTTAGAGACAAATCTATTCATTTGCTTCTCCAATAAATCAATACTTTGAGAAGCTTGGGTTTCATCTGCCCGGGCACTCCCCCCCCCCCCCACCATGGCCGTCACATCCAGCAGCGGCTGTAATGGTTCCCCAAATACATTTTTCTCTGATGATGAGCCTCTGGGAACAGAGTTGGGCTGATGGAGAGGGTGACCGGGGTCTGTACAAAGATTTCCAAGCTTGGGAGAAGATTCAAAAGCTTAGCATAGTCTTCAGGATCCCAGGAGGAGCTGCACCTTTGTCCCCTTCTCCCCACTCCCTGCCCCAGTCTAATGGAGGTCCTCTTGCCTGGACTTCCTTCCAGTTTCCTGTTTGCTCTTCCTGCCCCCAAGCTCCCCACTCTCTTCTGATTCTCCATATTGCCTTCAAAACCAGCTTCCTAGTACATAAATCTGACCATGCCACTCCCCTTACTGAAGGACCATCAGGGGCTCCCTATTGCCTGGAGTATAAAATGTAACCTGCTTGATTTGGCATTTAAAGCTCTTTACCACCTGGCTTAGATAACTGCTTGGTGAATTGACTGGAAATAGAAATGATTCTAAGCCCCGGTTAGTTTCTGGTTCCAGCTCTGCAGAGTAGAGGATGACCTCAGTAGGGGACATTATTTAACATATATTAGAATAGCACATTTCCATATTGCTTTAAGGTTTACAAAGTGAGACAATGCTGTGAGGCGGAGAAGAAAAGAATCATTATTCCTAACATGGATCTTCCTGAGACAGGGCTTGGCTTCTTAAGGAAGGACATTACTGGGTCTTTCCTGAGGCTCTAGAGATCTGACTCTTGGCTTGTCCCACCTCTGTCACCCACGGGCCGAGTGACTCTTGCCAAATGACTTAGCCTTTTAGTTCTTCAGACTGTTGTCTAAGACTCGGTTCCAGAGAAGGTGCTATCTTCATTAGTAGAGGGACTTTCCTCACCTGGGAGTTCCCCATAATGATGAAACTACATTTGTTATCTCTTTTTCATCCCTGTTTTACAGATGATTTTATAGACTATTTTTCCAAGGTTAGATCCCTTGCCCACGGTTATTCAGCTAGGACTCAGGGCTAGACCCTAATTCCACCCACTCATTTTCAGATCAAGGAAACTGAGGGCAGCCTAGAGAAGCAGTGAGTTGCCCAATGGCACACACCAATAGCTGTCATTTAAACCCTTCTCCTTTTCCCACTTGATCACATTTAGTCCAACCTTACAAATGAGAAAACTGAGGTTCATAGAGGAGAAGGGACTTAGGACCATATGATCATAGATTTCTATACCTTGGAGTCTGACATGCTCATTTTGCAGATGAGGAAACAGGTCCAGGGAGTTTCAGCTACTTCCCGAAGGGCACCCAGGTGGCATGTGGAAGAGTCAGGATTTGACCCCAGGGTCCTCTGACTCCAAATCCAGGCTCTTTCCACATTCCTAGGTTGCTACTTAAAGATGTAGGGTCAGGTAGTTTTGCATATCAATCCTGAGAAGGGAGGGAAAGTGGTAAAGGTTGTGTTGGTTCTGGTGAGACCTCTGCTCCCAGCATTCCCAAGAAGCATAGGGGAGTCTCTGCCTCTGAGGGGGCCAGGAGGCCCTGAGGTGGGTGAGGGAGGCCACGTGGCCATTTGGGGGGAGGGCCTACGCCAGCTGTCTCCCCATCCTGCTCAGTGAAGGAGGGATATGCTCATCTGTCAGGGGAGTTCAATAATGAATGAAGTCCAAGTGTCGAGAACACAGGCAGCAGCCCTGGTGTAATAACAGGGCCTGTATTAATAAAGCAGATAATGAATATGCAGGTGTGTCTAAATGATTAATGAGACTTCGAATGGCCATGGGAAGGGGCGTATGAGTCACTGTTTATGGAAATGTGAATCTTGCATCAAGGGAAGGGGGAGAAACCGTGGAGCAGGTGGGTATGAATGAACTGGCAGAGACAGAGGGGACTAAATGAGGCAGAGATAGGGCTCTGAGGCTTGTCCCAGGCAGGAGGGGCGATGAGCAAAGGCTGAGGGAGGCATCAGGAAACAAGAGGAAGTGTCTGATCACTCCTGCCTTGGAGAGGGTCTGTGCCCTAAGGCTCCTCCCAGCTCTGCCATTCCCTATTCTAAGACCCCTCCCAGTTCTAACATTCCCTGTTCTAAGACCCCTTCCAACTCTGACATCCCCTGTTCTAAGGCCCTGCCCTGCTCTGCCATTCCCTGTTCTAAGGCCCCTCCCAGTTCTGACTTTTCCTGTTCTTTTTTTTTTTTTAAGGCAATCCAAGTTAAGTGACTTATCTGGAGTCACATAGCTAGTAAGTATCAAGTGTCTGAGTTCAGATTTGAACTCAGGTCTTCCTGACTTCAGGACAGGTGCTCTATCTACTTCTCCACCTAGCTGTCCCATCCATTGACTTTCCCTGTTCCAAGGCTCCTCCCAACTGGGGCATTCCCTGTTCTGAGGCCCCTCTCAGTTCTGATATTGCATATTCTAAGCTCCCTCCCAGCCCTGACATCCTCTGTTCTAAGGATTTTCCTAGTCCTGAAATTCTTTGACATCCCCTCTCCACATTCATCTTCTGAAATTAGCCTCTCCATCTGTGAGGGACCAGGCCAGAGAGTTCTCACCTTTCTCACTCCCAGGAAACACTTTGGAGGAGGGAGACTTAAGGAAGAAAGGTGGAGAAAAAAATCACCCAACAACCCACATGCATAACAAGGCTGAGGAGAAAGAGAAATATTCTAGAGATGAAAAGAAATTACCATACGCCAGAATCTTGTTATTCAACCTAATTTTCAAAGGACCACAGCTGTCGCACTGAGATAATCTGTTAATTATAACAGTCATTGTGTTTTAGTGAAGGGAGAGAAACCCAGGCACTAGAACATTTGGGGAGGAGACTGAAGGGGGTGGGGATTTGGAGAAAAAAGAGGTGGGGATTGAGTCAAATGTGGATATGTAAAGATTGACTGGCCCTCTCCACCTGAGTATTTAGCAAGGCACTTTTTAGTGAGTACCACCTAGTTGGTTGTGGATAGGTAGTGAGTTCTCCATCACTAAAGGTATCCAAGCCAACACTGGATCATTGTCACGGATTTTGTAGAAAAGACTCCTGATTCAGGTAGAGGTTGGACTAAATGATTTCTGAGGTCCCTTCCAACTCTTGAATTGTGTGATTAAATTACAATAGCTCTCATTCCTTTAAAATGTTTTAAATTGAAGTTTTATTGATACCTCTCATTTGAACATCACAGTAATTTCTGGATATACATGCTTCTCCTTCAATCCTGGGGATATTAATCTTTATAATAAAGAAAAGCCCTTTAATTAAAGCACCTTTATATAGCAACCACATGGGACAGTGTATGCATCAATATGTACTTGTGGACCCCAGCTCTTCCCTACTGTTTAAAGCTGATTGTCAGGTACTTCCCTACCTGCCAGGGCTGCTGGGAGGAATCACAAGCATTATTGGTTTCATTGGTCAAGAAACTCAAACTGTCTTCAGTGACTCTAGAGGGCAGGGGCCGTGAGCTCAGAACTCTCAGAACTCTCTTCACTAACTCTAGAGCAGTGGTTCTCAACCTGTGGGTCGCGACTCCTTTGGGAGTCAAATGACCCTTTCACAGGGGTCGCCTAAGACCATCGGAAAACACATATTTCTGATGGTCTTAGGAACTGAGACACTGCTCCTCTATCCATCTCCAGGCGGGTCCGCCCACATGCAGATACACCCACATACAAGCATTAAAGGCTCGAGGCATTAGGAAGGTTGAGAACCACTGCTCTAAAGGGTGGGGGCCATGAGCTCAGAACCCTCTTCAGTGACTCTAGAGGGTGGGGGGCCATGTGCAGGGGCCATGAGCTAAGCCCAGAGAATCAGGAGCAGCCAGCCTCTGCCCTCAAGGAGGTCACAGTCATTTTAGTGAGATGAAGCTCGTGCCTGCTCAGCAGTCTGCAAAGAGGGCTCATTGAGGGCTATAAGCTATTTGTGTCCAGAGGCGCCCCTTCCCTTTCCCCAAGAGAAGCCAGGAATGTTTGAGCTGAGGGGCTCAGCAGGGCCCAGGGGAATTCAGTGGGGGCTTAGCCACAGATTGTGATTTAACAAATATTTGAGTCATAGTCCTAAACCTGGGACCTCAGAGGCCATTTATCCAACCCCTTCATTTTACAGGTAGGGAAACTGAGATATGTAAGGGAAAAGTGACTTGCCTAGGGTCATGAAGCTGAAGGGTCTGAGGCAGGATTTGAATTCAGAGCCCTGTACTCCATCCACATTGGCTCCTAGCTGTCCAAGTTGATTGGGAATGTAAATTCCCCACTCTAAGTACTATTTGACCCACCTTGTGTGATCCCATCCATCAACAAGCATTTAGTAATCTCTTACTATGTGCCAGGCACCATGCTAAAACATAACGAAGTAAAGAAAGGCCACAGTCCCTGCCCTTGGGGAGCTCACATTCTCATAGGGAAGACAGCATGGCAATAAGAAGGCAAGATTTATAATCTCAGAGGAGAAGGCAGTCACAGGCTGGCCTGGGGGGGCCACAGGGGGCTGTTCTGGGCAGAGCGCTGGATTTGGAGTCAGAGACCTGGGGCAAAAACCTTACCTTCTATGGTATGACCTTGGACAAGTCATTTCTCTTCCCTAGGTCTTTGCTTCCCAAAAGATTGAGATTTAAATTCCGTGAAGCCCTTCAGGCACGCTGGCCGTCCAGCCTCCTTTCCCACTTCCTAGGTGGCTAGGAACATCAAGGGGGCACAGAGGACTGAGCACCAGGATTGGTGTCAGGAAGACCTGAGTTCAGATCCAGCCTCAGACACTTATTAGTTGTGTGACTCTTCACACAACTTCACCACTGTTTGCCTCAGTTTCCTCATCTGTAAAATGAGCATAGTAATAGCACCAGGGTTGTTGTGAAGGTCAAATGAGAGCATATTGACAAACTGCTTAGCACATAGTAGGGGCAATATCAATAATCAAGGCCTCCTGCTATCAGGACCAGAATCCTCTTCCTTCCCACAAGCAAATCCTCACTTTCCAGGGCCTGGCCTGGATTTCGTCTCCTCCTCCAGGAAGCCCCAATAATACTTACAATACTAGATCGTGATCATGATAACAGTAACCGCACATTTAGAGATGACTTTGTGGTTATGGAGTACTTCACAAACCTCGTTATCGCATTTGATGCTTCCACCACCCTAGGAGGTGGGCAGGTAGAACCAGTATTGGATTCAATTTAATTTAGCAAATGTTTATTAAATAACAATTCATTTCAGTTCAAGGGAAACCCATGTATTAAGGGCATAACATGGAGAGACAATGTGGAATGACTGCTGACAACCCGGCTCTGAGTTGGGGATCTTCATCTAGGCCACTTCCATACCTTCAGCCTCAGTGTCCACATTTGTAAAAGGGACCCCTAGGGACCTTCCCAGTTCTGCATCAGGGACGCTTTGGTATAGCCTCTGACACAGCATGATGCTGAGTCACCTCGCTTTCCTCATCCATAACATGAGAGAGTTGGACTCGGGGACCTCCGGGTCCCTTCCAGCTCCGGCTCTGATTGCAGGACACGCCTCTGCCATTTACTGGTTTTGCAGTACTTGGTAAGTCACTTGTCTTATCTGAGCCTCAGTTTCTTCCTTTGTGAAATGGGTAAATGAATAGTCCCTGCCTTGCAGAGTTGTTGAGGTTAAAATGAGATGCATGTATGGAGAGTACTTTCCAACCCTTAAAGATGTAGATAGATGGACAGATAGATGGATATAGAAATGTAACTGTAATTATGTGTTAGGTACGAGGCCAGATGTTGGGGACCAAAGGAAAAATGAAATTGTTCCTGACCTCGAAGGGCTGATATTCTCTTGGGGCAGGGTACAGTCTGTATACCTTGAGGATTATAGAAGGTAATTTTAAGAAGGAGAGAGCCCTGTACAGCTGAGAGATCAGGGAAGGCTTCCCAGAGGAGGAGCTGCTCTTAGCCTGGATGAAAGGAAGGGATCCAAGAACTGTCCAGGAAGATGGTGATGCATCTCATGCCTGGGGATGGCTCTGTGGGATGGTCCTGGGGGATGGCTCTGTGGGACGGCTCGGTGGGATTGCCCTGCAGGATGGCTCTGTGCACATGTGCAAAGGCCAAAGGCCAACTCTCTGATTTAGAAAATGTGACTGCAGGGCTGTAGGTGGAAGGGACCGGAGAGGCCATCTGGTCTGAAAGAATCTTTGCAGATGAAGAAACTGAGTCTCAAAGAGAGACAGTCACTCACCCAAGGAACCACTTAGTCTCGTCCTTGATAAATGCTCAGTTCTGTCCTCCCTCTTCCAAGGGCACCCAGGGAGTAAGCCACAGAGGTGAGATTCAAACCCAGGTCCTTTGCACAGGAACCATTCTTTCCATTGTACAAGCTGCCTCCTCTAAGGAAGGAGAGTTGTATGAAATATGGCTGGAAAGAGAGGCAAGAGCCAGATTGTGCAGACACCCCAAAAGCCGAGCTGGGAGATTTGTCTTTTATGCTATAGGGAGGGGGCGAGCCTTTGATATTTCTTTTTTTGCCCCTGATACATCTTGAACAGGGGCGTGACATGAGTGGACCTAGGCTTTAGGAAGATCATCCTGTCAGCTCTGTGAAGTATCTTGGAGAGGGAAGAGCCTGGGATCAAGAAGAGATAGGAGGCCACTGAAGTGAGTCAGGGAGTGGCGCTGAGTGCCTGGACGTGGGCGTTGAGAGGAGAGAGATGCTAAGGAGATAGACTTGACAAGAAGACTGAGCAGCAGATCGGATGAGAGCAGTGGAGATGCTGAGGTCACCTCGGGGCCACTCTCTGGCTCATCCAGTCCTCCTGCCTGAGAGGCGAGCGGGATACTCCTGCTGGGGTCAGAGCAGGGCAGAGGACCAGGAACTCATGTCTCCTGTGGCCCCTTTTGCCTGGATGTGCTACATCTCTGCTTTAATGGATGTGAGGTCTGAGTGAGAGAGCACGGAGGCAGGAGTCCCAGACCACACCTGGGACACTCTGCCCAATTAGAAGGCTGGACTGGAGGATCTCTGAGCTTCTAGCTTGGAATCCAGGATCCTCTCAGGAGGTGTCGGTCACAAAGGAATGTCCATCTTTAACGTATGTTTTATTGACTTCTTTTGTTTTTATGTCACTCATTTTGAATAAGTCTAACTCTTCCATCCTTATTCCCACCACCAACTGACCCCTAGAATTGAACTCCTCTTTGTAACAACAACAAAAAAAATCGGTTAAGCAAAAACAACCAAATAGACTGACCTTACTAACAATGTATGTATATAGTATTCTGCTCCACTAGTTCGCCACATGCTCTGCTGACAGAAGGGAGGTACGTTTCATTATTTATCCTTGGTAACTCCTTCTTCAGGTGGTCAGCATTGGGTTTCCTCTTAATAGAAGCCTTTTTTCCTTACAGTTTGGTAGTCACTGTATATACCCTTCGACTCTGCCTTATTTCAATCTGCCTCAGTTCTCATAGTCTGCAGAATAGATTCTTGATCAAGGGCAGACTAGACATAAAGACCTTTGAGGTCCCTTCCAGAATGGAGATTCTGGGAGCTCCTGCCATGGTCCATTGTGGCAGAACAGGAACACAAAGGGGCACTGGTAAATGGGACCCTTTAACCCAGTGGGAGATGAGATTTCCTCACTGGGGCTACTGTCCTTATGATCCCTAACGGAGACCTGGGTTGGCATAGAAGACGGCTGTGACATGAATGGAAAACACAAAGGCTATGGAGTTATGGATTTGTGTCAGAGTATCTCAATTGGAATTAGAGCTCTGATGCTCCCCACCTTCTAGACCTAGGGCAAATTGCTCCATTCCTCTGGGTCTCAGTTTCCTCACCTGAAAATGATGGAATTAGAAGAGATGATCTCTGAGGTCCCTTTTACCTCAAAATCTACAATCCTGTGACTTTAGCTTCCTCTAGAGACAGGGCATGTGGGTTAGAGGCCAGGCTGGACTGAGGGTATGGTCAGTGTGGTCACAGACATGAGGAGGAGAGGGTAGGTATTAACTCTCCAAGAAGAGAGTGTGAAATAATAGAAAGGGTTGGTCTTGGAGCCTGTCCTTGTGGTTCTTACCACATCTGCCACTTACTAGCTGTGTGACCTTGGGCAATCATTGATGTTCTGTGAGTCAAATCAGCATTTAATGGATACCTACTATGTACTGAGTAGCATATTAAATGTATAATGACAACCCCCAAATAGTGATTTACAAGAGTACTTTTCTCACTTTCCCTAATCCAGTTAAAGATTTCCAGTCACCCAGAGTCTTAACCTTGAGGTGTTCGGGACTCTCCCCCTTCCTAATTCCATGTAGCCCATCATTTCTCTAGCCTTGTCGATCTGCTTCCACAATGTCTCTCATTCCTCACATCTTCCACCTTCTTTCCCTCATCACCTGTCCCCAGGATTATTCCACCAGCCTTCTCCTTTGGTTCTCTGCCTCTAGTAGTTTCCCTCTCCAATCTAGCCTCAACCTAGTTGCCAAAGTGATATTCTTGAATACCAGAACTGAGCACCTTACTCCTCTCATTCAACCAACCTCCATGCCTCCCATTACCTCAAGGATCAAATGGAAACTTCTCTGTCTTTTGAAGACCTTTATGAACTGGTTTTCCAATAAGTGATTGGACATCTCTGTCTGCACGCCCCATTGGCATCTTAAGCTCTCCAGTGTCCATTATCCCATTTATACATTCTATGATCCAGCTGCTTTGACTTTCCTGGAATTCCTCCACAAAATTCCAACTCCTATTTCCATGATTTTGCAGAGACTCTCTTCCATGCCTGAAATGTCCTCCTCCCTAGCTCTCCCTCCTGGGTTCCCTAATTGTCATCAAAACTCAGCTTGAGTAGCTCATCCTACATGGACCCTTTCCTTATGTCCAGAGGGCACAACCCCTTCTTTGAATTTATTTTGTCTATGGTTTCTATATATTCTTCTGTGTGTCTGTGTTTCTCCTTAAAGGCAGAATTTTCTTCCCTGTTGTGTCTTTGTCTTTCTGGTACCTGGCAGTGACTAGTACATAGTAAATAATATTTAATAAATGCATGTTGATAGATTGACGAGGACACCAAGACTCCAAGAAGGGAAGGGGGAAGCCTAGTCAGGGTCACACAGGGTCAGGCAGCCATCAAGTGTCAATATCTGGACTCGAACCCTGGTCGTCTGACTAAGCTGGCAGCTGTTTGCATTCCACCAGGCATCAGACTCTTTCTTTCACAGGGTTGTTTTGAGGATCAAATGAGATAATGGCTGTAAAATGCTTTGTAACAGTCAAACCCTATATAAATGTCAGCTATTCTTATTATTCAGCTGGGGCCCTTTCAAATATGTATTAGAATTATTCTCAGACATCATTTACTCCATGGAAAGCATTTTTAAATGGTCCCAGCTCCTGGGAAGTCAACTGCCAAGTGGGGAGAGATATGTGTGTGTGTATGTGTGTGTGTATGTGTGTGTGTGTGTGTGTGTGTGTGTATGTGTGTGTGTGTGTGTGTGTGTGTGTGTGTGTGTGTGTGTGTGTGTGTGTTGGGGAGCAGGGAAGCACAGAAGAGATTGGTCAACAAGAGTTCAGTCCATCCCCAGGTTCATCTGGATATCACAGCTGCACGCCCTGGCTTATCTTGTTTGATCACAGGAACTTTAGAGTTGGTAAGAAACTTGGAGGGCATTAGAGCCAATCTTCTCATTTTACAAATGGAGAAACTGAGAGCCAGACAGGGTCAGAAATTTGCCTATGGTCACACAGGTAGTAAGCAGTGTGCTGGCCATGTCTTCTGACTCTATTGCACTTTAATTGCTTAGGGAGTTATGGAACTGCAATGGGGGTGGGCTGGAGTGGGGAAAGAATAAACATTGATGATGATGGTGATGAGGATGATGATGTTATTTGAGGGAATGAATGTCTATTGTGTGTCAGGTATTGTGCTAAGGGCTTTACAAATATTATCTCATTTGATCAATTGATAGAGTTTGAGCATTGAGTTCGAATTCCAGTACTTCCACTTACTATTTCTGTGACCTTGGGAAAGTCACTTAACCATGTACCTCAGTTTCCTGATCTATAAGTGGTTAGACTAGGTGGCTTCAAGGATCTCTTTTGATCTAAATCTAGGCTTCTGTGATTCTCTCTTTGATGAGTAGAGAGACTGAGACCCCAGAAGGATAAATGACTAGTCCAAGGTCACAGAGGGAGTGTAGCTAGGGCTAGAACCCAGGTCCCCTATCTCCCATTCCCAGTTCTTTGCACTGGATCATTCTGGGTACTGAGCTAGCTTCATCTTTGAAACTCTAACCTGGCAAATGAGAAGCCTGGTGGAGAGGAGACCCAGGCTGGTTCTCTGGAAGGACCCTTCTCTCCTGCCTACTGTCTGTGTGTCTCTACTCCATGCCCCGCCCCCCCTTCTCTTCCTCTCTCATCTCCAACCCCTCCTCCCCCAGGACTCCGGCTGGAGCACAGCGGTTACAAATCCTCCTTAATCCTGAATAATGATATTAACACAGACCATAACAATGGCACATCTGAAAAGCAGAGGGGGCTTCCAGCAGCCTGGCAGGCTAGGAGAAGGCTCCTGGTGCCAGAGCTTATCAGCCACTGCAAATAAGATTTCCCCAGCTCAGCCTGACGCTGGTGATTCACACACCCCTGCTTCCCGGAGGTAGTGCCAGATGGGGGCCTTTTTCTCCTCCTCCCACTAGGAGCAAATGCTTGTGGATTCTCACCTTCTGTTTGGTTTCCTTGCCTGGTGACCCTGGGCTTGCCTTCTCTACTTCCTTTCTTCCTTTTTTTTTTTTAATATGATGAGCCTTCCCTTTTAAACTAAGTAAAATCAACCTGCCTTTTAGCTAAGTAAAAACAAGCCAACACAGCGACCATGTCTGACAATATATACTTCATTATGCATCTATAATCCACCACCTTTTGGGATGGAGAGAAATGTCTCACTAACAGTCAATACCCTTCCTGGAAAGCAGCACCTTTCAATGTAAAGAGAGCTGTCTTTTCACTCAGAGGACCTGGGTTTGAATCTTGACTGCCACTTTCTCCCTCTGTGACCTCGGACAAGTGACTTAATCTCAGTTTCCTCAACAATCAGATGTAAGATTCTGTACCCATAGCCTCTCCACCCCTCGACTTGTCTACCAAAAGTATGCTTTCATGACTTATTTCCTGGAACCAAAACTGGGCACCTCCTGTCAAGCTGGAAAGGATCATCAGTGGGTTTCTCATTATCTACTCATTTCTCAGTCCTGTGCAGTTTGGCCTCTGATCCTACTACCTTACTGATCCCTATTGCCCAACGTTACCAACTCTCTTTACTGCTTGTTCCTATGGCTTTTTCTTATTCTTTGTCCTTCTTGATCTCTGCAGCATTTGCTATTGAAGAACCCCTTCTCCTGAGTATACTCATCTCCTTGGGTTTCTTATGACATTGTTCTTTCTTGGCACTCCTTCTTCTGCTCGGACCATTTGGTCTTTCTCAGTCTCCTTTGTGGGGTCTCTAGCTACATTGTACCCGCTGTGGTTGATGTCTGGGCTTCAGGGGCTCTGTCTGACCCGAGCCTTCTTATTAGACTGTGAGCTCCTTGAGAATGGGATGTCAGAGCTAGGAGGGAGCTTAGAACAGGGAAGGTCAGGGCAAGGAGGGACCTTGGTGATTCTAATCCAACCTATTCATTTTAAAGACGATAAAACTGAGACCCAGAGAGGGGCCATGACCTGGCCCAGCCAGATCATACAGATAACCAATAACAAGGCTGGGATTTGAAGCCACACTTATTGGACCTGGATTACAATCCCACTGTAGACACTCACTGGTGTCTGACGCTTGGCAAGTCATTTGGCCCCTTCAGACCCTCAGTTCCCTTATCTATAACATTAGAGTGAGGGGTAGAGATCGAACCACAATGGTTTCTAAGGTACAGCATTTCCATGGCTATGATTTTATGACTCCACATCCAGAACTTTCTTCATCATTCCCATTTAGCAGATGAGGAAATTGAAACCCAGACGATGTAAGCATTTGTTACAGACTAGGAGAGAGCAAGTTATCACTGGGGCTGGAGGTGAAACCTCTCATTTCTGGATTCTCTCAACTAGTGTTTTTTGCCTCTCCCTTCCCGTCCCACCCCCACCCCCACCTTGGCCTCACATAGAACCAAGGACACATGTCTCTTTTCTACCTTGATGCCCTCTCCCTATCCTTCCAACCAAAGGTGTCAAACCTCCCTAAAGGCGTTATTAGACTGGGCACCCTGAGGGCACTGGAGCTCTCTTTTGCCTTTTTTGGTATCTCTGGTACATGGTAGGTGGTTAATAAATGCTTGTTGACTGATTGATTGGAAGGAGTATGGGGCTGGGAACCAGTAGACCTGTTCTCAAAATGGCACAGCCGAAAGAGTTCTGAATGTGAAGTCTGACAACCTAAGTTGAAATCCAGCCTCAACTACTTACTAGCTACTCAGCACTGGGCAAGGTCCTTCTGATCTCTATGCTTCCATTTCCTTATTTGTAAACTGAGGGTGCTGGACTCTAGGGGCTCTAAGTCTCCTCTTGATTTAGGCTTCTAAGATTCTTTCATGGAATGGGCCAGGTCTGTCTCTAGACAGAGCTGAGCAGGGGACTGGGGCATCAGCAGGGACAGGAGAGGGAGAAATAGTTTCTACCCCAGGCTGGTGTCTGTTTCCTTAAGCCGTCTAGAAGGGCTCCCTTGGGACTATGTGCATGATTTCGTAAAGGGGCAGCTCTTAGCTCCATTTAGGCTGTGGGAGAATAAATCTCTGATTCCGAAGAGCCTCTGTCCCTCTCACCCACTGGGACAGACACAGGCTGCATGTTAATGAGGTGGCTGATTAAGCTCTGACCATTCTGCAGACCTCCTTTCTTCCTGCTTTTCCCACTACCGATCTTCTGCAGAGAGCTGCCCCTTGGTAACTGGTGGTTGAGTGAGTGAGTGACCAAGTGGAGAAATGGATGAATCTTCAGACGAATCTTAGAATCTTCAAAGAGCCCCTCAAGATCCTGGAGAACCCTTTGCATTTTTCAAATTAGAAAACAGGACTGACCTGCCCATAATCACACAAATATTAAGTAACCTAGCCAGGATTTAATTCTGCCTCCAAATTCCAAATCCTTTCCACCATGTGACCCCCCCGGCCCCTTGGCCACACTGCCTGGATAGTAGAGCCCTCCTGGGCTGCTCTCCGTCCCTGTTCCTTCCCTGTTTGCCTCTCTGCTCCTTCCTTTTTGTGCAGCTCTAGCCCAGGTGAGCTCTCTTCGAGGCAGAACCAGGCAGAGGGCCAGCTGCTGGTGTCAGCAGAAGCGTGGACATCTCTTCCCCTCCTCTTGGCTGGTTCTCGATGCGTCAGCTAGTGACGGTAGCTCCAGGGACAAGGGACGCTGACACATCCCTTACCTACTTGAAGTGGGGAGGCCTCCTGGCTTCCTTTGCCTGACTCTGACTCATAAGTGGCCCTGAGCTTTGGAGACCCTGAGGAGAGAGAGGTGACAGAGGGTCGCCTTGAGGTCTCAGGTGGAGGGGGAGAGGGAGAAGGGAACACAAGTCATCATAAAGGCAATCTTCCCTATCTGTTTTCCATTCTAGCCCGCTCACACAAAGACAAGAGTCAGGATTTGAACTCAGGATCTAGGATCATAGATTTGGAACTGGAAGGGACTTAAAAGGTTCTCTTGTCTAGTGCTCTCATTTTACAGGTGAAGAAACTGAGGCCCATAGAGAGAAAATGACTCACCTAGGGTCACACAGCTAGGAAGTGTCAGAGCCAGCATCATTACACAAATCTGCAAATCCCATAGGCTTCTCGAGGTGCCCATTTCATCCCCCACCCTCACCATGCACATCCTTCCACATATAAACATACACATAAGCAGATTAGGTAAACACTCCCTCTTTAGCAAATTGCAGACTCATGTAAATCCACAAAACACACCTGCCTGCAAACCTGTTTTTCCTTAAATGTTCCCAGATGGGAGGGGGAATTGGGAGTAGGAGACAGTCCAATGTGACCAGACCAATGTGGCAAGTGCCTGGACCCCTGGCCAGGCTCTCCTGGGGTGTCTGTGAAAAACTCGTGGGTTCTGGGACTGGATTGCTCTCCCTTCCCACACTGGCCTTCCAAATTCCTTTTCTTAGGGGGGAGGTAATTATTGCAGCCTGTTCACACAAATAATCAGGGAGTTGGGAGGGATCTGAGAGGCCACTGACTCTGAGCCCTTCATTGTACAGATCGGGAAACTTTGAGAAGTTAAAGGACTTGCCTAGGGTCACCCAACTCAGAAGTATCTGAAACAGGATTTGAACTCAGCT
Source organism: Pseudochirops cupreus (assembly GCA_028627135.1). Classification (NCBI taxonomy): domain Eukaryota; kingdom Metazoa; phylum Chordata; class Mammalia; order Diprotodontia; family Pseudocheiridae; genus Pseudochirops; species Pseudochirops cupreus. Next base: position 406,428,737 of record CM053581.1, read on the forward strand.
CTCCCCAACCCCATGCCCAGCACTCTATCTACTGCGCTAGACCGTGAAGTCTTCAAGCTAGCTGATCACTTGTTGGGAATGGAAGGGGAATTCTATCCACTGAGGGGCTAAATAACCTTAAGATATTATTGAGGCTAGGTCTCTAACCCATTCCTTTTTTAGAGACTGGAAAACAGGGGAGGAGTGTTGTGAAAGGTCACATATGTAATTCTCTGTATTTGGACTTATCAATATTTAGTAATGTATATTTGGAATCATTGTCTGATTCCAAAGCCTTTCCACTGCTGTTGTATCTATTGTCCCTTCCAACTTTGAGAATATAAGGATTATTATTTCTATTTTACAGATGAGAAAAACTGAGTCCCAGTGGGGATATATGTGTGTGAGCTTGGCAATTCAGGTAATTAAGTAACAAGGTCATATTTCGAACCCAGGTCTTTTCTCAAGCCTACATATAGTGTTCTTTCCTTTCTGCCCTTGGTTAAGGTGATGCTATCCCTTCTCCACCCAACCTTTCCTCTCCCTGGCCTGGGTCTGGTGAATGGGGGCCTACCAGCTTTGGCCTGGCTTGTGGGGGATCCTGAGGATGTCCCCTTAGAGCTCCAGGTCAAGCTTTTCACTCCCTCATCTTCTTCCTCCTTCTCCTTCCAGGGTGATTGAATGCTAAGTCTATGTCTGATAAAAGTCTAAGACTTTCATCCACCTGCCTGGTCATTTGCAAACCCCAGATCTGTTCCCTTCTCTTCCTGGACCAAGCTGCTGTCTTCCAGATCTTCCAGCTGTCCCGAGCCTCTCCTTGCCTGTCTTCCCGCTCATTTCCTTCTGTTTCACCCCTTTGGGGCCACAATGCTGAAAATTGGTTTTGCTTTTAACTACGTGAGGTTTTTTTCCTTTCTGGTTTAAAAAAAAATTAAGCAATTTCTCTTCCTGGAGTTTTCCCAAGGAGTGGTGAAGGGAGGGGATCTGGGGAGCATCCTATGCTGGATTTGCATTTCTGAGGTTTCAGTTGGTCTCCAGGTTTGAGAACATTAGGCCATTTCCAGAGCCAGGGGCATTTCTACAGTGGCCAGAGACTCTTGGTACGGCACTTGGGACACGAGGATTTTAGACCACAGTTCTGCCTCTTATTCTCATTAGCAGTGTGCTCTTCCTTACTCTAGTGCTCAGTTTCTTCATCTGAGAAAAGGACAGACTGAAATGAAGAATTGCTGAGGGCCCTTCCAGAACTTAGAATCTGTGACTGATGACAGCATTTGAATATCACTGGATCCACACCTGCAGGACGCATCCTCCAGAGAATCAGTGGAGGGCTGGGTCCTTTCTTTGTGGGATTGTGGGTTGGAAAGGTCCTTAGGGGTCCTCTCATCTAACCTCTTATTCTTACAGGTGAGGAGGATGAGACTGAGTCACGAGGGATTTTTGTGAGGCTCAGGGCAGGGCAGGAACCAGGACTGTAGGTATGGATTATAGAACCAGAGGCCATCTGGTCCAGTCTCTCTGTTTCACAGATGAAGGAACTGAAGCTGCATCCCTCCTGGTTGTGCAGCCTCTGCTTTAAAATTCTTTCAAAGACACTTCATTGAATTCCTGAAACAATCTCATCAGGTAGTCAGAGCTAAGAAGATTCCGTTTGCCAGAGTTAACCTCTGGAGATAGATATCTGGAGGTTAAGTGACATCCTAGAATCCCAATGGGCTGAGCCTTAGGAACCACCATTTTAGGACTCATTCAGCCCCTGCCTGAAGTCTAAAGAATTCTCAATAACATCCAGTTTCTCCTTGGATAACTTCAATCACCATGAACTCACTACCTCCGAGGCAGCCCACTTGTTTCTGGACAGCTCTTATCACTAGGACCAGAACCCAGATCTGCTGCCTGGTAGGTCATTGGTGTTTTCACTAAACCATGCTCCTTTGGAGAGCAGGGAGGAGGGGATTTTGGACTTCTTTTTTTTTCCTTCCTCCTCTTTGGCCTTATGATATAGGAGGGCCATAGATAGGAAGCACTGTGGTTCTATGGGAAGATTTTTTGAGTCAAACTATGTGGGTTCAAATCCTGGTTCTGCCATTTACTATCTATCTGGCCTTGGACAATCAATCAACAAGCATTTATTAAGCACTTATTGTATGCTAAGATACCGTGCTAAGTTCTGGGGCTAGAAAAAAATAACCCAAACCAGTGCCTGCCCTCAAGGAGCTTACATTCTAGTGGGGGAGAGAACTTGTTTATAAGTAGGTCCATAGAAGAGACACTCAGATTAAACGGAAGGTATCCTTGGAAGGGAAGGCACTGGATGGACCAGGAAAATTAATATCTGAGCTGAGTGTCAAAAAAAAAATAAAACCAAACCAGGGGGGCTAGGAGGTGCAGTGAATAGAGAACTGGCCCTGGAGTCAGGAGGACCTAAATTCAAATCTGGCCTTAGACACTTCACACAAACACACACACACACACACACACACACACACACACACACACACACTAGCTGTGTGACCTTGGGCAAGTCACTTAACCCTGATTGTCCTACCTTCTCCCCTCCAAAAAAATAAAAGCCAGTGACTCTTGACAGGCACAGGTGAGAATGGGGAGCATTCCAAGCAACCAGGGCAAATGACGTCATGCATGAGGAGTGTTGGGTGGTCAGAATAGCTGGACTGCCCAGTGTTTGGAGGAGAGGTATGTGTTCAAAGATCAGAAAGATAGGCAGGGCACAGGCTGGAGCACTTTAAATGCCAAACTTAGTATATTTGGTCCTGGAGGAACAGACAACCACTGCAGTTTATTGTGTAGGGGAGTACTGAGTAGGTCTGACCTGATCAGACATGGCAGCTAAGCAGAGGAAAGATTGAAATAGGGAGAGACTGGAGACAAGGGAACCAATCAAAAGGATATTGCAATGTCCAGGGGGGAGGTCATGAGGATCTGAACCAGGGCAGTGGCTGTGTGAGTGGAGAGAGGGGAGAGATATTATATGGGCATCTGGGTGGCGCAGCGGATAGAGTGCCAGACCTGGAGTCAGGAAGATGAGTCTTCCTGAGTTCAAATCCAGTCTCAGACCCTTAGCTATGGCATACTGGGCAAGTCACTTAATCTTGTTTGCCTCAGTTTCCTCATCTGTTAAATGATCTGGAGAAGGAAATGGCAAACCACTTCAGTATCTTTGCCAAGAAAACCCTAAATGGGGCTATGAAGAATCAGAAATGATTGAAAAATGCCTGAACAAACATGTATGTCATATAGGACAGATGTAGAAAAAGAAATTTCAAGATTTGGTAATTGGTTTGATATGTGGGATGACTGAGTGTAAGGTGGTGATTTGAGGGTGATTTCCAGATTGTGAGCCTGGGTGACTGGGAGGATGGTGGGATACTTGATGATAATAGGAAAATTTGGAAGGAAAATTTGGAAGAGGGGTCGATTTGAGAGGAAAGGTAATGAGTTTCATTTTGGATAGCTTGAGTTTGGGATGCCTATAGGTCTTCCAGATGGAAATATCCAATAAGCAGCTTATGATTCAAGACTAGAGAGAGATTATGACCAGATACATAGATCTGGGAATCATCTGCATAGAAATGCAAATTAAACCCATGGGAGTTGATGACATCACCAAATGAGAGTGTCCATATACAAAGCCATCTCTCACTGCCTGTGACTTCCAAGACCAAAACATTCCTTCTGGGTCACTACTCTCAATGTGAAAAGAGAAAGCCCAGCAGAAAACTTTGGAAGATACTCACAGTTAGTGGGGGTGACATAGATGAAAGTCCAGCCAAGGAGATGGAGAAGGAGTGGTCACAGAAGCAGGAGGAGAACCAAGAGAGAACAGGCTTGAAAACTCAGAGAGAGTACTCAGGAGGCCAAGCCAGTTAGCCACCACAGGCCTCAGCTTCCTCATCTATAAAATAAAAAGCATGTAATAAACTGCCTTTAAGCTCCCTTCCAGCTCACTCTGTGCCCCTGTGATCCGCTGCTGGGCTCCAGGCTTCCTCTCCACCATCGTCTGCTGCTACCAAGGGCCTGGCTCCTTCCTCGGGGTTATTGTCCACCTTCTGGACCCAGGCAGGGCTCAGCCTACTCCCTTCTTCTGCAGGAGACTCCCCCTCTGCCCCCTTCCCACCACATGCTCAGGACTGGGTGGCTCTATCCCCCCCTTCCCCCACCAGAGCTGAGACAAGAGAATTATTTTTGGAACAAGAGCAGTTACACAACAAATGAATTATTTATCATTTGGCATGGAGAGGCGATGGCGTTTTGTTCTTAGGGCCTCTCATCTGTTTTTTCTTGAGTGGTATATGTTCTTGAAGGTAAATCCCTGCATACCTGTGGATATAGACCACCTGTGTGACCTTAGACAAATCACTGAGAATCTCTGGGCCTCAGTCCCCTCATCTATAAAATGGGGCATGGGGGTGGTGTGTGAAGAGTTGACCTCTGAGGTCCATTCCTGCCATAGATCTGGAAGCCTCTGGCTTTAGGCATGTCTGCCTGTGTCTGTATACACCCATGACAAGTACTCATATACAGGTTGGTATACAGGTGCCAGGAGCTGAACCTGTTTGTCTGGGGGTAGGATGGGGTTGATGTTGTAAAGGTTCAGAGACATAGGACCTGGGTTTAAATCCTGGCTTTCTGCCTGTATAACCTTAGGCAAGTCACTTAACCAGTCTGGGCTTCGGTGTCTCTATCTGTAAAGGGAGGGGGCTGGACTAGATTGTGCTGGATTTAATGTCAGAGAGTCTGGCTTCCAATTCCATTTTTGCCACTTTGTACCTGTGTGACCTTGGACAAGTAACTTTACTTGGTGAACCTCAGTCTCTTCACTTGTAAAGTGAAGGGGTCAGATAGGATGGCTTCACTGGTCCCTTTCAGCTCTCAGTGTTTGATTCTACAAGCTCCTAGGTGACGTCCAAGATTCCATCTAGCTTATTTTCCTGTGATCTTGTGGGTTCTGCTGAGATTTCCGAATCCTTTTCTGTACTGTTCTAGACCTCCACCCCCCCCTGCATTTCTTCCTTCCCTCTCCTGCCTCTCCTTCCCCTCCTACTGTCTCCTCTTCCACCCACCAGGCTGTCCTTCCTTTATATAAGAGGGGCCCAGAGTCCTTGCTGAAGCAGAAAGCCCCCTTTTGGTGACTGCTAGGGGGACCTTGCCTTGGAATTGAGTTGTCACTGGTCCTTTTCCCCCAGAGTTCATCCCTCTATCCCCCTGCCTCAACCAGAGGTTTGCCTGGACATTCCCCATGGATCCATCTCTGTCTCCTCTGCTTCCCTTCCAGGCTCTGGGTGACAGATGGATCTTCAGCTCCCTGTGTCTCTCACCATGCCTCTGTCTAGCTGCCTGTCTGCATCTTCCCTCCTTGCCTGTGCTCTGAAGCTCTGAGACGCCTCTGAAGGGCCCAGACCTGAACAAGGGGGAGGAAGAAGAAGAAGAGGACAGAGACTTATTCCAGACTGCCCAGGACCCTGCTCTGCCTGGGCAGGGAATAAGGGAAGAAGGCAGAGCTGGGGGGTGTTGCCGCAAAGACCACTCCTCAGAGCTGCAGGGAGAGCCAGGTGCCCCCAGTCCGTGTCTACAGCGGGTCCCCTTTCTGCCAGGATCTCCGAAATTGGACAGCAGGCAAAGTGGACCAGAGCTCGGGAGCCCCATATTGCACCCCAGCACTGGGGGGGTATCCCTCAAAATGCTGGTGGCCCCTGCGAGAACTGGGATGATGGGCCAGGCTTTTGGCCGCTAGGCCTTCCCAGATCCCTGCCGTCCCGGAGCCCGCTTTGTCCCTGGCCTGCCTTGATCCAGCCCTTCTGCCCAGTGGGCCTCCCCCTGCCATGCTGCGCCTGGGCCTGTGGGCAGCAGCCCTGCTCTGCGCCTGCCAACCAGACCTAGTGCAGGCCGACTGCTGGCTCATTGAGGGCGATAAGGGTTACGTGTGGCTGGCCATCTGCAGCCAGAACCAACCTCCCTATGAGACCATCCCTCAGCACATCAACAGCACCGTGCACGACCTCCGTCTCAATGAGAACAAGCTCAAGGTGGTCCTCTACTCCTCTCTCAACCGCTTCGGCAACCTGACTGACCTCAACCTGACCAAGAACGAGATCTCCTACATCGAGGACGGCGCCTTCCTGGGCCAGGCCAACCTCCAGGTGCTGCAGCTTGGTTACAACAAGCTGAGCAACCTGACGGAGGGCATGCTCCGCGGCATGAGCCGCCTGCAGTTCCTCTTCGTCCAGCACAATCTCATCGAGGTGGTGACGCCTGCGGCATTCTCCGAGTGCCCGGCGCTCATCAGCATCGACCTGTCCTCCAATCGCCTCAGCCGCCTGGAGAGCACCACCTTCGTGGGGCTGAGCAGCCTCATGGTGTGCGAGCTAGCGGGCAATCCCTTCAACTGTGACTGTGGCCTCTACGGCTTCCTCAACTGGCTCGTGGTCTTCAACAATGTAACCAAGAACTACGACCGGCTACAGTGCGAGTCTCCGCGGGAGTTCGCCGGCTACCCGCTGCTCGTGCCGCGGCCGCACCACAGCCGCAACGCCATCACCGTCTTCCAGTCAATGTGCCGAGATGGCGCCTTGCCGTCCAGGCCCGTCAGCCACCCCACTCCCTACACCACCGACTCCCAGAAGGACCCAGATGAGAACTCGGGCTTCAACCCTGTGGATTTCCTGTCCGTGGAGCCCCCGGCCTCCTCCACCACAGACTCCTCCATCAGCCCCACCATCAAACTGCACTACGTCACCTTCACTTCAGCCACGCTGGTGGTGACCATCCCGTCCCCCTTCAGCAAGCTCTATGTTCTGGTCCAATATAACAACAGCTACGTCTCTGACGTCATGACGCTAAAGAACAAAAAGGAGATCGTTACCCTCAATAAGCTGAAAGTCCACACTGACTATACTTTCTGTGTAGCCTCCATCCGCAACTCCCGCCGTTTCAACCACACCTGCCTGACCTTTGCCACCCGGGAGCCCATCCAGGGCGACGTGCCCCCCAGCACGTCCACCACTACGCACTATATCATGACCATCCTCGGCTGCCTCTTTGGCATGGTGATCGTTCTGGGGGCCGTCTACTATTGCCTGCGCAAGCGGCGCATGCAGGAGGAAAAGCAGAAGTCGATCAGTGTGAAGAAGACGATCCTGGAGATGCGCTACGGTTCAGATGTGGACACCAGCTCCATCGTCCACTCTGCTCAGAAGTTGGGGGAGCCCCCGGTCCTCCCTGTCTCCCGTATGTCCTCCATCCCCTCCATGATCGGGGAGAAGCTACCACAGCCCAAGGGCCTGGAGGCTGGGATAGACACGCCCAAGGTGGCCACCAAGGGCAACTACATGGAGGTACGGACGGGGGGTGGCGGTGGCGGTGGGGATGGCCTGACCCGGGGTGAGGATGACCTGCCAGACTTGGACAACGGACAGGGTTCGGCAGCAGAGATCTCCACTATTGCCAAGGAGGTTGATAAAGTCAACCAGATTATCAATAACTGCATTGATGCCCTCAAGCTGGACACAGCCTCCTTCCTGGGAGGAAGTGGAGCAGACCCAGAGCTGGCTTTTGAGTGCCAGTCCATCCCGACCAGCTCCACAGGTGGGCTGGAGCGGCCCAGCTTCCTCTCACCTCCCTACAAAGAAAGCTCCCACCACCCCCTGCAGCGACAGTTGAGCGCTGATGCTGCTGTGGCCCGGAAGACCTGCAGTGTCTCATCTAGTGGCTCCATCAAGAGTGCCAAGGTCTTCAGCCTGGATGTCCCTGATCACCCAGCACCGCCAGGGCTGGGCAAGGGGGACTCGAAGTACATTGAGAAGGGCAGTCCACTCAACAGCCCCTTGGACCGTCTTCCCTTGGTATCTCCCGGTGCCATCCATCACCTGGAGGTGAAGCCTTCCTACCACTGCAGTGAGCACCGACACTCTTTCCCAGCCTTGTACTACGAGGAGAGTGCAGACACCTTGAGCCAGAGGGTGTCCTTCCTCAAGCCCCTGTCCCGCTCCAAGCGGGACTCCACGTACTCTCAACTCTCCCCCAGACACTACTTTTCGGGCTACTCCTCCAGCCCTGAGTATTCGTCGGAGAGTACCCACAAGATCTGGGAGCGCTTCCGGCCCTACAAGAAGCATCACCGGGAGGAAGTGTACATGGCAGCTGGCCACGCCCTCCGCAAGAAGGTCCAGTTCGCTAAGGATGAGGACCTGCACGACATCCTGGATTACTGGAAGGGGGTCTCAGCTCAGCAGAAGCTGTGACCCTCTCCTTCCTCCCCGCCCCCGGTGAGGTGGGGTGGAGAGAGGGACCAGGCTGGGGAGGGGGCAAGTTGGGGAGGGACACCGAGGCTGGGGGGGCCGGGAGGCCTGGGGGGTGGGGTATGGGGTAGGAGGAGGCCAAGGAATGGATACACACACACACCTGCACGCACGCACCCAATGCACACACCTGACCACCACCTGACTGTGAAAAACAAAAACAAATACCTGACGTAAATGGACAGAAAAACACAATTTTTAAAGTTTACAAACGGATACCGTAACCAGTTCTCTACTGTGCTGCCCGGGGGCGGGGGGGACCCATTCCTCCTAGACTTTTCTCCCAAGGTTGGAGAGGTTCAGGGCTGGGGAAGGAGAGGTTGAGGGAAGAAGGGAAATTCAGGAGGCGACCCGATATGTGCAGGGTCTGGGAGAGTTCCAAAGGAGAGACTGAGAAGTCTGGGGCTTAGGGCCAAGACCAGGAACACAGCCCTTAGGCCTTCTTTGTGGTTCTTGACTTTGGAGGCTGAGGTTGGGAGTTCAGGGGGGAGGGGACGCTTCAGTCTCAAGAGGAGATTGGGTCAGTTTCCCTTTCTCTTAACCTCCACTTCCCTCCTTCAAAGGACCTTGGGGATACAGGACTTGTATGGGAAGTCGCTTCTCCTTCATCTCTCAGATGGGAATTCTGCGTCTCCTGGGATCCCTCTGATTCAAGGCCTCTTCCCCAAAGCCCTGTTGCTTTGGTTCATTTGGTTCCTGGGAGGCTCTCCTGAAAGGGGGTTGCCTGTTCCTACCCTCTCCAAGCTCCAATTTCAAGGCCAGTATCCAAGGAGGGGATGATGACCCCAGCTGTTGGGGGCCCTTTCCGCCATCCTCCAGGGCCCTGTTCATTTTAGTGAAGCCAGCAGGGATGGCTTTCACTCCTTGGAAGCATATGGGAATGGGGAGTGATGACCCTGTCAGAAAATTCTAAGTGTCTTCCAGGTAATGAGCAGGGAATGGGGTGTGGGTTGGGGAGAGAATGATCCTGGAACTGAATGGATAGGGGATAACAGACAGCAGGGTGGTGGGAGCAAATGAGGGGTTCCCAGTGTATCTCAGGTGCATCGGCCCTCCCCCCCCAGGTTTGGGGAGATGGGGGTAGCCCCTCCTTCCCTCACCCCACTGTGCCAGCCTCCTGAATGCTTCTGTGCCTCCCCCCAGCCTGGCTTCCTACCCTTACCCCTACCCTGAGAGAGGATGTGTGTGTGTGAATGTGTGAATGACTGGCCAACTGCTGGAAAACCACAAGTATGGTAAGCTGTGTGGATGTCCCACCCTCTTTGTCATCTCCCCATACACCCCCAGACCCTGCCTCCCTTCCCCTCTTCCATTCTTCTGTAAGGATGTGGGACACTAAGGACCTGAGACAGAAGGAAGCAAGTCAAAGACCCAGTATCTGATCCTGGCCTCTGAATGGAAAAGAGGTTTTTTTTTCCCCTCTGTATCTACCCCCACCCCCACCCCTCCCCACCTTCCATCCTTCTTAAATATAAGCTACATTCCTTGCTTCTACCCTGTAGGGATGGGGTGGGGGAACCAGGTTTCCATGGGAACTGCAAGTCTCTTTCTCTCTCCCCCCTCTTTTTCCTCTCCCCTCCAATGGACACCCAGACAAAGCACAAACAGCTCCCGGGGTGTGAGTGGGGGAAACAAACAGTTTCTGTGACTGGCCCCCATCTCCTGGACTCTATCCCCACTCTCTGGCCAGCTGTGGTCACCATGACAACCCCTTCCAGGCAGCCAGCAAAAGAGAGAGCTATGGTCCCTGGGGAGTAGGTGGGGGTGGGAGGTGGTGGTTAGAGATGAAGCTTGTGGGAGTTATAGGAGAATGTAACAGCAGAGTGAGGGCATGTGGGGTCTGGAGGCTGGGCCAGAGGAGTGGTGCCAGGAAGAAAGGGGCAACAAAGAAGGGCTCTAGACAGAGTCTCTCAAGAGAGTTTCTGAGGGGGCTTCCTGGGAGATTCTGGCTAAGTTCTTGGCACCTCAGTGAAATTTGAGGTCATCCAATTTCTTCCTACCTGTTGCCTGTCCAGTTCTCTTAGGTGTGGTTGGGGCAGGAGAGTGGGTTGTAAGACCAGAAGCCTTGACTATATGGACTTCAACTCTCCCCCTTCTGTCTCAGGACCAGAGATAGTAAGATTAGTTAGATCCATTCTTCCTTCCCCTTCCTCCTCCCTCCCCTCTCCTCCTCCCTCCCCCAGCCTTGGCCCAAGGCCACTATGGTCTTCCTGGGCATTAGACCACTTTGAGCTCTGAACTTAATGATCCTAATCCTTCCATTTCCCTTCCAGTCACATAGCCTGGATCCTTAGGGTCAGAGGGACCTGGGGGAGTTAAGGGTGTGGGGACCTGTGGATAGTTAGTGTCCCAGAAAGCCAAGGGTTCAAGAAGGTGCTGGGACCTCAGAGAGGGGATGCTTTCTTGGGTTCACATGCTCTTCCTGTTGAAGGTGGGTCACAGTAGGATGGGGAGGGCACAGGAAGTCACTGTCTCCCCCTCCCCCCCAATCCTGGAGGACAGACTTTTTGGGGAGGTGACTTGCACAGAAAGAACTTTCAGACTGGGAGATGGGAAGAGAAAAGGGAAGAGTGGGGGTAGAGTGGAGAGGGAAAGACTGGCCTGCCCTCTCCCCTTACCCCCCAACACACTTCCTTTCCTCTCCTTTCCACTCTCTCTCCAGGCCTGTTTTGAGAACCCAAGAAAACTGAGTCGGGGAGAAGCCACTGATGTCAGAAACAGAATTCCTGTTCTTTTTGTGCATGACACTCTTTACTGTATTTTTCTGAGCAAACATCTGTTGTGAATGTGCCCGTTTGTCGAGATTCCCCCCTGCTTCCTTTCCTCTCCTCTCCTCTCTTCTCCCTGCCCGCCCCCTGCCTCCCTCCTCAGCTGCCCTCCATTGTGAATTGATGAGCAACTTTTAAAACCCGGGAAGGAGCTGTCTCTGCAGAGGACTCAAACCTGGTGCTGCCGCTAGGTCAGCCCTGCCTTTCCCCACTTCAGCACTGGTTTCACAAGTGATCCCTGCGCTCTCTCCCCCCTCTCCTCTCAGCTTCCAGCAGGTGCTGGAGCTGTCCAGGCAGAGGTGCTGAAAGGGACTGCTTCGTGCGGGTTACCAGTAGGGACTCCTAAACAGACACTATTCCTGGGGTGGCTGTGGCTGTTCTCAAGGCAGGGGAAGGGGCATGAAGTGGTTTCGATTCAGTTCAAGTCAAGTCAACAAACATTTATTAAGCGCCTACTATATGCCAGGCACTGTGGTAGGATCCCAGGAGTTTAGAACTAAAAGGTATCTTAGAGAACATCTGGGCTAATTTTAGTTTAAAGGGAAAGGAAGCTGAGAGCCAGAGAGGACAAGGGGCTTACTATGGAGTAAAAAATGTAAGGCAATGGTAGCGCTGGGATTTGAACCCAGGTTTTGGGGGTCCTTAGACCTGTTGTCAGGGGTTAGATATGGAAACACCTGTTGAATAGAAACATGATGACTTTTCTGGTGGGGGGTGGTGTAGGAGACGGCAGCTTTCCTCTCCTAGTTGGCACCCTCACTCTGTTGAATAACATATATTTGGCAAATAGGAGTTTTTCCTGTTGAAGATGGTCTCTGGGGAGCTGACCATTTCTAGAATGAGAGAGGAGTTAGTTGGGTATGGTGGATTTGGAGTAGGAAGACCTAAGTTTAAATTCTGCCTCAGCTGCTTGACTTCCTGGGTGACCAGGGGCAGGTTGCTACCCTCTGACCACAGTTTCCCTAGGCAGAGTGTAACAATGGAAGGAAGGTCTAATTTGGAGTCGGGGGATCTGAGTTTAAATCCTGACTCTTCCATTTATTGCCAATGTGACCTTAAGGAAATTGCTTAACATTTCTGGGCTTTGGTTTCCCTTTCTTTAAAATGAGGGGACTGGACTAGGTGGACTTGAGGGTTCCTTTCCAGCTAGGAGCCTACACAGGCTGCAAAATGAAGGGGTCACACTTGGCAATTTCTCAGGTCCATTCCGACTCAAGATGCCCCGTGCCTAAAACCAATTTCTCCACTGAGATGATAGATGGGAAGAGCCAGAGCTGGTTCTCCCTCAGTTCCCCAAGAAGAACTCTGGGTCCCTGCCCTCTTGGCACCAATGCTTCCCTGGGTTCCCAGCAAGCAGAGGGTGGGTGGGGCCCCGATCATGGAAGCTGCACTGCAGTCCCTTCCTACCGCCATCCGTGTGTGTCCTGGCCGGCCCTGGATGATTCCTCCTGAGGCAGGGAGTGAAATATTCATGAATGACAAATGGAAATTTATGTCAAGGAATCTTGGCTGGGGCCCCTCCAGTCCCTGTGTTTGCAATGCTAATCAGCTCGGGAGCCCTTCTTCCCAGCTGGAACTATACAGCCCAGGCCAGTGTGGGAGGAGGAGGAAGCTTACAAGTCTAGGAGAGAATCCTGGATCTGGATCTGGATTGGGATTCACAGCTGGAAATCACCTCCTCCAAACCTCCCGTTGTAGAAGTTGTGAAACCCAAGGCCCATAGAGGCTAAGTGACTTGTCCAAGGTCACACTACTAGTAAGTGGCAGGGCTGAGATTTGTACCCAGGTCCTCAGATTGTTCAATTCAAGGTTCTTTCCTCTGACTAGCTGATATCTGGCTACTTCCAGCCCTAAATCTATAGTTTTAGAAAAGGATTTCCAGCTTCTGGTTGGTTTTCTTGGAGAAGGAGGAGAGAGCAAGTTGGTTTTGGGTTATGGAGAGAAGAGGAAGGAGGACAAGGATGGAGTTGGGAGATAGGGGAAGTGAGGCCAATGATCAGGAGTCTGCCCTTTGTCAAAATGAACTCATTCCTTTGACTTCTTCAATCAGGTGTGTTTGGAGACAGATCTACTGGGGACAGTCTCTGGATAACTTGAGCTCTGAGAGGCTGAGAGCAAGGGACCTCTGGGGATGTAAACAGAACAGGTGTGAGTATAATAGGGAAATAGCAAGGTACAGTGGAAAGACCCCTGACTCTGGCTTCTGAGGACCTCTGATGATTACTGCTTGTGTGACTGCAGGCAGTCAAGTTCTTCTCAAAAAGGAGGTTTGGACAATATGGCTTCTAAGGTCTCTCACTTCTGGATCTAGGACTAGCTAGCCTTCCTGGGAGAGGCCAAGAGTAGAAGCAATATGGGCCAAGCAACAGAGCATTTGATCTGGAGTCAAAGGGCCTGGGTTGGAGTTCTGTCTCTGTTTACTACCTGTGTGACCTTGGCAAGTCATTTTCCCTCTTTCTGGGAGATCCCTTCCAGTCTGAAATCCTCTGATACCCCCTTGGTTTACTGCTGGCTGGGGAGGGATTTGTCTTTGCTTAGAGATGTCCCATGAAAGACACTCCCTGTTCCCAGCCCCTCTCTGTGTATTCTCCTCACCGCTCAGCTTCCTCCTCTCTGGACCTTAGTCTTCCTATTTGTAAAGGGAGAGGCCTAGATCATCTCTGAAGCCCTCTTCCTGCTGTAGTTGCCCATGAGCCTCTTGACTACCAGCTCTCCCTGTGCCTTATCTAGGCTGCCATGGATGGGGTTCAGTAAGATGGGGGAGCCCCTATCCTACTTGGAGAGGTGGAGTGATGAGACTTCATGGTGAAGGCTGGGAGTTCATCCCTTTTGAACAAATGTGCATAGCTCTGGGCTTAGGAGGGGAGTGTGAGCTTCCTTGGGGTTTCCATCCTTATCCCAGGGCTGGGGTTTCCTCTAGCTGCTAGAGTCTAGCATGTCTCTTGGAGGGAGTGGTTTTTCTGGAGTAGGCAAAAGGAAACCTAAGACCTGAGGGAAAAAATTGTTTTGTAAAACTGCAGAGATTTAGGCGAGGAGGGATCTTGGAGATGGGCTAGTCCAGTGCTCTCATTTTTACAGCTGAGGAGCCTGGTACCTGGGAGAGAAGAAGGCATTCTGCCCTACCCAGTCTCCCAGCTCAGGCTCCCCACTCTAGCTCTGACTCCTCTCTGACTTCCTTAGCTGTCCCCCTTCCTGAAGCCATCAGCCAAGACTCCTTCCCAGTGTCTCTTGCCTTGGCTCCCCTCTCCCAACTCTGACCCCTTCCTCTAGCCCCTAGACAATGCTTCCACTCCCTCTCCTGCCTCAAGAGGGGATGATTTTTACACTACTGATCCTCTCCCACCCTCTAAACACATAGACACACAACTGCACATTCCACTCTCATTCAGCCTACATCCTTGTCTTTACCCCAAGCTCCAGTCTTCAGCCCAGGTTCTTAACCTGATCCCTGGTGGGGAGATGGGAGGCAATGGGTGGAAAGGGGTGAGGGCTGGCCTCCTCTTCCCTTACCTCTCCCCCAACAAGCACAGGGTTGGGGCAAAGGAGAGGAGTCATAATGCAAGGCCAGGGTGGTCCTGCCCACTCCCATCCCCAGAATGTAGATGCCCAGGGGGTGAGGGCCAGGGAGGCAGTGGCCTGAACTGATGCCCCAGTTTGGGTCCTCTGGGGTTGGTGGGTCCCCTCCCCAGTGAAGATCCTGTGACTCCTGGTCGTCTACGAACCTTCCCCCTCCTTTAGGGGGGGCGGGACTTGTTCTTTCTTGTTTTCTTTCTTCTGGGTTTGTCCATTTGTTGATTTATTTTCTCTCACCCCACCTTTTTTTTCCCTTTTCCTATTTTAAACTGAATGGCACGAAATCGTTTTCCTCAAATCCAAGATTCCTGTATGGAGAAAATCAATTTCTATATTTGCAATAAATTTCTTATTTAAAAACGAACCCAGATGACTTCCAGTCTCTTTGTGTGCCCTCCTCTGTTCCTTTTCTTGCTCCTTCCCCCATCCATCTTCCTCTTCCTCCTCAGGCCTCTTCAGTCCTTCCTGGTCTTTCACATTCCTCCCTCCCTCTCCTTCTCTTTCCTGGAGGGGTTTCTTCCTGGATGGCTGAGCACCTCAGATGGGCCCCATGGGCTTGGCTGGCGTCTTCAAGGAATAAGTCAGGTAATAGAGTAGATGTTGGGTGTAGGGAGGAGAGAAGAGATAGAACTGGGATTGAGACATGAGCAGAAGGGGTATTAACTGAAGGGAAAGAAAACTAGGGAGAAGTGGGCCAGGACTGGTTGGAGGCAAGTTTGAGGAAGGCCAGGCTGCCTTTGGGGATGAAGGTGACCACTAATATAGTACGAAAGGAGATACAGGAGAGAGGAGAGTGGTATCTTTCTGCATTCCCCTTAGGGGTGTTGCTTCAGACAAACTGAGGCCTAGGTGGGGAAGACCTTTATTTAGAAAGTCTGAAAGCACCCACTGAATACTGGGCCATCACCAGTCATCTTGACCTTTGTCTTGCTCCTGGACTTTGATGACTGTTGAAAGCGACACATGCCCCTACTTTACTTGAGCTAGCTCTAAAGAAGGATGGGAGAAGGACAGTGTAGAGGTAGGAGAGACCTGGGTTTGAATCCAGCCTCAGTCATTTGCTAATTATGTGATCTGCAGACTTGCTAGTCTCCTGAAGCAAGAAGTCTTAGCTGGGTCTAAGCCCTGCCTCTCACACAGTGACCCTGGGCAAGCCCCTTTTACCCTGAGTACCTCTAGGCAACTCTTTACCACTCAAAATTGTAGAGCAGCCACTGAACTGTTTTGGTCTAGTAAAAAAAAAAAGTGTGTGTGTGTGTGTGTGTGTGTGTGTGTGTGTGTATGTGTGTGTTCGTGTGGTGGGGGGACAGTGGTAGAGGTGATAGTGACATTATATCTCTACTATCTCCTGGATGAGATTCATAACCACTCAGTGTTTGGACTGACTACCCACCTGGGGAAGACCAAATGGATGAGAAATCTGGAACACTGGTGATATGACCCTTGACAAGTCACTTAACCTCTTAGTACTTAGGAAACTCTGTGGCTATATATTGCAGAGAAGGTGTCAATCTGCATTGGCAGAGGGTGTTTTCCCTCCTAGGAGCTCCTTTTATTAATGAAATCACAGCTCTAGTCCTTATCCCTATGATAGGGAGTTGAATGGAAAACACATGGAGCAGGCCTTCATCTCTCTCTCTCTTTTTCTCCCTGTATCTACATTTACATATACACATGTATATAGTTCTCTGTATAGCACAATATGTATATATGTGTATATATAATATATTATATAATATAATAAATATAATATCAATTGGACAGACAGACACTGCAAATGAGCAGTAAGTTGGGCCCACAACTGGATAGGAGGACAGTGGGTTGGGGAGATAGATTTTGGGAAACTGCCCAGCTCTTTGCATGCCCCCAAACTTATCCCTGAAACAAAGGCCCATCTTTCCCATACCAATATTCTTTCTGGGTTTGTTGGGTGGCAGTGAGACTGTCTCCGAAGAACTGAAAGTGAACATTGCCCAGGCATGCATTCAGGCTTACTGTTAGGAAAGACCTAACCCTAAATAATGTCATCAGAGAAATAGGTGATTTCAAAAGGAGATGAGCTGGTCCTATAATGAGAGGGAGGGGTAGCTCATGGGAACCACCAGCAAAAATGGGGAAGCTCCCCCAAGCATGCTGGAGGATACTTTCTGGCCGACCTGTGGGAGGAGAACACAGAGTAACATGGGATAGGGCAGGTGTAGGTGGACTGTGATTTGTATCACTGGAAGGAGTGCCCACATGGATGAAATCCCATTGAGTATCTGAGTGCCATCTTCACAGGACTGTTGTGAAGATAACAGGAGACCACATCTATAAAAAGTTCCTTATAAACTTTAAATGTCATGGGCAGCTAGGTGGCACAGTGGTTAGAGTGCCAGGCCTGGAGCTAGGCAGGCCTGAGCTCACATCCAGCCTCAGACACTTACTAGCTGTGTGACCCTGGGCAAGTCACTTTACCCTGCTTGCCTCAGTTTCCTCATCTGTGAAATAAGCTGGAGAAGGAAATGGCAAACCCCTCCTGTATCTTGGCCAAGAAAACCCCAAATGGGGTCATGGAGAATCAGATAAGACTGAAGGTGATTGAACAACATGTTCCAGGTACCGTACTAAGTTTTGGGGATACAGTTAATAAAAAGACAGTCCTTGCTCTCAATCTAAAAGGAAGGTGGCAGGAAAAGGGGGACACCAGGGGCACCTTGTTCTGTGGAGGTGAAACCCGGCAGAGCAGTAGATGTAAAGTGGGGTGGGCTGAGTCCTCAGTCTGGGCACGGATCCCAATGCTATTGGGTTCTCATAGAATCACAGGGATCATTAGAGCCCAAAGGGGCCTTGGAGGCCACCTAATCCAGCCTCCTCATTTTACCAATGAGGAAAATGAAGCCTGAGACAGGGCTGTATCTTACCCAAGGCTACACTGAACAGTGGCAGAGTTAGGACAGGGGTTTAGACCCAGGGCTCAGGATTCCAGGAGTTCTTTCTGCTCTATTAGGCTTGTCCTCAGCCAAGTTTTACTCAAATTCAAATAAACAAATTCAAATTCAACAAACATCTATTGTCTACGAATTTCTTACAGCAAACAAGAAAACAGAGGAGTTTATTTGGAAAGGGCCAAACAGGATAGAATTTCTGGTAGTCTCTGAAATTGTCAGATAACACTGATTAAGCACCTACTGTGTACAGAGTTCCTTGCTCTGGACATCTTGGGCACTGGGAGAGCAATGAGGTTTGTCCAAGAAAGGATCCCCATCCCAATGAAACTCCGAGTCGGGTATGGAAACCAAACATAAGCACTGATAACCGTATTGTACAAGACTACATTTTAATGGGCCAAAGCAAAGTGCTATTTGAGACTTGAGGAGGGAGATTTGGGAAAACTTCGTGGACAAGGCAGCATCTGAGCTGGACTTTAAGGCTTGGGCAGGAATTCAGCCAGGGGAATTTGGGAAGAGACGAATCCAGGCATCTGAACAAAGATAACCACATAGAGAAGTAAGTACAACATTTATAAAATGTGACATTGGGGAAGACATGCAAACCCACACTGGGCCTCAGTTTCTTTATCTGTACAATGACACAATTGGGCTAGCTGGCCTCTGAGGCATCTTCTAGCACTTAACTTTTTATTCCAAATACGAATTTTGATAGAGGTAGCCCAGGGGAAGTACTAAGAATTGGGGGAATTGGGAAGGGTCTTGCATGGGAGGTGGGACCCAAGCTGAGCCATGAATGGAGCTAGGGGGAGCAGGGAGACTGGTCCAGGCATGAGGATGGCCCACTGGACAAAGGAACTGAGGAAGGAGACAGAATGGCCGGTACTGGGAATGTCATGTTGGACAGTTTGTCTGGAATAGGGAGAAAGTAAAGGAGAAGGATGGGGAATTTAATCTGGAAATTGGGTTGGAGCCAGAGAGTGAAAGGATTTAAATGGCAAACAGAACAATTTCCATTTTATCCTAGAGGAAGAAGGGAGCCACAAGAGCTTCTGGAGCAGGGGAGTGATATGGTGAAACCTAGGCTTTGAAAATATCAATTTGGCAGCTCTGTGAAGGATGGGATCAGAGAGAGACAAGGCTGGAGGCATCAAGATGAGTCAGTCAATAGACACTTAAAGTTCAGTTGTGTTCTCCATGCCAGATACTGTACTTAGTGCTTGAAATACTAAGAAAAGCAGAAAACATTCCCCGCCCTCAGGAAATCTGCACTCTATCACTAATTAGGATGTTATTGCAATAGTCAAGGTAAAAGGTATGAAGGGTCTGAACTATCTGGTGAGTGGAGAGAAGGGGTTGTAGGATCATGGATTTAGAGTTGGAAGGGACCTCTGAGGTCAAGCCCAACCCCCTTATTTTACAGGTAAAGAGAGGGAGGAACCAAGAGTTACAGTGACTTCACATAGTGTCTGAAGGAGAATTAGAACTCAGTCTTCCTAAGTCCAGGAGACTAAAGGCAAGGCTCTGATTGCTGACCAAGGTACTAGAGGGGACGAGGGGGTGTTGAGGTGAGCAGGGCAAGGAGAGAGTTAAGCCTCAGTGAGGAATAGAGGTAAGTCTTCTTTGGTAACCCTAGGCAAGGAAGAGGAGAAAGAGGGTGATGAATCAGGAAAAATTTGAGAAGTGAAGAAAGGGTCATGAAGAAGCTGATGTACATATTCCTCTGTCCTGTTGGTACACTAGGAACAGAAGCCATCTGCTGCCAGAGTGGGACCTGGGGGGAGGAGGAAAGGTTTGGCATGGAGTGAAATCAAGGGGAGAGTGGCTGCTGAGCAGCCCTGCCAAAGACCTGGGGGAAGACAAGCACTGAGAATTAGGAGTGGGTGGTTATAGTCAAGTGCTTGGCCCCTCCCCTGGTCTTTGGCTGTAATCCCCTTGACTCCCCACCCACCAGGCATGATGGATGATGGTGGGATCCCTGGTTCTAGCTCTTTCCCTTTATTTGTTTGTTTTCAACGTGGATTCTCCACACCGGGAGAAACTTTTGGGAAACTTCTCGGAGAGAACCTTTAATGCCCAGAGTCAACTGATCCATAGTCATGAATCTTGTTTAAAAACATAGTTAATAAGTTGACTAAATTAATTTAATAAATTAAAGTTAATAATTTTAAACTGATTAATGTTTGTTGCTTAAAGAAACACTACGTAGTAGAAACAGGGTTGGACTTGGAAGCAGTAGTGATTTGTCTTTTCCTCCTGCCTCTGAAACCAACTGTTTGAACATTAGGGAGTTATTTGCCTTCCTTGGGTCTCATTTTCCCCATCTGTAAAATGGGGATAATTATAGCATTTATTTGAAAGAGTCGTTGAGGTGATCAAATGAGATAATGCATCTATCCAGTGTTTTTCAACTTTCCTAATGCCGAGACCCTTTAATACTCGTATGTGGGCATATCTGCATGTGGGTGGACCCGCCTGGGAGATGGATAGAGGAGTGGTGTCTTGATTCCTAAGACTATCAGAAATATGTATTTTCTGATGGTCTTAGGTGACCCATGTGACCCTTGTGAAAGGGTCATTCGACCCCCAAAGGGGTTGCGACCCACAGGTTGAGAACCACTGATACAGACACTAGTCATTCAGTGGACCCACAGTCAGGAACACCTGGTTTCATGATCCTGTCTCTGACCCTTAGGGCAAATCCCTCAATCTCTTTGGGTCTCCACTTCCTCATCTGTAAAATGAGCGAAATAATAGCACCTATCTTATTGGGTGGGTGAATCAAATAAATGGGCATTCTGAAAACCATAAAGTGCTGTGTAAATGTTAGCTACTGTTGTCATCATTATTAGTGACCGCTTTGTCAGTTTTAAAGTATGACATAAACTCTGTGTTGCCAATGTCTAACCTGTATAGGTGCTAGATAAATGCTAACGAGATCCAATCGACACACAAATCAGCATTTATTAGGTGCTGGTGAGACTTGCGGCACCATCTATGATGGGCTGGGCACAAAGACAAAACTGAAGCTAGCCTTGCCTTCAAGGCCTTTCCTTTCGTTCCATTCAGGGAGAAGCTGTAAATGTAAACACCAGGTCGATACAAGGAAGGCACGAAGTAACCTTGAGTGGGAAGGGACAGTGAGATACAATTAGCTATCACTCATAATAAGAATAATAATAGCATTTATAGAGTGTGTTAAGGTTTTCAAAGAACTTCCCAAATACTGTTGCCTTTTACTCTCATGACAGCCCTGCTAATATTATTCCCATTTTTTCAGATGAAGAAGCTAAGAGACAGAGAGATTAAGTGACTTGCCCAGGATCACTCAGCTAGTAAGTGTCAGAGGTTGGATTTGAACTTGGGTCTATCCTGACTACAGAGGCAGTGCTCTATCCATTGAGCAACCTTGCTTCTTTATTATTATTGCTTTAGTATTTGAATATTATAGAGGCCTTGGTGGTGGTAGTGGTGGTGTCAGGTTTTAATTCTGCCTCAGAAATATATTGTGTGACATATATACATGTGTATACACACACACACATATAGGTATAAAATATTTTCTACAGCCATGACTTGATAGGATTCTTTCCCCAGTCTCCTGATGGAAACTGGGCGAGGCAGGGGTGGTTCTTTCCATGTTATAGACCAAGGAAATGAAGGTGCTAAAAAATAAAAATGGTGCCAGGACTTCCAGTTTCCTCCCTCCCAGACCAGTGCTCTTTCACTAAACCTTAAGCTGAACTCACTGACAATAACCAAGGGGCTGCTGGGGATCATTGGTTGCTCCCAGCCCTTGATTCTCAGCCAGAGATGCCTTCCTCACAACACTGCCCCAGAGTGGTGGGGAGTTGGAGGAAAGGGGCAGAGAAGAGGAGACTGAAGACATTTGCTTAGATGCAGGGGAGTTCTCTGGTGCTGGCCACTGACACTGCTGTCCTGCTGGCAGAGAAGTCATTGTGGTCTATGGCAATAAAGAATGACTCTGGGACCCTTGATCGGAGTTCAGTGATGGCTTTCAAGTAGGCCTGTATGGCCTTGGGAAAATCATTAAAACTCTGGGTCTGTTTCCTTATATGAAAAATCAGGGAGTTGAACTTGATGATCCCTACGGGTGCCTCTTCACACTGATATCCCCTGTTCTCAGGCCCTCCCAGCTCTGACATCCCCTGTTCTAAAGCACCTCCCAGCCCTGACATCCCCTGTTCTCAGGCACCTCCCAGCCCTGACATCCCCTGTTCTCAGGCCCCTTCCAGCTCTGCCATCCCCTGTTCTAAGGTCCCTCTCAGCTCTGACATTCTTGTTCTAAGGTCTCTCCCAGTTCTGCCATTCTTTTCTAAGATTCTCCCTCTGAATACCTTGTTTCCAGGTTTCCTATTACTCCCCACCCTTTTCTTCTCAGTAAAGCTGCTGCTTGTGGGTTAAACCTCACCCCAGATTGGGAAGGAGTGCATTAGGAATTCACAGCAGCGCCTGCCACCCAATTTTCCAGCTGAGTGGTCCATCCTGCTCTCCATGCTCTGATCTGGCCAGAGCTGGGTCTAAGTGACATCAGGAGAATGGCAGCAATGAGGGGGACAGAAGCTGACCTATGCTGGGGCCATCACTGGGGGAAGCTGGTTGGTGGAGGGGAAACAGATGAGTGACTCCTGTGTCCTGTTACCCAGAAACATATGGGAGCCCTGAGGGAGTGAAGAGCTAGGAGAGGGGAAGGGGCCATCTGGGGCAGCACCACCAGCATGATAACACTAGATCACATTTCTATAAGGTTACAAAACCCCTTCATAGATATGGTCTTATTCTGTCCTCTTAAACCTTATGGTAGGGAGGAGAAAAATTAAAACTGCAGAACTCAAGAGGGGGAAGAAACATCTACCATCATAGGTCTAGATTAGAACAAGATAGGGACCTCTGAGGTAATCCGGTCCCTCCTTTTATAGATGTGGAAACTGAGGCCCAGAGAGAGAGGAAAGTGACTTGTGGTTTTTTTTTGGGGGGGGGGTTGTCCTCTGAATCCAGACCACTTAAGAGACCATAGAAAGTATCTACTTTCCTTCTCCCACCCTCCTTTCACAGAGTTTTAGGTAGTGAAGCAGTGTGGTATATAGCGAGAGTAGCTATGCTTAGACCCAGAAAGATCTGACTTTGGATCTGGCTGTGGCATCCAAATAATGTCGCCCTTTTAAGATTAATTTCCCTCCTCCATAATACAGAGGTAGTAATCTCTTCAAGGTAGAATTCAATGAGTTATTTAAAAATTAAAAAAATATATTTAGTATTTTATTTTCCCCCATTAACATGTAAAAACAATTTTTAACATTTATTTTTAAAACTTTGAGTTCCAAATTCTGTCCTTTCCCCCACCCTCATTGAGAAGGCAAGTAATTCTCGATAGTTTATACATGTGTAGTTATGCAAAATGTTTCTCTATTAGTCATGTTGTGAAAGAAAACAGAACAAGACCAAAAAAAAACCACAGAAATATAAAGTAAGAAAGAGTTTTCTTTGATCTACATTCCGACCCCATCAGTTATTTCTCTGGCGATGATTGCATTTTTCATCACAAAAAGTCCGTCAGAGTTGTCTTGGATCATTTTGCTGAGAATTGCTGTTATTCGTAGTTGATCATCTTAGAATACTACTGTTGCTTTGTACACAGTACATTTCAGTTTGCATCAGCTAATGTAAATCTTTCCAGATTTTTCTGAGAGCATACTGCTTATCATTTTTTATAGCATAAAGCATTCGTCATAACCACATACCACAGGCATTCCCTAACTGATGGACATCCCTTCAATTTCCAATTCTTTGCCACCAGAAAAAAAAGCTGCTATAGATATTTTTGTACATATGGGTTCTTTTCCTTTCCTTTGGGAAACAGACCTAGCAGTGGTATTGCTAGGTCAAAGGGTATGCATGGTTTTATAGCCCTTTGGGCATAGTTCCAAATTACTCTACAGAATGGTTGAATCCTTTCACAACTCCACCAACAGTGCATTTATATCTCATTTTTTCCCACATCCCCTACAACATTTGTCATTTTACTTTTCTGCCCTATTAGCTAATCTAATAGATATGAGGTAATACCTCACAATTGTTTTAATTTGCATTTCTCCAATCAATAGTGATGCAGAGCATTTTTTCCCATCATCTGAATATGGTTTATATCTTTTGGTCATTTATCAATTGGGGAATGACTCATATTTTTGTAAATTTGACTCAGTTATCTGTATTTTGAGA
Source organism: Pseudochirops cupreus (assembly GCA_028627135.1). Lineage (NCBI taxonomy): Eukaryota > Metazoa > Chordata > Mammalia > Diprotodontia > Pseudocheiridae > Pseudochirops > Pseudochirops cupreus. The sequence goes on from CM053581.1 coordinate 406,452,545, forward strand.
AATAAGACCTTTGTCATGGAAAATTGTTTCAAATTTTTTCACATCTACTATTATTGTTGCTGACTGTATTTCTCTCCACCATCCTCCCCCAATTTATTCTATTCTTTCTTTACTTTCAAAAGTGTTTTTGCTTATGACTACCCCTCCTTTAATCTGCCCTCCCTTTTATCACCCCCCCTTCTCCTATCCCCTTTTTCTCCTAATTCCCTGTTGATTGTGATAGATTTTTATACTTAATTGAGTGTGTATGTTATTCCCTCTTTGAGCTAATTCTGATGATAGTAAGGTTCACTGACTCCCCATCACTTTCCCCCTCTTTCTCTCCATGATAAAAGCTTTATCTTGACTCTTTTATGTGGGATAATTCACTCCATTCTGCCTGTCCCTTTCCCTTTCTCCCAGGACATTCATCTTTCACCTCTTAAGTTTATTTTTAGGTATCATCCTTTCATATTCAACTCATATCTGTACCATCTGTCTTTATATACTTCTAACTGCCCTAATGATGAGAAAGTTCTTATGAGATGTTAAATACCATCTTCCCATGTAGGAATGCAAACAGTTTAAGCTTATTAAGTCTCTTAGGATTTCCCTTTTATGTTTACCTTTTTGTGCTTCTCTTGAGTCTTGTATTTGAAAGTCAATTTTTTTATTCAGTTCTGGTCTTTTAATTAAGAAATCTTGAAAGTCCTCTATTTCATTAATATCCATCCCCCTTCCCCCAAAGGATTACGATTTTGGCGGGTTGGTGTTTCTTGGTTATAATCCTAGCTCATTTGCTCTCTGGAAGAGCACATTCCCAGCCCTCCAATCCTTTAGTGTAGAAGCTGCTAAATCTTGTGTTAACTGACTGTGGCTCCACAATGCTTGAATTGTTTCTTTCTGACTGTTTTTGATATTTTCCCCTTGACCTGGGAGCTGTGGAATTTGGTTATAATATTCCTGGGAGTTTTCATTTTGGAATCTCTTTCAGGAGGTGCTCAGTGTGTGGTTTCAATGTCTATTTTGCCCTCTGGTTCTAGAATATCAGGGCAGTTTTCCTTGATAATTTCTTGAAAGATGATGTCTAGGCTCTTTTTTTTTTTTTGATCCTGGCTTTCAGGTAGTCCAATAATTTTAAAATTATCTCTCCTGGATCTATTTTCCAGGTCAGTTGTTTTTCTAGTGATATTTTACATTGTCTTCTATTTTTCATTTTTTGGTTTTCTTTTATTGTTCTTGATTTTTCATAGAGTCATTAGCTTCCATTTGCTCAATTCTAATTTTTAAGGAATTATTTTCTTCAGTAAGCTTTTGTACATCCTTTGCCATTTGACTAATTCTACTTTTTTCAGGAGTTTTTTTTTTTTCTTCAGTGAATTTTTGTGCCTTTTTTTCATTTGGCTAATTCTCCTTTTCATTGGCTTCTTGTGCCTCTTTTACCATTTGGCCTAGTCTTTTTTAAGGTGTTATTTTCTTCAGTATTTTTTGTGTCTCCTTTAACAAGCTGTTGACTCTTTTTTTTAAAAATGATTTTCTTGCACCACTCTCATTTCTCTTCTTTTTCTTATTTGACTTTCAAAATCCTTTTTGAGGTCTTCCATAGTCTGAGACCAATTTATATTTTTCTTGGAGGCTTTGGATGTAGAAGCTTTGACTTTATCATCTTCTGAGTGTATGTTTTGGCCTTTCTTGTCACCATAGTAACTTTCTATAGTCAAAACTTTTTCCTGTTGTTTGCTCATTTTCCCACCTACTTCCTGACTTTTAAGTCTTTGTTTAAGTAGGACTCTGCTTCTAGGGTAGAGGGAGCACTGTCCCAAACATCATGGTTTTTGTAGAGCTGTTTTCAGAGATATTTCTAGGGACCTTTAAGTTTTTCAGTTCTTCCAAGGTGGAATGATTTAAGGAGAAGTGTGTTTACTCCTCTCCTGGCCTGTGCTCTGGTCAGTGAGTGATCACAAGCACTCTTTTTTGCCCTGGAACTATGGCCAGTGTCCCTGTTCTGCTGTGGCTGCAAATGTGCTAATGTTCCTCCTCACCCTGGGACTGTCACCCAGGTCTGTGACCCAGATTTGAGTACGGGCAAATCAACAGAGTCTTGCTTCATTCCTGGAAAAGAAACCTCTGTAATCACCTGACCAGCTGTTTGACCCTCCCCCCTTATCATCTGTAGGCTGAGAGTTCTGGAAGTAGCTTCTGTGGCTGCTGATTCAGTGGCTCCCAAGGCCTGCTCCTGGTTTTTTGGGGCCTGAGTGTATGGAATGTGATTTATTCTCACCCAGGTGCCATAGACTTTTCTTGCTGCCTTTCTGAGTTGTCTTTGTCTGGGAAATTATTTCACCCTGTCCCTTTGTGGGTTCTGCTGCCCCAGAAATTGTTTTATGGCATTATTTACAGGTATTCAGAGGAGTTTAGGGGAGAACTCAGGCAAATTGGTGCCTTTTCTCCACCATCTTCCTTAATGAGTTATTGTGAAAAAAGGACTTTGAAATCTTTGGGTGCTAAGTAGGAGCCTATTACCCTTGGCCAGCCTGGTGATGGGTATCTCTGAAACAGCTGTGGATCCCAAGCATGGAAGCAATCCCCCATCAATCCAGTGCAGGCAAACAATTGGTCATATTCTTAGGGCAGTTGCCTCTGGACTAGGAGTCAGAAGGCCTGGATTCTAATCCGAATCTGGCCAGAAACTAATAGTATGACCTCAGGAAAATCCTTTCTCTGCTTGGGTCTTGTTTCCTTTCTCTTTAAAAAAATGAGTTGGTCCATCTGCCTGTCTAAATCCTGACATTCCATGTTCTTGAAGTCTTTCCTAGTTCTTAAAGTCCATCTGCCTTTCTAAATCCTGACATTCCCTGCTTGAAGATGTCTCCCAGCTCTGAATTTTTATTTCATTCCATCAATGTTTATCTTATCAATTTTTATCTATAGCAGACTCTGCACTCAAACAATATAGTCCCTGCCCACAAGAAGCTTACAATCTAGTGAGGTCACACTATTCACGAGTAAGTATGACATGCAAGGAAAGGCATGATGAGGAAGAAGGAGACAAAGGACTCCCTCTAAGAAAATCTGAGGAGAGAAAGACAAGTGTTAATTAGGAGATTAGGGATGGTTTTCTGGAGGAAGTGGCAGGAGAGAGGGTTTTTGGCAAGCAGCCTTTGGGAATTCTTAAAGTGGGTGAGGGAACATTGATTTTGGGGAAGACTGATGGTCCACTTGTCCTAAAGGCTTCCTCATGTCATACTTTGTGATTCTTACCAGCCAGATGCCAGGCACAGCCTTATGGCCTAGAGATGGAGACATACTCAGGGACAATCTACTCCTTTCTTTCTCTTCCCCCCCCCTCCCCTCCCGTTTAATACTCAAGGAAAGTGAGCCTCAGGAGATGCAGTGATTTACCCAAGGTCATAAGTGGCAGAGTCAGAAGATACTCTATCTCCCAAGCCATTGCTGTTTGTACTATACTTTGTAGTTTCCCTTCCTTGGGGCTGACTCCCCTTTC
>CM053581.1:406456128-406474543 GCA_028627135.1 Pseudochirops cupreus
AAGCAATCAGGGCTAATTACAGGATTAGGGGGCTCTGTTGCCATACAGCCTCAGTGAGAATAATACCCCCTTTCCAGATCTCCACAGGAGAAAAGGTGCTCTAGTTGAGAGAGGAGGCCACACTGGCTGCTTTGGTCCTCTCCTGTGGCTGGGGAAAGGGGCAGTAGCCTGGGGCTAGGGTGGGCTGATAGTGGAGGAGAGGCCCTCCTGCTGGGGTTAGGGCTTTACAGAAATAAAGAATTGGAAGGCTGGGAGAAAGAAAATATGGGCAACCTCTCTCCAGTTGTTCCCTGCCCCTTCCCCTGCCAATTTGTTGTTGTTCAGTTGTTTCAGTGGTGTCTGACTCTTTGGGACTCCATTTGGGGTTTTCTTGGCAAAGATACTAGAGTAGTTTGCTATTTCTTTCCCCAGCTCATTTTAGAGATAAGAATCTGAGCATACAGGGTTAAGTGACTTGACCAGGGTCACACAGTTACAACTATGAGGTCATATTTGAACTCATGAAGATGAGTCTTCCTGATTTCAAGTACAGTGGTCTATCCACTGGGCTAGGAAGCAGCCCCTGACAATAATAACGAGCATTGATAAATATATCTGTATAATTATAGAAGATTTCAGGTTTGCTGAGTACCCCATCAAACTTATCTTCTGAATCTTACAACTGTGATATAGGCACCTTGGGATTATTATTCTCCTAGCATCATGACACTAGACAGAAAAGGGACTTCAGTGGCTATCTAGTCCAAATCCATTTTACAGATGAAAAGAATGAGACCCAGGAATGTTCAGTGACTTGCTCTGGGTCATGTAGCTAGACAGTGGCATGATTGCCCAAAAGCCATCCTGTTTTCCTAAGCTACACAGGATCTACAGTGGTAGGATGAGGGTTGGGAAGGGAAGGAACAAAAGGCTCCTTGTGCTGGTCTTTAATATTTTACTTGTATCTTTCCTATTTCCCAAACTAGACTGTAAACCCGAAAGGTCAGGGTTTGTGTCTTTTTTCAGACACCTGGGGATATTCATCTTAGCTCTTTGACTACCCAATTTCCCCTCTCTGGACCCTAGTAAAGCTCTTCCTCCACCCCCTCAAGATGGAGATAATAATCCCTGCCCTAACCATCTCATACAACTGTTGGGAAACCCATACAGGAAGAGAAAACTTGTAAATTAGCATTATATCAGGACCCAGGAGAGCGCCATTTATACTACATAGGGTCATGGAAAGCCCTGGATTGGATGGGAGTCAGAAGCTTTCAGTTCAAATCATGAGAACATCAATTCAGAGCTTAAAGGAAGTTTAGAGGCCGTCTTCTCTAGCCCTTTAGTTTTACAGATGAAGAAACAGATACTCATCAGATAAAGTGCCTTGTCCAAGGTCACCTGGGCAGAACCAGAATTTGAACCCAGACCAGTTCCATGTGGTTTCATCATGCCAAACTCTTCCCCTAAATCATTATGTGACCTGGGATGTCGTGTCTCCTTTCTGGGCATCAATCTTTTCTTCTGTAAAAACCGAAATATTGTATTAGAAAATCTGCATGATCCCTTCTACTTCTGACATTCTGTGATTCCAGCAGATCTTCAATAAGTATTTGTAGGATGAATCTTTGGACCACCCACACAACGCCTTGTGAGTGCTCAGTAAATATTGACTGGTAGGTGGAGGTTAAGGAGTGAGTGTGTGAGTGTGTGAGTGTGTGAGTGTGTGTGTGTGTGTGTGTGTGTGTGTGTGTGATATAGAAATGGGGATGGAACCAGGGATGGGACTGTGAACTGGGGAGGGGGAGATGACAGGGCTATTGCAAAATCCAGTCTGGACACCCCAAAGGGGTGTTGGACAGAAATAGGCCAAGAGCTGTCCCCAGCCCCAGCCAATGAAGCTTTTCCTAAACTGGGACAGTCCTGGCAGATCTGGGACATGAGGTCATTTAGTCCCCAATGGCCAACTAATGTACAAAGACCCAGCTCACTAATGATGGAGATTGGCTTGTGCTCCTTAGAATGCAGGATTTTTTTGATGGGGGGAGGGTAGGGCAAGATTCTCCCTAAAGGTTATCAAGGCCAGACACTGCTCTCATTACATACAGAATGGAATTGCAAATCTAAGACTGACGTCTCTTGCTTCTCATCCTCTGTGATTGGAGGTGAAGTCAGGGAAAGGGGGACTAGGGAGAGGGAAATAAAATTAATGTTTTGGTTCAAAGAGTATTTAGCTAAGAGTCAGGAATTCAAAGCTCAGTTCTCATGCTCACTAGTTGTGTGATCATGGGTACATCTCTCTTTCTCCCCCACTGTAAAATGTAGATGATAAGCACTGGCATCTAGAGGGTGAATTGAGTGCCAGACTTAGAGTCAGCACAACCTAAGCCTTGAGTAGAGCCTCAGATACTTATTAGTTTTGTACCCTTGGTAAATCCGCTAAATCTGTCAGCCTCAGTTTCCTCATTTGTAAAGTGGAGGTAATAACAGCACCTGCGTCCCAGGGCTGGTGTGAGGATCAAATGAGATCTATCCAAAACTTAAATTGCTGTTTAAAGGCTAGTTATTATTGTCACTGTTATTAGCTGCTTCGCTTTGCAGAGACATTGTGTGTTATTCCTTATAAATCAGAGTTATCTTTATTTTCTATTCTTCTTTCACTATCTTGATAGACAACTCAGCAATACTACACCAGGTTGCTATGGGAGAAGAGGTTAATGAGTCAGATATTCCTCTAAGGATGGCATGGTTGAAGTAGGAAGCATATTGAAAATGCCCCTTCAGCAGAGCTTAGGTGACTTGGCAGTTGTAGACAATTGCAAGGCTTCCTGGCTTAGTGGAAAGAACATGGGACTTACAACCCAGTGGCCTGGCTTGGAATCCAATTCTGCTACTGTATGGGATGAGGATGAGTGAAAACTTCTCAAACTGGGATTGTTAACTTCCCTTTTTTTCCTTCTTCGTTGCTGCTGTCAATCACTTTCATTTTTCTTTGTCTGCTTTTCCCACCCTGGTGGGCTCCTCCTCTTGGCCAGTGGGATTCGGGGACAGCCTAGTCTCACTCTTCCTCCCCCTTGTTTTGGGACCCTCTCCCCTCCTTTTCTCACTGTCCCATTTGGGGAAGAATTTGGTGAAGTCTGCCTCTTAACCAACGAGAGGGGAGACAGTCGAGAAGGGGGCTTGATGGAATTAGGGTATAAATTCTTGCACTGTCTTTTGTAACACATCTCTTCTCCACGATGAGTCATGGGGAAGACTGCCCTCTTCTCCTGGGGAAGAGAATAAACTCCTGTTCTTATCCTAAGAGATCTCTGTGTTTATTTTTTCACTAAGTTAAGGATGAGGGTTATTTTTCATCCCAAACAGCTACTTACTAGCTGGGTGATTTGGAGAAGTGGCTTCACCACTATGGACCTCACTTAGCTTATCTGTACAATGAAAGGCTTACACTGAGTAATGTCTATGGTACTTGCCAGCTCCAGGGTCTGCCATTTATCTTATGATCCTTATTGGGCAACCCATCTGGTTCCATTCAATATGTGTTCCTTGAGTTCCTACCACAAACAGGGTCATATGCCAGAATACATAAAGTAGACATGGATAAGTAAGATATAGACCTTTCCCTTTTGGAGCTTACATTCAAATTGGAGAAATAAGACATGAAAAATCAGAGCTACAACTAGGACAGGGCAAGTGGAGCTCTGCTCCGATGTTAGGAATTTAGAGGATATTGAATTTAGAGGGTGCTAATATCAGCTATAATCCTTTAGCAGGAAAGAAACAACAGAGATTAGAACCTAGTTAGTAAAAACAATTAGTTCAATTAGAAAGCTACCAGATGGTAGGCTAGGGTGAGCTCCCTGCCCTGCCCTGCTGTCCCTGCCCCCAGGGTTCCCTGTCTCCTTCCTTTGCCCAAACTAAAGACATGCTTCATGTCATTTTCTCCACATGCAAAAATTCCTAGTTACTACTCTGTGGACACAGATCATTATAATTCAGAAGGCATTAAAAGAGAAATACAGAGTGCTATGGAGTTTAAGAGGAAGGAGAGATATTTATAGTTGTAGGGAATTACAGAATGATTCATGGAGTAGGGATGGCATTTAATTTAGGCCTTGAATGATGGGGAGATTTCCATAGAGAGAGATGGGGGGAAAAGTAATCCAGGCATAGAAAAACAAACGATCAAAAGGCTGGAGGTGGTAAAGTTCACAATGTACTCTGTGGTGCAGTAGGAAGAGTCCTGTCTTTTGAGTCAGAAGACTCTAGCTTTGAATACTGGCTTTGCCACTAATTCTTGGCATGGCTTTGGGCAAGCTGCTTCTCCCCATCTGAAGATCTTTCATGCCCCTTTGTATTGGCAGATAAGCAGGTACTTAGCACCTTGTTTCAAGTTAACACCTCGTTAAAGCTATTTAATTAACACAGAAGTAGTTAATACTGTGGGAGGAAGTTGCTGATGTAACAGGAAGGGGCAGAACAGGGAGGAGCTAATACCATATATAAGGAAGAGCACAAGCTGGACAGTGAGAACTTCTTGCAGAACTTCTTGTAGCAAGCCACGTGGAGGCTGGAGAAATTGATTTTGATTTTAAGAATGGGAGAAAGTGATTTTGATTTTGAGAACAGAGCTTCTGCTGAGACTTTTCTTCTGGGAAATTCTGCCAAGACTTTTCTTCTGGGAACTTCTGCTGAGAGCTTCTGAGAACCAGGCTGAGGGGCTACTGTGAATGAGAGAGGAGGATCCCTGCTTGAGGGAACCTGTTCTGTCGTGAAGGCTTGGGGATATGGGTGTTTACTGCATTAACCATACATGCCAACTTTGTGGTTACTGTAATGACTTTGGCTTTCTGGTTCTGGAACTCGGTTTCCTGGCATTTGAATAAAGGCTTTGGTGCTATCCTCCATGTGGAGAGCCTGTTACATTTTGTGATTCACAACTATACCAGCATATTCATAACCACTGTGGGTGTTGTGAATATTGCATTATTGTTACACCATCCAGGTCTTTGTTTTTTATTTGTAAAATAAAAGTTGAATCAGATGATCTCCAAAACTCTTTTCTAGCTTTGGGAGTTGAATCAGACGATCTCCAAAACTCTTTTCTAGCTTCAGATCTTTGACTCCCATGCTATCATGTATGAATAGACCAATTAGGCTGAAGTGGGTGGTGATTGTGAGGGTGCAGAGAGAGAAAATGTGGTGTATTGGTGGAAGGGAGGGGAATATCTGCCTCTGCTACTCAATTGTCCAAAACCTTAGCTCAATTTATCCTCTGGGGTGGCATGACAATAACAACAACAACAACAACAATAATAATAATAAGAAGAAGAGTAGGAGGAGGAAGAGGAAGAGGAAGAAGCCTAGATTGGGGTAATTGAAAACTCCAAATTCCCTAAAGACTTAACAAGTGGGACATCTTGGGTATCTTTATCTTTCCGTTTGGTTTGCACCCCCATTTCCACCCTTCAGAATTTTAGCTCTAATAATTATAATGTATAAGAACATGGAATATCAGAGCTGGGAGTGGCTTTGAACTCATATATTGTGTGAAGTTTTGATTATCTCTTACAACTCTCATATGCAGTATAGAGACTCTGATAGTGAGGACAAAGATTCTGAACCACTGGGGCTAGGATTTTGGTCCATCACCAGCTGGTGATAACATCTATCAGAAGGCCTGGGACTATTAGCAATATAATCATTATGTGATGGAAACATACAGAACCAATCAATCTAGTGCTAGTATGTGAAGAGGCAAGCCTCACTTCCTGCCACTTGACTCCTGACTCTTCACACTCTCTCAATTTGACCAATGAACTTTTCTATTATTTTCATTGGTTTATATTTGGAGGAGTTCCTTGTGTTAGGAGAGTCATACTAAAGATAGTAACTTGTTCTTTTCTGGTGCTTGCTTTACAACAACCCTATGAAATATAGAGAATACAAGGATTATTATTTTCATTTCACAGATGATGAATTCAAGGTTTAGAAAGATTAAGTGACTTGTCCATAGTCATACAGTTAGTGTTAGAATTTAGATTCCAAGTCAAGTTTCCTGGTTCTAAGTTTGATGTTCTTTCAGATGTACCATATTGTCTGAAAGCTTGGGATCTCAGGGACAGTCCACTATCATTTCTTCCTTGTCATCATTCCCCATGATTCCCACCCTGAAAGGATTTATAAGTCCAACTAGGGAGACAGGACATGGCTAGGTCAAGATGAGGGTAGCAAGCCCAGAGAAGAGTAAACAGGAAAATATTGTGGGTGCTGGAGACCATACCATATGAGGACTAACTAGAAGAAAATGGAGGTATTTAGACTGAAGAAGAGAAGATTCAGTATGTAGGATGACTGTGCCATGGAAAGGACATTAGACTTGCTTTTTTGTCCCAGAGCCAGACCTAGGAACAGCGAGTGGGATGTGCAAAGTGGCAGATTTAGGCTGGCTATGAGGGAAAACTTCCTAACAATTAGAGCTGGTCCAAATGTGAAATGGGTCACCTTAGACGATAATAATTTCACCCTACTGGGGGGTCTTCAAAGAGATGAGTGGTTATTTTGGTCCGTGACACCAGAGAGGGGATTCCTGTTTTGATATAGATTGGCTTTGATGGTTTCTGGGGTTTCTTCAAGCTCTGAGATTCTAAGTATAGAATCACCACCACAATGTATGGTCCCCCAGACCAGATAATTCTAGTTTCAGGTTACTCTGCTGGTTCATGCCAACTTAAAACCATAGTTTACAGGTCATAGACAATGTGTTTACTTTTCTGGTTAGCTACAGGGCACAATTAATTCAAAGGCAAAGCATTTATTTAATGTAATGATATAGAAATAAAAGTAGTAATAAAATATTTCACCTGTAAATCTGGGACACACTGTCCCAAAATACACAGGCCATTAGTTGACAACGGCCCTGGCACCCAGATGAATGAGTATGAACCTAGGGAGCCGTGTGTAAGGGGGTAGGTGGGAACATTAATAAGGAATAGCTAGGTGGTACAATGGACAGAGCATCAGACCTGGAGGTAGACAGTTGTTCAGTTGTTTTAGTCCTGTCTCTGCCTCTTCTTGACCCCATTTGAGGTTTTCTTGGCAAAGTTATTGGATTAGACAGATGAGGAAACTGAGGCATACAGGGTCCCACAGCTAGTGTCTGAGACCAGATGTGAACTATGAAGATGAATCTACTTGATGCCAAGCCCAGTGGTCTATCCATTGAACTACCTAGAATCAGGAAGATCTGCGTTCAAAAATCCAGCCTCAGACATTTGCTGACTGTGTGACCTTGGGCAAGTCACTTAAGTTGTCTAACTCAATCTCCTCAACTGTAAAATGAGTATAACAATAGCACGTATCTCTGTAGGTTGCTGTGAAGACCAGATGAGACATTATTTGTAGTGCTGAGGGCAGTACCTGACATATATTAGTTCCTTAATGAATGCTTGTTTGCTCTTTACCAAGGCACATAACTGGAGGGACAACTCGGGGTCTCCATGACTGCTGACATCTTCTGGTTAGTCAGCTTGTCTTGAAATTGGGAGGAACAGGCTCTCTCTTAAGCTCTTTTAGCTTAAATCCCAAAGCCTTAGGTCTTTTAGAAAAGACAGAAGATCTAATAGAGCTGCTCAATGGGAAAACTCTCAACGGCTTTTACACATCCAACATGGGGTCTATTTTCCTAAGACTTAGCTGGTTGGACTGAATTTCCTCTCTGGGAAGAGATGCTTCACCTCAGACACCCAGATCTTTGGAACACAACTGCCTTGGCAAACCAGTGCCCTTAGGCTTAAGTGTACTGGAAAATTATTTTAAAATTCTATTTCCTGATCATCAAGGATAGCAATTCTGTCCTCTATTGACTTAGGGTCAGAAAATCCATGTATTTTCCTACTTAACTTCCAGTTGCTAAATTTCTTCCAGTCAGTGTCTATTTAGTGTCTACCTTGACAAAGCCATAATTAGAAATGCATTTACCTGGGTCAGGGCCATTTTCAGAGTAGAGAATAGTCCCATGGAGCCATGGAATGGAGTTGGAGGGATTTTGGCAGCAGTAGGGTAGAGGGCAGTCCGACGTTGACTGTGATTGGCTGATAAAGGGGTTTCCAGAGAGATTCCTACCACTCCAGTGGTAAAGTTCAAGAAGGTCCTCCAGGAGAGAGACCCCATGGTGACAGGACCCTGTGGTCTGGGATAAGCTTTGGGAATAGCCTTCATTCAGCTTTGAGATCACAACAACCTCTGATCTCTATAAGGATGACACAGTGGAAAGGCAGTGAAGGTCTGAGTAGCAGGGTGCCCTAGTCAGAGAAGTTCTTGAGAAACACCATTCTGTTGAGATTAGTTTAACCCAGAAGGTCAATAAAACTTTAATTTCTATAGAGCTTTATGACTCACAAAATCTCTTGCTCACAAAGGCTGTATTTATGAGGGAAGCAGAATGGGGTAGTGGGTAGAGTGCTGGACTTTCAGTCAGGAAGACAGATGTGGGTGCAAATTCTGCCTCCAATATTTACTAGGTGGGTGACCCTAGTCATGTCACTTAAGTTTTCTTGGGTGCCGTTTCTTGAGGGTTTCCAGTTCTAGACTTGTGAACTTATGAGAGAGGAAGTCAAAGGACTATTCTCCCCGTTTTACAAGAATTTCAGTGGAGAAGAGGAATAAATTACGTCATCAGGGAAATGTGTAATTGAAAAGGAGGTGAGCTCATTATGGTGGTACAGTAGGAAAAGTACTGAATTTGGAGTCAGAGAACCTGGGTTCAAACCTCATCCACTACTTCTATCTGTATGACATTGGGAAAATCCTTTCCCCTTTCTAGGTCTCAGTTTCCTTATCTATCAAATAGGGAGGCTGGATGGCCTCTGGAGTCCTTTTCAGCTCTAGATTTAGGGTCCTTTAGCCAAGGGATACTATATAGCCTGGCCTCAACTACCCATTTCTCTCCCTTCCTTGCTCATACTTCTGTGGTTTGGCTTACTCCTTACTGCCTGTAAGGAGATGGTGTGTGTGTGTGTGTGTGTGTGTGTGTGTGTGTGTGTGTGTGTGTGTGTGTGTATGTGTGTTTGTGTTTGATATAAAGGGGGAGAAGAGGACAATGGGTCTCTGAGGGATGACCTTGATTTCTGGGGTCCCCAAGTGATTAAGTCTCCAAACTTTCCTCCAACGCTCATTTCTCCAAAATGAAAAAGCCAGGTCTCAGCTCAGAGCAGTTTGGGAATCGATTTCCTCTGAAATGAACTTTCTGAGCTGCTATTCTAAAGAGAAATAAAAGGAAGAAGAGGGAGGGGGAGCAAGGAGGAACCTTAGACTGAGGGTGCAGTCTTGGGGCCAGCCAGGAGGGAGGACAGAAACAGAGCAGAGAAGGAATAAAGCAGCAGCAGCAGCAGCAGCAGCAGCAGCGGGGAAAACAGCCAGGCAGAGAAGAAGGCAGGCAAGCAGGCAGGCTTCAACCACAAGAGGGGCTGTCAGCTTGGACCCCTCCTCTGGTTTGGGAAAACCTGAAACAGGATAAACGTTTTGTGTCCTATCCCACCCTTCCTGCCGCCAAGATTCACATACTCCACCCTTACCTCCCACCCCTTAGGATTTGGCTGGCTAGGGCTCCTAGGCGTGAAACCCTGGCATGTCCCTTTAGAACAAGGTGCTTGGACCAGTGAGCCAGGGCAATACTGGGGGCATACCAGCGAAGGCAAATGCTCCTAATATGCCTGGGGAGCTAGGGGAAGGCTCTGTGATGTAGTAAAAAGAATTCTGGATTTGGATGCGGGGTAACTGGGTTAAAATCCCAGCCTTGCCACTTACTGCCTGTATGACTGTGGAAAGTCACCCCCACCTCTCTGATCTCAATTTCTTCACTTGCAAAGTGGAGGAGTTGGGTCAGATGACTTCTGGGGTCCCTTCCATTTCTAGTTCTATGATGTCTCTGGACCTGTAAAATGGTTATGATGAGAAATCAGAGCGTCTGTGGGGCCATGGGGGAGAGAAGGATGCACTGCTTCAAAAAAAGTCAAGTGATAAGACTATCAGAGCTGGGAGGAAACCTTTAAACTAGACTATGAGAGCTGGGAGTGGGGAACCTTAGGACAGGGAATATCAGAGCTGGTGGGAGACCTTAGAATATGGAAAGTCAGAACGAGGAGGGAGAGACCATTTAGTCCAGGAATTCTTAAGCTTTTTTGTTTCCTAGACCTCTTTGGACAGTCGGTCTGGTGAAGCCTATGGCCAGATCTCTTTTCAGAATCAAGTTTTTAAATGCATAAAATGAAGCACACAGAATTATGAAGGAAAGCAATTTATAATGAAATACGGTTATCAGAATAAAAGTTCATGAACTCCAGGTTCAGAAGGCTGACTCTAGTCCAATCTTTTAAAATCCAAGGTCCCAGAGTACGTTAGCAACAAGGAAAAGACTAGATCCCAAGCATTCAAGTCTTTTCCACAGTGAATCCGGAAATTTAGAGGGGCAGGGGACAGAGCGTTCTTCCCCTCTCTCTTTTCTTTGGATTTTTTTTCCTGCTATGGGCCCCCATCTTCAGGGTGAAGGTTGTTGACCCAGAGGATGGCAGCTTTATGTAGGGGGACTATGGAGCATTAAAGGTATGTGTATGTGTATCTCAGTGGGTATATCTCAGAGAACGTGAGCATGTGTCTGTGTGTGTGTGTCTGTGGATGAGGGGGAGGTAGTGTGGTAGAGTGGAAAGAGTCCTAGTTTAGGAGTCAGGGAACTGGGTTCGAGTCTTTGCTATGTGACCTTGGGCATGTTATTGTGTGCCTCAGTTTCTTCCTCTGTAAAATAAGGTGGTTGGACTAGATGCTTCCAGCTTGAAATCCTCAGATCCTGTGAGTGTGTTTGAACATGTAGGGGTGGATGTGAGTGTGTGTGTGTGTGTGTGTGTGTGTGTGTGTGTGTGTGTGTTGAAGACGCAAAAGTTGCAGTGGACAGTGTTGGGGGGTTGTGACCATGCCTCGCAGGTCAGAGTGGGGCAGACACAGCTGTGCCTGCTGCTGCCAAGCCCCTTCCCCTAATGGCCCAGAGGGGCTGCCCACTCTGCTCTACTGTGCGTGGCTCTGCAGGGATGAAGACAAATGGGAGGGAGCCTGGAGAAGAACAACAGATTGATTAGGGGACTGGGGGCTGGAGTGATTGATGGGCCAAGATGAGAAGAGCCCAATCTGCCAAGCCCTGCTCCTGGCTCACTCCCAGGCAGCACTGAAGGCCTTTGATCATCTTCGTCTTCCTGGCAGACCTACTGCCAGCAGCTGGATGGGGGCTGGGAGGAAGGGAATGAGGGAGGGGGGAGATAGATTGTATGTGAGGGGAGGGCTCAGAGACAGGTGGCCAACCAGAGTAGGAGATGAGGTGGAGCGAAGGAGGGAGGAAGAGGGAGATGGGAAGTAGAGATAAGGTGAGGAGGAAGGGAATAAAGGCATAGGGGGCAGAAGGATGACAGGCACGTGAGAAGCGAGGGGGCTGAGTGGTACAGTCATGTGGAGGGTGGAGTGCTGGGCTTGGAGGTAAACATGAGTGCAAATCCTTCTGTAGTCACTGGTTGTGTGACTTTGGACAAGATATTTAATGTCACTGCCTCAGTTTCATCGTCTGTAAAATGAGAGGGATGGAGTCAGTGACCTCTAAGTTTCCTTCTGGCTCTATGGGAGAGCTAGGGAGATTTGGTGGGGGCAGTTAGAGGAAGGAAAAGCAGTATGGGAAGGTAGGGAGTGGGCTGAGTCTAAAGACAGAGAGAAGTTGGGAGGGAGTAGAGGACTTGAGACCAGGAGAACATGGGGAGGTGGGGGATAGTGAGGGCGGACACTACACTGAGAGCTGGGAACAGTGGTGGAGGCACTCCAAGACCAGGAAAGATGTTGAAGCCAGGGATCTGCAGAGTGCAAGCCTGGCCCCAACCTCACTCTCAGGGCCCTGGGATCAGATGGGGTGAAATCAGAGCCTTTCTATGTCTGTGTTGCACCTCTGCCTCTCATTTCTTGCTCCTTTCTTTCTCCTTTCCCCCTTCTTCACTCTCCCCTTTTCCCTCCCACTTTCCCCTTCTCTCTTCCCTCTGCCTCAGTTTCCTTATCTGATGGTCTTCCTCATTCTCTGCTTCCTTCCCTATTCTCCTAGTAATAATCATCGCTGGCATTTATAATGTTTTAAGGGTTAGAAAGCATGTTACAAACATAATCACACTCAATCTCTTTTTTCCCCTTCCCCTTTTCCTTATTTTTTTCCCTTCTCCCTGATCTCTCATCTTTTCTCTTTTTTTCTCTTCTTTCTTTACTTCATCTTCTTCCTCCTTCTCCCCTTCTATTCTTTCCTCTTCCTATTCTTTCTCCTCCTCCTCTCCCTCCTCTTTTTCTTCTTCTTCCTCCTCCTCCCTCTCCTTTTCCCCTTTCCTCTCATTACCTCTCTCTTCTACCCCTTTCCTGTGTCCTGCTGAGCAGATTTCTGATTAAAGGTTTCCTTTCTTTTCCCTGGGCAGGCAACAAACACTGTCTCGGATAATCACCAGTGAAAAATCTCTGAAGCTTTGTGCCTCTGGCCCTGGGAGAAAAATTCAAAAGAATTTCTTCCTGCCACCGCCCAGAAACTGGAGATCTCTTCCATACCCTGAAGAAAGATGCAGGGCTGGGGACTGATGCTGCTGCTCTTCCTGGACAGTTTGGGCTTATCCTCCTCCAGATTATCCCCCCTTCCTGAGGACCTATCTGTGCCCCAGTGGGGAGTGGTGGGAACTGGGAAATGATGAGACCTAGTCCTTGTCCTCTGGGATCTTCCACCTTAGTTCTTGTTCTTTTACTTGACCTCTGAGATCATCCAGCAGGGGTTCACTTTGTTTGTGTCATGTATTCTTTGGGCAGCCTGGGGAAGTCTGTAGATCCCTTTTTAGGGCCATATTATAGGGCCAAATATATAAAATAAAATAAAAAGGAAACTAAAGATTAGTGGGAAAATTTCTTATCCGTGTTCATGATCCCTTGAAATCTATCCAAGGACCCCTTGGGGTTGAAGAACTTTTGCTCCAGTCACACTTATTTGAGGAACCCCTCCCCATCTGGAGTTTTTTGTCTATTTCTGGACACCGTATTTTAGGAATGACAGACAAATGGAGAGGGGTAAGGGTTAGTGCAGGACCAAAATAAAAAGGGAAACATTTCTATGCAATGAGCAATTGAAGCAAATGGTGATGTTTAGTCTAGACAAGAGAAGATGGTCATCGTAAGAATGGTGGGGATGGAGAGGAAGGATTCATCATCCTCTTCAAGTGTTTGAATGCCTGTCACTCAGAAGAGGGTGTTGCCTTTTCCTTCTGTACCCTTTTTGCTCAGACTCCCGTTACACTTCCCAGTTCCAAAGCATTCACTCATTCATCCTTTCATCTGTAGATCCATCTACCCTCCATCTAATCCATCCATTAATCCACCTGTCCATTCCACCCACTCATTAAACATTTATTGTCTACTGTGTTCCAGGCACTATACTAAGCACTGAGGATACAATAAGGCAAAAGACCATCCCTGCCATCCATCCATCCATCCATCCATCCATCCATCCATCCAGTGCTGGGGGAGGGGAGGAGTTGGGGAGAGGTTACAGAGATCAAGAAGACACTTTCCCTCTCCTTCTAGGAAAAGTTCTGCTCAGTCTCAGAATCTCAGAGTGAGAAGCATCTTACAAACATAACCACACTCAAGCTCTCTTTCTCCCCTTCCCCTTTTCCTTATTCTTTTTTTCCTTCTCCTCCTCCATGCTCTCCCATTTTTTTCTCTTTCTCTCCTATTCTTTCTTCACTTTTCTTCCTCCTTCTAGTACAAACCACATAGGAATAGGAATTTTTACTTTGATATTCTTGACAATTGGTCACCTGGTCTTTCTTGGAAGACCTGCAGTTTATGAGAAGCCATAACTCCCTAAGCATTCCATCCCATGTTTGTCTGACTTTAATTCTTAGGAAATTTCTCCTTACATCAAGCCTAAATCTGCCCCTTTGCAACTGGGAGAGAACACTGGAAAGTTGGAGCAGATCAGAACACTGAGAGCCTTGAATGCCGGCCACAGAAGTTTAGACCAAAAGCCTGTGGCCCAGACTTTCCAATCTCTTTGGCAGAAACTAAGGCCCTCGGGGGAACATACCTCAGGGACTAATTAAAGGATTAAGTGATAGTGCTGGTATTTGCAGCTCATGCCCCAGGGTCTATTAAGGAGGTTGAGGGCTCTCTCTGGATTCATTTAGAAACCACTCTCGCTCAGAGATAGTCTAAGGGAGGGAGGTCACTATTGTTTGGTGTGGATTGTGGATGACTGGGAAAGAAAAAGAAAGGAGAGCCCCTAAGAAAAGGTGGTTCAGAGCAGAGGGAAGGGAGACAATGAAGGAAGGAAATGAGCATTTATTAAGCACCTACTATGTGCTAAGAACTTTAAAAAATTAGATATTTGATCCTCACAATAAGCTTGAGAGATAGGTGCTATCATTATCTCCATGTTACAGTTGAAGAAACTGAGGCAAATAGAGGTTAAGTGTCTTGCCCAGAGTCACTTGCTTAGTAAGTGTAGTTATTCGGTAATGTTTGATTCTTTGTGACCCCATTTAGGATTGTCTTGGCAAAGATGCTGGAGTGGTTTGCCATTTACACATACTCACACACAATCTTCACACACACATACACACTATATATACACATGTGTTTATATACATATATATGTGTATATTTATGCACATATACACATACACAAGCATATACTCTATGTATGCAAATATGTGTATATGTATACAATATACATACACACATTTATATGTATATACTTTGCCAGACTGATGGCAAAGTAGCTCATGACACAAGAAAGGATGAACTCCCCCTCCTGCCCCAGTGTAGTGAATAGTTGGCCTTGAAACCAAGAAGACCATCCTACTTCTGACAAATGCCAGCTGTATGACCCTGGGCATTACCTAGTGCTCTAGAGACAGCTGTCAAAGAGAAGGTGCTGATTTTCCTCATCTAGGAGTTCTCTATATCAGTGAAGTCACTGCTCTAGTCTCTATCCCTAAATGTACTTTAATCTACAATTTGAGTGTTTTCCTTTTGGGTGACTCATGAGAATTTGGGAAAGAGCTGGGAATCCTAATGGGATGGAAGCCAATATGGACTAATTTGTAATAAATTTATGAATTACTGGATGATGACACTTTTGCATTTTAAACCCTAGCTTAAGCCTAGCTAGAAACCTAGATCAAGGCCCTAGGAGACAAGGGTCTAGAAGAGCTTCTGGGTGTCAGTGCTTACCCACCTGTTTGTCCTTGTCCAGTACCCATGTGGGATAGGCGCATCAGTAAAAGGGAAAGCTTCCTATACCTGACTGTATTATCCCCTCCCTGGAGCTAACTTTACTTCTTCTACATAAAATGATGGCTCATCCACTATTCAATGAAATGATTGCTCAATGTGGTTTTAAAGAACCTGGGTTCAAATCCTGGCTTCACCACTTAAAAATAGTGCGACATTGGGGAAATCACATGCTCACTCCAGACCTCAGTTTCCTCAAGTGTAAATCTACTGTGAGGTTAAAGTAGACTTCTGAGATTCCTCCTAGCTGTAAGTCTATTATCTCATGAGTCTATTATTCCAATATCCATCATGTCTCAGCTTTTTAAAACCCTTGAATCAATCCTATCTTTTCAGTATTATGTTGTTGTTAGGCTTTTTCATTCCAGTCATGTCCGACTCTTCATGACTGCATTTGGGGTTTTCTTGGCAAAGATACTGAAGAAGTTTGCCATTTCCTTCTTCAGATCCTTTTACAGATGAGGAAACTGAGGCAAACAGAGGCAAGTGACTTGCCCAGAGTCACCCATCTAGTAAGTGTCTGAGGCCAGATTTGAACTTAGGAAGACGAGTCTTCCTGACTCCAGACCTGGTGCTCTATCCACTGCAGCACCACCTAGGTGCCCTGTACTATTATAATTTACTACCTTTCATATACTCTGCAATGCAGTGACCCTGAGTTCCTTGCTGTTCTTTGAACACATTCCCTCTCCTGGCTGTGGCTCTATGGCTTTTTTAGATCTCAGCTAAAGTCCTGCCTTCTTCAAGAAGACTTTCCTATTCCTCTTTCATCTTAGTGCCTTCCCTCTGAGATTGCCTTCAATTTATCTGGTCTGCATCTTGTTTGTGCATAATTATTTGCATAGATTTCCATGTTAGACTGTGAGTAACTGGAGAGTAGAGATTTGTTTTGTTTTGTTTTTTTGTTTTCTTTCTTTGTATCTTTAGTGCTTCACACAGTTCCTGTTACATAGTAGGTACTTAATAAATGCTTATTGGTTCAACTGGTTCATGACTGCTGTCACCATTTGAGAATACATATGCCCCCATCTTAGGTGTTTTCCATTGTTAGGAAGGGTGTCCTCTACAGAGTTCAAATGGAAGAATTCCTTATCAATGGGGAGGTCCTTCAAATGTACCTGCTTCAAGATAACATTTTAATAATGTATTAAGTCCCATATCTCTATAAAGCCCAATCAGTGAAATCTGTAGCAGGGCAAAGGACTTTGATAATGTAATCCACCCTGGAAAAAAACAAGCATTTGAAAGGTGATCATTGCTGAGATGGTGGAATGCTCAAGGATGGGAAGTCCATAAAGGCAGTCTGACTGGGTGTCTCAGTTTCTTCATCTGCTGGTTTGGGCCCAGGATTGAATAGTAGGATGAGAATGGACTGAATTGAATTTAGGGAGTTGTGCAGTGCTTTCAATATCACAAATTATCTACTTAGACAGTAGCCCATCTTTGGACCTTCCTATACTCTTCTAGGGATGAATTATAGCTCCAAATTATGGATTTATGTTGTAGCAGAATTCTTTGTGCCATGGAATGCATATGAATTGTGCTGTGTCTAGTAGTCAGAGGCATAACTAGGATGGGTGACAGAATGTTGCCTCAGGGGACTCACATTGAGAGGGTGCTGACAGCTCTTATATTTCTTTGGCAGCTTAGAAAGAACTGAGCTTAGCACCTTAGCAAGAATAATTAGTTAAAACAAGAATCTGCCAAATCATGGACTTCTTCCCTAGTCTAGCCCATTGCTATTTCATCCCATTTGGTGGCTGCATCTTAGGTGGGCTCTTCTCTCTGGCTCAGAATCTCCATCCTCTCTTTTCTATCCTACTACCATGGCCTTGGCTTGGGTTGCCCACAGGTCTCTGTCTCTTTCCTTGGTATAGTGTTCTGGAGTATCTTCCCCTATACGACTGTGTGCCTTAGGGTCTGTCTTTGACAACAAAATTTGTCTTTAAAAGATGACTTCAGGGGGGCGGAGCCAAGATAGTGACGTAGGAGCAGCAACATATCGCAGCTCTCACATAGCCACCCCAAAATACCCATAAAATATGACTCTAAACTAATCCTAGAACTCCAAAACGCACACAAATATACTTTCCACTAAAGTTAGCTTGGCTACGAGGAACCATATCAGCACTGTGTACCAAAACCAGCCTGGCCTGAAGCCCTGGCTGAGCCCCAGGGGTGGCTGGATGTGAGGAGCTGAGGAGCCTCAGGTGAGCAGATTAGCAGCAGCTGCAGCGTTCAGAACTAGGTCAGTGGGACCTGTGAGGTCTTGGGAGAAAAGCAGTCTGGACAAAACGCCTCCAGGGCAGGAAAGGGAAAGGCAGAGGTTCTGCACCCACCTCGGCATTGCAGCTTCCATGCCCTCGGCTTTGCAGACAGCAGGGGGACTAAGCGATCATTCAGAGGCCAAGTGCTCTCGTGTTGAGCGGCCTGGAGCCGGATCACGGTATTGGGCTTTGGTCCTGGAGTCTTCATTATCCAGTGAGCCGGAAGTAAGTAGAAAAGGGACCCAGCACCTTCCTGAGAGCTATGGCAGCTGGGAGGACCCCAGCGATTTGGGACAGAGTTTTCCCTTCTGGAAGCAGAGCCCCACAGAGATTAAAAAAAATAAAAAAAAATCACGGACTGACCAACCATGAGTAAGAATAAGCATAAGATGCAAAATAAGAACAGCAACCAAACCCTAGATTCCTTCTTTGGGGAAAAGAAAGATCATGGCAAAGAGAGGGAGGAGGAGAGTGCAGCCAGAGCTCCTCCACCAGGGGCTTCCAATAAACATGAAGAATGCCTTAAAGCTAGAGATGAGCTGAAGAAAGATTATGAAAACCAAATAAGAGAAGTGGAAGAAAAATTGGGAAGAGAAATAAGAATGTTGCAAGTAAATCATGAAAAGACAGTCAGCAATCTGACTGAAGAAATCAACACCCTAAAAAATACGTTAACTCAAATGACAAAAGAGGCCCAAAAAGCCAATGAGGAGAAGAATGCCTTAAAAAGTCGACTTTGCCAGATGGAGAAAGAATCTCAAAAGCACTCTGAAGAGAATAATTCCGTCAAAATTAGAGTGGAGCAAATGGAAGCAAATGACTTC
>CM053581.1:406475043-406500578 GCA_028627135.1 Pseudochirops cupreus
GATACTATCAAACAGATCCAAACAAATGAAAAACTAGAGGGCAATGTGAAATATCTCCTTGAAAAAACCACTGACCTGGAAAACAGATCCAGGAGAGACAACTTAAAAATTATTGGACTACCAGAAAGCCATGATCAAAAACAGAATAAAAAGAAAAGATGACTTCAGGAACCATACAGTGGCTAATATTTCTCACACCCTTTGACTGCTCGTCATTAGGGAACTCCTTCTGAACTGATATATTTCTATCAATTGTCTATATATTGAATATCTGAATTATCAGAAATATTTGATAGATTTTCCCTTAGTCAGCTTCTTCATTTTTAATCTACTTGCATTAATTTTATTCTTGCAAAAGCTTTTCAATTCCATGTAATTGGAATTATCTACATAATCTTTTATGATTTTTATTTGCCTCTGTTCTTTTTTTTGGTTAAAAATTCACCCCTATCCATAGCTGTGAAAAGTATATGGTCTATTTCTCTGTCCTCTGGACAGCTCCAGTAGCAGACTGGACAATGGGGATAACGTGCACCTCATCCTGCTCCCCTGTGGTTTTGGTATCTTTCATGAAATTTTATGAGCTTCCATTACTCATAGTGGGAGATTGTATTTTTGGGACAATATTGACTATTAAAATCAGTGTTCTTACATTATCATGGGTCAAGGTTATGTCTAGGTAATTATACACAACGGTTTTATTGATGGTAAGTCTCTGGTTTCAGAATACCATATTTGTAACTTTTTCAAGGATAGTTTTGGAATATGTTAGTTTGTGAAGAGTGTGGAGCTTTTAGGGGTATCGTTCTGTCCGCTTACTTGAGTCTTTCTGGGTATTTAGCAGGTGTCAGTTTTTTCTAGTATTATTATTTTTTGTTGCTGGTGGAGGTATTGGTATTAGACTATGATAACTCTCAGATACATCCTTATAAATTAGTTTGTAAAAATAATGATAATAACAGCTCCTATTCCTAGAGCTGTTTGAGGATTGCAAAGGCCTTTAACTATTTTTTATATGTCTCTCACATCCACCTGCTGAAGAAGGTGTTATTTCTTTTTGAAGTGGGCTTACATGGGAACTCCATCTACCAATGCGGGTGGGCACCGTCTTTGACTTTGGGTCTAAGAACAGTGGTCTCCAAGCTTTTTTGATTAAGCATCCTTATTAATAAAGACCTTTTTGAACTTACATCCCCAACCTATACATATTTACCTATAAATTATTTTACTAATACTTACTAATAATTATGCACTTTATAAAAATTGCACAAAAATAGAAGTTACAAAAAAAGATGAGATAAAGATAGAATCATATGTGGCCCTGGAGGTGGAATGACATGGTCAGACCTCTGCTTTAGGAAAATCTTGAGGTGGTGAGTCCAATTAGAAAGCAATTGCACTAATCTAAGTAAGAGATGGTGAGGATCTGAATTAAGGTGATGAGCAGAGCAAAGGGGATAGATGTGAAGGCTGTAAAGGTAGAGTTGATAATACATAGCAGCTGACTGGAATCATCAATGGGGTCCAGGATGAAGGAAAACAAGCAGTGAGGACAAAACTAAGATTGTCGGAACCTTAATGACTATAAGGAAGAATGGTGGTACTCTCAACATAAAAAAAGAAAGTTGGGGAACACAAGAATTGAGTTGGGATAGGAGTGATGGAGGAAATGTAATGTCTGCTAGTCCTGTATAACTCTTTCAGTTCCACCCAAAATAAAAGGGGGCAGGGAGGCAGGGCTCTTACTCACCAAGCCCCAGTCTAGAATTTAGAGCTCACTCTCTAGGGGTGCCTGTCACAGCCACGAGGTGATCTGAGGGCAGGTGGTGATGGCGGATTTTCCCCAGTGTTACACGTTCAGTGGCTCTGGAGATTAGGGTGGGTTAGAGTATCTTGTAGTGAGGGGATAGAGTAGGGTAGCAGAGGATTAGTGTAGGTGGAGTTATGCTGGAGACAAATTCTTGGCTATTTATCCTGGGGAGGGTGGGATGCCACCTATCTTCTCGCCCTCTGACTGGTAGATCAGAATCCCCTTGGGATCAGGCCACAGTGGTCCCTGGACCAGTTTCCAGGACAGGCAGAGGCTTAGTGGCTTGCCCAAAATCACCCTGCTGGCTCTCAGGTACAATAGTTATTATTCCCAGAAGTGATTTGCTCCCTGTCACCCAGATGGAGACAGAATCTGAACCAGAGTCTTCCTGGATCCAAGTCTAAAGCTTTAACCCTTATGACAGACTGTGAGCTTTATTGAGAGAATACTAGAGTTTATCATTGTATTTTACCCAAATTTTGCTGCCGCCCAACTGATTGACTCGGCTGTAGTCGGTGTAGCTGGGATTCTTTTGTAGAACATATCACTCTGACAGGAAACCTAAGAGGACGCTGAGCTAGGGAAGCTGGCTCACCGGAGGCTTCAGAGACAAGGTCTGGGCTGCCCATGGCCCATCAATCCCAGGGGTGCTTCCGGAATCAGCCTGTAGGAGGCACATTCACAGATGGGTTTGCTCTCCCAGCTCTGAGATAACTCTATAGACGGTGATGACCAGCACTCACCTGCCTGGGAAGATTGATGGGTGACTGTTGAGCTGCATTTTTAGAGAGAACTCATACAATCATAGATGGGAATGAACTCCTCTACCCCAACCACCTCATATGACAGATGAGTGAATTGAGGTCCAGAGAGAAAGGACTTGTCCAAGGTCACACAAATAATTAGTGGGATTCGAATCAAGGTTACAGTTTCCCGCTTCTAGCCCTTTTTCCCATGATGTAGTGAGTCATGGGATGATAGAGTTGGAAGTGGCCTTGAAGGTCATCTAATCCAACCCCTTGGTTTTTAAAGGTAAGGAACCCTAAGCCTGGGCAGTTAAATGAGCGGTCCAATGTCAGGCAGGCAGCTAAGCAGCAGAAATAAATTTGCACCCAGATTTTCTGAATCTAAATTCAAGGTTCATGAGACCATAAGCTGATAGATTTAGAGCTGAAAGAGACCTCAGAGAGCATGGAGTCCCCTGTTCTCTTTGTTAGGGAGGAGGAAACTGAGTTTCCTGGAGGGGCAGTGACTCGCCCCAGGTGACAGTGTTAGAAGTAGAACTGGAGGTCAAGTTCAGGTCTCCTGCTCCAAGACATCTGCTATGTGTTTATCCTTTTTCAGACTCCTTCCCTCATCTGTAAAATGATTTGGTCACACTCGACTTCTGAGATTCCTTTTGATCAATGGTTCTCTCCCCCTTAGGGACTGTGTCTTCCCTGAAGATCACTGGATTCTCCAGTATTTGTGGGGCCTTTAGGAAATTACGTATCTTCTCTGGGCAATTATTTCCAGGTCTGTGGTCCAGGGACCACTGTGGCCCGAGGAGGTTAGACTAGGCTCCATCTGATCTCGAGGTCCCTCCCAGCTCTGCCCACAGTCCCCAGCAGGGACCATGACTCACCCCTCTTTGTCTCCTCTCTCCAGCATCTCTCAGGTAGCATTCTGATTGATGCCAGGGGGCTTTGGGCCTGGAGAGACAATTTCCCCCAATCTGGGCCTCGACCAGAGCCCTGTGGGACTGCCTGCCAAGCCTCTTCACACCTTCCAGCTTCATGCTCAGAGATAGGATTTCTCCAATTCTTTCTCCTCATGATCCCCCTCCTCCCAGGGCTCCTGCAGCTCCCAGCTCCCAGCTCCCTGTGATTGCCTTTCTCCTGCTTCCCAGGGGGTTAATAGCTGCTTCTCACCATGGATGCCTGGATCCTTTTAGGTTCTTTGTCTGCTAGGGAGGGACTCCTACCGTATTCTGTAGTAGCCTGGGTATGGGGTGGGGAGAGGCTCTGCCTTGTGTGGGCCGATTTGGGAACTGAGACTGACTTACAAGGTCAAGAGCGGGCAGCTACCCTCGGCCTCTGGGTTCAAGGGCACCAACTCTGTGTTTGAAGATTATGCAATTAGCAATGTCTTGGATTTCTTTCCTGCTGTGCTTTTTCAACCTTTCCTTTTCTCAGGTTCCTGAAACAGAATCACAGAATGTCAGAGCTGGGAGGGACCTTAGAACAGGAAGTGTCAGAGCTGGGAGGGACTTAGAGTGGAATGTCAGAGCTGGGAAGCGCAGCTTAAAACAGAGAATATTTGGGTGAAGTAGAATTCAGGTTGGGTTTGAAGAAGTGACTTGAATAACTTCAGTCATTTTAATTATATCAAATTGAATTCAGTTAAATTCAATTGAAAGGACAGGTGGGTGGTGCGGTGGATAAATTACCCTGCCTGGAATCTGGAAGACTCATCTTTCTGAGTTCAAATCTGGCATCAAATATTTACTAGCTGTGTGACCCTGGGCAAGTCACTTAACCCCATTTGCCTCAGTTTCCTCATCTGTAAAATGAGCTGGAGAAGGAAATGGCAAACCACTCCAGTATCTCTGCCAAGAAAATCTCATACACAACTGAAATGACTGAACAAAAAATTCAGTTGAACAAAGGGAAATGACTGAAGTTCCTACTATGCACTAAGATCTATGCCTTATGCCTTATGACTAAAATGATTTTTTAGAAAGAGAGCACATGACATCATGGAGCTTACAGTCTCCTGGGAGGAGGTGTTGTGATGTGTGTACTTTCTGACTTTCTGTGATTGCACGGTTCTGTGCTTCAGGTGATGCCCTGCAGCTGGTCCCTGGGAGGGAGGAAGGAAAATGCCCTGTGGCACTTCTGGGCATCATCCCTGCTCCTGGCACCCAGGCAGGAACTTCAAAATATTCTGTCACCTCTCTGCAACTAGCCAGATACTCTGTGCCCTCCTCCTAGACTCAGATAGAATATTAGACTTGGAAAGATCCTTGTACTTTGTCTGGTCCTGCCTCACATACTGTGAATCTCTCCCAGAGCATCCTCATTTGCCCATGTTTTACCATGACTTTGGAGCAGAAAGGCCTGGGTTCACATCCTTCCATAGCCACTTACTACTGTATGACCTCAAGCAAGTCACTTTGCCTCCAAAAGCCTCAGTTTCTTCATCTGTAAAAATGAAGGTGTCAGACTTGATGACTTCTGAAGAGCCTTCCAGCTCTGGATCCAAGATAATGAGAGGTTAGCAATAACAACAAATTTAAATATTTTGTAAACTTTAATGTGCAGAGAGATGATATGCTCCCTGAGAGCATAGCACATAGCACTCAAACACTTGTTGATTGCTTTCCAAACCCAGGTCTAGTTACTGGGACATATGCGATTTGTTGAGGATATAGTCCCTACTATTTATTTCTTAAGTCTTATATATGCAAGGCACTGTGCTAGGTACATAGGATATAGAGACTAAAGGAAAAACAGCCCCTGCCCTCAGGGAGCTTACATTCTATTCAGAATCCTGGGAAAAGCATGACACAAAAGGGTCATGTTCATACACTCCTAGTTTACACTCTTCTGGGATAAATGCATCAGAAAAGGGGCAAATAAAGTGTGCCATGAGGTCTGAGTGATAAGGTTAGAGGTATTTACCAACAGGAACAATCAGAGAAGGCTTTCTGGAGGGGGTAGCATTGGATTTGGGTTTTAAGGATGGTCTGACATTCAAGGAGTAAGGTGATATTTGAGGCACAGGATACATGAATGAACAAAGGCACAGAAGTGGAAGAACATTTGTCTCATTCAGGGGACAGAAAAATATCTAATTTGGCTGGAACACAATAACATGAGAATATGGAAAAGAAGGGTTGGCCCACTTTGTGGAAGCTCCAGAATGGCAAGCAAAGGAGTCTGAATTTTACTCCATAGAACAACAGGGAGTCCCTGGAGATGACTGTGCTTGGCACAGTAAATGATTGACTGATTGAACAAAGGAATAACATAAACTGATTTATGCATAAAGAAGATGATTCTGGGAGCAGCCTGCAAGATAAAGTGGAGGGGAGAGATCAGAGATGTGGGAGGACCTAGCAGGAGGCTATCGTAGAAGGCCGAGGAGGGGCCTGCCATTGCTTCCTTCAGGGCTGGCAGGGGCAGAGGGGAAGGCTGGATGCTTGAGAGATGCTGACATTGGAATTGACAAGGCTGGGTACCTGGTTAGCACAGGGAGTTGGGGATGATGGAGGGGGATGTCACCGCCTCCAAAGTCAGCACCAATGATCAGAGAGCTCTTTCTGCTATTAATCTGAATGCTGCCTCACTGTCCCTGCCCCCCTCTGCCCTAGTTCTGCCCTAGTGAGTGGCACAGAAGGTCTAATCCCTGTTCCCCTGAGGCTCTCTCAGCTGCTGGCTTCCAGCCCTCTCAGAGGCCCAGGGGGAAGTCAGATACATGCCCACACTGTGGGGCTGGTGCTTGGAGATGCCTCCATCTCCTGCTGACATGACAGCCAAGGCTGTTCCTAGGGGGACCATGGGCATTGGGGCAGAGAGAGGGGCCTGCAGGCGAATTTGCCTCAGGACTTTCTCTTGCTCCACTGCAGGGAAGACGGTGATGGCCCCAGGCAAGAAGAGGTCCGATCCTGAAGCTTTGGCCTCTAGGTGATCCACAGCAGCTGAGACTGCACGCCTGGCCTTACCCCACTCCCCGATGTCGCAGTAGCTGGTGCTGGTCATAGCTCAGGGTGGTGGTAAGGAAGAGGAGCTGAATTTTGATTCCATGGAAGCAGTGTGGTCCAATGGAAAGAACACTGGCTAGTCCACCTGTACAGTCAGTTACCCATCTGGTCAGTTTCATCTCCTCCTCTCTACTGACATCATTTGGTACAAGCACAGCCTAGCCTCTGCCTGGACTCTGCTATTTTCACTGGATCATGCTGTCTTATCTAAGTCCAACCTTCTCATTCTGGAAACTGAATCTGGAGACCTGGTTTCAAATCTTACCTCTGACACTACCTGTGTGGCTTCGGGCAATGCAGCGAACCTCTTTGGGACTCAGTTTCCTCATCTGTAATATTGGGAAAGTTGAGCCAGATGATTTCTGAGGTCCCTTCCAACTCTAGAGCTCTGCTATTAATACCTGCCCAGGTTTGGGGATCTCCTCAGGGCAGGCTGTTTTGTGAAGTCAGATGTTCATTAACTCCTTCATAGAGGAGCCCATCTCAAGCAATTCATGTGTATCTTCTCTCCTTCCTTCTCTTTCCCCAACCCCAAGATACTAATAGTCTATATTGTCTATAAGACTTGAAGACTTGTAAAACATTTTTCTTTTAAAAAACGTAGTATAAAGATTATTGTCCCCATTTTACAGATGAAGAAACTAAGGCTCATAGTAGTCAATTCAATTAGGTTTGAGAAACATCACTGAACAGCAAAATTCATGATTTAGAAGGGACCTCAATGGCCAATTCATCCGATCCATATACAAGAGGAATTCTCACCATAGGTCTGTGCTTGAAGACTTCTGAGGAGGGAGAACTTGGCACCTCCCAAGACAGCCCATTCCATTAAGCTTTTATTAAGTGCAAGGCCCTGTGCTAGATGCTGGGGAGATAAAGGTGAAAAGCAGCTCAGTCCTGACCTCAAAGACCTTGAAATCTACTGAGGGAAGGGCCAGGACACGCAGGAAAATCAGAGAAGCTTTTCCTGATCCCTAGGATTGTTAGTACATTCTTCTTCCTCAAATTATATTATATTCATTTGCCTGCTTTGATTTTATTCCCCCTTCTCATCTCCAGGGCAAGGATGTTTTTTTTTTCAATGTGTGATTTTCTTACTGCCTACCATTGTGCCTGTCACATAGTAGGAACTTAGATGCTAGTCACACAAATAAGGCTAGGAATAGGAACTGGACCTGTGATTTCATTGGTATATGGAACTTCTTTACCAACCCTGGCAGAACAAGTGAATGATGAAGAGTATAAGGGAAGGGAGGCAGGGATGGGGGAGGATGAGAGCAAGGAACAGATGCAGACAAGACACATGGGGAAGGAGAGAATACTTTTGAATGGAGGTAGGGAGGAAGGGAATCATGGAAGGCTTCATGGGAGAAGAAGCACCTTAGCAGAGTTCTTGAGGGAAAAACAGAATTTTAACAGATCCAGAGAAAGGAGTTGGTTCTAGGCATGAGACAGACAGTGAATGCAGGGAGATGGGGGGGCATAGGATGAGATGGAGGAATTTTACAGATGAGAAAACTGAATTTCATAGAAAGGAAATGTTTTGTTCCAAATCACCTAGGTAATAAGAAGCAGCATGGGAATGGGGACAAGATATTGGACTCAGAGTCAGGAAGTCAACTATTTTAGAAATGCATTTTTATTGATGTCTTCTCTTTGTTATTTCACCATAGTTATCCCCAGTATCCATCTCCTCTTCTTCCCTGAGAGTCATTCCATTTAGCAAATAGAGTTTTTTTAAAGAGGAAGAAAAATCAGTGTAACAGATGATTCATTGAAAAGAGTCTGAAAACATATACAATGTAGCCCCTGTGGGCCTCCCACTTCCAAGAAGGGGTGGCTTGGCACTGCCTTCTCCTATCTCTTCATTCAAATCCTTTTTGGTCTTTCTAGTTTTGTTCCATTTACTTTAATTTTTTTGTTTGCCACTTCTTTCCTTTTACATTGTTGTAATCATTGTGGAGTTGTTTTCTTGGTTCTACTGACTTTACTCTGCAGCAGTTCATGTAAATCTTCCCAGGTTTCTCGGCATTCATCACACACATTATTTCTCATAACACCATGATATTCCATTTAATTTCTGTCCCACAAATTGTTTCTCAATTGATGGGCATCTATTTTGTTTTATGTGGGGACTTTCTTATTAACAAATTCCTTGGGATATAGGCCCAATAATGGAGTTTCTAGTTCGAAGGGTATGGACATTTTAGTCACTTTATTAGCATAATTCCAAATTGTTACCAAACATTTATAAAGCACTTATGATGTGCCAGACACTATGCTAAGTGTTGAGAATACAAATACAAGCAAAAAACCTCACAACAATCTTGAGGACAAAGTGTAATTACAATACTCTTTTTTATTACAATTGTGGAAACTGAGGCAGATAGAAATTAAGCAACTTTTCTAGGGTCAAACAGCTAGTAAATATCTGAACTGGATTTGAACTCAAGTCTTACTGACTTCAGGCCCAGCACTTTATACATTATGAAAGATTTTAGGAAAGAAGGACAGGATTAGTTGACTAACTGTATGTAGGGAAGGGAGAAGGAAGAGTCATAAGTGGCATGTAACAGAAGTGTTACCCTCTATGGGACATTTACAAGGAGACCTCATAGTCTGGGCTATCTCCAAAGGAATGAATTTCTAATGGTGAAATTTCAGGTGCTATTGCTGAGAAGGAGCGTGGAGACTCTTTAAAAGACAGACTGGCAGACCTGGAAGAACTGGCAATACATGGAATATCAGAGATATGTGGGACCTTAGGGATCATTGCTTTCAATTCATTCTTTTAGGCCCAGGGAAGAGAAGTGACCTTTCCAAGGCCACACATTGAATTTATGGCACAGTCAGTGAACTAGAACTGGAGTTCCCTGTTTCCCAGTACAATTGCTCCATGACCACAATGCTTAGCACATAATTGGTCTTAATACGTTTTTATTGAATTGGATTACATTGACTTATACTGCTTGCTTTTCAAAGTACATTCAAAGCTATGCTCTTCAATCATCATCACAGCCTGTAAAGTTAGCTAGGATAGAGATGAATAGGTTTATGCATCTCCCCTGCCCTCCTTCCACTACTAGGTTATAGCTGAGCATGATGACTCTGAAGTTGGAGGATCTGAGTTTGAATCTCTGATCACGATCTGTGTGACCTTGGGCAAGGCACAACCTCCCTCGGACTCAGTTTCTTCATTTATAAATCTGGGCTAGATATTGACTGAGGTCCATCCATCTCTGTTTATGATAGTGCAAGGAAAGTGAGGTCCAGAATTGTGAAGTGATTTGTTCATGGTCAGAAAGTTTCAGAATAGAGCCAAAGCTAGAATTAGAATCTCTGGATGCCTGGTACTCTTCCCAAGCATGATATATTGGTACTCTGAAGACACTTGGTTTTGATTCTCAGTTCTGACTTTGCTGGTTCCTTCATGGGAGAGTGACAAGATGTCAACCTGCAAATCTTCTGTTTGAGAAGTTGATAGTGAGGCAGGGACTTTGCAGTGAGAAGGGTGTTAAATGTCATGTGTGGAATCCAGTGGACAGAGCCAGTCTCACTCCTGAATGGCACATTCAGTTCAAATTGAATTCAATTTTACAGCCATTTATTAGTTATCGACTGTTGCAGGGCTCTGTGGTGGAGAGTAGGAGAAGTGAAAAAAAGTTTATTTAAGACAATATTCCTGCCCTCATAGAGCTTACACTCCATTCTGGTAGGGGTCAGAAGCAAACAAATAGTTATCACATAGATAATGCAATATTACATGATAAGTACATTAATTAGTCACAAGAGAGGAGGCCGAAAGAGTCTAGAAACTGACTGGGCCAGCAAACATTTATCTCCTTGCCAAGCAGAGAGATATGGTAGCCAAAGCTAACATTGGTTTAGTATATAGACTCATTTATAAACTCTGACAGAGGAGGATGGTGGAAGGTGATAAGTGCTATCACCTCATAAAACAGTGATAAGCAGTGGAAGGAAAAAAAAAAACCTCAAAGTTTACAGAAAGCTTAGCAAGAGAAATAATTAGAGCAGATCATCCTGAGAGCCTTTAAGGATGAAACTGGGAGACAAGCGGCAGACAAAAAAAGGAAAAGATCTGTCAAGATTTCTATAATACTCTCTCCATCACTGACAGGAGAGCTACCCCGTTTGGACTTGAAATCACAGTTTCTGGTGAGTTGAATGAGGAAATAGAAATGTCACTTAAGAAAAGCAAATATGGGAACAACATCTGGACTAGACCAAATATACGCAGATAAGGTCCTTGCTGGGGGTGACACAACCGTGTGGGCATTGAGAGACTGATTCCTAAGATGCCTGAAAGAAAAATAGTCTTGACTTGACTTGAAGTAAGAACTCTGTTCAATGCATAATCCTAAACCTTAATTCTAGAGAACAGTTGATGAAATATGCTACCCACCATGTTACTCTACTTGGGTGATGGACTCAATGTGCAGAAGGATACATATGTTTTGGACCTAGCCAATGTGAGAATTTGTTTTCTTTGTTCATATTCATCATAGGGTTTTGTTTTTATTTTTTCCAATATGGTAGGAAGGAGAGAAAGTAAATTGTTGTTAATTGAAAAAACAAATTAAAGTTTAAAAAACATGTGAAAAAAAAAGAAAAGAGAAGATTTGGAAGAAACAGCAATGGACCTTATTAATACCGAAAGAATAATAAGAAAACATCAATAACTATTGATGACTCTTGTCTCTACAAAATTCCTATGAGAATAATCTTCCTACACATAAAGAGTAATCATAGATACAGGTATGAAAGGAGACTGAACAGGCTTTCACAAAAGAAGTCCGCACCCTTATAGTTGCTGACAAGTTCAGGGAATACAAGATCCCACTGTGTTTCGTTGCTTGTTGGCTATAAAAAGTTTCTGATTTGGTAGAATAAAATGCCTCCTTGAAGGTTCTCTTCCAGCAAGACATCTCCTATGCATATATAAACTCCCAACAAGACTCCTTGAAAGTTATGCCAACAGAAATAACCTTGTTCTGGCCCCTTTGGTTACTAATAACAAGGAAAGAATGAGAGAACCAGATAGAAGCTGACTGATGGTGTTCGCTCTTATTCACAGACTTCATCATGCCACAGAAAATGGCAGAATTTTTAAAATGAAGTCAATAATCAGTCAGTCAGCTGATGAGCATCTATTTATTCTCTACCATATACCAAACCCAAATGAGCTCTTCCTAACTATCCACACAGGAAAAACAAAATGGATGAATAATGCCTGTTTTTCAGATTATAATGGATAGACAGCTTGGCTGGATAATGAATTGAGTCTAGAATTAAATAAAAGGAAGATGGCAGTTTGGATTGCATTTGCGGGACTGCATTTGAGAGACTGCAGAGTTCTTTTACTGATGTCAAATACCTCTCTGAAACAAAGATCCTCCCCTTTTCATGAAGAGCCTTATAGTGATTCCACATTGTCATAAATCATAGAATACTACAGTGTCCAACTAATCACAATTGCATATCACTGAAAAGGGGATGGAGAGACTTTTGAGTATGCAACAATTTATGATCAACAAAGGATTGTTCCTAAGAACCAACATAATATCAGGAAGATGTACGACTTGAGAATGAGGCGGGCTAATGATGCAGGGAGAAGGAGGAATACCCAAGGAACAATTCACTTTTTTTGGTGATACATACATGTAAGCCATGGGTCATCACCTCAAACTATGAGTTCACATGAAAAGGGTCCAATATTTGCAGTAGCTACTTAATTTCTGGGGCAGCTAGGTGGTGGGTGCACAGGGCCTGGAGTCAGGATGAACTGAGTTCAAATCTGGTCTCAGACACTTACTAGCTGTGTGATCCTGGGTGAAGTCATTTAACCCTGTTTACCTCAGTCTCCTCATCTGTAAAATGAGCTGGAGAAGGAAATGTTAAAACACTCCAGTATCTTTGCCAAGAAAACCCCAAATGGGGTCACAAAGAGTTGGACACAACTGAACAACATCAACTTCATCTCCTACTCTCCCAGCCCCATCACTTTCTCTTTGCTTCTGTTGTTCCTATTCAGACTTCCTCTGGAACATCTCTGAATGTTGTCCAGTTTTAATATAATTTTTTTCTAGGTAAACCTTCAAAGATGTAGGTAAAAAAGTCTCTAGATCCCATACAAGCACTCAAGGTAACAATGAATATTATTTCATCTCACTCCACTCTAAATCTGCTGCTCTACTGGGATTCAACTCCAGGCTTGGAACCTGGTGGTGTTTTCCCCCCACTTTCCTCTCTCTTTTGTGGGTCATCTCCCTCCTTTAAATTATAAGCTATGTGAGGGTAAGGATTGTCTTTCTTTTTCCTTGATTGTACTTCTAATGCTCAGCATGATACCTAGTGCATAGTAGGCACTTATTAAGTGTTTATCAAATTGGATTAAATTTAAAATGATAGAATGAACAAAAGTGATTTGTAGTAGACAAGTGGAGATGTAAGGCTTTACAGAATCAGGTTGTAGTTTTAGAATGGACCTCAAGAGAGTATCTGGTCCAGCATCTTCTCCTTATAATTGTTCTTACATAAATGGGAAACCCAATTAACCATCAGAGGGCTATTTGATGTCTGGATCCAGAGAATAGGGAGATGGCTGGTCCTCAGAGAGGTTTTATCTAGGATATAATGGAGCCTGAGAAAGTCTCCTTGAGCCATTCTTGAGCTAACACCCTCCTTTCACCCTCCACTGAGCAGGGTCTTCCTACTCCTAATACAGAGCCTCTCTCTCCCCTTGGCACCCTGTGGGAAATCCACCACCGTCTGGCCTGAGCTTTTCCTAGACCCCATACCGATTTCCTTCTCTCCCTTAGTAAGAGTGAATGAGATCTGTGAATTTTTCGAGATGACTGGCTCACAGTTCAACATGCATTAGTTACACGTTCGTCTCCTTGATGAGACTTGGGAGACATCCCTGGTCCCTTGATTGAGTTTATAGAGACACCCCAGGCACATCGGCAGCCGGTTTACAAACCATCTGTCAGGGCGAGAGACGATGTCTGCGCGCACAGACCTCATCTCTTCCAGACTCCTCCAGACTCATTACCTCTCTTTTAGACAAGCAGATCTTTGGACTCTATCTTTCTCCACCGCCAGTCTGGGGATGGTCTGGTTTGGGTTAGGGCTCATTTGCCTCCACATCATAATGTCTCTTGTTGATGGTAAAGTCCTTGAAGGCAAGAGTTAGGTTAGTTTTCTGGCACAGTTCAGGTGCTTACTAAGTGTTTGGTGTAGGCAGCTAGATGGTGCAATACATAGGGGACTGTATTTGAAGTCAGTGAGACCTGAGTTCAAATCCTGCCTTCAACACTTATTAGTCGTGTAACCCTGGAAAAGTTACTTAACCTTGATCAGTCTCAATTTCCTCATCTGTAAAAAAAGGAAACAATGTAAGCATCGAGATCAGGGGATTGTTTTGAGAATCAAATGAGATAACAGGTACAGCACTTTGCATACTTTAAAGTGCTGTATAAGCACTATTGATTACTACCATTTATATAACTATTACAATTACATATGAAATTTATTTTTATTACATTTGTGATGAATGGAAGCCTTGCATCCATCTACTGGTTAGAGAGAAGCCTCAGTAGACTTCTAGGATAGGTAGGCATGAGTTAGTAGAATGCAGAAGTTAATAGGGAGAAATGCTTATGTCTCAAGAGATGCCCTAGTAATGCAATTAACCAATCAATCAGCATTTATTATGCACCTACTATGTGCCAGAAACTGTGTTACACATAGGCATACAAAGAGACAAAAGACAGTCTCTGCCATCAAGGAGCTTACATAGTAATAAGGGAAACAAGTAAACAAATATGCACAAACAAGGATAAATAGGGAATAATGAACAGAGAGAAGGTCCTAGACTTGAGGAGCAAGGGAGGCTTCCAGCAGAAGGTGGGATGTGAGTTGGGACTTAAAGGAAGCCTGGGAAGAGAGTAGTCAAGGAGAGGAGAGAAGAGCATTCCAGGCATGGGGGGCAGCCAGAGAGAATGCCTGAAGCCAAGAGATGGGGGGGGGGTCTAATTCACAAAAAAATCAGGAGACTGTTGTCATTGTCGTGAAGAGCTCATGCCCAGTAACAAGGTATAGGGAGACTGGAAAGACAGGAGGAGTGTAGGTTCTGAAGGAATGTTTGTATTTTACCCTGGAAGTGATAGAAAGCCACAGGAGTTTATTGAGTAGGGTTGGACCTTTGCTTTAGGAAAATAGCTTTAGTGGCTGAATAGATTGGAGTGGGGAAAGACTTGTGACACACAGACCTATGGCAACTTGACAATAATCTAGGTGGGAGGTGATGGGCACCTGCACCAGGGTGCAGACAGGGTCAGAGAAGAGAAGGGGACACATTTGAGAGATGTTGGAAAGTTGAAATTGGTAGTCTTTGGCAACAGATTGGATATGGGGGATAAGAGAGAGTGAAGAACACCAGATGACCCTGAGGTTGAAAGCCTGAGGGACTGCGAAGATGATGTTGCCCTCCACAGTAATAGGGAGGTTGGTGGGGGGAGGGCACAATGTCTAACTTCTGCTCATCCTTGTCTTTTTTTTCCATTCAATAAGTGTAGTCATTTCCCAAAGTTCTGTCCTGGGCCTTCTCCTCTTCTTTCTCTAGTCTCTCTTTTGGTGATCCTATCAAATCTCATGGATTTCATTATCTTTCAGAGACTCAGAGGCAGTGTGGCACAGTGGAAAGAGTTAAATGGCCTGGGTTCAAATCCTATCTATGACTTTGGACAAATCTTCTGTGATCCTTAGATTTTGCATCTGTAGAACAAGGAGATTGGACTAGATAATTCTTTTTATTTTTGGCAAGGCAATTGGGGTTAAGTGACTTGCCCAGGGTCACATAGCTAGTAAGTGTCAAATGTCTGAGGCAGGATTTGAACTCTGATCCTCCTGACTCCAGGGCTGGTGCCCTACTCTCTGTGTCACCTAGCTGCACCTCTAGATAACTTCTGATATCCCTCCACTTCTATGATTCAATGACTCCCAGATCTCCATATCTTTCTCCTAAGCTCCAAGTCTCTCCCATCTGCCAGACATGGCCCTCCCCTACTGGAAAGTTCTACCTGGATATCCCATAAGCACCTCAAACTCAACATTGTCAAACAGTATTCATTCTCTTTCTCCCCAGGCTTATTCCTGCTTCCAAAATTTTCTATTTCTGAGTGGCACCCCCACTCTTCCAGTCACCCAGGCTCACAAAACTGGAGTTGCTCTCTGCTCAATCCTTATCCCCATTAGGAGGCAGGATGGTATAGTAGGGAAAGTGCTAGTTTCAGAATGAAAGGATTTGCATTCAAATTTTCACTCTGCAACTCACCATCTATGCATGTATTTTTATACACAGACATTGAGGGAATTGTTTTCCTTGACTGTAGTGATTTGTTTTTCTTTTGAGACCATTCACAGCTCTCCTTTCTTCCTCACATTGACCTAGTGGGCAAGGTACTGCAGAAATCCGTTTTGCAGATAAGGAAACTGAGGGTTAGATGGTGGGAGTGGCTTGCCCAGGATGGCTCAACTTGTATCAGAGGAATAACTCAAACCAGATCTTTCCTTATTCTTGAACTAATACCCTTCTGAGCATACCATGCTGCTTCTCAATTCTAGGAAGCATTTTGCCCTAGTTAGAGGCAAACATACAATCACCCAAATGCCAGTTGAAACCCCCATGCAGTCTTTAAAAGCCTTCCCATATTAAAAACCGACATTGATAGAAAGCCTATGTGAGACAGGTGGTAAGGCAGGTCAGGGAGTTAGGATCAAAGACAGGACTGGACTAAGAGCTTCACCCTGCTGCTTGGGGACCAAAGAACAAGGGCTTTCTGCTCCAAACAATTGAAACACGGCTTTCTAATAGGACACACCCCTTCCAAACCATCTATTTAAGGAAAACTGTAGCTTTCATGGTCATGATACACATTGACTTTTATAAAAATGGACTTCTCCCCTTCCCTACCCTGAGTATAGCAGCACAGTTTCAGTTAAGAATGACAGATGAACTAAATGCTTCCTTGCAGCAGGGTGGTCTGCTTACAGCTTGTCCCAAATGTTAACTCAATTCAATTCCATAACCATTTATTAAGCCCAAATTGTGTGCAGAGAGAAGCAGTGTGCTGTAATGGCTATAGAGTTGGCCTCAGGATCAGCAAGATGTAAGTTTAAGTACTGACTATCACATATGGGCTGTGTGACTATGGACAAGTCATTTAACTTCTGAGGGCTCATACACAATGCTCTAAGAATAGAAGTTGTGGGAGAGTTGCTGCTATGCATTGGTAAAAGGAATTTCCATACTGGAAGTTCCCTACACCAATGAAATTTCCAATTTGGATAGAAGCAAACACACTTGGGGGCAGGATACTGTTGGGCCCCGGGGAAGATGCAAAGTTCAGAGGGGACGTGGCCCCTGCCCTCATAGAGCTCCTAGTTAGAGGGCACACACAGTGCCTGGCATATTGGATGGGTTTAATAAATGTTTTTGTATTGACTTGAGCTGCCTTTCCATAAAGCCTAGGGAATGGAATATTCCAGCTGAATGAGCATTCATTAAAGGGGAGCCCTGATGGAGAGAAACAGTGGAATATGAATGAGTTCGTTGGGGAGGGGGGATGATTCTTAGTCTGCAGCACAGTAGGGGCCCTGTCAGCCTCTTCTACTCATCACCACTAATCAGTTCACTCTGGTGAAAGGCTCCAGGTATCATTGACCTGGGCATTAAAAGCTCTGACAAGTGTGGGCTCTTGGAAGCAGTGGGCAGCATTATCTCTAAGCCAGCTTCTCCACAGATTCTGGGCTGATGAAGGAATCCTGGGGAGACAGTCTGGATCAAGGCCACCCTCCCCCCTTCTCTTCCCTCTCTGTCAGCAGCTCTCTCTTTCCCATCCCTGCCTAGCCAGAGGCAGGGATTGGAGTGTGTGTGTGTGTGTGTGTGTGTGTGTGTAGAAGTCGTGTTGACATGGTCTGAGGAGAGAGAGAGGAAATATTCACAGATAGAGAAAGGTAATGAAAGAGGCAAAAAAAAGGTAGGGAGAGAGATACAGAGAGGCAGAGGAAGAAGCAGGGGAGTGGGAAAGGGAAGGGTAGAGAAGGAGGAGGAACAGAGAGGGAGAGAGATGGAGAGCAAGAGAGAGAAGAAGAAGAAGAAGAAGAAGAAGAAGAAGAAGAAGAAGAAGGCGAAGGAGAAGGAGAAGGAGAAGAAGAAGGAGAGGAAGAAGGAGAAGAGGAAGAAGGAGGAGAAGGAGAAGAGAAGAAAGGATAGAAGAGAAAGAAAGAAAGAAAAAAGGGGAAAGAGAAGAGGGAGAGAGAAGGGAAAGAGAGAGAGAAAAGTGAAAAAGAAGAAAAATTAAGGAGAAAGAAAAAGAAGAGGGAGATGAGAGAAAGAGAAGAAAAAAAGAAATAGGAGAGATGATGAGAGGAGCAGATGGGGAGAAAAGGGCAAGGAAAGAAAAAGATGGTAAAAGAATAGGGGAAAAGAAAAGAGAAAGGAAGAAAAGAGAGAGGCAACAGGAAGAAAAAGAAAAGACTAAAAAGGAATATGGAAAAAGGAAGGAGGGAAGAGGGAGAGAGGTCTTGTCTGACTCTTTGTGACCCCAGTTTGGGGTTTTCTTGTTAAAGATACTGGAGTGGCTTGCCATTTCCTTCTTCAGCTCATTTTACCGATAGGGAACTGAAATTAACTAGCACTTAATGTTTCACTGAGCTGCAGCAAAGACAGAGAGGGAGAAGAGAAAAAGAGAGGAGAAGGTAAAGAGAGAGATGGGGTTGGGATGACAAGGGAGGGAAAATAGAAGAGATGAAATGCAGAGAGATCCCCAGCATGATTGAACGAAAAGGCAGAAGAGTAGAGACGTGGGGAAAGAGATGTTTTGGGAGAAAGACTGGTGAAAGCCATCCTGGAAAGAAATTTGGAACTCTGCCCCACCAAATCACTAAACTGTGTATGTGTCTCTGATGTGGTGATCCCACTACTAAGTCTTTACTGTCAAAGAATGGTCAACTGATGGGCACAAAAATATTTCTAGAATCTCTTCTTGTGATAGCAAAGGATTGGAAACTGAAGAAAGTGCCCATCAATTGGAGACTGGCTGAACAGTTAATGGTGTATAAATGTGGTAGAATACTACTGTGCTGTAAGAAATGCTAAAAGGAATGGTTTCAGAGAAACCTGGAAAGCCTTGTGTGAATGGATGCAGAGATAAGTGAGCAGAACCAGGAGAACAATTTATACAATGACAACAACTGTGTAAAGAGAAACATATAAGAAAGATCTAAGTACCCAGAGCAAAAAAAAAAAAAGCAGGACTGATGGCCAAGAATGCTGCTCACCTCTTGACAGAGAATTGTTGGATTCAGGGTGCAAAACGATATATACATTTTCAGACAGTCAGTGTGTGCACGGGGTTATTTTTGTTAGTTTGGATGAGAGGGAGATGACTACACATGAGGTTACCAAAATGGAAAAGAAAGAAAAGTCAGAAAAGAGGGTCATCGAAGCATTAAAAACATGCACAGAAAAGAACAGAAAGGTCAGTAAGAAAGATAGACAAGAAGGACAGCTTTGAAAATGGCATATTTCATTCATTGTATACTTTAAAAGAAAAACAAGCTCTATGTAATAGAGAATCAGAC
Source organism: Pseudochirops cupreus (assembly GCA_028627135.1). Taxonomy (NCBI): domain Eukaryota; kingdom Metazoa; phylum Chordata; class Mammalia; order Diprotodontia; family Pseudocheiridae; genus Pseudochirops; species Pseudochirops cupreus. The sequence continues at coordinate 406,494,264 of CM053581.1, forward strand.
CTTCATGCACAACTCTATTTTTCTCTTCTAGTTTGTAAATGGAAATGCTCATCTTCTTAAAGGTTTGTTAAGTTTATAAAAATTGAAAGAGAGAGTGTGAGAGAGAGAGAGAGAGAGGAGACAGAGAGAGGCATAAAAAGGGAGAAAGAGAAGAGAGTGGGGAAGGAAGGAGAGAGACACACAGAGAGGGGGCAGGGAGGTAGATTGGAGGGGAGAAACAGAGATAGAGAGGGGAAGACAGAGAAAAAGAAAGAGAGACATGGAGAGAGAGGGAGCAAGAGAGACACAGAAAGAGGGGGAAAGGAGAGAGATTGGGAGTGGGAGAGACAGAGATAGAGAGGTGGGGAGAAGACAGAGAGAGAAAGGCACTGAGGAAGGGAGAGAGACACACATAGAAGTGATGGGGGATGGAAGGAGAGGAGAGGGAGGGAGAGGAGAAGAGCAAGAGGAGGAGAGGGAGAAAGAGAAAGAGAGACAGAGAGAGAGAGAGAGACAGAGAGAGAGACAGAGAGACAGAGAGACAGAGAGACAGAGAGACAGAGAGACAGAGAGAGACAGAGAGAGAGAGAGAGCCAGGGAGAGAGGCAGGCAGGCAAGCAGAGACAGGCCAGGATGTCTGCTAGTGGTGTGACTGGGGAGCCTTTTGGCGTATGATGTGTTGACTGTCTTTTACTTAATTTCCCAGCTCAGTTCTGGGAGGTCTCCACTGAGATCTGCCTGTTTGTTTCACCCTAGGTGACCGATCCAGCTGACAGCAAGCTTCCCTAAAATCTCAAGCCCTTTTCAGGGAGATACAGTCATGACTAATTGGCTTTTAGTGGTCTTGGACCCACTAGCAAGGCCCATTGGCCTCTGCTTCCTTTTCTGGGCTGCTGAGAACCAAACGGGCTGAACGTGCTTCTGCTACTGAAAGCCAAGGGCTGGCCCTGGGGATGGGCACCAGGCAATAGCTCTTCCTTTTCTGGGATCCATGTTTGATAGGCCTTGCAAACCAAGGGCTCCCAGTTCAAATGTTCCCAGGACACAGGACAGGATTTCTTCACCTTCTGTGTATCATAGACCCCTCTGGCAGTCATTCTGATGGACCCTTCAGAATTATGTTTTTAAATGCATAAAATGCCTAGTCTTACAAAGGACATGGATTATTTTGAAATATAATTATCTAAAAGAAAAATTCATGGACTTTAGGCTGACTCCCTAGAGAGGGACAAGTTTTTGTTAAGAGAACTGGGCATGACTTCTTCAAGTCAAGAAGCATTTAGTAAGTGGCTGTTGTGTACCATAAATTGGGCTAAGAGCTAGCAGGGCAAAGAAGGGCAAGAACATGGTTCCTGCCTTCAAGGAGCTCCCAGTCTAATGGGGGGACAATATACCAACAACCATGTACAAATAATGCATGACAAGATACACTGGACATAGTTACAGAGCCAAGGTAGGCAGAGGAACTGAGAAGGCCTTCACATAGAAAGTGGAATTTTGGTTGAGACTTGAAGGAAGTCAGGGAGGCCAAGAGGAAGCAGAATGAGGGGCAGGACCACCAGGAGCTGGTGTCAGTGGAGAGGAGCGTATGCTGGGGGAGTGAGGTTGTGAGGAGACTGGAAAGGGAGGGGCCAGGTGTTAAGGGGCTCTTCATTAACTTGGGGGGGATCATCTTCCTTCTTTGGGCCTCAGTTTCCCCATTTATAATAAAGGGGCTTCCAGTGTTCTCAAAGACACACTAACAGTTCTAAGGTCACTCATATCTCTGATATTTCCTGTTCTAAAGGCCATCCCAATCAGACATTCCCTGTTCTAAGGCCCCTCTCAGCCCTGACTTGCCATGTTCTATGATGCTTCCCAGTTCTGACATTTCATGCTCTGAGTTACCTCCCTCCTCCCCCATCACCAAGATAATTTTATGAAGAGTTTTCCTCCCAGCAACCCTGCCAGGTAGACTGCACAAGCATTATTATCTCCATTTTACACATGAAGAAACTAGAGCTCAGAGGGGCTAAGTGATTTTCCTATCCTCACTCAACTATTAAAGGTTAGAATTAAAACTCCAACCCCTGTTCAGTGGGTCCTACACAACTCTCACATAGAGCTATAGAGTTAGGGAAAACCTCTGCTCACCTCAAACTGAGGGCTGTGACTCATCCAAGGTCATATGGTGAACCAGGGGGACCAGAGCCCAGGCCCTCCAAAGCGGGCTAGTTATCTTGCTGCCAGGGGTCCCCCTTGCCCCCAGACTATTCCAGGAGTCAAGCAGCCCACCCTCTGGTTCCCCCTCCCTGTTCCCAGCCACCAACATCAAGCCCAGTTTTCCCCATGAACCACCCCCTCCCCCCAGCCAGTCACTCTCCAACCCAGTCATGGCTGGGCCCACGTCTGTGAGCCACTGTCTGGCTGCCCAGGGAGGGAGCAAGCACCTGTCTGAGAGACAGAGAAATTCCATTCTTCCCCCAGCAGCAGGTCCCTAGAGCAGGCCATTCCTTGCTGCCAGCAGGGTGTGACGGGCTCTGTTGGGGCTGGGGAGGTGGGAGTCCAGGGGTGGGCTACATCCTTCTCCACTTGGCATCTCCCTAGCTGAGCCCCTCCCTGCTCCAGGCTCCCCCTCCATCTGCCCATCTGTTCTCTGCCTGTGGGGGCTGCAGCGGTACCGGTAATGAAGGCTCACACAGCGAAGTTAATGAGCTTCTCCTTGTCACTTGGACCCAGGCCTGGGGCCAGTCTCCCAGTGGCCTCCTCAGCCTGCAGAACCAGTGACCAGAGAGGGAGGGGGAAGCTGAGACCAGCTGGAATCGGAATCTCAGAGTCTGGAGCTGGAAGGGACCTCAGAGGCCAGCAGGACCAACTCAGTTCCAAGCAAAAATCCTCTCTTGAGCATTCCCGTCTAAGGGGTCACCCAGCTTCCACCTGGAGCCCAGAATCTTCTGCTTTCCCCACTATGTTATCCCTTCTCCTTGTTCTGAACTTATCCCCTCCCCCCAAAACTTCTTCCTTCCTCTCTCTCCTCTCCAATTCCTGCCTATCCAATCTGTTGGCCGCCTTCTCCAGGAAGCCTTCCTTGACTACCCTAAATTAAAGTGAATAGACTCTCCCAGTGACCCACTGTGTGACTTTACACAAATCACTTCCCATCTTGACCTCAGTTTTTGTAATTGTTAGACTGGGCTGTCTCTAAGGTTTCTTCCAGCTTTCTTTGATTCTGTGAGTCTGAGAAGAGTAGGTACCATCTGTTCTATTCATTTAGCTCTAAGTGGGTCCTTAATTAGTAACACTATCACCACATCCAGAGCCCAGTAGAATAAACCAATGGGCACCAGAAGCCAGCACTGGGATTTATGTGTGGAGGGGACAGTCTCCATCAAGGGTTGGGAGGTAGATTCCCCAAGGGATAGGTGTGTGTCTTGTTGTCAAGGAGAAAAGAACCCTGTCCACCACCCTGTTCTTGCAGGAGAGGTCTGGGAATAGCAGGGGCCTGAGGTAATCTAATGCCTCAGTGGTCTGGACTCCTGTAGACATGACAGGATGGACAGCGTCAGCTTTGGGGAAGACGTGTCATGGAGAAAGTGTGGTTTAGCTATCGGAACTCTGAATTCCAAGTGGCCTGTGACAGAGATGGGATTCAGTCAGATTTCCTGGCATATGGGTCTACTCTGTCATGAGATCAAGGCCTTGTCCTGCACTCTGTCATATGGCCAATTTGGGAGCCCTCCCCCAATATAATCAGAACCAGCATTGGAACCCAGGTTTCCCACCTCCCAGGACAAGTGATCTCTATACATCGCCTCCAAACAAACCCTCTATCAAGGCTGCTGCTAATGACTTGTCCAGTGCCCCGAATGCTGGAGCCTCTAGCTTTGGACGTATAAAAGGAAGTCTTGAAGCCTTTAAGATTAGCCCCTCCTTCTGGTCCTTTGGGGGAAAAATCCCTTTCATGTGTCTGAAGGTCACCTGTCGCTTTGGACTTCCATCAAGGGAAGGGAGAGGAGAGACAGGCATAGAGTTAAGCTCAGGGAGCATTTATTGCCTAGGTTTCAATGGTGATCTTTGGACAACATGGAGTGGGAAATCTGACAAGCTGGAGAGGGAACGATCCAGTCAAGGGAAACCAGCATGGTGAGACCATTGGAAGGAGCAGACTTAGGGGTGAGGGGGCTGAGAAATGATTCTGGTCTTCCAGCATTTGAAGGGCTGCTCTGGGGAGGAGGGGATTAACTTTGCTCTGCTTGGCAGATGTGGGAACATTAGGGGTTGGTTATAGGGAGGCAGATTTCTGGTCAATATATGGAAGGGTCATCTAGGAGTTGGAAGTGCCCAACCATGGAACTGGATGCTTCCTGAGGTAGTGAGCTCCCCATGTCGAAGATGCTGCAATCAATCATGAATCAATGAAATCATGAATCAGTCATGAGCATGAATCAAGCTCCTGTTAACTGCCAGTCAGGCATTAAGTGTTACAAACAGTAAAACGAAACAAATCCTACCTTTAAGTAGGCCGGTATCACAGTGATCAGAGTGCTGGTTTCACCATCAATACCATGTGTGACCCTGGGCAAGTCCCTTAACTGCTCTCTGTCTTGGTTTTCTCATCTGTAAAATGGGGATAATAATAGCCCTTACATTCCAGAGTCATTGTGTGGTACAGTGGTTTGCAAATGTATGCTATTATACAAGTCTCTGTTGGATCCCTTCTCATTCTAAGATTCTAAAATTCTATGACCACAGAGACTGGAGGCTGGAAAGGCTGAGATCTAAAGGGGAAGTAAGTGGAAGTAGGACGGTGGCTTTCATTTAAATAGCACTGCTGTGGTTTGCAAAGTGCTCAACTTATCAAAACCCTGGGACATTGAGAGTATATTATCACCACCACTGCCCCATTTTACAGATGAGAAACAGATTCAAAGAAGTAATAATAAAGAACTAGCATCACTATGGCACTTTAAGGTTTACAAAGTGCTTTATAAATATGATCTTTTATTCTCACGACTCTAGGCAGAAAGTGCTCTTATTATCACTATTTTGCAGAAAGGGAAAATGAAGCAAAGGTTCGATGACTTGCCCAAGGCCACAAAGTTAGTGTGTGAGGCAGGATTTGAACTCAGGCCTTCCTGACTGCTATGGGTCACCAAACTGCCTATAAGCCATGTAAGAAATGATGGTGCTTGACCACAGTCACAGATCTGATGCAGAGCTGAGCCAGGAGCTCTGCTTTTCTAGTTGCAAGTCCCCTATCCCACTGCGGTGAGTAGGGGGAGGGAAGGAGATAATGCATAATGAACTCCTCTCCACAGTGGGAAGCCCTGAGAATCTGGCACTGAGTTTACTTGGCCTCTTCACATATTGGAATTGTCTGGATTTCAGAAGCCATTCTTACCAAGGTATCTCTCAACGGGACTCTCTTTCAGAGCTGGCTGGAGTATCCCTTGGTGACTGCCCTGGGCTGTGATTTATTGCTGTCCTTCATGGGGTCTGGGCCCTCATCGATCTCAAGTTCGTAGTAAGTAGTTTTTGTAACAGACTATTAGCTGTCTTGGCAGTGGGTTGCTACTGCTAACTTACTCCTTGGAGCCAAGCTGGTAAGTAAAGTTAATTCCCAGGGGAGTCTTACCCTCTGCTTCCAAGGACAGAGCCCAAGGAAAGAATCCCTGAGTGCTCAGGGGGTGGCTGACTATCTAGGCTCTAAGTCAGAAAATGGGATTTCCTGAATTTCAGGTCTCCTTGGCAACCTTCATTGCTCCCCCCCTCCCACTTTGGGAAAGTGACTGGGAGGAAGGTGAGGAAGGGGGAGGAGGGAGAACAGGACAAGGGAAAGGGATGGAGAGAAATATGGGGAGGAAAGGGATGGGAAGGGAGAGATGGAGAGCTAGAGAGAGACACAGAAGCAGAGACAGATAGACAGAGACATAAAGACAGAGATCAAGAAAGACAAAGGGAAAGAGGGAGAGAGAAAGAGAAAGAGAGGGATGCAAAGAGACAGTGGCAGAAGCAGACAAATATTAAGCTAGAGAAAAGAGAGAAACACGCAGAGAGAAAGACATAGAGTCAGAGACATGCAGAATGAAGGGGAGACAGAGAAAGAGATAGAGAGACAGACACAGAGAGACAGAGAGAAGCTGAGGCACCTGACAATCTGAGAAGGGTTCTGGGAAGCTTCTGGGTTCTCTGCTGTCTCTGTGTGACTTCTCCTGTTGCAGATGGGTGTATATAGGGAGGGGGATCACTTTTGGCTCATGAAGGACGCCAGGAAGGTGAACCTGAAACTTCACGGCCTGTGAAGGGCTCCTTACCCCAATAATGAGAATGACTACAGTTAGTAAGTGTCTGAGGCTG
>CM053581.1:406501078-406543279 GCA_028627135.1 Pseudochirops cupreus
TTTTTTTTTTTTTCTTTCTTTTCTTCCTGTCTCTGTATCTCTCTGTCTCCCGGTCTGTGGCCCTCTGTCTCTGTCTTTGTCTCTGTCTCAGTCTCCATCTGTCTGTATCCCGGTCTCTGTCGGTCTGTCAATCCTCCTTTTTCCTCCCTTTCTCCTCCCTTCCTCTCATCCTCCTCCCTCTGCTGGGAACTAGAGCCCCTGGGAACTAGAGCCCCTGGGTCCCAATTCCCGGTTCTGCCACCAGGGGCAGCGTTTTGCAGAGAATTTGATGGGGGATTTATTAGCACATCTTTAGTAGGTTGCATGTTTTTTTTTTAAAGCCCCCTAATTGACAGCGAATGGCAGCAATTTGCGCTTAATAATAGAAATTATAAAGTAATGGGATTGTTTAAAATCTATTAGGTTTGCCCCACACCGGCTGGCCGGGCTGATTACGGGGTTTCGGGAGGGCTGGAAAGCGGGGGAAGGGCCTCGAGCGCCCCCGCCCCCTCCCCTAGGCTGGGGAGGGAATTTATGGAACCAATTTGTTTTGTGGTGGCGGGGAGAGGGAGAAAGAGAAATATGATAACAGGTGTAATCAAGTCGCATAGGCTTAATTGGGAAACCTGAGTCTTATCTGCCTCGTTTCAATCATGCCGGCAGCCTGGACGTGCAAGGCGGAGGTGGGTGGCGGAGGAGGAGAGAGAGATCGGGCCAAGAGGGAGAAGGAGGCGCGAGGAGGGAGGAGAAGGAAGGAGAAGAGGAGAAGGGAGGGAGAGAAAGACAGGCGGAGATAGAGAAAGAGACAGAAACAGACTGAGATAGAGCACAGAGAGACAGATTCAGAGACAAAGAGACAGAGAGACCAAAAAAAAAAAAACAGAGGCAGAGAGACAGAGATACAAGATGGGACAGAGACAAATACAGAGAGAAACAGAGGGAGAAGAGAGGGAGAAAGATGAAGACAGAGACACAGAGAGACGGGTCAGAAAAACAGACAAGAACAAAGACAAAAGAAACAGTGAGAGAAGAGAGAGAGACAGGGAGAGAGAAAGTGAAAAGAGGAAAACATGGAAGAGAGAGAAAAAGAAAGGGAAGAGAGGCAGAGAGAGGATGAGAGAAGAGAGGAGAGGAGAAAAGGAGGAGAACTTCGAGTCCCAAGTCCCCGGGATGACAGAGACACTCTCATGCTTGCCCTTTTCTTTTCCTCTAATCAAGTGAAGCCAGATCAACAGATCGTAAAAGAACCTTAGTTGCTTAGAATCACAGAACGTCATAATTATGGCATCTTTGAATTATATAAGGTTAGAATTGGAGGGATCTTAGAAACATGGAATATTAGAGCTGAGAAGGAGCTTAGAACAAGGGAAGTCAGAATGGGGGAGGGCCTTAGAACAGGGGATGTCAGAGCTAGGACGGGCCTCAGAACAGGGGAAGACAGAGCTGGGGAGGGTCTTAGAACAGAGAATTTCATAGCTGGGAGGGAACTTAGAACAAAGAAAGTCAGAGCTGGAAAGGGCCTTAGAACAAGGAATTTCTGAGCTAGGGGTTGTAGTGGTTTTGGGATTTAGACATCATCTATTCTAGTTCAATTCTCTTACTTTAGATTTGGAGAAACCGAGAATCTGGCCTGGCCTGCAGATCTGTTTGCAGCTGAAAAGTTGAGGCAAGGGAAGGGGTCAGTGGTGGTCTCTCTGTCTCTGCATGGCCTTTTACCAGTCTGGGACTCATCTTTCTCATAGAATCAAAGAATCTCAGAGATGTATAGCACCCCTGCAGGTATCTAATGCAACCCCAGTCTGAACTGGAGTCCCTTATCAAATGATCATAAGGTTCTCATTGAACTTCCACCGAAGGCCCTCCAATGATGTGAAAATCATTCTCTATCAAATGCTCATTTTTATTTTTTGGACAGCTCTCTTTTTTTTTTTCCCTCCCTTCAATTCTCTTCTTTTGGCTACCCATCTCCAATTCATTCCAACAGTCTTTGTGCCCTAAGCTTTCTAATTTTCTCACCACCCTGGTTGCCCTTTGGATATGCTTTAGCCTTTCTAAAATGTGTACAGGAGAACTTAACACTTTGCTCTAGATGTGGTCCAAAGAGGACAGGAGATATGGAAATAATCACTTTCTCATTGTGGAACCTTGCTTTTATTAACATCACCTAAGAAACCAACAAGTTTATTGTTGTACTCTTGAGCCACCTTCATCTTGTAGCCCCCTTAAACACCCAGATCTTTTCCACAAGAATTGTTGAGGAGTCAACCTTCCATGCCACAATACTGTATTTGTGAAGTTGGCTTTTTGAACCCTAGTGTGGGACTTTACATTTATTCTCATCACAGTGCATTTTGTTAGATGTTGTCCCTTATTTCTACCTCTCAAGATATTTTTAGTTCCTGAATCTGTCATCCAACAAGTTAACTACCTTTTCCATACCTTGTGGAAAATTGATGAACTTCCCAGCTCTACCTTCATCTGAGCCATTGATGAAAATTTTGAATAGCACAGAGCTACAATCACTCCCTCTAGTTGTTATTAAACTATTAATGAGTATTCTTTGGCAGAACTTTACCTAGAGTAGGGCAGTCAAGGCTCTGCCATCAGGTGGATAATTTAAAAATGGAGAAAGTACCTTTTGGGGGGGGGGGACAGATGGAGTGTAAAGGTAGAGAAATCAATGAGTAATTGAGAATCAGAGAGGTAAAACTGGGAGGATGATCTAGTCCAACTTCCTTATTTTATATACGAGGAAACTGAGAACAAGGAAGATTAAGTGGTTTGTCTACTGTCACATAGGTAATAAGGAGCAGGAATAGGTTTTCTCTACCTGACTCACTATTAGTAATGGTGGCTATCACTGGCCTCATCCATCAGCATTCTTCCTCCAGGTCCAAATCAATCCCTGCATTCCTTTTCTTGCCAATCCTCCATTGTTTTGGCCACCCTGTCCATCTTCTCTCCTGGAAGCAACATGATACTTCTTTCCCTCAGGGGCCAAACTTACATCAAGGTAACAATCTTTAGATATCCCAGGGTGTACTTCTTTCTTCCCCCACCCTAGACAGCAAGCTAGGTTACTAACCTTCCTCCCATCCCTTCCACATTGCTGTTTACCCTAAGTGAATTTTTTTTCCTAGTTATGGCTTTGTTCCTTGGTTCCAGTCATTCAGTCCTTTCTCAATTCACCTAGCAGTATCATTTTCTGGCCCAGTTTTCTTTATCTTGTCCCCAAGTATAGGATGAATGCCTTCCTGGAGTCCAGGTATACTCTATGTCTAAGGCATTCCTCTATTCTGCCAGTCTAGTAACTCTGTCAAAAAAGGGAAATGAAGTTAGTCTAGCATGACTTGTTCTTGATGAAGCTACACTGACTTTTAGCAATCTTTTATTCCTTTTCAAAATGCTTACGAACCACCCCTTTCATAATGGCTTCTAGAATTTTTGCCAGGAATCAAAGTCAGCGTCACTGACCCAGAGTTTGAAGAATCCATCCTCTTGCTTTTTTTTTTTTAATTGGGATGTGTGCCCATTTACAGTTCTGCAGCACCTCTCGTATTCTCCCATGTTTTTACAGAATCTTACTGACAGCAGCTGCCAGCTTTTTGAATACTCTAGGAGGAACTGTGTCTGGAACCAAGTACCTCAAAGTCATTGAGAAAAGGTAGGTGCTCTCTTACCATCTCTTTACTTATCTTCAGTTTCAGCTTTCAACTCCCAGCTAACGATGTTTGTTCTAACTTTACCAAGTCTAGAGATCATGCCTCTTGATAGAGAAAACAAACAAAATAGGAGTTGAGTCACTCTTCCTTTCTTCTGTCATTCTTTATCATTTTCCTATCTACCCCGAGGGATGGTCCCATTATTTCTTTGATTGTCCGTGTGCCCCTCAGATTGAGACATGGATTGAATGTCTGCATGCAGTCTGCTGACAGATATACTAATAAAGTCAGGAATGTATTCTAGGGTGGCAGAGAGAGATGACCTTGTCTTCTTTACTTAACTTTGATTCTTGTTCAATACAACATGGTTGCTAATTGGGCTGTATCTTGGTGTGAGGTAGATTTAGTCCACCCTCCATATAATTTCGATGGCTTTATTTTTATTTATTTTTTTGTTTTGTTTTGTCAGAGTTTCCTGAAGTGGGCCTTGTGGTTCCAGGATCCTTAGCAAGTATAAAAAGGAATTTCCTATCTCTGAGTCTCGTAGTTCCTTGGGACTGTGGACTTCTAATCAGCATTGGACGTAGTAACTTAGCTTGGGGTACTCTGGATAGCTTTTATTGACTGTCTGGCTAAGTGTTGTGTGGATATACTAAAAAGTTCATACGCTCAACTGCTCTGGTAAAGGAGAGGCTTTCTAGTCATTGCAGCTTTACAATGACCGAAATGTGAATTACCCTGATCATATGGGTTTCTTGGCCATCCATATTCATCACATATGCTTTTCCTCCCTGCATGTTTCCTAGTCAAGCACATTTTTTTTTCAAATATGCTTTCTACTTAGTGGTGGTATGCTTTTTACCACATAGTTTGATAATCTATGGGTCACTGTACTCCATGTATACATGGTGGAGGAGGGGGGAGATGAGAGCAAGATATATTTTTTAAAAAATCTTTTGCAAAAGAATATTTACTAATAATATTTAGCAAGGACAGAAATACTGACAACTTTCTATTGATTAAAGGAAACTAAAATAAATAGTTGGGGGGAAGAAGGGAAAGAATGCATTTAATCTTAACGGACTTGCTGCAAAGCATCCACCACACTGAGTTCAATTCTGAATGTTGCATAGCTGATGTATAAGTTGCTGTCCTTTTCTCTTGGCTGCCTTTGATAAGATCCAATGTTATGCTGAGCATGCAGGTTGCTCAGCATTTTGCTCCTCACTGGGTTCAACTGTCCAGAAAATCTGGCATGAACTCCAGCTCTCAGACTTCTCATGTCTAGTTCTTCTGACCTTTCAAAGAATATGAATTTGTAACCTAGTGTTATGTGCCTTCACCTAAGGGCAAAGGAAAGAAAATTAAAAGGAGCAAAGAACCTAGGATCATGATTATGGGTCAAATGTCAGCCCTAGGAAAGGGGGAAGAAGGATAGCAGGCAGAAGAAGATCATTGCCAACACTACTACTATCTCTCTTGGCAACAGCAGAGCCATGTTCTCTCAGCTTCATGGTGGCTTCAGATGAGAGAGGATCAGGAGTTCTTTTCCTACCTGGAGGAAACCAACAGCAGCCAATGTTCATTATTCACTGCAAGAAAAAGAAAAGAGTTACAAGGTAATTTCTTTTCAGTTTACTCACTATCTATTTGATTAAATATCTTGTGTTTTGAAATAATGTATCTTCTGGCTGATTTGTAAAAGGAAACATACCGATGGGGGCTTATGTGCTATAACTTTAAGTGAATGCTGACTCATAGAGTTTCTTGAATTTTGGGGAGGATTTTCTGGGTCCCCAAATGTGAGGGGGTGGCCCCGGTATTATACTCTATGACACTGAAAACCTCTTTTGTTGAACATTGCCAATCACAGCTCATTTTGAACTTTACATCTCCTGACACTAATTTTCATGGGATTGTGCATTGCTTTTGTAACTCCTTCCCCCACCACTCCCCACAGTATCACAATGGAAAAAGCACTGGATTTGGAATCAGAAGACCTGACTTCAACTCCTATTTTTGATGCTTACTACCTCTGTGATCTTGGGCAAATAAATCACTTAGTTTTCCTGAGTTTCAATTTCCTCATTCATAAAATAAAGAAGTTGTATTAGGTAATCTTTGACACTCCCTACAGTTCTACATCTGTAATTCCGTGATCCTCGGTAACCCAATCTTTTCTCTATCATCTTTAATTCCTCTATCCAGAGCTATCCCTTGTAATAAAGAATAAAAAAATGGGAAAAAATGCAGTTTAGCAAAACTAATCAACGCGTCAATCAAATGTGAAAGTATATTTAACCAATGTTCTACATTTATAGCCCCCCATCTCTAAACAGAAGGAAGATAGGTACATTTTTCTCAACTCTTCTTTGATGCCAAACTTGGTCATCATAACTGCATTGCTCACCTTTGGGATTGTGTACTTTCCATTTACATTTTTGTAGTCAATGTGAAAATCATTTTTCCTGGTTCTGCATACTGCACTGTGAATCACTTCATATAGGTATTCCCAGGCTTCTCTGAATTCTTCATATCCATCATTTATGCTATAGTAATATTCCATTGCAGCCATGTACTACAATATATTTAATTATCTCTTAATTGATGGTCATCTACTTTGTTTCCAGTTCTTTGCTGCTACAAATATATTGTTATGAATATTTTGGAACTTTTTATTTTGTCCTTGAAATCCTTGGGATCTATGCCTAGCAATGGGCTATTTGGGCCAAAATTCCTCTCTATTTTTTAAAATTCAAGTTGATTTAAATAGTTCTGATGTATAGGAAAAAAACCCAGAAGCATCAATAAGTCTTATTTTAAAAATATAAATTTGTCAGTATGTTTCTTCTGCACCCATGTTGATTTTTTAGACAACTCTTCATTTTCTACTTCATTAGGATGATTTTTTTTTTGCTACCAGAATTTTACTCTTGAGGTCTTCCCATTCCTTTTGTGCTGACTTCTACTGTAAAAATATAGCTTATTATATCCTATCCATCCTTTCTCTAAATTCTTTGAAATCTGCTTTCTTCTTTCCCTTATCCATCCTGAACTCAAAGATGAAGTATTCCCTTTCCCCTGTTTGCTATCACTTCTCCTTTATCAACTAGCTTCTTCCTTTATCTGTGCTCAGAATTTGGTCGAGTACAAATTTTCATTGTCACTTCCTTTACTCTTTGAAGAATTAAGTTATCATCAAGGCCAGTCAAGAATTTATCAGCTACTTAGCTTTTGGCAGAAAAAGAAGGTGCACCAGCAGATGTCAGAATCATTGAATTCCACCATAATACTATGACATAGCTCGGTGCCAAATTTGTGATCAATATCTTGAACTCATCATCCATTTTCTCCTTCTGGCCAAGCATTCTTTACTATGTTTCCTCTGTAATACAGCTTGTTTAGTTTACCATTTATCCTCACCCAAATGCTGACATGAGTATATCTCAATATACAATGCTACCCTTCTTCCCCTTTCATCTTTTTTGTTCCTTCCATAGCTATATTCCAGGCATATATCCAATTCTACCTAATTTCAGTGATGCTTAGGGATAGTGATAAGGACTGGAATTGTGATGTCATTGAGATAAGGAACTTTCAGATTAAAATAACATCTTCTACCAATGTAAGTTGGCACCTTCTTTGTAACTCATTTTTCAAAAGTTGCTTAGAACACAGAAAAATTGTGCCCAGGGCCATATAGTCAGAATATGGCAGAATAGGGATCTTGACTGTATGTACCTCACCCCTGATAATGACATACACAAACTCAAATTTATCTCTTGATTTATGTCAGATTTATATCAGTTGATATAAAGTCACAACCTATTCCTGTTCCAATCTCTTCTTGTGACTGGATGGTGGCAGAACACTGGAGGGTGTTGACACTCATTCCTTGGAGTCTGAGAAATGGCCTCCTCTTCCCAAGTTCAGTTTCAAGCTCTCACAACTCAAACTTTCTCTTTGAATCCAGGGAAGATCTCAGCACCAGACTCTCTCCACCCTGCAGAGTGGTAACTGATAACTAGATAAATGGAAGCATGATGAAGTGCTAATGGGAGAGAACCAGAGGAAAGCCCATAAATACATTTTACAGGGACCTTCTGGAGATTATTGCTCCATCTAAACTGTTGATTCAGGGTTTTGAGGATTTCAACCCAAATTAGGAGAGGAAGGCAACAGCCCAGATGGAAGGGGGTAGAAGAGATTTGAAAGCAAGTAGTTTTCTATAGAATTCTGTTTAGGATGTGAGTCAGGAAGTTCACAGACCAGTTACCATTCACCTTTCTTCTATGCCCTTCTTAACTCTGCCTTCTTTTGAGAAGACTACCAGTCACTGAGGACCCTAGGGAAGGCCTGGAAATTTCAGGCCTCTTGGTAAAGTCCATCAGTCTAGCAATCAGTCGATTGATTTATTCTGTGTCCCCTGAACCACCCTGGGCCAAGGAGATGCCAAGCCAAGGGGCCTCCTAGTCAAATAGGAGAGAATTCCAGGTCCCTCCCACAAAGAGGGGGCAGATGTTGTGAGCTGGAAAAAGGCACAGGGGCTGGGAAATGGTATTGAAGGACTGTTTTGTGGGAGCATCAGAGCCAGACAACTAATCTTTTCTTATGGCTCCCTGTATGATCCTAGTAAGCTCCAACAGGCAGGACTGGGGTCCAAAAAGGTAATTCAGAGGCTGATGAGCTCTGGGGATCCAGGGGACAAGGGAAAATGAAAGGTGTCTGCAATGGGGTGGGAAACCTAAGTACTGTGGGTGGCTGTCTGGCTACACAGGCATTTTCAACCTTGGGGCTCTACACCTCCCCTCTCAAACCTTGGACAGCTCCCAGACAGCCTGTTAAGTTTCTTTCTTTCAAAAGGGCAGGAACTCAAGCAACATATACCTCCCCAGTGCCTTCCAGTAACCAGGGACTGACAGCTGCCTAGATGGAAACTACAGCAAATGTCAAACATTACCCGGGGGCCTGGACCTGAGGGGTTGGTTGTAGCTGGTTCTTTTCAGCCCCAAATGGAGTCCTGAGACAAGCTCAAGCCCAAGGACAGTTGTCTTTGTCTTCTTCTCTGCCCCTTCCCCACCTTTCCCCTCTTCCCTTTCCCTTCCTCATTTTCCCCCTTTCCTGATATTTCTCCTCCTGAATCACACTCTCCTTCCTCTTTTTCAGCCTCTTCTCCTTGCCCCTTCTCTTCTTTCTCCTCCTTCTCCCTCCCCTTCTTTTTCTTCTTCTCTTTCCTTCCTCCCCTCCTCCTCTTTCTTTCCTCCTCCTTCTCATCTCCCTCTACCTACCTCTTCACCTCTTCTCTCCTGCATTCTTCCTTTCTCTTCACCATTTTCTCCTTCTTTTTTTGCCTTTTCTCTTTTCTTATTCTCTCCTTCCCCATATTCCCTATCCTTCCCATTTTTCTCTTCTCTAGTTCTCCTTCATTCTTCTTTGTCTTTCCCTTGTTCCTCACTTTCCTCTCCTCCACCTACCTCCTATTTATTTTCCTCTTTTATTATTTCTTCCTCTTTTCAACTCCTTTGGTCCCCCCTCATTCTTTTTACTTCCTCTCGCTTCTCCTTTCCTCTTCCCTCTTCTCTTCCTCCTCTTTCTTCCCACCCGATGCCAGGTGCCGATTAGTCACTTGGTTGATTCCCTTCGATAACTCCTTCCCCCTCTCTCCTCCACCTGGCACCCCTCTCAGCCCCTTCTGCCTTGAGCCTGCTGCCACCACTGCTGGGTGTGCTCAGGGAATACAGATTGTTTTCATATCAGTGGAAGAAAAACATCCTCTGGAAGGCAGATCTGCAGGGGAAACATAAGCAAATGGGCCATGAACCTCCCCCACCCAGGGAAAATGATGGGCTTTGACATCCACAGTTCAGGATTATCTGTTTGTTTGTTTTTTAAATTATTATCAATATCTAAGACCAGCTATTCTCACTGCCAGAGTTCTAGCTTAGCAGGCATCCAGATCCATCCTTAGTGAGAGGGGTCCAGAATTGCTTTTGCTAAAGGCTGTTTCCTTCCTTCCTTCTTTCCTTCCTTCCTTCCTTCCTTCCTTCCTTCCTTCTTTCCTTCCTTCCTTCCTTCCTTCTTTCCTTCCTTCCTTCCTTCCTTCCTCCCTCTTCATATTCCTTCATATTCATTATTTCCTATAGAATTAAAACATTCCATTCAATTCACATACCAGAATCTGTCCCCTAGTTCCCCAGGCATTCATCTAGTTTCCAATGTTTTGGCACCACAGCAAGCATTATTATTAATATCTTGGTATATATTTATATATGTATATGCATACACATATACATTTGTACATTTACATAGACTTTTGAGAAACAATACATGTGTGTATATACATTTTGCACATATGTGTGCATGTGCATTTGTATACACACATGTATAGTGTCCCAAAAGTTTTGGTGCAGTTTAAAGCTTTAATGGATTCATTGTTTTAATAGAAATTACATGTAACCTTACACATACATATTTACTATGTATTAGCACATATGTATTGTCATACATATGTTACGTATGTATACAATATGCACCCTCTCTCTGTACATGTATATACTGTGTATGGAGATATGTGTGTGTGTGCATGTGTGTGTGCATGTGTGTGTGTGTGTGTGTGTGTGTAAGCTATGTACCCTCATATACAAATGACATGTATATGAATATATATATATATATACATGTATGTGAATATGTATAAATACATACATACATATTTATCCTCTCCATCTGACTTTTACTTCTTTGGAGTATTTGTCCAGGGCAGGTTCTTCAAACAGTATGGAAGGAGTGGCCTGTGATCATCCATACTCTGTTGGAAAGAGAGGAAAGAGAGAAGAGGATTCCCCCTCAGATACAAAGACACCCTTGCATGATAAGGAATCATAGAATAGGAGGAGTTAGAGGCTGAAGGGACCTTAGACATCACCTCGTACAATAATGCTTATTTTGCAGCTGAGAAAACTGACACCCAGAGAGGGAGTAGTGATTTGTCCAAAGTTACGAAGTGCCAGAGCTTGGATTTGAACCAACGTCCTCTGATTCTAAATCCAGTGCTGCCCGAGGGTGTCTGACTGATGGACTCACCAGCCACTGGACCATTTAATATTTCATTCATTCTCTCAATCAGTGTGGGTACTAAGTCCCGGACTTGGGATTGTGGGCAAGACAGGAAGAAAGAAGCTACATCTTGTCCTTTTGTGCTCACCGTGACCCAAGCTAGGACCTAGTGCCTAGAGGGAGTTATTATTTCCCAGGAGCTCATGAGGATGGTCATTTTCATCCTTTCTTCAATACACATAGACTCCTGGAAGAGTGGGAACCTTTCTCCAAAGACAGCATCAGGAGAGAAAAGTTCCTTTTGCCTTGAGAAAAGATAGTGAAAGTTGCTAAACACATCTTGATCCGTAAGTGTAATGCAATATCATTATGTTATTAAGAAAGGATGAATACAAGGAAATCAAAAAAGCAAAGAAAAGCCTCTATTGACTGATGCACAAATAGGCAAACAATATACACGATGACCACTACCGTGTCAGTGGAAAACCAACAACAGCCACAAGAGAAAAATACCCCAAAACTGAAGAGGGTCTGATCGTGATGACGGAGTGCGACCCCAGGAAGAACTCCCAGCCGGCATAAATCTCTAGGGTAATTCCCTTTGGGAAAATAGTGTGGTCCTCAAAATGGGACAGTAACATAACCTTCATGCCACGAAGGCCTGTGAGCCACAAGGACATCCTATAACTTTTCAGAGTTGTAGTATTGTTAAATTTTGACTGTAACAAGAATGGAGAAAAGGCATTTCCCTCCTTTCTCTGAAGAAGTTATGGGTGTGACACGTTGCATATACAGTCAGCCTAGGCTGATTGTTTTACTGAACTGCTTAAATTTTTTTAAAAATAAGGGGTAGCTCTATGGGGGATGCTTACACACACACACACACACACACACACACACACATATGCATCCACACACACACACACATAGTTCCAGTCTCTTGAGGAGCTTCCAATCCAGTGGAGGAAGCAAGACATTCATAATTATCTCTGATATAAGGCAGGATGTGACCAGGGTTATGTCTCAAAATGATTAGTGCAATTTTAAGCTACTAAAGTTATTAAAACATATACCTTGTGTATGGTTATTTATATATACATACATATATACACATATTATATATTGCTTAAAGCTGCACTAAGACTTTTGGGACACCCTCCATAGACTCATGCATACATACAAATATACATACATACATAAACATACATCACAATGCACTACTTATAGGGTTTGGGGTTACCTGTGTTTCCCAGGGGTAGTAAAACCTGAACTAAGCTATGAAGGATGAGGAGGACGTTAATAGACATTGATGAAAGGGAGGAGAAGGGGAATATTCCAGGTGGGGCCACGTTGTGAGCCAACAGGTGGAGGTAGGAAAACACCAGTCATGTTTCAGGATAGGGGCATTTTCTGAGCATGGGATTTGTGAAGGGTGATAGTGGGACATAGTAATAGAGAGGTAAGTCAGGGCCAAAATAGGGAGGTCCTTGAAAGTGAGACTGAAGATCATGTTCAGTAGACAGTGGGAGTGGGAGTCACTGTGGGCATTTGAACATGGATAAGAGTTGAGATAACAACTCTCATGCACGTGAAACCTTATACTTTTCCAAATTTTCTCATAGACACTTTCTCACCATATGTTCTCACACCACATCTTGGAGGTAGGCAAGGTGATCAGTTGGCTCCAATCCAACAGACAATGAAATGATGATAATTCCCATGTCTTGAGCATTTTAAAGTTTTCCAAACATTTTCCTCACAAAGACCCCATAAGGTAGGTAACTCATATTTTATTAATCCCATTTCACATTTGAGAAAACTGAGGCTGAGAAGTTAAGTGACTGCCTGTGGTCACACAGCTAGAAAGGGCTGCAACTGGGACTCCATCCAGTTGTTCTGATTCCAAATCCAGAGCTCCTTTCACAAAACCACAATTCCTTATACCTTTGAAGCAGGTAGTGCCATCATCAGTGTCTCCATTTTGACAAATAAGGAAACTGAGGAACAGAGAGAAGATGAGTTGTCCTAAGTCTTACACTGATCAGTAGGGCTCAAATCTAATTCTCTAGTATTCTGATCTGATACCTTTTCCACTAGACTAAGCATCAATGAAGGAACCAAGCACCCGAAGTTAGTCAGAGCAGGCTATGGGGAGATAAGCTTGCACCCAGGTTCCCCTGGGTGGAAGGCTGCAACTGCTGCAGCAGTAGCAGTACCCTGGAGAATCTGGGATGCTTGGGCAGTCAGGGAAGAATAGATCTCATCTAATACTCCCCTGCAGGGCTGTTGCACTAATGGACATTAAAAGTGTCAGCTTCAAGATGGATGGAGACAGTGCACCTCTGTGGTGCCAAGTGATGCTGGAGCTCATAGCCCTGAGGACTAAGCCAGCCTCTTTGCCTACCTCTTTCAGCCTCCCATTCTGCTTTAGTTCCTCAAATGAAGTGGACAGGAATCACTTTCCTTTTATCTGCGTATAGTTCAGAAAGGAGGTGATGGGCAGCACAGGGAGCTAGAAATCCAGATGGAAGCTGACAGTCTCTTCTGTATACCCATCTCTACTAGAGTGGAGAAATACACTGAAGGAATGTCAGGGTGAGGGGAGGCACTAAAGCATCCTCTGCCTTCAAAGAGCTTGTAATCAGAAGGGAAGAGCAAGAGGAGCAAGTGAGAATTACCTGAAGACTTAGAGATGTTATAGAATCCATTGCTTGACTGTGCTGACTTGAGGGAGTGCAAAGGAGGGTGGGGGGATAGAAAGATCATTGAGCTTGGAATCAAGAGACCTGGACACTGGTCCTGACATTGCTCTAAGCTTACAAATATGACTTTGAGTGATTCAATTAAGTTCAATTCAATTCAACTCAATGACACCAGTTGTGTGACCTTAAGTAAGTCTATTACTTTCTTAGATTTCTCCACCGCTAAAAGGAAGCCATTGGGTTAGATCATATCTAAGTTCCCTCCAAAGTCTAAAAATCTGAGGCTCTGAACATTACTATGAGCTATTCTTTTAATTCCATTTCATCTTTACTAAGCAGCTTTAGAAATTTTCTCTGTGCCAATGACTTACAAATCTTTAGAACCAGCCCCGACCTCTCTCCTGAGTTCTAGACTGCTGTAGCTACTCACAGGACTTCCCTTTCTGGATCATAAGAATGTAGTTTTAGACCTTAGATTTCATTTCATTGAACCCCCTCATTTTACAGATGACATCCTGAGGCCCAATGAAAGTAAGTGACTGGTCCAAGGTGTTACAGGCTTTAAGTAAAAGAGTTAAGCTCCAAACTCAAGTCCTCTGACATAAAATCCAGTATTGTTTCTACTCTGCAATGCTGAGTCTCCCAACACTTTCATCTCAATATATTGCAATCAGGTGAAGGTGAAGCATTGAGGAAAGAACAAGGACAGTGAGACTGAAGACCCTAGGAGCCAGCCTTGCCACTCCCCAACTCTGTGACATTGAGCAAGTAATTGAATCTTTCTGTACCTCAGTCTCCTCAACTGTAAAATGAAGGGGTTGCACCATTGGCTTCTAAGATCTTTTCCGCTCTAAATCTCATCAGGCTATAAGCATCTGATATGGGTGTGGTGTTGTGCTTAGCACATGGGATGCAAAGACAGATGTAACATGAGACCTAAGTCCTCTTCAGGGACTTAGAGAAGAATAGAGGGTAAGGTCAAGTACACTGAAAATGAGAAATGGAGGGGGGGGGGGAAGATAACAATAGAGAAAAAGACAGAGCAAGAGAGAGAAAGAAAGAGAAAAAGAGAGAATTGAAAGGGACAGAGGGGGGAGAGACGGGGAGAGAGAGAAGGAGAAAAAAGAGAGAGAAAGGAATATAGAGGTAGGGAGAGGAATGGAGAGGGAGAGAGAGGAAGAGATAGAGAGACAGAGACAGAGACAGAGAGACAGAGAGAGAGACACACACAGAGACAGACACACAGAGACAGAGACAGACAGACACACACACACACACACACACACACAGAGAGAGAGAGAGAGAGAGAGAGAGAGAGAGAGAGAGAGAGAGGGAGAGAGAGAGATGCATTCCCTATTCTCCTATGAGGGAATGGAAGGACTGGGGGGGCCAATGTGTTGCTAATTGGTTCAGAACAAAGAGAATAGACTTGATGGATGGAAGGGGCTATATTGCAAAAGCTGAAATCAGATCAGATCAGATCAGATCAGATAAACAGAAGACGTCTGAAACCCAGTAGTTCACAAAGACAACTGATAAAAATGCTAGTTGTGAACTGAGCTTGAGGGCAAAGGGGTCCAAAGGCATTGGGGCTACCCAAACCAGGGAGTCAGCATTTGATCTTTGAGATGCAAAGGCAACAGTTGCTGCCAAGAGCCCTAAGAAGGGTGTCCCCATCTCTCCTTTTTGGGCTTCTTACAGGAAACAGAGAAAAGTGAGTCTAGATCAGGCCTCAGGACTGATGTTATGTTACCCCATTGTACTGTATGGGAGGGAGGGAAAACATGTGATGTCAGGGCAGTATATTCCTGGAGAATTTAGTTTATCTAGGTGGCTTCCCCTTTTGTGAACCCAGGGACATCCTTATGTATTGGACTGGGCTGTGAGATATTTGAGGTTTTAAGCAGAGAAGATACTAAAGGACTAGTTTGCTTTCACAGTGTCAGGTCCTTGATACCTTCTGAGAGTTTCCCTATTCTCTCTGTGTCAGAGGTCAAGGAATCCAAATGGGGGAGCAGGGATCTAGTTACAGGCAAAAGAAGATTTCCACATTCCACATGCTGTGCCAGGGAAATGTCACAAAAATGGCAATTAGGAAGTGTCAGTGATGCACAGAGTTTGCCTGATCCAAGGAATCTGTAGTAAACCTGAGACTAGTCATGGTAGCCACTGGCTAGTTCTACCCCATCATACTCAGCTGTAGTCTGGTGACTAGAAGTCTAGCTCTTAGTACTAAGAAATTATTTGTGATTTAAAAACAACAACACAAATTGGACAGTGAACCATAAATATGACTTCATAAATGACCGTAACAGTAGCTTATCTCAGTAAAAGTAATTTGCAGAATAACCTAGGGTACTTTGGTCTGAGGTTTATGATATGCCAGAGGGTTAAAGTGGTGGAGATGGGAGGGTGATGGCACAGAGTCTAGCCAACATGATTGCTCAATAATATACATGCTCAGTTCCCAGCAGTTCCCCAGAAAAGGTGATTGGGAGTCAGTTTGCTATAGGGGAAAAGCCATGGGTCCTGATGTCAGGAAAGGACTGACTTTAAATCCCACCTTCAACTAGCTATATGACCATGTTCAAGTAAGTTAACCTCTCTGAGCCTCAATTTCCTCATCTTTGGAATGGGTAAATACAAATAATATCTGTGTCCCAGCATTGCTGGGAAGGAAAGCACTTTTGTAAACTTTGAATGTCAACTGGGATTGTTATTAAAATATTTAACTTTGGTTAATGGAGACCCTGCTGGGAGATTCCTAGGGAGTACTAATAAATAGAGTAGATCTATCTGAGAGAGATTTGGGCAGGAGTAGAGGGAAGACACCAGGCACTGGACCATCCCTATAGAGCTGTGTTCTTCTCCCACAGAGCAGCTCTTGGGTTTCTGCCAAGACCTAGATGGTTGGTGATTGGAGGGCTGGTTACTATGGCAACCAATGGGATTATGGAGCTGGAGGGACCAAAGGGAAGTCAGCAGTGTGAAACTCTGGGGGCACAAGTGAGAAAACAGAAGTGGGTGAAAGGTCATCACCAAGCCCTTGAATCTTTAAGGCAAGCCTGGGTGACACCTGTCCCAAGGCTTTCTTTCCCTGTGGAGGGTCTTATCTGCCTTCAATCTTCAGCTCATTCCTTCAGCAGATCTCCATAGAAGGGGGGAAACTTCAAATAGACTCAAGTCTTTAACAAGCTTTCTGTGCTCTATGGGGACAAGAGCCTTTGCTCTGACATTCACTCACTGTGTATAATGGACTCTGGGAGAGTCCATTCTCTTCTCTGAACCTCAGCTTCTTCATCTGGGAAATGGTAGTCCTAATATTACTCACCTTATAGGACTTATTTTTAGACAAAATACTTTGTAAACCTTAAAAGTCCTTAGAGAAATACTGGAAATTTTGTTGAGGTGGGGGGGTTTGCATGTCCATTACCTCCAAAGGCAGCCCATTTCATTTTTGCCTTGCTTTAATTGTTAAGAAGATGTTTCCTTATGTTGGACCTGAATCCTTTTCTTTAAAACTTCCTCCCTGAAGAAATTAGATTAGACAAAGAAGAAACTAAGCTATTGCTCTTTGCAGATGATATGATGATATACTTGGAGAATCCTAGAGAATCAAGTAAAAAACTACCTGAAATAATAAACAACTTTAGCAAACTTGCAGGATATAAAATAAACTCACATAAATCATTGGTATTTCTATGTATTACTAACAAAGCCCAACAGAAAGAGATAGAAAGAAAATTTCTATTTAAATTTACTGTAGACATTATAAAATATTTGGGAGTCTACCTGCCAAAACAAACCCAGGAACTATACGAACACAATTACAAAACACTTTTCACACAAATAAAGTCAGATCTAAATAACTGGAAAAACACGAGTTACTTGTGAGTAAGTTGAGCTAATATAATAAAACTGGCAATTCTACCAAAATTAATTTGTTCAGTGCCATACCAATCAAACTACCACAAATTATTTTATAGAACTAGAAAAAATAATAACAAAATTAATCTGGAAGAACAAAAGGTCCAGAATATCAAGGGAATTAATGAAAAGAAATGTTAGGGAAGGTGGCCTAGTCATACCAGATCTTAAATTTTGTTATAAAGTAGCCATCATCAAAGCCACTCAGTACTGGCTAAGAAATAGAGGGGTAGACCAGTGGAATAGGTTACATACACAAGACACTGTAGCCAAAGACTATAGTAATCTACTGCTTGATTAATCCAAAGACCCCATCTTCTGGGATAAGAACTCACTATTTGACAAAAAACTGCTGGGAAAACAGGAAAATAGTATGGCAGAAACTGGGCATAGACCAACATCTTACACCATATACCAAAATAAAGGCCAAATGGATTCATGATTTAGATATAAAGGTTGATACTATAAGCAAATTAGGAGAGCAAGGAATAGTTTACCTGTCAGATTTATGGAGAATGGAAGAATTTATGACCAGACGAGAGATAGAGAGCATTATGAAATGCAAAATGGATAATTTTGATTATATTAAATTGAAAAGTTTTTGCACAAATAAAGCCAACGCAACCAAGATAAGGAGAGAAGCAGAAAACTGGGAAAGAATTTTTATAACCAGTGCCTCTGATAAAGGCCTCATTTCTAAAATATATATAGAACTGAGTCAAATTTATAAGAGTACAAGTCATTCCCCTATTGATAAATGGTTAAAGAATATGAATAGGCAGTTTTCAGCAGAAGAAATTAAAACTATCTGTTGTCATATGAAAAAAATGTTCTAAATCACTATTGATTAGAGAAATACCAATCAAAACAACTCTGAGATAACACATCACACCTATCAGATTGACTAATATGACAAAACAGGAAAACTATAAATGCTGGAGAAGATGTGGGAAAATTGGAACACTAATGCAATATTAGTGGAGTTGTGAACTGATCCAACCATTATGGAGAGCAATTTGGCACTATGCCCAAAGGGCTATAAAATGTGCATGGGGAGTGGAAGGCAGAGGCAAGATGGCAGAGTAAAAGCAGGAAATTGTCTGAGCGTCCTCTCCAACTACCTCCAATACCTGTAAAATATGACTCTAAACAAATTTTAGAGCTACAGAACCCACGAAGTGACAGTGAGAAACAAATCTCCTGCTGAAGGCAGCATGGCAGGCCTACAGGAAGGGTCTATTACATTGCGCTGGGAGCCGAGTGCAGTCCTGTGTGAGCCATGCAGTTCTGGCCCTGGAGTGGCCCTGACCAGCAATATAGACTGGCCAGAGCAGACTTCAGGAGTGTAAATCACCAGCAGTTGTGGTGGTTTCCAGACTTCTCAACCCATAAATGCCAAAGAGAAAGTAAAAGGTCAGTGGGGAACTCTGTTGGAACAGGGGGACGGAAGAGTACAGTCTGGCCCATGCTGCCCAGGGCAAGAGGTGGTGGAGACATGGCAGCTGCAGCTGCTGCCACTTGGCTGCCTCCAGAGCTCCTGGCCTGGAGATCCTAGGGGTACCAAGTGACCATTCAGAGGGTAATTTGACCTGCTTGGATCTAGATTGTGGTCTTGGTTGGTGGTCCTGAGGTGAGAAGCATCAGTGTGCCAGAGCTTGTGGTGGCTATAGACAGGGCACCCTCCTCAGACCTCTGACAACATTTTCAAAACCCCCAGCAATTTAGGACACAACACTCTCCACTCTGGAAGTAGAGTTCTACCATGGCAAAGAACTCAAAAGTCAAGTAATTGGCTGGCAAGATGAGCAAGCAGAGGAAGCACAATCAGACGATGGAATCCTTTTTTGGGGACAAAAAGGATCAAAACATGGAACCGGAAGAAGTCAACGAAGTCAAAACTACTGCATCAAAAGCTTCCAAAAAAAATATGAACTGGTTACAGGCCATGGAGGAGCTCAAGAAGGATTTTGAAAATTAAGTAAGAGAAGTGGAGGAAAAACTGGGAAGAGAAATGAAAATGATTCAAGAAAATCATGAAAAGTGAGTCAACAGCCTGCTGAAAGGGATCCAAAAAGTACTGAAGAAAATAATACCTTAAAAAATAGACTAACTCAAATGTCAAAAGAGGCCCAAAAAGCCAATGAGGAAAAGAATGCCTTAAAAAATCAAATTGCCCAGATGGAAAAGGAATTTCAAAAACTCACTAAAGAGAATAATTCCTTCAAAATTAGATTGGAGAAAATGGAAGCTAATGACTTTATAAGAATTCAAGATACCATAAAACAGATCCAAACAAATGAAAAAAATAGAAGGCAACATGAAATATCTCATTGGAAAAACCACTGACCTGGAAAATAGGTCCAGGAGACATAATTTAAAAATTATTGGACTACCTGAAAGCCATGATCAAAAAAAGAGTCATCCTTCAAGAAATTTTCAAGGAAAATTGCCCTGATATTCTAGAACTAGAGGGCAAAATAGAAATGGAAAGAATTCACTGATTGCCCCTTGAAAAAGATCCCAAAAAGAAAACTCCTGGGAATATCATAGCCAAATTCCAGAGTTCCCAGGTCAAGGAGAAAATATTATAAACTTTCTGGAAGAAACAAGCTGAGTATTGTGGAAACACAATCAGGATAACACAAAGTCTAGCAGCTTCTACACTAAGGGATTGAAGACTTGGAATATGATATTCCAGAGATCAAAGGAGCCAGGATTAAAACCAAGAATCACCTACCCAGCAAAACTGAGTATAATGATTTAGGGGAAAATATGGACATTCAATGAAATAGAGGACTTTCAAGTATCCTTGATGAAAAAGCCAGAGCTGAACAGAAAATTTGACTTTCAAATACAAGAAGCAAGAGAAGCATGAGAAGGTAAACAGGAAAAAGAAATCATGGGGTGGCTAGGTAGCACAGTGAAGAAAGCCATGGAGTCAGGAGGACCTGAGTTCAAATCTGGCCTCAGACACTTGACACATTTACTAGCCATGTGACCTTGGGCAAGTCACTTTACCCTAATTGCCCTACCTTCCCCCCTCTAAAAAGCAAAAAAAAAAAAAAAAAAGAAATCATAAGGAACATATTAAACATGAATTATTCCTTCATGAGAAAACAGTAATTGTAACTCATGAGACTTTTCTCAGTATGAAGATATTTGAAGGGAATATATATATATATATATATATACACATATATATGTGTGTGTGTATGTATATGCATATATGTATACATACACATATATGTATATGTATATATGTATGCATACATATATGTATGTATAGGAGGGTGTATGTGTGTATAAAGATATATGTGAGTGTGTGTATATGTGTGTACAGTATACATAGACAGAGGGCACGGGAACAGTTGAATAGGAAGGGATGATATCTAAAAAATAAAATTAAGAGGTGAGAGAGGAATATAATGAGAGAAGGAGAAAGGGAGAGATAGATTAGGGTAAATTATCTCATATAAAAGAGGCAAGAAAAAACTGTTACAATGGAGGGGAAGAACAGGAAGGTGGAAGGGAATGGGTCAACCTTACTCTCATTGAATTTGGCTTAAGGAGGGAATAACATACACACTCATTTGGGTATCTTACCCTACAGCAAAGTAGTGGGAAGGGGATAAGGGGGGATGATAGAAAGAAGGGAAGATTGGGGGCTTTCCCCTTAGTTAGAAGCACATACTTTTGAAAAGAGATAGGGTCAAAGTAGAAAACAGAATAAATGGGGGGTGGGTTAGGATGGAGGGAAATATTGTAAGTCTTTCACAATATATAACTACTATGGAAACATTTTGCATAACTACACATGTACAACCTATATTGAACTGCTCATCTTCCCAGTGGGGGTAGGTGAGGAAGGAAGAAGGGAAAGAATCTGGAAATGAAAGTTTTAAAAACAAATGTTGGGGTGGCTAGGTGGCACAGTGAATAGAGCACTGGCCCTGGAATCAGGAGGATCTGAGTTCAAATCTGCCCTCAGACACTTAACACTTACTAGCCATGTGACCTTGAGCAAGTCACTTAATCCCAATTGCCCTGCCTTTTCTCCTCCAAAAAAACTCAAAAGAAACAAAAAACTGAATGTTAAAAAATTGTTTTTTACATGCAACTGGGAAATAAGATATACAGGCATTGGGGTATAGAAATCCATCTTGCCCTACTAGAAAGTTAAAGGGGGGATGGGGGAGGATATAAGAGAGCAGATTGGGGGAAAGGGTATTCAGTAGGCTCACTATCTTGGGGTGAGGGGTAGGGGTAAGATGGGAGAAAATTTATAACTCAAAATCTTGTGGAAATGAATGTTGAAAAGTAAAAATAAATATTTAAAAATGTACATACTCTTTGACCCAGCAATACCACTTCTAGCCTGTATCCCAAAGAGATCATAAAAATGGGAAAAAGAACCATGTGTACAAAAATATTTATAGCAGCTCTTTTTGTGGTGAACAAGAACTGGAAATTGAGGAGATGCCCATTATTTTTGGAATGGCTGAACGAATTGTGGTATATGAATGTAATGGAATACTTTTGTGCTATGAGAAGTGATTGGCAGACTGACTTAAAAAAAACCTGGAAAGACATATGAACCGATGCTAAGTGAGCATAACCAGGAGAATGGTGTACACAGTAACAGCCACAGTGTGTGATAACAAACTTTGATAGACTTAACTCTTGTCAGGAATGCAAGGACCTAAAACAACTCTGAAAGACTCATCATGGAAAACGCCATCCATATCCAGAGAAAGAAATAGGGAGTCTGAATGCAGATCGAAGCATACTATTTGCTCTCTTTTTTTGTTTTTCTTTCTCATGTTTCCTCTCATTTGTTCTAATTCTTCTATAGAACCTGACTAATGTGAAAATATGTTTAATAAGAATGTACATGTAGAGCTTATATCAGATTGTATGCCTTCTTGGGGATGGAAGAGGAGAGGGAGGTGGAGAAAATTTAAAACTTATGTAAGTGAATATTGAAAACTAATAATAAATAAATTTTTTTAAAAAAAGAAACTTCCCCCTCTCCTCTTAGTGGTATCCTCAGAGGCCAAAGAGAGCAAAATCTTACTTCCCAAACTAACTTCTTGGGTGACCTTTGGCAAGGGCCTCCATTTTCTTATCTGTAAATGAGGGGCTAGGTAAGAATGAAACTAAATGGTATTTGAAATCTATTTGAGCCATATTCTGATGAATGCTCAGAAGTCCAAAATGGACTTACATTGAGTTTCCAGTTTACTAAAACTTCTGAACATTTAGACTAAAAAGCACCTAGGAATTGTCTATCCTCACCTCTTTCATCTTGTACCTCTGAAATTGATTTTTTGAACCCAAGTGTAGGACTTTGCATTTATTTCTATCAAACTTCATCCTTGGATTTGACCCAAAGTTCTAGGCTGTTGAGATCCTTTTGGTCCTGACACTGTTACCTACGATGTTTATTTTTCTTTCTAGTTCATATAATCTGTTAATATGATAAGTTTATCTTCATCTAAGTCATGAGTAATAATAATACTGAACAGCAAAGGACTAAGAAGAGATCCCTGCTGTACTCCACTAGAGATCTTCCTCCAAGTTAACACTGACATTTCCACTCTTTATATTCAACCAATGGCAAACAACAACAAAAAAAACCCACACCAGTTAACTGCACTATCAGAAAAAGTAGAGTGTAAGTTCTTTGAGAATGGAGACTGTCTCATTTTTGGTCTTTTATTCCCAGTATCTGGCACATAGTAGGTGCTTAATAAATGCTTGGTCAATCAAAGTATGTCGCCAGAAAATACCCTGT
This sequence comes from Pseudochirops cupreus, assembly GCA_028627135.1. Classification (NCBI taxonomy): domain Eukaryota; kingdom Metazoa; phylum Chordata; class Mammalia; order Diprotodontia; family Pseudocheiridae; genus Pseudochirops; species Pseudochirops cupreus. The sequence continues at coordinate 406,524,199 of CM053581.1, forward strand.
GAGTTCCACATACTAAGGCACAGTGCTTTTTGGTCATTAAATAAATAGCTGGGCATGCATGGGTTGTGCTGAAATATTTCCAGGAGGAGGCAGCCTAGTTTAGTGGGATTGGCATTGGACTGGGACACAGAGGACCAGGGCTTTTATTCTTGTTCAGATACTTACCATCTGAGAAGCAGTGTGTAGGCAGTGGAAAAATTACTGCTTTTGGAATCAGAGGGCTTGGTTTCAAATCCTGGCTGTCACTTTGCATCTCTGGGCAAGTCCCTTTCCCTCTCTTGGCTTTGGTTACTAATCCTCTGCAAAATGAGAGACTTGAATTAAATGGCCTCTGGGAACACTTTTAGCACTAGTGCTATATTCCTGTGAACCTAAGAATGAGTTTAGGCAAGATCCTACATTGACCATAGATAAGAGAGAGGCTGCAATAGGCTTCCATGGAAGGAACAACCATGTGGGTAAAAACAGAAAGCCTGGAAGTGTTAAGCATTATTATTCTTCCCAGACTGGCATTTCTTGAAAGTTCACTGTCCTAAAGTCATGACCTTGGGAGGAGAGCTCTGAGCCTTTACGGGGGGGGGGGGGGAGGAGAGGAGGGGCAGGGAGGAATTACCCTTGTTGTTTGGCCACAGAGTCCTTGCAGTAGGGGTGTCCTTGGCCTGTGGGATAATTTGCCTAGAACTATGATTTCCCTTCCTGAAGCAGACAGCTCCTATTTTTCCCTGAGTGATTCACCTTTCAATGTTAAGTCATAACTGTTTAGCAAAGATCATAGTCAGAGTCATCATGATCACACACAAAACGCCTGCCTGGGACACCTGGGATTGGGCATGGGGGAGGGGTCAGTGTTCATAACATCGTCTCTGCTAAGCCTCCCCCTCCTCCTTTTCTTGGCCCTAGGAGAGGATGAGGCAATGAGCACTGAGAGCAGATGAGGGGGATGGGGAGAGGGAAGGCACGATGGCCTAATCAGAATAAATGTTCACTTGTCTGATTAGACTTAATTACAGCTGAGCTCTTCTTCTCAACTGAAGTTGGTAGGGGGAGGAAGGTTTGGAGGGGAACACAGAGGTGAAGGAGGCCAGTTCTCATGGGCTTACAAATCTTGAAGGAATCTCAGAAGCCATCTAGTCCAATTTCCTCCCTTCACAACGGAAGAAACAGTCCCAAGTAGGAAGTGACTTGTCCTAGGTCATATAGGTAGTAAATCATAGCAACAGATCTAGAGATGAAAGGGACCTCAGAAATCATCAAGTCCTATCTCCCTAATTTACAGATGAGGAAACTGAGATCTGGGGAGGATCTGCCAGGGGCATATAGATATGAAAAACAAGATGGGGATTTGCAACCAGGTCTTCTGATTCCAGAGACAGCAGTCTTTCCCCTGTGAGAAAAGAAGCTGAGGGCATCCTCGTGCTCCAACATCCTCTCAGAGTCCTCATGAGCCCCTCCCTGACCTCCAGTTCATAGCAGAATATCTCTCTTTTAAAAGTTTTTTTGGGGGTGGGGTGGGTGGGAGATGGTTTGGATTGGATCACTAACAGGGCTGCCCTCAGAGAAAACTGTCAAGGACAGATGATTCGTTGTCTGTCCCTGCTTCTGTCTAATTCTTCCTCTCCTCTTTAGCTCTTGACATGTCCTCCCTCATCAGATGCCCTTCTGATGCCATCATTCCCCCATCTAGACCCCTCACAGCACCTAGAAATTTCCTTGTCTCCATAGTCCTTTCTCACAGGGTCAGATTCTCCATATATTTTAAGGTGACAGCTGTGGCACCAGGTCAACTAATCCTTGCAAATTAGAGGGCTGGAGGGCATGTATAGCTAAAACCGTTCCTCCAAGAGAGGTCGCATAAAACATCTTGAAGGAGTGGTAGGTTTGGAATCAGAGGCCCTGAGTTCAAATCCCAACTCTGCTACTGACTATTTATGTGACCTTGGGTGAACTATTTCATCTCTCTGGAAGCAGCCAAGATGGTCGCTGAAGAACCTTGAAGCTCTACGTCCATGATCCTATGTCCAAGGAGTTAGTCAACAGGTGGGGGTTTCAGGCCAGGAAGGAGGACAGAAGAGTGCAGTGTGTGTGTGTGTGTGTGTGTGTGTGTGTGTGTGTGTGAGAGAGAGAGAGAGAGAGAGAGAGACAGAGACAGAGACAGAGACAGAGAGATAGAGAGACAGAGAGAGGAGGAGGAGAAGGAGGAGGAGAAAGAGGAGGAGGAGGAGGAAGAAAGAGAGAGAGAGAGAGAGAGAGAGAGAGAGAGAGAGAGAGAGAGAGAGAGAGAGAGAGAGAGAGAATGAGTGTTTGCGTATCCTGGATATTGGCACTGTGCTCAAGGAAAGAGCTATCCAGGGAGGGTAGTTATGGGTAGCTTCCCAGCTCCCTCTGGTGGCCTTTGGGCCAATTCCTGCCCTTCCTAAACTGTCAAATCTTGAATCAAATGCAATATTCTGGATGTGGTCTGAAGATGGCGGAGTATAATGGGACTATTGCCTTCATATTCCTGGGCACTATGCCTCTCTTAAGACAGTCCAAGATTCCATTAATTTTTTTTGATTACCACATTAGCATGCTGACTCATACTGAGTTTGCAGTCTACTCAAACTCCCAAATCTTTGTCAGAAAGGCAACAACCATTTATTAGGCACTTATTGTATGCCAGACACTGCCCTAACTTCTGGAAGTACAAGGAAAGGGGAAAAAACATGGTCCCTGTCCTTGAGGAGTTCACAATAAAGTGGTCAGAAAAATGGCTCCCTCATTTTGGGCTTATGAATCCGACTTTTTGAACCCCTGGTTAACCTTTACATTTATCCTGGTTGAATATCATCTCATTAGATCCAGTTCATGGCTTAAAGCTACCTAGAGTATTTTAAAATCCTGACAGTGATGCAGTGCATCAATTCTGCTTTCCAACATTTTGTTATCTGCAAATTTGACAAGCATTCTGTTTATGTCTTTATCAAAGTCACTGATAAAAAATATTGAACAGCATAGGGCTGACCATAGATCCCTGAGGCACTTCACTGGAGACCTGCCAAGTTGGTATGGAATTTTTAATGATTACTCTTGGGATCCAGCTATTTAGATAATTCTGAATCCATCATTGCACTGTTATCTAGTTTATATATCTCCATATTTGTTTTACAAGAATAGCATGAAATACTTTGTAAAACTCTTTACAGACAAACTATTGCTATAGAAGTCTCCTGATTTAACAATTTAGAAACTGGAAAAAGGAAATAAAATTAATCTGGGATGACTTTATCTTACTGTAGCCATGTTGGTTCCTTATAATTCCCTTTTTCTTTTCTAAATATTTACTCACCACCTATTTAATGATTAGGTCTAAAACTTTCCTAGGAATCACTAACCTGTAGTTACAATTCTAACTTTTGGTGCCCTCTTCCATCTAAACCCACCCCTATCCCTGACACTACAAGCTCCCATTCTCCATGATCTTCCAAACATCGACAGTGATTCAGCCATACCAATGAGCACATCTTTTCCTAATCCTTATCCTTCTTGACCTATCAGCAGTATCTAGTACTGTTGAACACTCTCTCCTTCTGGTCACTCTTTCCTCATTGGGTTTTTATGATGTTAGTCTTCCCAGGTTCTCCTCCTAGTTGTCTGACCTCCCCTTAGTTCTCTTTGCTGGTTCGTCATATATATTGTGCCCCTTAACTGGGTGCTCTCCATGGTCCTGTCCTAGGCCCTCCTCTCTTCTCTACTCTTTCTCTTGGTAACCTCATCAGTCTATGAGTTTAATTATCATAACCAGGCATGTGACTGACGTATCAGTTCATCTGGCCCTCGTTAGTCTCTTTTCTGAGCTTTAGTCTGGCATCACCAGTTGCTTATTGGACTTTTCAAACTGAATTTCTGAGAGTCATCAAAAACTTATTAGATGTCAAACTGAACTTTATTTTTTCCCGCCCCACCCCAGCCCTCTTCCAAGCTTCCCTATTTCTATCAAAGAAATTTCTGTCAAATCTATCTTTCCAGTGTCCCAGCTTTGCAACCTAGGTATTTTCTCCTTTCCTCATTCTCTCTCACCCCATTTTTCTAAATGATTGCCAAATCTTACCAATTGTACCTCCACAACATCTTTCCCACTGAACTCCTTTCTCCTCACTCACACAGCCACCACTTTAGTTCATGCCCTCATTGCCTCTGCCTTAAATTATTGCAATAACCTCCCATTTTGGTGTCCTGCCTCAATTTTCTTCCCATTCCAACCTATCTTGTGGGCTGTGGCCAAAGTGAATTTCCTTTAAGTATAGTTCTGACCATGTCACTCCCCTACTCAATCAACACCAAAGGGTTCCTATTACTTCTAGTACAAACATAACCTCCTCTGTTTAGCTTTTAAAACCCTTCACAACCTGGCCCCAACCTATAGGTCCCGTCTTGTTGGAAATGATTTTCCCACCCTCACTCTTCAATCCAGCCAAATTGACTTTGTGTCTTTTCCTCGCTCATGACACCCCATCTCCCATCTATGTATTTTTCCCTAGCTATCCTTGATGCAAACATGGCACTCCCTCCCACCATCCACCTCATAGAATACTTTTTTTCCTTTGAAATATAGCTCGTGTCACCTTCTTTCTACCTAAAACATTCCCTGATCCCTATGACTGCTAATAGCTTCCCCCCAAACTATCTTGTATTTTGTATACTTTTGGTTATGTATACACCCACAAATTCATGTGTATACCCATACATTTATGTATATGTCCATAGCTTTATGTATACATCCATCCATACAAAGCAGGCAAATACAAGATAGTTTGGGAGAGAGGTCCTAGCAGTCACAGGGATCAGAAAAGATTACAGGTAGACAGAAGGTGATGCTTGAGCTGTGTATGTATTTATCTATGTATTACATTTATTTTCTTCATATTTGTTCTATATCTAATTAACATACTTGTGTCTGCCTTTAGAAAATGAGTTCATTGTAAATAAGAATGATTTCATTCTTTGTATTTGCAGTGTCAGAACTTAACATGAAACTTAGAATACACTAGGCACTTCATAAATGCTTGCTGAGGAATTAATTGGCTGGTTTCACTACTCAATGTTGTACTTAATTTGGACCAGGTGTCTTGAATTCATCCAGGGCAACAAAAGGGATTATTGCCTTATCATAGGTATCCACTCTCTGTCATTAACTTTTGTTCTGGACAGTTAGATGGTGCAGTTCATAGAGTGCTGGTCCTGGAGTCAAGAAGACATCTTCCTGAGTTCAAATCTGTCCTTAGACACTAACTTAGCTATGTGACTCTGGGCAAGTCACTTAACCCAGTTTGATTCAGTTTCTTCATCTGTAAAATGAGCTGGAGAAGGCAATGGCAAACCACTCCAGTACTTTTGTCAAGAAAACTCCAATTTGGGGCAGCTAGGTGGTGCAGTGAGTAGAGCACTGACCCTGGAGTCAGGAGGACCTGAGTTCAAATCCAGGCTCAGACACTTAACACTTACTAGCCATGTGACCTTGGGTAAGTCACTTAATCCCAATTGCCCTGCCTTCCCCCCTCCAAAAAGAAAAAAAAAAAGCTCCAAATGGGGTCATGAAAAGTCAGACCTGACCCAACAACAATTTTTATTCAGTCCTTCACAGTACTAGTCATTCTCCTTGGAAGAGGATAAAATACAAAAAATAAAAACTAAATTTCTATTTTCTCTCTCTTGATAGTTATAGCCTCCTCCTTTCTTGAATCAAGTCTCTCCCAATATAACTAAAATAAACAAACAAACCCAAATCCAAACCTATCTCTATTAACTTTAACTTTCTTTCCTTGCCAACCTTAGTTCATTGTGAGCCTTAGAACATCTCTCCCTGTTTTTCTAGGGCTCTATCGTGTTCTTATATTCATCTTCTGTTATCTGCCCTTGCTTCTATCTTCTGTACTTAGACTTAAAAATAAAATCTCAGGTTGTGAGTACCCTGTGCATCCACATCAGTCTCTTTGGACAACACCTGATTTTCCTCATTGTAAGTGTTTCGCCTTAGGTCTTCAGAAGAATTTCATTCATCAGAGTTTTCCTAGTGAGATAACAAACTCATGGTGCAGATTGAGACTTAAATATCAGGACAGGGTCAATGTGGTGACTTGCTTTCCTTGCTTATGCATATTTGATAGAAGGGTTTTTTTTCTTTCTGTTTGGTGGTGGAAGGAGAATTAAGGGAGAAAGGGTAGTAGGTGATAGGGCTGCCAAAAGGAAAAAGAAAAGGAAAAAAGTCAGGAGAGAGAGTCACTAAAGCACTATAAAAATGTACAGAAGGGAACCAGAGGAAGATCAGGAGGAAACAGACAAACAGAACCACTTTGAAATGATGTTGAATTTCTTGGAAACAGAAACAAGCTATATGAAGCACAGGTTTGCAGCTGTGTATTCAATCCTCTCTGTTCTGCTTTGTACATGGAAACACTTATCTTATTTGATGTTTGCTAAGTTTAGAATAAAAAAATTAAAAAGAAAGTTTCTCATCACTCCTGGACTGACTTACCCTGTATAATTTTAGACCAAGATATCCTATGTAGCCTTTCTCTTAACTCTTTGAAATGTGCTCTCTTCACATCTAGGGTGCATACCACACTACACCCAGCCTTTCTCTTCTCTATCACAGTCTCTAAGGGGAGTGGTCATTTTCCTTTGAAGTTAGCATCATTTATATCCCAGTGTCTAGTCATCCCCAGAAGAGCTAGATCCAGAATAGAATTTCCCATTAGTCCTTCCATCTTTTGCAGGTTCAAATGATCACTCAGGCAGATCACAAAGCAATCTGATGTTCTGCTTTAGGACAGGAGTGCATTCCAGAAGAAATATGGATCATCTAAAATCCCTCATCACTGTAATATCATGCTTCTGTCCCAGGCTGTTTCCCAAACTCCTATTTTCTCTTTATGTCCAGGTGATCTGCAGCATACTCTGATAACAAACTGCTTCTGTTTCTCCCTCTATTGATTTCCCTCCACATGTTCTATGCCAGCTTTCTCTCTCTTGGTTCCTGGATGTACTTACATGAGTTGACATGTTTTCCAAATTTGTAGATAAAGCCAAGCTGAGAGAAAGAGTGAACACATTGCACGGCAGAGTTGAGATCCAAAAAATCTTTACAGGATAGAACACTGGGTTGAATCTGATGATGAGATGAAACTCAATAGGGATAAATATAAAGTCTTACTCTTGGGTCCAAAAAATCAACAATGCAAGTTCAAAATAGGAGACATATGTTTAAACAGATTCATTTAAACAGATTGCTTTTTAAAGAGCTTTAGTAGTATTTTCTCATACCCATTATAAAATAAACATCTACTTCTTCTACATCTTCTGAAGAAGATAACCTGCCTGTAGTAAGACTATCATTACATTACATTACATAGATAAAATTAAGTAAGGTAAACTTTAAAGTACTGCATAAAAAAGTTATTGTGAATGGACAATGGTGCATTTGTCAAGAAATTGATCAGTCAACAAGGGTCATTTTCCACTAATACTTATTCTCACCTCAAATAATAGAATATTAGAACTGAAAGGGCCTTGAGGGATCATTTAATTGACCCCTTTCATTTGACAGAAAGGATAAACAGATCTAGAGAAGGGAAATGCAGTTCTCAGGGTTCAATGAAGTGGATCTGGGCCTTTATCCCAAGGTCTCTTGATTCCTGATCTAGTTTACCATTGAATAACCAGCAACCACCTGATGGTCATTTCCCCCTTCCACCCAACCACTCTTCCATTCCATGGATATTTTTCTAAGAACTTGATTTGGGAACAAAGAAAGAAGGTGCAAATGAGAGAGTCAGTGGAGGGATCATTGATGTATGCCACAGTATCCTTTCTTCCCCATTAATGCACAGATAAGTTTCCATTCATTTTCTGCAGAAAGAAAGGCATGTACTGAAAGTTGCAGGATTAGACCAGGTTGCAGCATATTTCTGTCAGACTGAATGGTTGTCCTGTCGGGCGACTGCCCATTGATGACTCACACTAGGAGGGATGGTCCTGGAACACTGTGGAATGGGCAGTCCAACACCCAAGTCTGTGATTCCCAACCAGAAAATGTACTAATGCTGTAGACCCCCATGGGACATGATGAACCTTATTTCTTGAGGTGCTGTCCCATTGTGGGGCTACTCAGCCTCATCCAATAAGTTATTCAGTGTAATGATCCTGCCTCTTCATCTTTCTCTCCTTCTATGAGTTCTCTCTCTCTCTCTCTCTCTGTTTCTCTGTCTCTCTCTGTTTCTCTCTCTGTCTCAGTCTCTCCCTCTCTCTCTCCTCTGCCTCTCTCTCTCCTCTTCCTCTCCCCTCTTCCCCTTTTTCTGTTTTTCTTTGTTTCAGTTATTGAGTAACCATCTGCCTGAGCCCATCTCTCACTGTCTTGGTGTTTGTCTTTATGTCAAGCCCTCAAACCTTCTCTTCATCTCTTAGGTTGAGGGCAGCATAGTTGAAAGAGACCTGAACCTAGAGTTGGGACCTGTGTTTCAGTCCTGTCCTTAATGACTGAGGGGAGTGAAAACTTCTCAGGCAGTTTTGGGTTGTTAACTTCCTTCTTCCTTCTCCATTGCTGCTGCCAATCAGCAGCAAACCCCTTCAGGAATCTTTCCACCCCCACCTTCAGTCCTTTGTCTGCTTTCCTGCCTCTGTGGGCTGTTCCTCCAAGGCAGTGGGAGTCAGGGACAACCCAAGCTGCTCCCCCAACCAATGGGAGTGAGGGACAATGGGGGAAATATGACCCTGCTGTGTTAGGGTTTAAAAACTTTGTTCCCCCAGACCTTGGGGTCTCTTCTTCATGAGCAGTCATGGGAAAGAATGCCCTCTTCTCCCGGGGAAGAGAATAAACTCCTGTTCTTATCCTAAGAGATCTCTGTGTTTGTTTTTTAAATTAAATTATGGATGAGGTTTTTTTTCATCCCAAACATTAACTAGCCCTGTGTTCACTTCTCTTCTCTGGACCTCAGTTTTCTCATCTGTTGTATGGATATAATAATCTTTGCATTCCCTTCTCCATAGGAATGTTGCAAAAAACAGTGTTTAGCATAAAGGCCATGTCCTAAAAAATGAACTATTTTCTTTAGCATTCTTCTACCTCTTTTCTCTCTTTCCCATGAACCATGACAGTCTCTTGCTCTTTTCCACCGTCTCTTTTTCTTTTTCTCTGTCTCCCTCTCTGTATCATCATTCTGATCTAGCCTTTTGCTTCCTTGGCTGCTCCTTCTTCCCCAAATGAATATGGGTCCTGGCCCCTCTCTCAGTTTCATCTTCTTCCATCGCAATGTATTTCTCTAAAGCCTTTCAAAATGGTTTATGTTCTCAAGGAGCAGCCTCTGGGAGGGCAGGGGAGGCTTGGGTGGAGAGTGGGAGGGAGTTTGGGAGAGAGGAAGGAGACAAAGGGAGGGGACGAGGGAAGGAACAATGAGAAGGAAAGGGGAAAGAATGGGATGGAAGGGAAAGGGAAAAGGATGGAGAAATGAGAGAGTAGGGAGGAAAGGATGGGGAAAAGGCGAGGGGAAAGGGGAAGAGGGAGAGAAAGGAGAAAAGATGGAGAGGAGAGGGGATGAAAGTAGGGAAGAGGAGAAAGAGAGGGTACAAGGGAAAAAAGAATGGGAAGGAGGGGCGAAAAATAAGGATTGGGCTCAAGGAGGGGCAGGAAGAGGGGAAGGGGGAAGAGGGAAGGGGAGGGGGAGGAAGGACGGGAGGGAGATTTGGAGAAGAGAGAGGGGAGGGGAGGGGAGGGGAGGGAAGGGGAAAGCGGGCTGCGGCAGGGAGTGAGCGTTGCAGGTTTTCTGGGGCGGGCAAGCTGCAGCGGCTGCTCCCCCTGCCCTTTTTAATGAAGATATATGACTGTTTATTATGGAGATCAGTCCCCTGTGGTGCGCAGGAGTCCTTGATCAGGGGAGGGTGTGTGTGTGTGTGTGTGTGTGTGTGTGTGTGTGTGTGTGTGTGTGTGTGTGTGTGTGTGTGTGTGTGTGTGTGTGTCTGTATGTCTGTGTGTGTGTGTGTGTGTCTGTGTGTGTCTGTGTCTGTGTCTGTCTGTGTCTGTGTGTGAGCGCTCGAGCGCCAGAGTGTGCGTTGGGGAGGGCGCAGTGTTTGGGTGCAGGGGCGCACTGGCGCTCCGCCCGCCGACGGCTCATCAGTCACGCCCGCGTTCTGAGACTGGGCGCGTCTCCACTGCCGCGGTGCCCAGAGCTGGGAGGTAGCAGCTGCAGGAGTCAAAACGTCACCTCCTACGTCCGCACCCCCACCTTCTTGGCCAAAAGCCAGAAGCTCCAGGGAGAGGAGGGAACTGGGCGGGGGACGGGGGTAGGCAGAGTAGGAGCCCAAGGGATGGAGAACAGCTGTTCCAGGCAGGGATGGGGTGGGGGAGCTGTAGCGGGAAGGATGGGACACTCAGGAGCCAGTGGGCTGGTGAGATGCTGGGATGGAAATCTTTAGGGGTGGAAATGAAGGACCATTCTCCACCACTCGTGATTTTCACATGGGCGGGGGGAGAGGGCTATTGGAGATGGTCAGGTAGGGGAAAGAGATCTACCTGACCTGGCAGCTAAGAGACCTGACTAGGACACTGTTTGGCCAAATGACTTCCTTTCTCTGGGTCTCAGTTTATTCTCTTGCATATTGGGAATGATAATTATGGGATCCTTGATTTTGTGCTTGAAGGGACCTTGGAAGGCGTTAATCCAACCCTTTCATTTACAGAGGCTTTAGCCCAGGACACATAGGTAATTCCAGAGGCAAGACTGAATCCCAAGCTTCTAGAGCTGAAAGAGACATTAGTGAGGACCTAGCCAGAAAATTTTATAGAAAAATTTCCCCTCAAACCGAGGCCCAGGGAGCAGCAGAGCTGCCTGCAATGTATAAGGCAGGTCCCCTGAGTCTAACTCCAACACTCTCTCTCCCACTTACCTCACTAGGCTCTTGTGAAGCTCCAGTGAGATGATGGATGTGAAACCCTCATGCCACACACATCAGTACTTGTTATGCTCTCCTGGTGAAACAGAAAGGAGGCTTTTGTTGGAGTCAGGGGACCTGGGTTCAAAACCTGGCTCAACCCAAGTGCTAGTTGGAGGATCATGGCCTCCAGGCCTCAGGGCTTCGATAACAAAAACAAGCTGTCATTTGTATGGCATTTTATGGTTTACAAAGAGCCTGACACATTTTATCTTATTTGGTTCCCAAAACAATTTTAGTTATCTACAGGTATCATTCTTGGGGCTGCTAGGTGGCAGGATAGAGCTTGGAGTCAGGAAGACTGATCTTCCTGAATTCAAATCTGCCCTCTGACACTTATCAGCTGTATAACCCTGGGCAAGGCACTTCACCCTGCTTGCCTCAGTTTCTTCATTTATAAAATGAGCTGGAGAAGGAAGTGGCAATCTGTTCCATTATGTTTGCCAAGAAAACTCAAAATGGGGTCATGGAGAGTTGGACACAATTGAACAACAGCAGGTATTGTTTATCTTTATTTTACAGATAAGGAACCAGAACCTTATGTGAGTACCATGACATGCCCCACATGAGACATTGAGTAAATAATGGTACCCAGCATCAAACTTAGATCTTACTCTTAGTTCAGTGCATTTCCCACAGTACTATATCTACTGAGTAAGATAGAGCTCTGTTCTTTGAAGAGAGAGAACCTAGCTAAAAATGAAGGCCATTTGGAAGTTCAGGGTGGCAGGTCTTCAACTCTAGCCTGGTTCAAGGAAGGCCCAGTTTTGTTCTATGTCCAGAGCTAGAAGGGACCTTAGACATCATATTTTATTAGAATCATGAAATCACAGATTAGAGAGAGAAGAAAACTCAGAAAGTCCATTTCAGAGAGAAGGAAACTAAGGTCTAGGATGTTAAATGGCTAAGAATAATAGATTTAGACCTGGGAGAGACGTCAGTGACCCTCCAGGCCAATCCATAGCTGAAAAGGAAACCTCACTAGAACATACTAGAAAAGTAGTCATTCAGTTCTGCCCTCTGAGGTCTAGCAGAAGGAGACTAATGTCTCTCCATGTGAAAGTTCTCCTAATATTAAAGACAACTAAGTCTTCTGTGCTGCAGGCTAAAAATGTCCAGTTCTTTGTCTTTCAAAAGAAAGGACTCAACGTCCTTCACATCATCCTGCTTGTCCCACTCCAGGCATTTTCTAGTAAATAAATGACTTTTAAAAATTGTGGTACTTAGGGGCAGCTAGGTGGTGCATTGAATAGAGCACCAGTCCTGGAGTCAGGAGGACCTGAGTTCAAATTTAGCCTCAGACACTTGACACACTTACTAGCTGTGTGACCTTGGGCAAGTCACCTAACCCCAATTGCCTTTCTCTCCCCCACTCCAAAAATAAAAATAAAAATAAATTGTGTTGCCCAGAACTGAACACAATGCTCTGGTTATGGTATGTTTGGGGCAGAGTCCTGTCAGACCATAGCCTTACTATTTCTGGAAGTTATGCCCCTCAAAGGCAACCCAAGGCCCAGTTAGTACTCTTTCTCTCTCTGTATTTGTCTCTGTCTCTGTGTGTCTCTCTCTCTGTATGTCTCTGTCTCCCTCTGTGCCACACGAGACTGCTGAAATATCAAGCCAACAATTCACTAAAACCCCAAGATCTTTTTTTTTTAGTCAAACTACTATCTAGACAGATCTCCTCCCTTATCTTTACCTCCCTCTACTTTTCTAGTGAGGTTGACTTTTTGAGTCCAAATTGAAGACTTTGCATTTATCCCTATTGAGTTTCACTTTATTAGCTTTGTCCCAATGTTTCCGACATGTTGCGATCTTTAAAAATCCTGCCTCTGTCATTCATACTGTGATAATCTCTCCCAGCTTTGTATCATCTTCATGTTTGATAAGTATGCTGTCTAGCCCTTTGTCCAAGCCAAAGATAAAAATATTGACAGTCCAGGGCTAAGCCCAGGTCCCTGGGGTGCTCTATTGGAAATCTCCTTTGAAGCTGACATCAAACCGTTGACAAGTACTTTTTGGGTCTAGCCAATTAACCAGGTCTGAATTCACTTGCGTGTACATTCTTTTAGACCAACTCTTTTTACTTTTTACAAAAAAAAAAATAGCACAAAGATGAAGGAATGGAAGCTAAGAAAGGGGAAGGAACATGCCAGCGGGCACATTTTGAATTAGTGGCAGAGCTGGGATTCAAAGAGAGATCTCCTGACTCTTGAGTCCTGTATTCTGGGCCAAAGCTGGGCTAGGAATTTTTAATCAAATCAACCAATAAGCGTTTATTAAGTGCCTCCTATGTGGTAGACACTGTGCTGGGAATATGGAGAAAAAAAGGAAACAATCTCTGCTCTCCATTGAGAAGCTTACATTCTATGGGGGAGGCCACAGGTGCACACATCAATACCTGCATCCAAACAAGCTAACCTGGTGGGCAGGCACCAGGTGCTGCTGCTGGAGACTCAGGAAAGGTGGTGCTTGACCTGAGTTTCTAAAAGAACTAGGGATACCAAGAGGTAAAGGCGAGGAGGGAGTGTGCCTTCCAGGAATGGGGAGCAAAGGCATGGAGACCAGACATAGGGTTTTGTGTGGGAGGAACAGCAAGGCCGGGTTTGCTGGGTTGTAGAGTGTGAAGAGGGGAATAATACATAATTAGAGTGGAAAGGTGGGTTGGGACCAGGTTGTGAAAGGCTTTAAATGCCAAACAGAAGATCACTTTGCATCTGCTGCCCTGCCTGGTTTCAGCCCCTCAGAATAAGATTGCTCCCAGAATAAGCTCATCACCTCTAAATTCACCATCATGTTTCTGCTAACTCAAATCTTGATGGACCCCACTCCCTCAGCATCCTCTCCCTTCTGATTGGAGGGCTGGAGGGCAGAGGACCAAACTCCTCCCCATGCCTTTCTTAATAGAGGGTAGCAAGTAGCCTCCTCATTTCGCTCTGCTTCTGTTACCCTGTCTGCTTTCGAATCCACAGAACTGGCATGCCTCGGTCTTCCATTCCCTGCCCCACTGGTGGCTTTTCTGCTTTTGTATGTTGTCTCCCCATTTAGGTAGTAAGCTTGTTGAGGGCAAGGACTGTCTTTCTCCTTATTTTTTGCATCTCCAATACTTAGCACAGTGCCTGGAACATAGTAGGCACTTAGTAAACACTTATTGGATTAGATTAGATTACAAACAGAGGAGTTTGCATTTAATTTTAGAGGCAATAGAGAGCTAGGTGGATGGGGTGAGGCAAGACATTGTCAGATGTGTGCTTCAGGAAAATGTAGAAATTCTGACACTAGGGCAAATTCAGTTAAGTTGGGGTGGTGGTGCAGAGTCAGGTTATCTAAGATGTGACTGTTCCTGTATGTGACTAGCATGTATGTGACTGTATGTGGTAGCAGAGGTCTTGGGAACTTGGGAAGCCAGAAGGTTTGAAGAGGGCATGTATTTAGGTGATGCAAAAGATTATGAGTCAGGTACTGAAGTGATGAGAGAGAGGGAGGCAGTGACAGACACACACAGAGACAGACACACAGAGAACAGAGACAGAAACAGAGAAAGGCAGAGAGGCACACAGAGAAACAGACACACAAAGACAGAGACAGGCAGAGACAGACAGACAGACACACACCTGGAGGTATGTAGCAAAAAGATTTGAATAAGATATCCAAAAATTTTAAATATTGCTTTCAAAACTGTCAATTTTGTCTGGGATTCTTCCAAAAACTATTCTCTATGCATTAAAAAAAAAATGTTACAATTGGCTAATCCTTTCTGGAGAAGTGACTTATCACGGAGGTGGGGGTAGAAAGGTACATAGACTTGCAAATGTTCTTTAATAAGGGGTTGAAACACATTTCCAATGCACTGTGGGATCAAAACACCTCCTCCAATGGATCACCTTGATTGCACCTACTCCAAAACTTCAAAGGTCTGCAGTTTCATTGGCATGGGGGCTTTTTCCGTTGCCACAGACTTCAGTTCATTCTTCATCCCTCTGCTCCTGTCCTTATGAGGAAGTTTGAATGAGTCTTTGGGGTCCAAAAAAATTCAAAGATGAACCTCTATAGTCTAGACACTTAGCTGGTTTCAAGAGCTAACCTTCATCCACAGTCTTTAGCACCTAGAACAGAATTGAACAGTGATCCTGAGATGGGTCATTCCAGCCTAGGAGGCACTTTATGCATTCAAGAGTCCTAGATCTCTCAGCTGGCTCCAATGACACTTTAAACTCTTCTCCCTGCCACCATGACAAGACTTCTTGGAAAAGATAACTATTGCCAAGCATCATTCCCTGGCTTTTCAGAAGAGAGGGACCTTGAAAGAGCTGCTTGGACAGACCAGAGGTCAAACTGTCTGTTTATGAGCCCAGTGAAATGTTTCCTCTTTGGATGTTTTAAGTATCAACTTCTTGGAAGAGAATCATTGGCATTATGGGTTACTGCTTCATGTTTAAATCTGTGGATGAATCTTTTGTGTTTTAGTCATTTTTTTTGTGAGGAGGAAATAAACAACTACCTTGTTACCTAATCTACCTCAGCAATGAATTTAGGGTCAGAAGATCTGGCTTTCAATCCCAGCTCTGCCACACCGTTGTGGCTGAGGTCAAGTCACTTTACTTTTCCAGGTTTCAATTTCCTGACTGTACCAACAAGACTCTGAGGTCTCTTCCAGCTTGAAATCTACAATTTTATGACACTATGGGGGATACCCTAGACATGAGCCTAAGTAAAAAGCCAGGGATAATGAGGAAAAAAAAAACTTGAATAGTCTTTAACAGGGCTAAAGACAATACCTTAATGAACCCAAAGATAAGGGACCTTATAGTGGAGAAGGCAGCCACAGCTCCAGTGTCCAGGAGGTCTTTTCTATAAATAATCTGGCAGCCTGTGCAGGATAAGTTAGAACTGGAGAGAATGGAAACAGGAAGTCTTTTAGGACACAGTTTCAATAATCCTGTGGAGGGGGCCAGGAGGGTTCTTCTCTAAATTGACTTTCCTGACTTATATTAACAGATGCTGAGTGAAATGAGTAGAACCAGAACATTGTACTCAATGTTCCCAACATTGTAACAGGCACAATGTGCAACGACTGACTTTGATACACTCAGCTCTTCTCACCAATGCAAGGATCTAATACAACTCCCAAAGACTCATGTTTGAAAATGCTATTCACATCCAGAGAAAGAACTTTGGAGTCTGAATGCATTCCTAAGTATACTATTTGCTCTCCTTTTCTTTTGTTGCTTTGTTTTGTTTCTTCTTTCTCCTAGTCCCTCCCATTAGTTCTCATTCTTCTTCATGACTAATGTGGAAATGTTAAATGTGGACATATAAGTAGAGTCTATATCAGATTGCATGCTGTCTTGGGGAGAGGAGAGGAGAGGGAAGGGGAGAAAATCTAAAACTCAAAATCTTATGGAAGTGAATGTTGAAAACTAAAAATAAATAAATTATATATATATATATATAATATATACATACATATATATATATATATGTATATATACATATAAAATTGATTTTCCCAGTTCCTGGGGGTATATTTGTGTGGAATGGTAGAATGGATAATCATGGATTCAGAGACTATATTTGGGTTTGAATCCTAACTCTGAGATTTATAAGCTGTATGACTCTAGGCAAGTCATTTTGCCTCTCTGGTCCTCAGTTTCTCCATTTGTAAAGTGAAGGGGTCAAAGTCAATGATCTCTAAGGTTCTTTCCTGCTTCATATGTATCTTTACAGGGTAATTCTTGGTCTTTGGGTAGAAGGGAACCTTATCCTCTCGATTCTCTCCTAGGTGGGAAACTCATGATTTATTTTATGTTCAATTTCTTATAAACAAGTGGAAAGCTAAGGGGGTCTTCAGCCATGGGTCTTTCTGGCATTTCTAGGAGAGAAAATTTCAGGCTCAACTTGGGAAGCTGAGAACAAGGTGGTCCTTCCATTTTCCCCATGTAGATTTCCTCAGTCATCCCTCGACCAAATCAGATGCCTTTAGCTCATTTACTTTCCCCTGACAAATCATTTTCTCCAAACCCTTCCTCATTCCTTTGATTTTTCACTATAGAGAGGGTGAGAGGTCCAGCCCCTTCTGTCCTTCCAATCCTCTTGGCTGAGGTCTCTTAAGTTCCCCTACTCCACCTCTCTCTGTCCCCACCCCCAAAGTACCAAGTTTCAAAATATTCATAGCTGGTCTTCAGGGCCATATCTTTTTCTTTCTTTCTTTCTTTCTTTCTTTCTTTCTTTCTTTCTTTCTTTCTTTCTTTCTTTGCTTCTTTCTTTCTTTCTTTCTTTCTTTCTTTCTTTCTTTCTTTCTTTCTTTCTTTCTGAAAGAGCACCAAACTGAAAGTCAGAACGGCTGAGTTCAAATCTTAGTTCTGACAACTTCTCCAGTTAGGCAAATTACTTAACCTGTCTGGGCCACAGTTTATAACTTCACTGGCTTAGAGAACTCCATGGGAAGAAGCTCCTACCAACATAGGTACAAGTTAGAGTCTTGGAGTAACATGGAGTTTGAAGGGGTTAGTGACTTACCCAGGGGAGTAGAAAGGGGGGTTACTCAGGGTCACACAGTCAATAGTATTAGAACTGAGAATTGGACCAAAGTCTTCTTGATTATAAGGTGAGTTATTTATCCATTATGCCAAGCTGCCTCTCCTAATATAGTACTTTGAGGCTTCCAAAGTCCTTTAATACATTATTTCATTTGATCCTTTATAACAACCTTGTGAAGTAGGTGTGTGTTGGTTCCGGGCTGTCAGAGAATGTATCTTTTGCTTCTAGCCATATTTAGTGCCAAGCATATCCCTCCTTTCTTCTCATGTCCCATCTTCCAATGGTCCTGGAAAGGGTGATGCCTACTCAAAGGAATGAATCTCTAATGGTGGATTTTCAGATCACATGACTATTAGTGGGCTTTTCCATCGCTATTGACCTGACATGAAATTGATCAATGTGGGAGGAGGTCCACTAAGCATTAATAAAGTGCCTCTCACATATGGGAGAACATCACCTATTATTGTTAATCAATTCTTCCAAAAAGCAGCTATGCATGAAAAAATGTTACATTAGCAGTTACTGTGATAGGAACAAAGTTTGTGCTCACTCAGTAAGAGGCAAAGAAGTAAAATAGGATTCCCCTGCATTTGAAATCATAAGACCCTATTGGCCCTGTGGAAAGCCAGCCATCTACAATCTAACCTTTATCGTCCATATATGAAGCAGAAATTACCTCTATAGTATCCCTAAGAAGGGGTTGTTCAGCCTTCACTTTAAGACCTCCATCAAGGGGGAAGCCATCACCTGCTGACAGCACACCTGACTTTGGCATAGTCCCCATTCCCAGGAAATTTTTCTTGCTATTGATTTAAACTAGGACTATCTGCAATTCCTCCTCCTTCCCACTTCTAATTCTTTCCTCCAGGCAGGCAGAATGAGTCTAATCCCTTTTCCACATGACAGATTGTAATGGACCATCTGATTTGCTTCTCTGGGAATTGGATGAATTATTTTATAGCTAGGTTGGTGCTGGATTTGCTTATAATGTATTAATGACCAAATTGCAAAACAACGATGACCAGAGTCCATGGGGATATGCAGCTCAGTCCTAGAAAGCCAGAGAGTCAAAAGAAATGGAAGACAGCAGCCCAGCCTGGAGCAGCAAACAAATTGGAAATGGGAATGGGACACAGAGTATCTATGGCTTTAAAACTTAAGAGAATTGTAGTGCTCTAGAACCAGAAGGGCCCTTAGAATAGGATGTCAAATTGCAGAACGAGAGATTTGGACAAAGAAGGGACATTAGAAGCCATCTAATTCGACCCCTTCATTTTAAAGAGGAGGAATAATATGGAGAATGACATGACATTGGTCACACAGTTAGTAAGTGTCATATGAGATTTGAACCCAAGTCTATGGAAAGCCATGTCCAGCACTGCCTGCTACACCAAATTCCTTCTCAGAACTGGAAGGGATTTTGGAACACAATGTTTGAGCTGGATAGGATCAGAAAATGACTAGAAAATGTCAGAGTTTGGAGAGATCTTAGAAATGTCATGTTAGAGCTTATAGAAGACCTTAAAAATAATTTAGTCCAGCCCCTTGATTTTACAGATGGGAAATTTCTTTTTTTTTTTTT
>CM053581.1:406543779-406564581 GCA_028627135.1 Pseudochirops cupreus
ATCCCATTCACAGCTGCCCGCTAATCCGCTCACCTGAAGCTTCTCAGCCCTTCCCGTCCAGCCGCCCCCGGGGCACAGCTGAGGCTTCAGGCCAGGCTGGTTTCGGTTCGCAGTGCTGATACGGTTCCTCGTAGCCGAGCTGACTTTAGTGGGAAGTATCTTTGTGTGCGTTTTGGAGTTCCAGGATTGGTTTAGAGTCCTATTTTATGGGTATTTTGGGGTGGCTCTGTGAGAGCTGCGATGTGTTGCTGCTTCTACGCCGCCATCTTGGCTCCGCCCCCACAGATGGGAAATTTCAACCTGAAGAGGTTAAGTGATTTTCCTGAAAAGCTAGTAAGTGTTGAAATTGTGACTCTCAGGTCTCTGCTCTCCAAGACCAGCACTCCTTCCATTATACCAAACTGACTCCCAAAACACAGTTTACAAGATATTTTAGCCCCAGGAGATCCCTGAGGAGATAACAAGAGTTCAGCCAGCAACCGTCAATAAGCAAGCCCATATCTGGGCCCATAAAGATCGTTCCACCTTTGGATACTGAATGAACTTGATGGGACTGCTGAATTTCTATTAGTAACCTTTGATAAATGCTAGAGAAGGAAAGGTGGATACAGTCAACAAAAGGCCAGTGAGTTTAATTTACATCACTGGCAAATTTTTTGAATAGATTAGGAAATTGGTAGATGGTCTGTGAGTATTTCGAAAAAGCAAATACTGATTGCCAGGTGTCAACATAAAATCATTATGTTGCATCTCTAATCAAAAAGCATGTATTAAATGCCTTTCAGGGCCACTAAAGACTCACCTTCCTGAGTTCAAATCTAGCCTCAGACACTTGTGTGACCCTGGTCAAGTCACTGAACCCTGTTGGCCTCAATTTTCCTTATCTATCAAATGAGCTTGAGAAGGAAATGGCAGACCACTTCAGATCTTCACCAAGAAAACCCCAAATGGGGTCACAAAAAGTGACACAAAGGAAATGGCTAAACCACAATAAATGCCTATTAGGTGCCTGGATCTGAGGACATAAAGACAAAAAAATAAAAGAAAAACCTTAGTGGCAGGTCAGTTATGGCCTAGCCCAGTGGTTCTCAACCTTCCTAATGCCGCGACCCTTTAATGCAGTTCCTCATGTCGCAGTGACCCCCAACCATAAAATTATTTTCGTTGCTACTTCATAACTATAATTTTGCTACTGTTATGAATTGTAATGTAAGTACCTGATAGGCAGGATGTATTTTCATTGTTACAAATTGAACATAACCCACAGGTTGAGAACTGCTGCATAGCCGGAGGTGATCCCAGAGATGATTTAGGCAAATTCTCTGCTCTTAAGGAGCTTACATTCTATCAGTGGAGAGAGTATGTATGCATATTCAAAATAAACACATACAGGATAACCATATAATAAATGCAAGGTGGTTTGGGGAAGGAGAGGACTAGCAGTTGGAGGGGATAAGCAAAGGCTTCACATAGAAGGTAATGCTCAAGTTGAGTCTTGAAGGAACATGGAGGAGGAGGGGAGGAGGAGGAGGAGAAGGAAAGAGAGAGAGAGAGAGAGAGAGAGAGAGAGAGAGAGAGAGAGAGAGAGAAGAAGAAGAAGAAGAAGAAGAAGAAGAAGAAGAAGAAGAAGAAGAAGAAGAAGAAGGAGGAGGAGGAGGAGGAGGAGGAGGAGGAGGAAGAAGAAGAGGGAAGAGGAGAAAGAGAGACTTTGTGTGAATGTGAGTAGTGGCTAGTGCAAAGGCCCAGCCAGATCAACCATAGCACACTTGGGTTTTGTTAAGGCATTTGACAACGTCTTCCATACCATCCTTATGAACAAAATGGAAAGATGGGCATGTGATAGCAGTAGTTACAAACTAGAAGGAAACTTACAGGCCATCTAGTCAAACCCCTTCACTGTTCAGATGAGGATACTGAGCCCTAGAGAGATTAAGCTGAAAGATATTCTCTTAAAGATCATTTAATCCCACCCCTTCATTTTTATAGATGAGGGAATTGAAGCCTGAAGAGCTTAAGTGACTTGCCCAGGGTCACACAGAGAGTAAGTGGCGAAAGCAAGATTTTAACCAAATCTCCCTGATTTTAAATCCAATATTCTTTCTGCCTCATCACTACATCCCCAGGAGGCATAGTAATATGGTAGAAAGAACGCCACACTTACTATAGCTAACATTTCTGTATATACCTACTATGTACCAGGTGCTGTGCTAAGCGCTTTACAATTATTATCTCAATTGAGATTCACAATAACTCTGGGAGGTAGATGTTATTATTCCCATTTTAGAGTCGAGGAAACTGAGCTTAAGCAACTTGCCCAGGGTCACACAGCTAGTAAGTATCTGAAGTTGGATTTGAACTCAGGACTTCCTGAATCCAGAAACAGTGCTCTTTCCACTGCACCACCTAAGCTGCACATTTCTGGATCAGAACTGAGGGTGAAGCCTGCTGTGGGCATTTATGAGTTGTGGGACCTTGGGCAAGTCACTTAACCTCTCTGTACCTCAGTTTCCTCATTTGTAAAATGAAGGTGTAAGTTTGGCTGTCCTCCAAATCCGCTTCTAGCTCCAGAGCTATAATTCTATGATCCTGTCATCTAACTTATTAGTGATTTAGTTTCCTCATTTGTAAAATGAGGGATCTGGACCAGATGACCTCTCGGTTCCTTTCCAGCTCTAACTACATGATTCTATGATCCTAAACCACTCAATATCTCTGAGCAGCATTTACTTAAATTATAAAATGAGAGTGTTGGGTCAAATGACCTCAGAATCCCCTTCTAGCTCAATTTCTATGATCCTAATAATAATAACAAATTAAAATGCATATGTATTCTTTTAATGTTTGCAAAATGCTTTGCATATATTGTCTCATGTGATCTTCAAAACAGCTCTATTAAGTAGGTTGTTGCTGTTATTGTTGTCACAGATTAAGAAACTGAGGCTGAAAGGTGTTAAATGACTTTTCCAGAGATACACAATGAGTAAGTGTCAGAGGCAATATTTGAACCCAGATGTTTCTGATTTCAGGTCATTGCCTGTCAGATGGGGGAGACTAGGAAGTATTTGGAGTGGGATTTGAACATAGGTCTTTTTGATTTTATGGCAACTTTATTCTCTTCTTATCTTTCTTATGGTAAGCTTCCTTCCACTATACCTCTCAGGATCTCAGTTTCCTCACCTATAAAACAAAGGACTAGGTTATATGATTTCTAGGAGAATCTCTCCTAGCTCTAAATTTCCTGAAGCTATGATCTGATGGAGGTCTCTGACATGCAACCTTTCTCCGGACCTGTCCATGGTCCTGATCTGTTCAATGTCTTTATCAGAGACTTGGATGCAGACCTAATTATCAGATTTATGGCTGACACAAAGCAGAGAGAGAGAGATGAGTTGACATGTTGGATGATAGAATCAGGATGCAGAAAGGTCTGGACAAACTGTAAAGATGGGCCAAGTCTAACAAGATCTAATTCAATAGGGAGAAACATAAAGTCCTGCATTTTTGTGACTCCACAAAAATCACAATGGAGCTGGGAAGGGGGAGTGGGAGTGGACTGGGTGTCCCTTCATGTGCCGTAGATCTGAGGGGCTTAATGAACTTCAGGGTCATTGCTAATGTGATTTTGGACTAAATGAACAGATTAGGGAGGTCATACTCCTGCCATCTTCTGCCCAGGTCAGACCATATCTAAATGACTATGGTACACTCTGGAAGCTGCATTGTAGCTGGAGCTTTGACAGAGTGGAGAGAGTTCAGAGGAGGGCAATGAAGAACAGGGAACATTTATGATCAAAAAGAGAAGTCTGAGAGTGATTTTTCAAGGAGCAGAATGGCTGTTACATAGAAGGGTGGGAAGGGATTAAGCATTTATATAGCACATACTGTTTGCCAGGCCCTTTTACAAATATTATCTCATTTGGTCCTCATAACAACCCTGTGAGGTAGGTGTTGTTATAAACCCCATTTTTCAGTTGAGAAAACTGAGGCAAACTAGAGGTTAGGTGATTTGCTCAGAGTCACACAGCCGAAAAGTGTCTGAGGCTGGATTTGAACTCAGGTCTTCCTGACTCCAGGCCCAGTATTACATCCACTGTGCCATTTAGCTGCTTCATGGAGAGGGATTAGGATTACTCAATTGGGCTTTAGGAACAGTGGGCAGGGGTTAGAATGAGGAAGATTTTGGTTTGATGAGGATTTTGAAGCCCTGCATTTGGGTTTCCAATTAGTCTGGGTTCAAAGTGCCTCTGTCACTTTCTATGTGATCCTTGGAGGGCCAAAGAAAAGAATTCCCCTTAATCCTATCACTGTCCTAGCAATGCATAAGATAGTGAGCTCCCTGGCACTAGGAGTATTCAAGTGGAATCTGGATCCCTGCCCCAAGCCCTCCCACATTCATCAGCTATAGTATAGAAGCTACTACTCTAGGTGGGTAGCTGGGGTAGATGACCTCTAAGAGTTGTTCCACTTTCAGGAGTTTTAGGATTCTGAGTCAAGGGGTGGTGGAGACCTTCACAGGTCATCTGGTCCAACTCCTTAATTTTACACTGAAGGAAACTAAGGACCAGAGAGAGGAAGACATTTGCCCAAAATCCCACAGACACCAAGTAGCAGGATTTAAACTCGGCTCCTCTGAGCTCATATCTAGCTCTTTCCACTCCACTACCCTGCCTTTCTGGCATCTGTGTTAGGTTTATTTTTTCTTGTGGACAAATTCTATCTTCCCCCATCATACCTGGACTTTCCAGGGTAGACGCTTAGTTAGGGAGCGTCCCCCTCTGGTGCCTAGGATGCATCAAGTAATCCTCAGTGCTTGGGCTTTTTGAACCTTATATTTGCTTGTGGTTGGAGCCCCCTGCAGGTTGGAGAAAGTAACGTAGAGAAAAAAGGTAAGGGTGGGAGAGAGGAGGCTGCCTGAGAGAGGAAAGATGGTGGAGGGAGGTCAGAGGGAGCCAGGAAAGGAGTAAAGCAGAGGCAGGGAGGACTGAGAGCAGGGAGGATACAGGAGAGATCTGGGGGAAGCTCATTAGCTCCCAGAATTCTGCTCCCTCTTAGTCTTAGCCTATCTCACCTCTAGGATTCTCCCTGGAGCAGCTGGAGCATTGGGATCAAATCTCCCTCTTCCAGGATCCTGGGGAGAGATGTCAAGGATGATGCTTCCAGATGGGAGTGACTCTTGAGCTGAATCCTGTAAGCAAAATCAGCTCTGGGACTTCAGAGGTCTACCCCGTCTAGGCTCCCCTTTCTTCTCTGGGCATCAGTTTCTTCGTGGATAAAATGTGACAAATGGATGTCTGCTGGTTTGGAGCCTATGGTGGGCACAGGGAAACAGAAGGCAGACCCAGAAAGAGTGGGACATGGCAAAGGAAGGGCATCAGGCCAAGGGCAAGTAGTAAAATAGTGTCTGTTATTGGCTCAGGGCACAGTCCACTCTCTGCAATTGTCTGCAGGGCTGCTGCCCAATACCAGAGATACCAGAGATGTCACAGGCACAGGAGCAGAACCCCACAGTGGCCACATTAGCAGGTTGGATGTGAGCTTAGACCCCAACGGGAAGGGGAAAAGTGCACATTAATAAAGGCAGACTTGGGAGTCAGGAAGTTCTTGGTTCTGCCACATAAAGGCTCAGTGACTCTGGGGAAGTCACTTAAACTTCTTAGTGCCTCGGGCAATGGGAGTAGGCATCTGGGGGAGGGAGTTTCCTCACCTGGAGCTCCTTCTGTAGATGAAATCACCAATCTAGTTCATCTGTTCTCATGTTTTCCCTGCCCCCAATGCATAAAACAGTTACATGAAGACATTTCCAACTTCAGGAGGCCATGGAAGGCCTCCTAAAGGAGGTAACATTCAGATTGGGTTTTAGGAATGAAACAAAGCTATATCAAAGATATGGTGACTGGGTCTTTGTCCTGGGGCTTCAAATTTAGAGGCTGCTGCTGACACTTGCTGGAGTGTATTCCTGTCATGACCTGCTTGATTCTCACAATTTCCTCTACCCCATGAAATCTTCACTAACAGCCCAGTGTCTCTGCTTACTCTTTGTGGAGTAGTATGCTGGCTTTGCTCCACAACCAGTCTATGGTACCTTTCCTGCTGCTTTCTGCTGGAGCAAAAAATTCCAAACCACTGCTCTGGAATTCAAAAGGAAAGAGTGGAAGAGAGGGTACCCTAGAGCTAAAGAACACCTTGAGCAAAGACATGGAGGCAAGAAATAAATTACAGTAAGCATAGTAAGGTATTTTTTTTTCTTCACTGACAATGTTACCTTACTTAAGTCACTGCATCAAATGGATTTCAGTTTCATCATCTGTAAAATAAGAGAGATGATATTTACCCTGCCCACTTCATAGTGGATCAAAGGAGATAATGAATATAAAACAATTGACAAATAATACATATTCTTCCTTATAATTTCTATTATAAGTAAGTGGCAATGATAATGATTCCTCTCCCTATGGCTTCAAGCTTCCGGAAAGTCCCCTGCCATCTTTCTCCTGCTTGCCTCACCTAGTTTGGCTGGCCTCCTGAGGGAGGCCTCTAAGGGAAAGAGGTCTGGGTCCCCTTTCCCTGGGAGTCTCCCAGGAGTTGACTCCATAAGACTTCTGGGAGGGGCATAAACATCCTTTTGATTAGCTTTTGGGGATCTTGATTCTCTCAAACACCCCTTTCTCATGCTTAGAAAGATCTTTCTTGTTCCTGTTCTTCTCTGGAATTCCTACTCATCCTTTCTGCTACATCCTTCAGGAAGCCTTCACTGTCATGTTCCCATCCCCACTCCCCACCCCCCCAGTTCCATCATTGCCTTTCCCACCTTGGACCTCACATAGCACCTTTTGAAGACCCTTAGAGGATCATATATTTAAAGTTAAAAGGGACCAGAGACTATCTAGTCCAACTCCCTCCTTTTACTCAGGGGGAAACTGAGGCTCAGGGTGGCTACATGATTTGTCAAAGGTCACACTGGTAGTAAAGCAGTGGCTTTATATGTACCTATATAGGTGTTTGGTATATGTGCATACTGTCTCTCCCATTAGCTCGGGAATTACTTGAGGGGAAAGAGAATGGCCGATTTTGTCTTTGTTTCCTTCAGTACCTGGCTCAAAGCAGGAGTTACTGAATACTTGGTCAGATTTATACAGTCTTCCCCAACAGTGTAAAAACACCTTGGAGGGAAGAAGAGTTCCATTTCTGTCTTTGTGTCTACAACCTGGCACACAGTAGGCACTTACTAAATGCTTGTTGATTGATTCAAGCCTGGGGACTTTGACTTGGCTTGCTTCTCCCACTGTACAATTGTTAAAATTATTAACTTATTGACATTACATTTCAGGGGATGTAATTACATGTATTATGGAGCCCTTTACATGTATTCACCTCACACTAGACTCTAGGCATCATGAGGATAGGGCCATGCTTATCAAAGCTCTATATCTTCCCCCAACAACTAGTCCACAACTCTACATAAGTTAGCCCTTTAATCAATGTTAATCAAACTGTTAGTTGAGCTGATATTTCTACACTGATTTATATTTTCCAGTTTCCAAAGTGTTTTCTTCATCTACCTCTGTGAGACAGAGGGTGGAATGTCATTGATCCTTTAAACAAATCCCCATTCTGCAAACATTCGGAGGTGGTATGTTTCGTCTTCTGTTGTGCTGGCTGTTGGAAGTTGGCTGCCCAATCTGATTGTCAGTTTTGGGAGTGGGGGATTCCCTGTCCTTCTTCCTTTTCTTGCATCTCAGACACACAGGGTGGGACACAAGAGTGTCTGTACCTCCTTCTTGACCTTGATTGCAGGGGAGCCAGGTAATGTGTCCTCAGTCTTTCTGTGTCACCTTCAACTGGGGATAAGAAATTAGTTTGGAGGTGCTGATAATGATTGGGCTTAGAGGTCGAGCCCTGATTATATTTGTCTGTGGTCATGGGCTCATAGAGGATTATAGACCATAAGCTAAAAGGGACTTCAGGGATCTCTTGGTCCATCTTCTTCATTTTACAGATGAGTACGTTTATACTCGGAGAGATGAATTAATTCATCCAACGTCAATGGATAGTAAACATCACAAGTGGAGGTGGAGCTCTTTCAAGGGGACTCCCCACCCAATGGAGTGCATGTCCCTGGTTGCTCTGCCCCACTTGCCATTATATTTTGAGCTCAGAGCCCTATGGCCAGTCTGGAGTGCCCCAAGAACCCTGTCTGGGGCTTCCCAGCAGCCTGCTTGCCCAATCCTCCTTGTTGAAATAGACCCCCAAAGAGAGGATGGACTAGAGAATGTTGATTGAGGTACAGAGCGTTTCCAATCTCTTCAGGCCAATGTGGATGAGGGCTACTATCATGCCCCCTTGGCCAATCTCAAAGGAGATTCAAGGCCAAGGAAGGGGAGACTGGCTCCTCCCACAATGTGGCTTCTTTCCTTGATTCCCCACTCATCTCTCCATTTCTGCTTCTACTCCTTTCATCTCCAGTGGAGCCTATGGGAAGGTCGGATGGGGCGGAGTAAGGTAGGAGAGGACCCTGCAAAGGATAGGAGTGAGGCAGGTGGTTATTTCCAGGGCCTGCTGGAATCACAGGTCACTTTAGCCCTCAAAGGACAAACTGGCAACCCAATGGTTGCTCATTGTTTGCTGGTGATCTTCTTTTTCCTAGCAGAGATCAGGTCATAGAATGGAACACGGGTGATGCTGGCCCTGAGAAGTGAAAAGAAGACAAAGAACTGTCAGGACTGGGGGTGGAGGGAGCTGCTTTATCAGAGAGACTCAATACCAGCAAAATCAGAGCATCCCAGGTCTAGGGCTGGAAGAACCTTCAAGTGCCACCTGCCCAATACCCTCCTTTTACACAGGAATAAAATAAGAGACAGAGAGTTTAAGTGATTTGCCCAGCTCCACTAATTCCAAATTCAGTATTCTTTCCATTATACCTTGTTATTGTTGTTCAATTATTTCAGTCATAGTTGACTCTTCATGCCATTTGGGGTTTTCTTGGCAAAGATATGGAGTGGTTTGCCATTTCCTTCTGCACCTCATTTTCCAGATGAGGAAACTGAGGGAAACAGTGACTTGCCCAGGGTCACACAGCTAGTAAGTGAGGCCAGATCTGAACTCAGGAAGATGAGTCTTTCTGACTCCAGGCCTGACTTTATCCACTGAGCCACTTAGTCACCCATTATACCATACTGCTTCCTCGGGAGAAGTTGTTGTTAAAATGCTGTCATGCCTGATGGTAGGCAGATGGCTAAAATTGCCTTGTCTGGTCTTCTCCTAATTTTCAGGAAGCTCTGTGAAGGTTGGGCAAATGGAGAGAGGTCAGGCTCTGAAAAACCAAGTGGGGAGAAACCTGTTCTATCACCTCAAGCCTCCTATCCCCCCACCATACCTTATGGCCTTGATCCACTCATCCCTTTCTTCAGGGCTTGTGGCAGAGATCTTGTAGGATTGGTGTTTCCCCTCTACGACCTTCCCATCCCCATCTGTCTTGCATGCTTTGATCTTCTGGCCTTTGCAGTTGGGGTTGTAGAGTTCCAGGCAATACTGAATGAAGGAGAATGCAAAAGGATGAGGCCAAGAGGAACCAGGTAGGGAGCTCCCCATCACTGGAGATCTTCAAGAGAAAGCGAGGTGGCCAATCGATATGGACAGGACTAGCTGCTGATGGATTCTAGAGGCAGAAGGACCCACAGAGGTCATCTTGCAGAAATCCCTCATTTTACAAAGAAGGAAATGGAAGTTTAGGGACCCGATGTGGCTGCCCAAAGTCATACAAATAATAAAATATCAAGGCAGGATTTGAACCCTGGTCCTCTGATTCCAGAATCAGTGATTTCACCACCACCCCCATTTTTCCATGGTGCCTCCCTGTACCTACTTTTTACCAGACCCTAAGGGTACAAAGATAGAAATGAAATAATTTCTGGCCTCAGACAACTTACGTTTACTGGGAAGGGGATAATATGTACATAGATAAGTGAATAAATATATGTATACATATGGTGAATATATACAAATGTATGTATACATAGTGAATATATTATATAATAGTGAATATATAATATATTTAATATATATTGTGAATATATATATAATATGTATATATATGTTATATAGTAGATATATATTATGCTTATATAGTGACTATATAATATATATATATTATGAATATAAATTATATAATCACTTACCTATGTACATATTGTCCTCTGAACCAGTGTGTGTGTGTGTGTGTGTGTGTGTGTGTGTGTGTGTATTCAAATGTATACAAAGGTAGATTCAAAGACATTTCCCGTAGCAAGGGAGAGCAGCAATGACTAGGGGATGAGATCAAGACAGGCCTCACATGTCCAGCTGTTCAGCTGAGCTGTTCGTGAAGGGACCCTGGTCTTCTCAGCCTTCCAAGCACTGAAGGCAGGGTATACAAAGGCCTGGAAAATGGAGGTTGAAGGCAATAGCCTACTTTGACTAGTACTGTTCTGGCTGTCCCCCTGGCACTGGGTGGTCAGCATCCCAACCATGACACTCTCAAATCAGGCTGCAGATATTGGTTTGTGAATGACTTTGAATGCCAGGCTGATGCCACTTTATCTGAGGTTGGAAGTTCTTCAGTGTCATAGACCCTGTGGTCAGTCAGTCTGGTGAAGCTACAGACCCTTCCCAGAATCATGTTTTTTAAATGCGTAAAATAACATACAGATGACTATAAAAGAAACTAATTCTATTGAAAGACAGCTTTCTTTCTTTCTTTCTTTCCTTTCCTTTCCTTTCTTTCATGTTAATGGATATAAGATCTTCCCCACTCATTAATAAGCCTCACATGGAGCCTGTTAAGGGAAGCTTGCTTAGGGGAGCCTTGCTTGTAGGAAGGCTTTCACACCTTTTACTAATCTCTGATTAGGCAATAAGTCACAAGGGTTGTGATGCCTTCTGGCTCTGAGAAGTGTATAAATACTATGAGTTGGGTTTTGTTTTGGGGGCTCACTTACTGAGAAAGATCTTGTGATTCCCTGGTTGAGATTCTGAGTGGCTGTATGTTCAGAGCTCCTTGACTGCTCAGATGTAAAGGCTCTCTCTATCCAGGGATGTGTGTAAAGTGTATAAATTGATTCAGGCAGTCAGAGCCCTGTCTGTTGGTCTTTATTTCTCTGCTTGTATTTTCTCTATTTGTATTTTCTCTGAAGTCCAGGGTGCTGACTTTTCCCCCTGAACTAGTGAATGTGATTTAAAAAGATTGCTGACCCCTTCAACAGCTATCTTTCCTAGTAAAGCAGATCTAAGAACCTGTGCTAGCAGCCATCCTGGGTATGCCAGTGTGGTTGCCTCTACATTTTCTTTCCTTCCTTTTTTCCTTCCTCCCTCCCTTCCTTCCTCCCTTCCTCCCTTCCTCTTTCCCTTCTTTCTTTCTAAGTTCATAGACCCCAGATGAAGATCTTCTGGCCTAGATGACCTTTAAATTCAAGATCTTCCAGCAGGATTCTAGGAGGAAGTGGAGGCTTTAGGTTTAAACAACTTTTTCAAGATGTTTGGCAATAAAGTGGGTTGGGGTATAGAAGGGACAGGAAAGCTTTGTTTTTAATGAGTTATTGCAATGTTTGTAGGCTTAGGGGGAAGAATCACTGGAGAGAGAGAGAGATATTAAAAATAAATGAAAAATAGGGGGTAGTAAGGTCCTGGAGGGAGCTGGAGGCAATATTTTGAAAATTAAAAAAAAAAACAGCAAAAAATAAAAAATAAAGATCAAATGAGAAAGTGGGTTTGGGAAAGTTTTTAGAAAATAAAGATCTATTAAATCATTCTGCTAAATAACCTCTGAGTTAGCTCTTTCAGCGCCCCCAAACCTACCGGTTTCTTGGGGTCATCCACCTTTTGGACACAGAGATTCTCCAATGGGATGATGCCTCGGGGTTCCTTATCCTGGAAAAGAAAACAAGAATATTTTTGCTCAGGCTGCTGGTGCTAATAATGCCAGGCAGGGAAGGTAAGGGAGAGTAGACAGGGATGTTGATCTTGTCCTAGGACATGGTAGAACCTTTGGCAAGGATAGAGGAGGAAACCTGGTCAGGGATTTTGTGGGCTGAAAACATGGGAGATGCTATCTTCCCCCAGCTTTCTCCCCTTTCTCCTATATAGTTGCTACTACTAGGCAGTTGGTAGATCATAAACTCATAAGAGGTGGAAGGCCTACTTTAGAAGCCATCAAACCCAACCCCCTTATTTTACAGATGAGGCAGACATCAGGGAAGTGACTTGCCCAAGGTGACACAGCTAGTAAGTGTGGGAGGTACGATTTGAATACTGGTTTTCCTGACTCCAGGTCCAATGCTGCCCCTTGAATGAGAAATAATCAAATCAATAGAACTGTGGCTGTTCACTAGTGTGACATTCACCTGCTTTATGATTCCCACCCCTGGAACTCCCCTTCCTTGTTCACCACTCCCTCACAGGTATTGTCTTCCCCAATTAGAATGTAAGCTCTTTGAGGGAAGAGAATGTCTACCCTTTGTTTTGATGTCCCTAGTACGTGGCACATAGTAGGCACCTGATAAAGGCTTTTGTTGATTGACATGTAGAGATATTCTCTCATGATAGTGTGCAAACTCCTGGGGGGAAGGGAGTATGTAACCTTTGTATTTGTATCTTCAGGACCTGGTCCAGTCCCTAGAATATAGGAGGTGCTTAAGAAATACTTTTTAATTAATTAACTCATTGATTAATTAATTCACTAAGATTGTAAGAAGAACATGAAAGGAACCTTAGACAAACTCCTTAACCTCATTGGGTCTCAGTTGAGAGAAACAGTGGAGGAATGGAAAGAATGCTGACCCTGAAATCGATGAGACTTAGGGTCAATCCCACCTCTGATGTTTTCTAGCTATGTGACCTTGGGCAAGTCACTTCTTCTCTGTTCTTCAGTTTACTTATCTATAAAATGGGTGTAATAGTAACTATCACCTACCTAGCAGGATTGTTGTGAGGCTTAAAAGCAGTGATGTAGTTAAGATACTTTGGAAACCTAAAATTTCAGTTAATTTGCATAGCCACCCAACTGAGGTACTTTCTGGATTCAATAGTGAGTCCGCATAAACACTGATGTAAGCTGTAGTCCTCCATCCCTTTACCTGTCTCTCCCATCTTCTTGTGTCTCTCCTGTGTCTCCTCCCATTTGTCTGACTACTCTTCTTCCATTTCCTTTGTTAGATTCTCATCTTTGGCATGCCCACTATCTGTGGATACCCTTCAAGGCTTTGCTCCAAACCCCCTTTTCACTTTTGACTTTGTTAATCATTGATTTCATCAGCCCCCATGAGTTCAATTATTACCATCTTATACAGACGATTCCCTGATCTCCGTATCCAGCCCTATCTGGCTCTCTTCTGAACCCCTATCTCTCTCCCCATTTCAATCCTGCCACGGTTAGTTTTAAAAAAGAATTAAATCTGCCCTGAATTCCAACCTCTCCTCCTTCCCCAGTGAACTCCTCCAAGATCACATGCAATGTCTTTGATTTGGTATTCAAAGCCTTTCACACTCGGAACCCTTCCTGCCTTTCCTTCCCTCTATGGACTTTGTTTTCCAACTATTTAGACCTTTTTGCAGTTTTTGGACTCCAATATTCCACCTCCCATCTTTAGTGGTCCTCCATGCCTGGAATAATGTGCCTCTGCCTCTGAATGGCACCAGGAGGAAAGTGCCAGGTGCCATCATGATCTGGAGGGAGAAGTCCGGGAATAAGCTTGGGCTTCACCATTAGGCAAAGGGCTTACCGTGGTGAACTCAAAGTAGTAGAGACAGTTATCTGTCAGGATGAACCAACGGCGTTTCCAAGTCTTTACTCTTCCACCTTGAGAGGAAACAAAAGGTGGATGAGATGGTTGAGCAGTTCTGGAACCCCCTGCTAGACCTGGGGAGGGGACCAGGGTGCTGTCTTTTGAGAACCCTCTCCCTTGCCAAAAGGCCAAGGCTTGGGTTTTTGGCATTTGTCTCCGGATGCCAGCTCCTAACCAGCTGAAGGTGATGGCTTCCCACCCCTACCAGCACTTCCTGAGAGCCTTTATCCACCCAGCAGGGAGGGAGGAAGGCCTCTGACCAACTCTTATTACACTAAGCCTTAGGAGGTTGGAGAGAGTCTCAGAGCAGGGGAAGAGACTGGAGCCCCATGGGAAGGGAAGGACAAATCCCAGCAGGTGTCAGCCTTAGTCTGTAGCAGCAGCAGTAGCAAAGAGCCTGTGCCCATCTCCAGCCTGAGATGGGAGCAGTCCTAGATCTGCCATTTCTCCATCTCTCCTTTCTCTTCCTTCTTCCTTGACCCCTTCTTCTTTTTCTCAAAGAGCTCCTCTCTCCCTCTTTCTTTCCTCTCTCTCTTTCTTTCTTCTCTCCTTCTCTTTCTCCCTTCATCTCTTCTATCACTTCCTCTTTTCTTTCCTATCTGACTATTCCTCCTTCTCTCTTCCTCCTCTTCCTAAGTTTCTTCTCCTCAGTCTCCTTTCTCTACCTCTCCTCTCCCCATCCCCTTTCCCTTTTTACTCTCCCACTTGGTCCCTGCTTTCATATCTCTGGCTCTCTGGCTCTCTTTCTGTCTCTGTCTTTGTCTCTCTCTCTGTGTCTCTGTCTCTGTCTCTTTGTCTCCCTCCTTCTCTCTCCCTCTCCCTCCCTCTCCCTCCGTCCCCTCCCTCCCCCCTCTCCCCTTCTCCCTTCCTCTCTCTCTGTCTCTTTTTCCCTCCTTTTTTCACTTCTCTCTCCCTCCCTTTCACTTCCTTCTCCCTTCTTTTTCCTTCTACTTACCTTCTCCCTCTTGCATCTTTATCTTTTCCCTTTCTATTCCTCCTTCTCCTTTTTCTCTTAATTTTTTCTCTTTTCTATATTCTCTATTTCCTATTCCTTCTCCTCCTTTTTTCTCCCCTTTACTCTTTCTTACCTCCTCTGCCTCTCTTTTTCTCTTTCTTTTCCCTCTCTCTCCTTTTCCTCTCTTTCTCTTCTCTCTCTTTTCCCTCTCTGCCTCTCCCTCTATTTCCACTTTTTTCTTCCACTTTCCCATTATCTATCTCATTCCTTTTTCCTTTTTCCTCTTTTTATTCTCCTTCCTTTTTCTCTCATTTTCTCACTTTCTTTCTGTTTATTTCTTTCCTCTTTCTCCTTTCCCCCTCCCTCCTCATCTCCTGTCCCCCCTTCCTCCTCCTCCTTCCTCTCACTCTCCTTCCTTTTTTTTCCTTTCCCCTCCATTTCTTTTCCCTTTACCACCCCTTTACTGCCAGAACCAGCAGAAACAAAACCACATCATACCTATACAGACACACAGACCTGATACCTACTGTGTGCTCAGTGGCACCATTGTGGATTAGTCTGAAGTTAGGCTCCAGTTTTTCCTCCTCCCCCTTCCCACTCCTCTTCTTTCTTCTTCCCCTTACCCTGTGACTCTCCTGCTTTCAGCCTTCCTTCCTCATCTTCCTCTGAACCTGGAGTGTTGCCCAGGGGCTGCTAAGGAATGAGGTATGGGAAGGCAGCCCACACTGAGCTTCCCAGAGCTGTGGTCACTTCTCTGGTCACTAAGCAGGACAGCCCCTTCCCAGGCCATGGTATGATGGTGTTAATCTTCTGCAAAGAGCAGCTTTGGCTTCATAAACATGACCTCAAGTCAACTTTTAAAGACAACTTCAGATTGAAGGGAGATGTCCTCCCCATGCACCTAGGACATGTCAAGTGTAGCCCTTAATATATCCTGAACCTGCAGCTAGGGCTGGGGAATGAAGTCAGGAGCAGGGTGGAGAATGCTGTAGAGAAGCTCGTCAGGGGGCAGTGGTTTCTAAATTTCAGTGCCCTGGATCAAAGCTCCAATAACCTCTCTTTAGTTATGGCTCTGGCTACAGAGTAGTAAGGAATCCTTGTGTCTTCTTAATCCAACCTTGTTCTCTTGGATAGCCCTTTCAACTAGTCATTCACTCCTTAGTAAGAATTTAATAGGGCAGCTAGGTAGTGCTAGGTCTGGAGTCAGGAAGACTTGAGTTCAAATCTGACTTCAGATACTCACTAGCTGTGTGAACCTGGGCAAGTCACTTTACCCTGTTTGCCTCAGTTTCCTCATCTGTAAAATGAACTGGAGAAGGAAATAGCAAATCACTCCAGTATGTCTGCCAAGAAAACCTCAGAAGGGGTCATAAAGAGTTGGACACAAATGAAAAACAACTCAACAAGAATCCAACCTTCCTTCCTCCTCTATAACTCAGACCTTACAGAACATTCTGCTCCATGGTCCAAGATATCCACTAGGTACTAATAGTTACTTGCAATGACATCTTAACCCCTTATGTGTCTCTAAACTCCCAGAGTTTAGGTTTATGGACCATAGAGATCATTTAGTCCAATCATCTCATTTTAGAGATGGAGAAGATTTTAGAGATCAGAAAAGTAAGTGACTTATCCAGGGTCATAGAGAGAAACAGGCAGGATGGGAACCCAGGTCCTCTGATGCAGAACAAATGTTCTTTCTGCTTTTATCCCTTCTTCTTCTCAAAGGGCTATGTCATGTTTCAGCTTTGTATCTTCCCCCAATATAGAACACAGAACTCTATGCACCAGATTTGAATTGTGAGAGGTTGGAAAATTTCTTCTGATCATCCCTAGGCCAGAGAAAACATCGAACTTCCTAGTTCCAGAGTAGGAAAGGACCTTGGAGGCCATCTGGGTCAACCCCCTCATTTCACAAGGGAGGAAGCTGAGGCCTAGAGAAGTAAGAATTGCCTAAGGTTATGAAGGGGCTAAGTATCAGAGGTGGGATTTGAACCCAGGCCCTTGGATACCAAAGTCTCTTTCTATTGTACCACACTGCTTTTGAGTCAGGGTGGGGGGACCTGCTTGTTTTTAGGGTGATGGGAGGCACCAAGGTGGAAGGGGCATTGGAGGGAAGTACTAGGGAGAACAAAAGCAGGAGGGTGGGATAGGGGAGGATATTGTTCTCACCCAGTTTGAGGAGCCAGCCTTCCCGGTCTGGATTGAAGAAGGTATGAGTAAGGTCATTCCCATCATCCTCTGGGATGGAGAAGGGTTCACTCTTTATGCTGTCAAAGAGATTCTGCTCCAAGGAAAGAAGAGAGAGGTGAGAGCTTGACAGTGTTTCAGCTCTAACTGGAGAAGGCCCTGGAAGCAGAACTCGGGCTGTCCCTGGGGATTTTCAGGGGCTCCAGAGGGAACTTTCGGTTTGCCAGCATTTTCAGATGAAGACAGGTGAAATGAATCATAAAGGGGCCTTAGAACAGGGAATGTCAGAGCTGGGAAGGGACCTTAGAACAGGGAATGTTAGAGTTGAGAGGGACCTGAGAACAGGGGATGTCAGAGCTAGGAGAGACCTTAGAACAGGGGATGTCAGAGTTGGGAGGGGACCTTAGAAGAGGGAATGTCAGAGCTGGGAAGGGACCTTAGAACAGGGAATATTAGAGCTGAGAGGGGCCTGAGAGATAATACAGTCAATCTCCCTCCCCCCCCCCCCACATCATTTTACTATGAAGAAGCTGAGGCCTGGAACTCTAGTCTAGACCCCATCCCTCATCTCGACCCCTCTGCTTCCAAGCCCTCACCTGCCAGGGTTTGTGCAAGGTGCCTTTTGTACATAGCAGAGCAATGAATCCATGGTGTTATTGTGCTGATCCCTTGGAGAGATGAAGGTTTGCTGGCTTAGGTGGGTTTCAGGGGCAGATGGAGCTCAATGGAGGCTTAGGAAATGGGGCTCTCAAACACCGCCAGATCTCTCAATTCGGCCCCGAGGGGGAGGCGCCGGAAAGCGAAATCCGGCTTCTGTTTACAGGGCTTCAGCCCTTTTGTCACCCCTGCAGGCCAGCAGGCCGGCAGAGCTGGGAGCGCCCCTCCCTGAAACAAGCCGCTGACGTGCCCACGTGGCCAGCTGCCTGTTTGTCCAGGGCTCTGCCTCTGGAAAGCAGTCTCAGCACCTCTAATGCTAGGCAAATATTTGGAAGGTACCTGGGGCACGTAGGCTTGGAGGGTTTTTCCCAGAAAGCCACGGGACCACACAGATGTTTCTGTAGTCAGTTTACTATGCTTTCCCTCCCACCCTGAGGAACAAAAACGCCATTTGGCTGAGCCTGTGCCCTACGAGCATGCCCCCACAGGAAAACTTGCCTGCCTTGCTGCTCTCCTGCCCCAGCTGCCCACCCACCAGCCTTTTGTTCTGTGAGCTTGTCATTCAGAACGTGCTGGAGGAGTTGGGCTCGGGCTTGGCAGTAAAGAGTAGAATGAGCCCTGGCTTGGGAGGACAGGACCTGAGCACACCTTCAAATTCTCTGGGACCATCTTTGACCCTTGACACCCCGCCAAGCTCTGATATTCTATTTTCTAAGGTCCTTTCTGCACTAGGTTTAAAATTTAATGATTCTGTGATGAGAACAGACCAGAGCCTGGATGGAGATGGGCATTTATATGTCAAAAAATCTTCTGGCTCTTCTTCCCTCCTCTCTTCTCCGATCCCCACCCCACTCTCCTTTTCTAAGACAGCCTGAAATATGTTCTTTATTAAGAACTAGATGCAAATTCTGCTAGTGCCTTCCCTGCAAGTGGCAGAAGGGCCAAGAGAAGAGGAGAGTGAAGAGTCATAACTAGTTTTTTGACACCGACTTGCTTTCAGTTCCCCATTGAGATAGAAGTGGGTGGGGTGTCAGCAAAGGTGGGAGGAGAAAGAGTCCACAGAATGGAAATTCACCAGGGAAGAAGTCAAGGAGGGTGGAAGAGAACTGTGTCCCAGGCTACTTCTGATGGCCCTGGAGACTGGAGAGCTGGGTTCTAGGTTTGGTGCTTCTACTAACTAGCCCCATAACCTAGGAAGAGTCCCTTCCCTTCTAAGGGCCTTCATTGAGCCATCTATAAAATTAATGGAAATAATCTAAATGGTTTTCAGGGGCCCCTCCCAGCCCTGACCTCCTCTGTTCTCCCCTCCCTGCACTGACATTCCCTGCTCTAAGGTCCCTTCTAACTCAACATCCCAGGATTCTCTGAGCCTGGTCCCTGTTCCGGGTTCTTTGCTAACACAAAGGGAGGGAGAGGCACTGTCCGTTCCCCTTTGTGTTTACCAACAATTTCCTGTGCGCTTTCTTATTGGATCCTCAAAACAATCCTGTGACTTGGACAAAGCAGAGAAACCACGACCCAGAAAGGACCAAGAAGGCACAGCTAACATGACTGGGGGCAGAGGTTGGTCTGGTGTCCAGACTTCCTGATTCCAAGGCTCGGAACCTTCAATAGCTTTCCCTGGAGGGATCATGAAGATCAGAACGTGGTCTAATCCTTCCCTGGCATTGTGTGCCAAGGAGGACAGGGACAAGAGTGACAATACTTACAGCAATTACTGGAGATAATTAAGTCTATTGGAAGCACAATGCAGAAGGGCCCTGCTTCTCCACTCTCTCAGCCACTGCCTTTTGTGCAATCATCCCCGTGCTGCTACCATGGATGTATAGAATCTGCCACTTGGAGGGACCTTGGAAGCCATCTGGTCTCACCCTGTTCTGAAACATCAGTCCTCTGCCCACACAAGGAGAAACCTGGCCTCCGCTCTAGGATGGCTGGGACAGAGAGCTCACTACTTCCCAAGGCAGCTTGTTCCACTTTTGGACACTTCTGGATGTAAGGAAATTGCCCTTCTGCATGAGCCCAAGTTCATGTCTCTGCAATGTCCCCTGGCTCCTCCATTGCTCTCATTTCTGGCTTCTGGGACTGTACAGAATAGGGCCAATACTTCTTCTGTAGGATGGGATGGCCTTTTTGGATAATTGAAGACACTTATTGTGTCTCTTCCTATATTTTCTCTTCCCCAGGCTAAACACCCACAGGTATTCTAACTGAGTTGCATCTCCACTCCCTTTGCCATCCTGGACATCATTCTATATACCAGGGGATGGGAACCTTTTTGGAGCTGGGTCCCCTTTGGTAGTCTGGTGAATCATTTGTAACTCTTCTCAGAAATGTTTTTAAAGGCATAATATAGGGAGCCAAGATGGTGGCGTAGCAGCAGCAACATATTGCAGCTCTCACATAGCCACCCCAAAATACCCATAAAATATGACTCTAAACTAATCCTAGAACTCCAAAACACACACAAATATACCACTAAAGTCAGCTTGGCCGAGGAACCTTATCAGCACTGCGAACCAAAACCAGCCTGGCCTGAAGCCCTGGCTGAGCCCCAGGGGTGGCTGGACGGGAGGAGCGGAGGAGCCTTGGATTAGCGGCAGCTGTGAGCAGCGTTCAGAACTAGGTCAGTGGGACTTGCGAAATTGGAGGAAAAAAGCATCCAGCTGAAATGCCTCCAGGGTGGGAAAGGGAAAGGCAGAGGTTTTGCACCCACCTCGGGGTTGCAGCTTCCACACCCTTGGCCTGCAGACAGCAGGGGGACTAAGCGATTGTTCAGAGGCCAAGTGCTCTCCCGCTGAGTGGCCTGGATGTGGATGGCAGTCTTGGGCTTCTGATCCTTGAATCTTCATTATCCAGTGAGCCAGAAGTAAGTAGGAAAGGGACCCAGCACCTTCCTGAGAGCTACGGCAGCTGGGAGGACCCCAGTGATTTGGGACAGAGCTTTCCCTTCTGGAAGCAGAGCCCCACAGAGATTTAAAAAAAAAAATCACGGACTGACCAACCATGAGTAAGAATAAGTATAAGAAGCAAAGTAAGAACAGCTCCCAAACCCTAGATTCCTCCTTTGGGGAAAAGAAAGATCATGGCAAAGAGAGGGAGGAGGAGAGTGCAGCCAGAGCGCCCCCACCAGGGGCCTCCAATAAACATGAAGAATGCCTTAAAGCTAGAGATGAGCTGAAGAAG
>CM053581.1:406565081-406628527 GCA_028627135.1 Pseudochirops cupreus
TGAAAAAAATAAAAGCATAATATAAAATACACAGTATTATAAGGGAATCCATTTCTATTGAAATACTTATCAAGATTTTTTTAAAAAGAAGTTCACAGATCCCCTGATTCATTTCCAGTGACTGAAGCTGGACTTCCCTGTTACTTGGTGGTGGGGAGAGGTTGGGATAAGGATGAGGCAGAAAAATGTTGGAACAAGTAGACTTATGGCCTTGAGCATGGTGCAGTGGAAAGGGTGGTGCTTAGTTTGGAATCACAGGATCTGTTAGTCCTGCCACTTAATGCCTACATAAAAGATTTGATTTCCTCTGATCTCAATTTCCTTATCTGGAAAAGGAGGAGGATAGACTGGCTATCCTTTCTTCCAGCTCTAAGGTAATAAGTTTTATTTTTTTCTCTTCATATATTTTATTCCCTTTCCTCCCCCAATTACATGTTAGAACAATTTTTAACATTTTTTTTTAAAGCTTTGAGATCCAAATTCCATTCCTCCCTGGGATGGTAAGTAATCACTTATAGGTTATACATGTATGATGATAAGCTTTATATTGGGTTATTTGAATGTGAGCAGGATCCTTTTTGAGGACCCTGAGAAAATTAACTTTAAGCCAGGCTAAGTCCAGGAATCTCAGTCACTGGGACCTCAAAGCCCCAGCACAACCTGTGCCTGAACAAGAATCCTATGTCAAGTGTCCCTGAAAAATGAGTCTTTGCTCAGAGACCTTGAGTGAAGGAGATCTCTCTGCTTCCCCCGAGGCTCATTTTAGTGCTGCTCTGACTTAAGAAGCTATTTCTTTCATTAAGTTGAAATGTGTCTCCTGGAAAACTCAGCTCATTTTTCTTCTAGTTCAGTCCTTTGACTCAAAGCTAAAGTTGGTGGGAAGTGAGAAGAGGTCTAAGGAACATAGTCCTGACCCAGGCTTAAAGAGTCCATAGAGATAGCATAGCCCTTCCCAAATCTGTCCCTCAGTCCTCCTTCCCTCCCCCCCCCCAATACACAGGTTTCCTCCCCTCCTCCAGGAGGTCAAAGTTGTATCAAAATTGAGTTAAGCAAAAGCTCTCCATCTCCCACATACATATTACCCCAGGACACAGGAGATACAGACCAAGATCCAGTGATCTCTCTGGTACCAGTTGCCTCTCATAAAATGTTAGAACCAAACACTCCCTATTCTAAGGTCACTTCCAGCTCTGACCTTCCCTGTTTTAGGACTCCTCTAAGCTCTGACATTTCATTCTAAGGTTCCTCCTAGCTCCAACAATATAGGTCAGAAAGTAATTAGCAAACATTAAAGTATTATACAAATCTGAATTGTTGTTATTACTGAATTAAATAGTAGGAAGGGTGTGTACTCGTTTGCCTTTGGAACACAGATCAATAATTTCAGTGACCACTCCTTCTCCTGAAGTCAAGGTTCAAGGCTATACAGGTTGTCGGTATTAGAGTAAGAACCTCAAATCCTGGCTTATGACTCCCATGCCCCTAGGGCAGAGGTGGGCCACAAAACTCCCCAGTGCAGCAAGAACCAGATGAAAACGCAATCTGGAAATATTTAACAGAATAAATAAAAATGTAATGCTACGTAGCTAATGTTCAATTTGTGGTTTTCTAAGTCAAGGAGCTTTTGGGTTTGACAGCATTGTCCTAGGGGACCTGCTGAGCATGGATGCCTCGGTGGCCCCAGAAATGATAAGACTGGGGGGCAGCTAGTACCTTCAAGAGCTCTTCTGGGAGGTCTCCACCATTGTTGATCCCTCGGTTCATGGACACAAATCGTTCGAAGGGGGGTTTGTCCCGGACGTTGGGGTTGTGCAAGCTGGTGTTGAGCATGATGACCGAGAAGGACAGGATGTAGCAAGTGTCTGAACAAGTGCAATGGGAGAGGAGAAGGGTCAGGATTCCTTGAGTGTCTGGACTTCCTCATCTACCCTTTAGGGCGTCACGTGTCACTCTCTTCAAGGAGACTTCTCTTAAGGCCACATGAGGTATGTCTTGGGGCCAGGGCTAGGAAAGCTAATTACTCCTTTTTCTACCCCAATATGTGATTCACAAACAACCTGGTGATGTAGGCACATGACCTTGGGCGGGTCATTTCTCCTTTCAGAACTTCAATTTCTTCATCTGAAAAAAGACAATAATAATACCTGCCCTGCCTGTCTTAAGGGGCTTTTGGGGGAGGAAAACACTCTGAAAAGTTAGAGAGTTTCAAAAATGATAGCTGGCATAGCTTAGGGTGTCGAGGCATTTCACAGGAATGACCTCTTCGGAGTGTCCCAACAAATGGAGGGAGCTTCCACATTGGGAAGCTCACACTCTGAAGACTAACCACAGCTAGCATTTATATGGTAAGTTAAGGTTTGCTAAGCTCCTTATGAATAATAACTGGTTTAATAAAAACAACTAACATTTAAATAGCATTTACCACGGGACAGACACTGTGCTAAGAGCTTCGTGATAATGATCTCATTTGAGCTTTACAACACCCATGGTGTGGTTATAATTCCCATTTTACAGATGAAGAAACTGAGGCAAACACAGGTTAAGTGACTTGTCCAGGGTCACCAGGTGGTAAGTGTCTGAGGCTGGCTTTGCACTCCAGGTCCAGAGCTTTATCCTCTGCCCCACTTCAGATGTCAGCATCTGCTATCATCATCCCCGCCCCCCCAGATTTAGTAAAGGATAAAATCCTTTTACCTGTGGACTGAAAGACGTCTGGGTTGCAGAGACAGTACCGTGCCGCGAAGGCCTCCATCATTCGGTCGATCTTCTGGGCCTCCCCAGGAAGCCTGAAGCTCCATAAAAACTGTCTGGCAGAAGCAGAAGTGGTCAGGGGCTGGGGCGCTCCTGGGGGAGGGTGAGCACTTGGACTGCTGGAGTCTCTGCCCCCTCCCACTCTCCTTCAAGGCCAACCTCAAAATCCACCCCTTCCATTTGGTGGGGCCTCAGTTTCTTCTTCTGTGAAACTGGGAGCTTGGACTTGTGGGTTTCTAACGTTCCTTCCCCCTCAGATGCTCTGACATTCCCTGCTCTGAGGCTTCTCTCCCAGCTCTGACATTCTTGGTTCTAAAGACCCTCCCTTTAAAGCTCTCACAATCTGTGATGTCAGTTCTTTCCTAACTAACCCTAACCCCCAATAATTCTCCCCTTCTCCAGAATTCTTCCAGCTCTTAGAGTCTGTGATTGTCACTCACATAGCTAAGTGACTCCAGAGTGCACAGAACGCTGGGCCTGGAGTCAGGAAGAGTGGAGTTCAAATCCAGCCTCAGATACTTACTAGTTGTGTGACCCTGGGCAAGTCACTTAACTTCTGGCTACCTCAGTTTCCTCATCTATAAAAGAGGGATATAAATATAAGCAGCAAACAACAGCACCTTCATTCAAAAGTTATTGTGAGGCTTAAATGAGATATTTGAAAAGTACTTGGCCCAGTGCCTGGCTAGGACACAATAGGTGCTTAATAAATGCTCATTTCCTTCCTTCCTGCTTCCTGGGGCTGTTGTAAGGATAAAATGAGACAATGTTTGTAAAATGCTTTGCAAAAATCAAAACAATATGTACTCTATGTAATATCACATAATTATATGTAAGCTGTTATTATTATTACCAATAAGCATACATTTTATTTCCTGAATAAAGAGTATGTATATGGATAAATGTTGTTATTATTGTCAATAAGTACAAATTTTGTTTCCTAAGTAAAGAGTATATATGGACGTATATGCTATTATTACTGTTGTCAGTATAAATTTTCTCTCCTGAATAAAGAATATATGGAAATATATGCTATTATTCTTATCAATACGTGCTTATTTCCTAAATGGTGCATCTATACATATGTGGATATACATGCTATGATTATTATTGTCAGTAATTATAAGTTTTATTTCTTGAATAG
Organism: Pseudochirops cupreus; assembly: GCA_028627135.1. NCBI lineage: Eukaryota > Metazoa > Chordata > Mammalia > Diprotodontia > Pseudocheiridae > Pseudochirops > Pseudochirops cupreus. The sequence continues at coordinate 406,568,977 of CM053581.1, forward strand.
AGTACATACATAGACACATATTCTATTATTATTATTAGTGATAATAAATATAATTTTTCTCTCCTGAATAAATGCTATTCAGAGCAGGGAAGCAGTGGAAAGAGTCTCCGGATTCAGGGGTTCAAATCTTCTCTCTAACACTACTTGAATAACCTTGTGTAATGTTAATGGATATAAGATCTTCCCCACCCATTAATAGGCCTCAGGTAGAGCCCATCAAGGGAAGCTTGCTTAGGGGAGGTTTGCTTGCTGGAAGGCTTTGCCACCTTTTGTTAGTTTCTAATTAGTCACTGAGTGGGTTGTAATGCCCTCTGACTCTGAAGAAGGGTATACATACTCTGAAGTAGCATTTTGCTTTGGGGCTCACCGCTGGAAGAGTATTCTTGTGATTTGACCAGAAGAGACTCTGGGCAGCCTTTAAGGAGCTCCCCAGCTTTGAAAAACCCAGATGTTGGTGCTTCTCTCTCTGGTAACTATGTATGTATTGCCTTGCTCAGACAATTGGATCTGGCTATTGATCTGTGCTAATTTCTCAGACAGTTAGAAGCCCTGTCTGTTGGTCTTTATTTCTCTGCCTATATTTTCTCTATTTTCTTTGTTTGGATTTTCTCTGAAGTTCAGGGTGCTAATTTTTCTCCTGAACTAATGAATGTCATTAGTTGACCCCTTGAACAGCTATCTTTCCTAGCAAAGCAGATCTAAGAACCTGTGCTTGCAGCAATCCTGGGTATTCCAGTGTGGTTGCTGCTACACTTTGTAAGTCACTTAACCTCTCCTAGCCTTAGTTTCTTCATCTGTCAAATGGAGGCAGCTGACCTCTAAGGACCCTTCCAGCTCTAGATCAATGAAATTTTATTCCTTCCTCCTTGACTCTTTCTTTAAGCAAGATTTCTCTGCAGTGCAGGGCATATCACGACCTTGCCCTCTTTGCCAATGATGGTTGGATTCATGATGTTCTGTCTTTGAAAGACACTTTTGTTACCCTGGGTCACACCCTGCTGCCCTCTGGATCACACTGGGAGCTCTGGGTTCTCTAAATTGCCCTGTAACACTGATAATCATTCTCTCCCACTTTCCTGTGCAAAGGACAAAGCTCTGACCATCACTCCCCTCCATGTGTTGTCTTTCCTTATTAGAATGCAATCCCCTTGAGGGTAGAGGTGGTTTGCTGATATTCGTACCCCCAGTGTTTGATGTGGTTCTTGGTCCTGAGTAAGCAGTTAATCAATGTTTTTTCATGTATTCCTTCATTCTCACCATGATGGCCCTTACCTCAGTGCCTGCACTAGGTGGAGGTTGGCAAACTCATGTAATTCCACAAAGGCCTGAAGGATCTTGAGATTGAATGGATCCCTAGGGAAGGGGGGTAGGAAGAGAGAGGAGGGGTCAGACTCTGCTCTCATTATTCTGCTTGTCATGTGTCTCCTGAATTCCCTGCCGATAGTGGGTCCTTAATCAATAAATGTTTGGTCAATTAAGTTGAATTGAATCTCTGCTCAGAGGTGGAGTAGTGGCTAGGGCACTGGATTTGGAGTCAGGAAAACCCGAGTTCAAATCCTGACTTAGACCCCCAGATTAGACACCCACTAGCTGTGTGACCACTTAACCTCCCTTTGCCTCACTTTCCCCTATCTACGAAGTAAGAGGTTGGAAATAGATGGCCTCCCTTCTGACGCCAAATCTATGGTCTATATTCCAACAGGATGTAAGTTTCTTGAGGACAGGGATTGTTCCATTTTGTCTTGGCATCCTTAGCACCTGGTATAGTGATTGACACGTAGTGCTTAATAAAGGCTTGTTGAATGGATGAATGAAGCATGCAGTCATTTCCTTTGCTGGAAGAACTCCAGTGATGGAGAGATAACTCCTTCCAGGGGGAAGCTGGGGACAGCTCTGAGTATTTGGAAGTTTCTTTCTCTTCCTACTTTATACCTTTGTTCTCGGGAAGGTTCCAATTCTTGGAGACCAAGAAGCCCTGATGTAAAATTAAAAAAAAAAAGGTTCTGATGTGTCTGTGATATCCCTACAGATTTGCCATGTGATCTTGGCCAAGTCATGCCTCCCTGTTCTCTGTCTCCCTATCTATGAAATGAATCCCTCCCCTGGGATCAATTGCATGTGGGAAATTCTCCATGGAGGTTTGGCTGCTGCTTTTCCCACTGAGTCCAGGAATGGTCAGTGGAGAAGAGGGACATGCTTACCTCTCCCCCAGGTAGTCTCCAATGGCTGTCTTGTTCAGCCCCTCCCCCTTATAGAGAAACTGGGCAATTTCCTCTATATTGGAGGAGAGAAGCTTGTGTTCAATAAGGTACTGGATCCCCTGCAGGCAGCAAAGAGAAGACATAGTGAGAAGGGGGTAGTGACCGTCCATCTGTCCAACAGCCCCTGACATGGACTAGGAACCCTGCCAGAGAGCCGCTGAGGGGAGGGTAGATACAGAAGGCATCATCCTCACTCTTTCCAAGCTCCCACTCTAAAGAGGAAGAGATCACTTTTTACTAGAGTGCAAATTTCCTGAAGGCAGACCCTGCCATGGTTCATCTTTGTGATCCTATCACCTAGCACAGAATGTCTAACAGAGTGCCACACTAGAAGTTGGAAGCCCTGGGCTGAAGTCTCAGTTCTGGTGTTTAGCAGCTGGTGAACAGCTGGACAAGTCAATTGGCTTTTCGGAGACTTAATTTTCTCTTCTGTAGAATGAGAATAATCGTACCATATACTTCACCTCTCAGTATTGCTATGGGAGCAATATTTGGTAAAAAAAAATGAGAGCTATTATTTGTTAATAATTAGTGAAATTATAAGCAGTTACCTCGAAATCATTCAACAATGATTTATCAAGTGCCAGACAATATACCAGGTGCTGTGGGGAGTCAAGTACAAAGGATAAAATGATCCCTCCTGATAAGGAGTTTCCATCCTAATGGGGGAGAACGTGCATATAAAATTATAGGCATTGTAAAGGTAATAAATTAAATCATTAAATTATAAAAAGTGTAAATATAAAGGTAATATCTATATAAATGATGTGGTCAGATATCGGATGGAGAGCATCCTGGCATCGTCATGAGTGAGGAAGAGAGAGAAAGTCAGTCTGGCTGACCATCGAGGGTGGGAGGGCTGGTGAGTGCCACCAAGCTTGGAAACCACAGAGTCTAGGTCAAGGCAGAAATTTCCAGGATGCTAGTGTGGCCTCCTGCAGACTTCACGGAGGTTTTTTGTGGCTTCTTCTTCTTTCCTGGCTTGCCTGTCAGGGCTGGGGGAAGAGGGGTTAGAGATGGATTTAACAAGGCGGCCTGAAGAGAAGGAGGTGTCCTTCCATTGGGGTATGTGGTGTGTGTGTGTGGTGGTGTGTGTGTGTGTGTGTGTGTGTGTGTGTGTGTGGTGTATGGTATGTGTATAGTATGGTGTGTGTGTATGTGGTATGTGTGGTGTGTGTGTGTTGTATGGTATGTGTGTGATATGTGTGTGTGGCATGTATGTGTGGTGTATAGGGTGTGTGTATGTGTGTGTGGTGTGTGGTGTATAGGGTATGTGTGTATGTGTGGTGTATAGGGTATGTGTGTATGTGTGTGTGTATGTGGTGTGATGTGTGTGTGGGGGGGTGGGGGGTGGGGTGTGTGTGTGGTGTATGGTATGTGTATAGTATGGTGTGTGTGTATGTGGTGTGTGTGGTGTGTGTGTGATGTATGGTATGTGTGTGATATGTGTGTGTGGTGTGTATGTGTGGTGTATAGGGTGTGTGTATGTGTGTGTGGTGTGTGGTGTGGTGTGTATTGTGGTATATAGGGTGTGTGTGTGTGTGTGTGTGTGTGTGTGGTGTATAAGGTATGTGTGTATGTGTGGTGTATAGGGTGTGTGTGTATGTGGTGTGGTGTGTGTGTGTGTGTGAACATCTGCACCATTGGTGTAAGGGGTGTGTGTGAGGGGAGAGCAGCTGTGATTCTGTAGGAGCAGCATGATACTACAGAAAGAGCTCTCTCTTCAGAGGGCAGAGGACCTGAGTTGCATTACAGGTTTTGTTACTTGCTGCCCTTTTGGTCTTGGGAAGGTTATTTCATATCTCTAAACCTCAGTTTCCCCATCTGTCAAGTGGGGAGGTTAGACTAGATGGCCTCTAAGGTCTCTGCCAGCTCCAAATATAGATTTTATAATCTATAACCCTTCCACTCCCTGTCTCACAGGGCTGCTCTGAAGATGGTCCATTGTAGGCTCTGGGAAGTTCCAGAGGAATTGTCATTGTCTTTTCTTACACAGATTATTTGGGGGAATCTGTGATTTCATCAGTGGGGCACAGATTGCAACTCTCCAGGGCCTTAGTGGGTGGTTTGGGGGAGTTGTCCCCCTGCCCACACTGGGGCCAACATTGGGGGAGAGTCGTGCAGACATGGAGACCATCACGTGGCTCTCTGAAGTCTCTCCTACTCCTCAGGAGCCCAGGGGGCATTTTAACCCCATGATGAGACCATCAAAGGAGGAACAGAAAAATCATTATTGTTATTGTTGTGCTGAGGAGCTGAGGCACTATAGACAGGAAGCTAATCTTGGATGCTCCAGGGAATACTCTATGACAGGAAATCACAGTGCTAAGCACTTCACAAGAAACTCATCTGATCCTCAGAACCACCCTGGAAGGTCGACGCTATTATTATCAACCATTTTACAGATGAGAAAACTGAGGCAAAAAGCAATTAAGTGACTTATCCAGGGTCACAGAGCTACTAAGTGCCCAAGGATAGATTTGAACTCAGATCTTCCTGACTCCTAACCCAACAGGCACTTTCCCTACTTCCAGACCTAGCCACCAGCAGATCTACATTAGTGTAGGGAGTTTTCCCACTTGTTGCCCATACTGATGGAATCAAAGGCTTACTCCCCATCCCCCCAATCACACACCACTAAAAAACCATATTGCTCTTGGCTTATCCTTCTGAGAATTTACCTAATCTATTGTGGGATGCTTTCCTCACTTTCTATACTTGCCCAATATAGAAACTAATCCACAGGCCTCTGAATGGAGGAGCCTGAATTCTCCCAGGTTGTAGAGATTTTTCTCCCTGCTGAGGTTGGCTAGACACCACCCAGAGATAGAGCCAAACTTCTTGGTAGCCCGTGTTCATCCTCCTTAACACTTACCTTGCTGGGGTCCATGTTGAATTTCTTCCTACCAATGCATAGTTCTTTCTCCTTCTGGACCTGGCGACTGGAAGCAGAGCAGGGAATGGTCAGATTTTTCAGCTCAGGGCAGGCCACCTCCTCCTCTGCTGCAGAATCCCCCCTCCAGGTCTTTGCCTTCAGGGATGCCCCTCTCTGGCTCAGTATGACTTCTCTTCTGTGGATGCTGGTTTCCTCCTTCCTTCCTTCCTTCCTTCCTTCCTTCCTTCCTTCCTTCCTTCCTTCCTTCCCTATTCCCCTCTGGAGGGACAGTTGAACATTTCCCCCTTTTGTGGTGTGCTTCCTTCCTGGTTCTGGTGCCAAGGTTATCTACTGGCCTGCACTGACCCCTTGGGATCCCAGTGCTGCTATGTGCCAACCTTGGACCAGTGGTCCCCCTTGACCCTCATAGGAAGGCGAGGCCATACCTTTTCCTTTTTGTCCTCTGCACTGTCACCAGCCCCCTACTCCAAACTATTTTCCCCCAGAGAAAATTAAAAAAAAACCTAGTTATTTACAACACCCAGACCTCAAAGTTCTGCACTTGCCTACCCACTCCCCTCCCCCTCTCACCTCTCCTCAGCATGCTCAAAGCAGTTGATCTGGGCAAATACTTCTGCAATTTCATCCTTTAGCTTCTGCAGAGGTAGCGATGGGTCACCCAGGAGAGGCCAAGCAAAGAGGGAAGAATGCAGTTAGTAGCCGGGGAGGAAGCTGTGTCTCTAACTGGGAGGACCAAGGGATCAGCCTGCCATTGAATTAGCTCCTTCCAGAGGCCCCAACAGTCCCCAGTGCAACTTTACCCTTTATGCTGCTTCAGCCTGATTATACATTACTCCCTTCCACATGTACTTAGACTCAGATGTACTGGTCTACTTTGAACACAATGCCCTGTTTCCCAACTCCATGCCTTTGTACTGACTGTTCCTCATACCTGGAGCACCCTCCCTTTTGACCTCTGCCTTTGAGAACGTTTCTTTTAATATTCAGTTCCAGTGCCACCTTCTGGTGAAGCTGAGGTAAACCTATGATAAACTCCCCAGCTGCTCCTGCCTTCTCCTATGCTATATTGCATTCATTTGTATATATTCTGCATATATTTCTACATGTTCATGTTCTCTACCTTCCCCTCCCCCTTAGAATATAAACTCCTATATGAAACGTCAAAGGACAATTTTACTTTTATCTTTGAATATTCAGCACCTAATATTGTGCCTAGTATACAGCAGGTACTCAATAAATGTTTGTTAATAGGCTCGATCCAACTTCATTCAGGACTAAGACTGAAAGGGAGAGCTTGTGGGATGCCAATATAACAGATAATAAGGACTTTCTAGGTTATTTTGTTTTCCATCTCCACAGCACCACTGAATGCATCGTAGGTATGGGAAATAGCCTGGGCAAAGGTGTGGAGTTGGGAAAGTAGGCCAGTATAGCTGAACTGAAAATGTGTGATAATGCACAATCAAGGAAGACCCTTCTGTTATTAGTCCATCAAATGTTTGAGTCCTGTACCTTCAGGAGAAACCCAGTGGTGAAGGGGATTCCCTCCCATTAGAGACCTAAATTAGGGACCCAAGAGAAGGGATCTGCCCAAGTTACCCTCAGAAGCACTGGGAAGGAAGACAAGCAGCCTCTCTCCCAATGGCTTTCCAGAGGGGAACCAGGAACGTTCCTGGCTCATCCAGAAATACAACGACTGCCTGGGAAGCAGGTTTCAGCCACAAGGTGCTGATTCTATGCCATCTTGGATCTAAGAGTTGGAAATTACCTCAGAGACCACATAGTCCAACCCATACCTAAGTTGGAATGCCCACTTCAACATCCCTGTCAAAGGATCATCAAATTTCTCCTTGAAAACCTCCAGTGATGGGGAGCTCACTACCAACCCAGGTAATCCATTACTCTGGGACAGCTCAAATTAGAGGACAGTTTTTACTGACAACAAGCTGAAATTTGCCTCTATGGTTATGGTGGGCTGCTAAGCCATGATGCTGGCAGACTTGGCTAAAACCTCTGCCTGAGGCAATGGGTCACATCTGGTTGGCCATCAGCCAGCAGCTGTCCCCTGGATAGGGGCAGGGGCACATACCTGTATATCTTCCAGAAGCTGTTTCCTATGCCACTGGATTGTCTGGAGCTCCTCAACTTCAATCTGACTCAGCTCCGGTGGGTCTGAAAATGGAGAAATACTGGTAGGATATAGGCATGAGGAGGCCAGAGAAGGCTCGTGCCCTGGAGAGCTGATTGTTAAATTTCAGTGTGAGTATTTACTTCAGAAACTGGAAAATGCTTTAAATCAGGACTTGAATTATTATTTGGTTGATCATCTCTAGACTTAAGAAACTAATGGAGAGAAAATCATAATAATGATAAAAAATAATAATAATGAAATTAAATCTGTGTGACATGCAAAGGAGAGCTGTTTGTTAAACAGGGCACAGCCCTGGGTGTATGGATCCTAGAATCATAGATCTAGACCTAGAAAGGATTTCACAGGCCATCTCTTTTAATCCTCTACTTTGCAGATGAGTAAACTGAGACCCAGGAAAGGGAAATGACTTGCAGACAGTAAGAATCAGAAGTTGAGTTTGAACCAATGTTTTGTTAACCCAGGTAGACTCCTAAAGTTGGAGTCAGGAAGACCTGAATAAAAAGCCCACCTCAGATTCTTATTGACTGTGTGACCATAGGCAAGTCACTATACTTCTCTTCCTCTCAGTTTTTCCATCTGTATAATGGGAATAATAATAGCACCTCCCTCACAGGGTTGTTGTGAGGACCAAATGAGCTAATGTCGATAAATCACTTTGCGATTTAAAGAGCTGGAACAATGCCTGATACCAGAAATCACCCATCCTTATGACCTTAAAGAGCACTTAGTCTAACCCCAGCCATTGAAGTAACCATGAGTAAACTGAGATCCAGAGAGAAGCATCACATTCCAGGTCACGTAGGGTTGAACTTTGACCTTAGGTCTGTGCCTCCCATTTCTGCCATTCCTCTGTGTCTGAGAGAATTCCCTCTACCCCCAGTTCAGTCTCACTCCTTCCTTATCAATAGTCCCATTGGAAGATCTGTGGGGTGGCACCCTTTGGGAAGACTGGATTATCTTCTTGGGCTCTAGACAGCATGATTACCATGAAAGTTCCTCTCAGACATCTCATTGTGTGTGAGAGGTCCTCTAAGATTCTCAAAATCTATTCTATTCTCAAAGCCTATTCTGGCAGATCCTACCAAGAGGACAAGGCTCTGAGTGTTGGTCTTGAGTGGGGTTCTATGGCTGTGTTTTAGTCTCCCAAGGATCCTCTTGGCTGAGTTCAATTGGGCCGATCACAGCAAAGCTGGCCAATGGCAGAGGAATTACTTTGGCCTTAAGAACTAATGAACACAGCTAACTGCTGGGCTGTGGTCTGTGGCAATTAGAGGGAGGACCCACATTAATGAAACCATGCAACCTTTGAAATATTGAAGAAAAGATCATGAATCTCCTGTCTGCTTAGAATGATGATTAATAATGCTAGAGCAACAGCAAAGTCTAGTGAAAGTGTAGTTAGCCTCAAAATCGGAAAGACCTGAGTTCAAGTCCTGTCACTGACACAGGCTGGTTGTGTGAACCTGGGCAAGTCACTTAACCTCTTATTACTACAGGCAATCTTTAAAGGCTATGAATTTCAAAGAAGATGCCAACTTGTATTTGTAAAGAGAGTTTTCTCAGCAGGGAGTCCCCTATATAATTGAAATTATAGACACATTCACTATCCCTGTCCTAACCATGATAATAATAATGCTGGTGATGGGGAATGCCCATACAGACCTCAGAAAACCCCGCAGAATTCAACCAATGAATTGGTGAACTCAGTCAAACTTCACCTCAACCAAGACTAGATCATTATCACAGAGCAAACAATTGCCCACAATAGCCAAAAAAAATGGCATTGATTATTGAAATTTAAGAACAATGGTTTTCACAGATATTTGCCAAATACTCATTATCTCCCAACAGCATAGAATGAAAAGTTCTCAAAATTGAAGGACCTGGGGGAGGAGATAAAAATTACATGGGAAGAGACTCAAATGAACATTAACACTGCTTTCCAGTCTGCTACTGGAGCCTTAATTCAAATTAAAAAAAAAAGTTTTTGTTCACTTGTGCATTAGTCTATAGAACACTAAAAATAAAGGAATAATAATGGTAGCAAATTGATCCAGGACTGTTTATTTGAGTTGTAGTTTATAAAAAAGGTTTTAGGATTATAGGATCATAGTTTACAAACTAGAAATGTCTTCAAAAGACAGCTAGTCCAATCCCCTCATTTTATAAATGAATTATTCTAAATCAACTTTATAAATGAAACTCTGGTGGTGAAGTGATATGTTCAAAGATTTTCAGCAAATTTGAACCCAGGACCTCTGACTCCAAAGTCAGGAATTTTTCCATCAAACAAGAAAAGAATAAGAATGATAACAAAAAACCAACAATAAACTGACATATAGTACTTTAAGATTTGGAAACTGTGTCACATATCTTATTTTATTTAAGCCTCACAACACCCGTTTCTCTTAGGAGTTATTATTTTCCCCATGTTATAGATGAGAAAAGGGAGACACGAAGAGAGCAGCTGGCTTCTTCTGGAAGGCACATTCGCTAGCAGATTGCTGAGGGCTTAATCTTGCCTGTTGTCACACTCTCATCTAGGGCTGATATAAGGACAAGGGATCATGGTAAGGAATTGAGGTGCTAACCATTGGTCCTTACCCAGAAGAGAGGAAGCTATTTCTTTTTGTTGGTGACAATGAATAGCCCTTGTGCACAAAATAATCTGGTTTCAAGTCCCATCTCTGACATAGACTGGCCATGTGACCCTGGGTTATATAACCCTTATTGCCCTAGGCAATTCCTTAAGGCTCTGAGTTTCTGAGAAAGTCCCCATCTGCATGGGTAGAAGGAATTTTCTCATAAAGGAATTATGTCAAAGAAATCACAAAACCAGGCTTCAAGTCTAATTATCACCAAGACTTAGTGGAACATGGCTCATGACAGCCAATAGAAAGTGGTCTCTTATTTAAAAGCTGACATTAGATAAGAGGAAGAATACATCAAGAAGATACGATAATATGGGTAAATTCATTAGCCAATAGTGGAACACCAGAATCACAGGGCCTGAATTCAAGACTTGGAGTTGGACAATCTTGGTTCAAATCCTGACTCTGCTACTTGTCAGCTGAGTGACTGTGAAAAAGTCACTTCTCTGGGCCTCAGTTTCCCATTTGTGAAATGAAGTGGTTAGATTGTATAATCTCTAAGGTCCATCCCAGCTCTGAATTTAGGGTCTAATGATTGATCCCATCCTGCCTAGAGAGAGGACCATAACCCATATTGTGATAGGAGAGTGCTATAGATCACCTAATCAAAAGGAGTCTATGAATGATGAACATGTCAGTGTGGCAAGATAGGCATGATATAGAGTCCATGGGGACTTCAACTCTCCAGGCATTTGCTGGATCTCTCTTACTATGAACGTTAAAGTTGCATGGCTGGCCTTGATGGCAATATAATTCTTCAGAAGGTAAAGGAAGTAGCCAGTTGAATTACCTTTATGGGCCTTATTCTGACCACAATTTAGGAACTGGTTGCCAGAGCAGAAATAACAGGAAGCTTGCAAGGAAGTGGCTTCTCCATTTTAGAGTCTGGGCAGGTAACAAAGAAGAATCTGAGTGTAGTGTGACACTCAATTTTGGGAAAAGATTTCCAAGAGAATTCCATGACCTAAAATTTAAAGGTGGAAGTTGACTCAAGATGTATAGAATGCTCTCAAACAACAATATCCAGAAATGATTCCAAGAAAGGGAAGGGGGAGCTGTCCAATGAAATGAATGAGGCAGCAAAGGGAACTCAGTGATCTACTCATATAAACACACACACATAGATAATTGAGAAAGACTACAAAAGAGTGACATTATCCTGGAAAAAATAGTGTCTGGAGTGCTAACAGCCAGCACAGCCTGAGGGTACTGATGATATCCATCCTTCAGTGGATCATAAGCCTCTTGAAGGAAGGTACTGCCTCATTTTCTCTGTCCAGTGCCTTACATGGAGTAAGTGGCTGGTGAATTGAAGAGAATTGATAAACGGCAAGGCAAGAGAAAGGACATTTTTAAAGCTGTGTGGAGCAGTAAAAGGAGGATCAAAGAATAAAAAGGATTGCTGCTTGTGGGCGTCCTAGATAATAACAATATACAATGATGGGGAGAAGGCAGAACCACTCAACTCTCAATTCACTTCTGTTTTCTCTACCAAGTAGAACAATCTACAAACTGGTAAAGACAGAACAAAAACAGGCAATGGGGAACTGAAACTCAAGATAATGAAGAGGCATTAAGAGATCTATACTTAGGGAGTTTAGATGAACAGATTTAGAAAATTATAAATGACTATTATCTATGTTGTATTGTATTTTTACATAAAATCCTCGTAGGTGATTGCCAAGCTGCTTTTGGTGACCTTCAAAAGTAAGGGGTAAATATAGAGGTGGCCTAGAGCTATATATACATAGGCAAATGTTAGAGATCTTAAAGGATTAACCTAAGAAAGGCAAGTGAACCTAAGTCTAATTCCTGAAAAAAATTTAGACACATAATGAAAAGTCTGAGTGTTGGTGATCACTAAAAGCCAGTATGGATTCATGAAGACAGATCATGGCAGACTAACCTCATTTCCTTTTGTGACAGGGTTACCTGACTAGGTAAGGCAGATGGTATACTATCCTCATGCACAAGATAGAGACCGGTGGGCTTAATGTGGAGACAACATGGTGCAGCTGGTCCTAGAGTCAGGGGACTCAGATTCAAATCCCGGTTCCATCATCTCCTAGCTGTGTGACCAGGTACATGTTTCCCAGCCTCAGTTTTCCTATACATAATCCCATTGGATGTTCTCAATGTGAGGTAAGTGCTATTATCATCCCCCATGTTTTTTGCTTTGACCAGACTTGTTATTCTATTCATCAGCTGTTGGGAACTTTATCGGCAATGAAGATTAACACTCTCCACACACCTCCTCTCCCCCCCCCCCAGGAAAAAAACAAAGAAAATTTAGGTTATTTGGGGCTTGAGAAAGTTAAGAGGCTTGCCCAGGGTCATGCAGCTAGCATAAACCATTGGTAGGGCTGAAACCCAGGTCTACCGCAGAGATGTCAAATGTCCCCTGCAAAAACAGCCTGAACCAGGTTAAAATGGAATTGGGAAACATCTCACAAAATAAATAAAAATACAGTGCAACATGGATAATGTTAATTTATGATTTTCTAAGTCCCACAGAAATCTGTTTCTGGTTGAGTTTGATAGTTTCTAGAATCTGAGGTCAGCTCTACATCCACTATGACACCCTTCCTCCACCTTAAATGACAAAACTGAGATTCAATGACTTGTCCAGCGTCACACAGAGAGATTTAAGTCCAACTGTTCTTGACTCCAGATCCAGTGATCTCTCCAATGTACCACCTGTCCTCTTCAACAATAAAGGGCTTACAAATCTGAATGTATCTGTCGCTTTATCTTGTCCCCCTGTGAGGCAGCTCAACATGCTGGATAGAGCATTAGCTTGGTGTAGGACAGGATGTGGGTTTTAATCTAGCCTGTGACACTTCATAATGATGTAGCCCTGGACAGTCTCATTAACTTCAGCTTTCTTCTCTATAAAATGGGGGTAATAATTCTTGCTCAACATGCTTCATGGGGTTCAAGTGAGGAGATAATGCCTAGAAGATTCTTTGTACACCCTGTAGGTTGAAACCCACGCTCAAAAAACCCAAACCCAAAACTCAAAGTAATCGCTGGGCTTCACTTAGAACTGAGAAAAGTGAGAGGCAAAGCAACAGACAGAGAGGGCATTATCAGAATCACTAGTGTTTATAGTATTTTGCTAATATGTGTCCCGTGACAGCCTTGGGAGGTGGTGGATTATTAACCCCACTTTGCAGATAGGAATCTGAGGCTCAGAGAAAGTATCCGGCTAGTAAATACCAGAATGTTGTCTCCAGGTAAGTTGCGCTATCAGACTGTGAGCTCCTTGGGCTATGCCTCCTGCTTGGCGCAGAGTAGGCGTTTAAGGAAATGCTTGTTGGCTTGAACACGATAAAGTGGGTAAAATCCTGGACTTGGTGTTAGTGAGACCTAGGCTTCAAATTCAGCTTCTGACACTTATCATCTGAGCAATCGTGGTCAAGTAATTTCCACTCTCCGAGTCTTCCTTTCCTCATCTGGAAAATGGGGGTGATTGATGTCGTGCTTAGCTCATTTGCATAGTTAATCAATCTCCCCAGCTGTCAACGTCCTCTTTGGCGTCAGCTTCACCCCAGTGATGCTGCCGCTCCAGGCGTCCAGTCCCTAAAACTGCTTCCGTTTTTTTCCTTCCTCTTTCCCATCAGTATTTTAAGAAATCATTTAGTGTGCAAGACCAGCTTTCAGGACAGCTGGAGTCACTTCCCCTTTCCCCGATAGAGACGCTCACAACTCCATGGGCGGGGCGATGCCCCTGAGAGAGGGCAGATGTTTCCAGAGGAGCAGGACCTTCCCCGGGGGACACTGGAAAGTGAGGCAGCCTCTCAGCAAGCAAGAGGCAGCTGCTCACTGAGCAAGCCTGCCTGCTTTGTGGGTGTACATCACCGCTCACAGCAACCAGTGACTTCCTCTGCTCCTCGGCTCTGGGCTGCTCATGAAGCTGCTTCTGCTAACCGCCCAGCCCCAGGCTCCTTTTAGGTCACTTCTAAACAATTCTCTGTGGTGGGGCTGTCTCCCTCACCCAGCGGGTCCCCTTCCCTTCCTGTTAATGGGGGCAGGGGAGGCTGAGCCCCGGAAATTTTTGAGAAATGATAAAAAGGCAGTTAGCTGAGGAGAATGAAACAGCGATGGGCTTGGAATCCAGAGACCTAGGTAGATTTCTCGTCTGGTGCTCCCGAGCTGGGTGCCCTTGGGCAAATCAAATAACCTCCTTAGACCTCGTTTTCCCGGCTACAAAATGAAGAAATCAGTATCTACTGAACATAGAGGGATGAATCGGGTCCTGAAGACATCCTCAGGTTTTGACTGTATGCATTATTATAGGATCATAGATTTAGAAGGAGAAGAGACGTGAGAAATAATATAATCCGACCCTGACATTTGACATTTGAGGAGACTGAGTCCCAGAGCAACTTGGGCATTGGCCAAGGGTCTAGCAAAAGGCAGAAGTGGGATTTGGAGTCAGAAGACCCTAGTTGGAATCTTAATTCTACTGCACACCAGTTGTGCACCCCTGGGCAGGTCAATAGCCCTCTCTGCATCTGAATTTCCTCCTGTAAGTAAGAATGACCACCTCCCCTTCACCAGAGGGCTATTGTCATGAAAACACCCTTGAAATCCTCAAGTCCTGGGGAAAAATGGGAGCTCTTGATTACAATGTAGAAATTCTATTTCCTCCCTGAAATCTTCTTCCATTCAGTGTGTCTGTGGTGTGGATGTGTTCCTGGCCCCTCAAAGACTGTCTCAGCAGACCCCTACCTCTAGCGCAGTGGTTCTCAATCTTCCTAATGCCTTGACCCTTTAATACTTGTATGTGGGGGTATCTGCATGTGGGCAGACCTGCCTGGAGATGGATACAGGAGCGGTGTCTCGGTTCCTAAGGCCATTGGAAATACGTGTTTTCAGATGGTCTTAGGTGACCCCTGTGACCCCTGTGAAAAGGTCGTTCAACCCCCAAAGGGGTCGCAACCCACAGGTTGAGAACCGCTGCTTCTAGTAGGTCTCATCTAGTTATCAAGGGCCTTAAATGTGCCAAGACCAAACTACCAGGCATTCTAAGTTTAAGGACCCTAATGAAGTTTCTTATCAGGAAGAAGACGGGGTAAGTGACTGGATTACCTGGGTCAGTGGCCCAGTTTTAAGTTCTGGTTCCTGAAATGGCCCTGGGCTATTAAGAGCTGGCTGTGAGTTGGCCCAGAGAGAGACTTCAGACTGGACTTCCTAATTATTAGGGAGATTTCAGAGACAAGTTATCCCCCTCTCCAAGTTGAGCTATTTGTGCAAGACATGCCTTTGAGATGGGCCAACTACTGTCATAAGGTTTAGAGCTGAGAGGGCCCCTAGAAACAATCTGATCTAATCCCTTCTGAGGCCCATGAGGAAACTGAGGCCCAGAGGCAGAGGAACTTGCCTAACATCACACAAATAGCCAAACTGTAAGTCAAAAGAAGGTCAAAGGCTCATGGACCTAAGGATGAAAGAGGTCTCAGAAGCCATCAAATAATTTACCAATCAACAAGCACCTATTAATTGCTTATTATGAACCAGGCGTTGAACTAGTTGCTAGGGATACTAAGAAAGAAAAAAGTCCCTGCCCTCAAGCAGTTTAAATTGAAATAGGGAAAACAATATATTAATATAGAAATATACATAAAACAAACATGAGGTAATTTTGGGGAAGAAGATACTAGTGGTCTGGAGTAATCCTTTCCTTTTATAGATGAGAATAAATCTACAAAATGAGGCCCAAATTAGAGGTGAAATCCAGGACTGAGAAGGGACTAAGTGACAGGTTTAGCTTTTCTAACTCCTTATCCAGTGCCTTTTACACTGAGCCAGACTTCCTCTCTTCATCCCGGTGGAGCAAGACTCATCATACCAGGCGAAAAGGAGCACAGTGCTTTGTATTCTGCACTAATGAAGCAATATCGTTTGTTCCACCTCATTGCTTTAGGGTGGGGCCTGGGTCTTAAGCCCTGCCAAAGATCAGAGCATCTTAGGGACAGGAGTCCAGGCAGTTACTGAATCACACAAACACAATTCATAACTTGCCTCCTGAAAGGGAAAAGATGATTTCCAGACTCCCCCGTCTCCCAGCCCCCTACCACTTATTTCCATAGGACAAGGAAATTCTAGGAAATCCTCAAGAAGAAAAAGGGACAACCTTTGTGACCTGGACCACTCATTGATTCTTTTTTCCTTCTGAGCCTGGATTAAATGATGCCTCCTGTCTCTGACATTCCTTGTTCTAAGGCCCCTCCCAGCCCAGACATTCCCTTTTTTAGGGCTTTTCCTATCTCTGATATTCAAGGTTTTAAGGCCCCTTCCAGCTCTGACAATCTCTATTCTAAGTCCCCTCCCATCTCTGATATTCCAGGTTCTAAGGTCCCTCTTACCTCTGATATTCCAGGTTCTAAAGCCCCTCCCACCTCTGACATTCCCTGTTCTAAGGCCCCTCCCAGCCCTGACATTCCCTTTCTAAGGCTCTTTCTACCTCTGACATTCCAGGTTTTTAGGCCCCTTCCAGCTCTGACATTCTCTGTTCTAAATCCCCTCCGATCTCTGATATTCCAGGTTCTGAGAGATCCCCACTAGTTCTGATGTTCTCTGTTCTAAAGTTTCTCCTAATTCTCAATTCTGTGCTATTTATTATGCTCAAATCAAATGGTGACAAATATCTTGTACACATTAAGAGCTTAATAACTATTTAAAGAATACATAAATTCATGGTCCCTTTTCCCCTTCTACCTTTCCCCTTCCTTCCCTCATGGCAATGACTCCTAATCACAGAAACTCAGTGGTAGAAGGCACCTCTTTGGAGAAATCTGGTTCAGTCCGGACTTCATCAGGAATCCCATCTACAATATCCTTCACAAGTGGTGCTTCTGTCTCCCCTTGAAGACCATTTCTCTCCCCCCACCCCTTCACCCCAGTGATGGGGAGCTCACTCCATTCCTCTTTGACCCAGCTCGGAGTTTTAGGAAGTTTTTTCTTACATCAGGCTACAATCTGTCTCTTCTCCTCATTGCTCCTGATTTTTCTTCCAGGGGCTAAGCTGGCCATGAAGTGCCCATAGGGAGAGGAGAAAAAAGTAAGATGGACCATTTCTCACAGTGAAATGCTCCTCCTGGCCACCCAGCTCCAGGTTAGAGTAGGATGTTCTTCTGTCTTTTATAGGATCATGAGATTTAAATATTTTAGTGATGAGGAAATTGAGTCTTAGAGAAGGAAAGTGATTTTCCCAAGGCCACAGAGCTCAGCTCTCTCCTTCACTTTCTTCCCTCTCCTCAATTTTTCTGTTCAGTTCTCCTTTCTCGGATGACAATACTCACTCTTCAGATCCTGCCCCCGCCTGTTCCCAGAGACTTACCTGGGTGACACAAAGTCATGCTGAGCCCCCGGAGAGGAGAGCAAACCCCACTCCTGCCTGCTTCTGCCTTCTCCTGTGCCTCTGCTTGACCTGGCTGTCCCTGTTCCCTGTGACGGTAGCCTCTATGACTCTCTGACACAGAGGATGTGTCACCCGGGGTGGAACATGTTAGTCTTCTTGGGTCTCCAAGCTCCTCCCCCTCATCATAGCCAGAGAGGAAGTCCTTAGACTCTGGGGTTTTGCTGTGCAGAGTTTCTAACTCTGATACTTCCTAAAACTGCCCCCCAAGAAGTCTCTAGGAGCCTCGGGGGCTTTGCATTTCTGGCCAGTACACCATAAAGAGAAAGAAGCCAGGAAGGGAGTGAGACACACCCAACAAGTGAAAACTGGCGTTGGCCAAGTGACCCAGAGGTGGCTGATCTCCCCTAGAAGGAACAGAGCAAAGAATCCCAAGAGTTTCAGAAATTCTGGAAGGCCCCTTTCAGCTCAAACATTCTGTTTTCTAAACTCTCTGCTATATTCCCTGTTCTGAGACCCCACCCAGTTTCTACATTCCACACTCTAAGGCTCTTCACAGCTCAGACTTTCCAAGCTCTAACAGTCTATGTCACATGTTCCCTACCAGTTATAATGTTTTATCATTTTGTTGTTTGTTATAAGGTCCTGAGTTCTGACAATTTCTGGGACTTTCTTAGGGACAGAAAGGAAGAGAAGATTGGAAGACAATTGGGGAAGGTGGAGAAAGTGAGGGTAGGGGTGGGGAGGTGAGCAAAAGGACAGGGAACCAAGGACATACATATATCAGGGGAACACAGTATTGAAGGCTGATTGAGGAGAAAAGTAGAGAAGAATGGAACCAATATAATGGGAGAGCAGAGGTAGGGGCAGGGGGTGCTTATGATGAACATGAAGTATAAGTTTCATTGATGGAAGGGGGGGGGGAAGGACAACATGTAATCAGAGAGAAGAAGGGGTTCCTACTCCTGTAGCTGCCAAAAGAATCTTTTTGAGGCACAGGTCTGACCATGTTTTTGTAGAACTCTCTCTGGGTTTCTCCCCCAACCTGGATTTGCATTTTTCAGTTGTGTCCCTGGAGAATGGCTGCTAAATTCAGGGCTCTAGAATTACCCTGAATGTGTGGCTACTTCTGGTTCTATAACTCACAAGCCCCCACTGGTGTATTTTCCATTAATAATCAGCCAGTAGATACAATTAGCTCTGAGAGCAAACAGTAGCTAGAAAACCTTCTCTCTATAAACCTGGGATATACTCTTCTATAAATATACACAGTGTCTATAGCAATGGTTCTCAACCTGTGGGTTATGTTCAATTTGTAACAATGAAAATACATCCTGCATATCAGATAGATTCATAACAGTAGCAAAATTACAGTTATGAAGTAGCAATGAAAATAATTTTATGGTTGGGGGTCACCACAACATGAGGAACTATATTAAAGGGTCGCGGCATTAGGAAGGTTGAGAACCACTGTTCTATAGGAAGAGAGGGTTCAAACTTTGAGTACAATGATAATTAGGCATGACATATATAGGATATGTATGTGGCAAATGCAACTCACAACCTTTGGTATTGTAGGGTCTGGAAGTTCTTTCTCTTTTTTAGATGCCATCATACAGCTCCACTTGGATGCAGTATCTCTTCTAGGTTCCTTGCTCAGCTGGGTTACCAAGGTCTGCTCCTCTCCATAGCTGACGGTCTTTCCTGTTGCCAAGCAGAGGCAGTCATGACCTTAAAGTTGCTTCCTCCCTCTATGACTGCCTTTCTGTACTTGTATCTGTTTGGAGTGTGTGTTTCTCTGCTCCTTAAATTATGCCTTGAATTTTCTCAAGTCAACAACTCTCCAATTGCTGGATGGTATGTCTCCTGATCCATTGCTAAAGCCTATAACTGATGGCGGTGGGGGGTGGAGGATATAGAAATTTTATCCTCCTTCTTCCCTCCCTCTCTATCCAGAGGACAGAGCACTGGACTTGGATTCAGGAAGATATGAATTCAAATCCACCCTCCAATACTTACTAACTATGTGACTTTGGGCAATTCATTTGACCTCTCTTAGACTCAGTTTTCCCATCTATAAAATGAGAACAATAATAGCACCTCTCTCCCAGAGTTGTGAGGATCAAATGAGATTTTATGTGTGTGTGTGTGTGTGTGTGTGTGTGTGTGTGTAGTGCTTAGTACAGTACTAAAATATAGTAGGCATTTAATAAATGAAAGTTCCCTCCCCAGAAGCGTCCTCTGCAAAGCACTCTGTAGCCTCAACTGTCTTTAGATCTACTTCTGTCCCTAGAGCTTAGCTGTGTAAAATTTTGCAAAGATATTTGCTAATCAAATCTTGTTTCTATTAATTCCTTCAGGAAAAGGTGCTGGTGCATCCCACAAGGATCAGGGCCAAGACACATATTTACAGTTAGTTTAATACCTTATCATTCAATTCTGGGCTTTCTAAGTTGGGAGGCTTGTCAAAGACCAACTCCCCTACATTACTCCTCTGGTTAAATGGTCCTTTCTTGCCTCTAGGACAAAACACCAACTCCTCACCCTTATGTTTAGGCCCAATTGTAATCTGAACCCAACCTGACTTTCCATCTTTATTTCACAATAGTCCTTTGTCAGCTCTGCTCTGGTCAAACTGGACCACTGGCTGTTCTTACATTTTGTCCTGCCTTTTTCATATCTGTGCTTGGCACAGACCATTTTTCATTCCCAGAGGGGGAAGCTTCTTCCACTTTGGGGACATCCCTCTGCCTCACATGCTGCCCCCAAGTGTGATGTTGAGCTCAGCAATTGGGCAAGGGTATAGCAGAGGGTCTCCCTAACAGCCTGAAATGCAAGGCAAGTATTCCATCCTCACTGCAGTGGCCATTCCCTCCACTCCCAGGCCCCATCTCTGGTTGGCCCTACCACCCATGGCATGCTGCTTTCTATCAACAAAGGTCCTTTGTCTTTTCCATGTCAAATGGAACCTTAGATTCCAGACCCTTCCTGGGAGCCAGGCTAATTATGGAGGTGACCAATTGGCTATGAATTACTTTGGAATACAGGAAAGAGAAATACTAAGGGCTTTTTGTGTGAAGTGTCTGTGTGAAGTAGCATCAGGGTAGGGAGAGGCTATAAGATGGAGGGGCTTCACCAGGGAAGAATCATAGATTTCGAGGTGGAAGAGAGTCTAGTCTAACCCCATCATTTTTATATATGAGTATCCTGAAGGTCAGAGAGGTCAAATAGCTTGCCCAAGGTCCTACATCTAGTAAGTGACAGTCAGGACTTGAACCCAAGCCTTCTGATTCCAAATATGCCCAAATACAGAAACCAGCCTTAATCTATTGACTTCTCACTACCACCTGGTTCTGCATTGACCAGTTCCCCCTTGTGTTCTGAATTTCTTCTTTCTGCCCCTTAAATCTCAATATGCTTCTTCTTTGGTAGAAAGACAGCTGGAAGGGGTGGGGCACACAGATGCCCCTACTCCTTCGGGGGTCCAGAAGGAAAAAGAGCTCTTTGGTGAAGTAACTGTACTTTCAGTCAGAAAGGTCATGAATAGATTAACTTTTTAGCCTAGGCAGAGGCAAGAGGAGAAGGGGTGGTCAGTGAAACAAAGGGGAGAAAAGAGGCTTCAGCATCCAGGGGAAATGGATTCACTCCCACCCCATCAGCACCGTCACACACCTCATAGGAAGAAGATACTATGGTAGGTGCTGAGAGTCCAAAGACCAAAGGAAAAAAGTCCCTGCCCTCGAGGAGCTTATATTCTTTAATGAACATTTTGTTGGAAGTGTAGTAAGTGCCGTTATGTGCCAGGCGCTGGGTCTGTTGTTGAGAAATACCAGGATGGAAAATTATATAGTCCCCGCCTTCAAGGAGTGTGCAGTCTGGTAATGGGGATATGACATGGAGACAAATATGTATGAATTGAGGCCGCAAGAAGTGGTTCCACTTTTAATTTCTGGAAGCTTAAATAGGTGGCCTTTTGGAGAAGGATGATCCTCTATCTAAATCCGGCAGGTGGGGGGGGGGGTCAGCTTATGTCCCATGAGAGGTCTTGTCTGCACATAAACAGCAGCATTTAGTCAGATGGCTCAATCATGCCCTAGAAAACAGACTAAAAGGTCACAGGATCTCAGAGCTGGAAGGACCTTCAGATTCAATCTCCTCTCAGCTGGAAATGGAATAAAATCCCCTCTTCAACCTCCAGGAGAAATAGAAACCTGTTTGAACACCTGCCATGATTAGGAGCTTCTCACCTCCCGAGGCAGCTGCTTTGGGACGGCTTTGATTTTAAGGAAGGCTGTCTCTCTCTCCCCCAACCCCACACACTGGCTGTCCATTCATTAATCCTTCTGTTTTTCCTGGGATGTCTTGGCTTCCAGTCTCTTCTCTAACCAGGTCAATAAAAACTTCCATTTTTTTCCTCTAAAGATAGGATGGGACATTTTTTTGCCTAGGAAGGTTGCCCAAAGACCAGGATGCTGGGCCAATGGGAAGTGATTCTAGGGTTATGATCTCTGTGGGTCAGTGGTCCCTGAAAGAGATGAGGATTCACCTCATCTTCTCTTCACAGGTATAAGGGAAGGAGACCAGAACTGAGAGTCAGGAGATCTGTGCTTGAGCTTTGGTCTTACCGATTCCCTGATTGTGGGGCCATGAGCAAGTCACTTTTCCCCTTGGGCCTCAGTTCCCTATTTGCCAAATAGGGATACTAATACTTATACCCCTACCCTGCAGTTTGTTGTGAAGAAAGCACTTTAAGCTGCAAAGCTCTTTATTGAAGTGAACCACCACTCATCCTTGAATTCAAAAGACTGGTTCTTCAGAGGGCAGCTGCTATTTCAGGTTCGAGGGGTAATTCCAATGGTCTGTCTGTACTCCTACCACTATACCTCAAGGCTTAACCGCTCTGGGAGGGCAGCTAGGTGGCACAGTGGAGAGCACCAGCCCTGGAATCAGGAGGACTGAGTTCAAGTGTGACCTCGGACACTCACTAGCTGCGCGACCCTGGGCAAGTCACTTAACCATGAATTCCCCCTTCCTTCCCCCCTACCCAAAAACCCCTTAACCTCTCTGCATCTCACTTTCTTCATCTGTAAAATGAGGAATTTGAACTTGATGACCTCTCACGTTCCTTTCAGCTCTAAATCCATGATCCTATGGTCACATGACTCCACAGATAGTCCTACTAACAATTACCTAGCACACACGATTAGTTCTTTGCAAAAGCAATTTATTAAGATGACATGGTGAAACACAGTAGCTATAAGGCCTCTCCCCCCATAAATCTGGGGCAGATCCTTCACAAATGCACGTGGCATCTGTGGGGAAAACCCTAACTTGCCATATTTTGTATAGCCATTCCCCATCACTGGACATCTACTTTGTTTCCCGCCTTTGTTACCACAACAAAGTGCTGCTATAAATACTTTGGTGTATATGGAGACTTTCTTTTTATCCATGACCTCCTGGGGGGGGGGGGATTTGCTTTCTAGTGGAATCTTGGAGTTAAAGTGTGAGGATACTTTAATAACCTTACTTGCATAATTTCAAAATGTTTTCCAAAATGCTCTAAGAACAATGTGCTGCTGGGCTTATATTCCCACAGCCCTCCAACATCTACTGTTGCTGTCTTTGGTCATCTTCTGGACAGGAGATGTAATTTCAGGGTTGTTTTGATTGCTTTTTCTTATCATTAGTGATTACAGGCTTCATATGGGTGCTAGTACTTGGCAATTTGTCTTTTGAGAACCAATTGCTTATGTTTTTTGATCACTTATCTACTGGGAAATGGTTTTTATTTTTACATATTTCTGAAAGTTATATTATCTTGACTACCAAACCCTTATCGTAGAAATTAGATACAATAGAATTTTTCCCCAATTGACTACTCCTCTTAATCTAGAATAGATCCATTAATTTTGTTTGTGCAGAACCTATTTGGTGTTATGTAATCAGAATCATTCATTTTACCTTTTGTGATTGCCTCAACACCTTGTTTGGTTAGGAATACATCTACCCCGTGATGTAGGAGATACAAAATCTGTTTCTCTTCTAATTTTTTTAATGCAAAGATCTTTTATATTCAGGTCATGTATCCAGTTTGAATTTATTGTGGATTATGGTGTAAGATATTGGTCTAAGACTGATTTTTGCCAGGCTGCTTTTAATTTTTCCTAGCAGTACTTATCAAATAGGGAGGTTTTTTCCTAAGTAATTTATTTTTGGGGGTTTATCAAACACTGGGTTATTGAGTCCCATTATTTCTGATTCTCTCTTGTCTAGTCTTTTCCATTGATTTATTTCTTTAATTTTTCACCAGTACCAAGAGCTTTTGATGACTCCTGCTTTATAATAAATTTCAAAGTCTGGAAATTCTCCTTCATTATAACTCTTTTTCATTATTTCCCTCAGCATCCTAGAATTTTTTTTTATTTCTCCAGATGAATTTTGTTTTTATTTTATTGAGTTCTATAAAAGATTCCTCTGATAATTTGATTGGTATAACATTACATCTGAAAATTAACTTTTGTAATATTGTCATTTTGTTGTATTGACAAAGCCAAGTCATGCTAGCTATGACGTTTTATGATCAAGTACAATAAACTTCCATTTAACTTGGAGGTTCAAATGTAGAAAGAATTTTTCCTTCATTCTTCTTCAGTAATTAATGCCCATAACCTGAGGCACTATGCGTTCCTGAATGATATGTGCATACACACATAATTAGAATGTATCTATGGACATCTATCCATCTATTTGTCTATCTATCTGTCTGTCATCTGTCTGTCTGTCTATCACCTGTCTGTCTGTCTGTCTATCATCTGTCTGTCTGTCTGTCTGTCTGTCTATCATCTGTCTGTCTGTCTGTCTGTCTATCATCTGTCTGTCTGTCTGTCTATCATCTGTCTGTCTGTCTATCATCTGTCTGTCTGTCTGTCTATCCAGCTGAAATTGTATTCTTTCTTCTCCTTTGGCCTTCCCCCACGTCGTATTGTCCATTTTTCCTCTTAGAAGCAGGATTTCTATATAGATATTAGCCTGAAGTTGAGCTCTACCCTTAGGTTTTAAGAATGGAGGTGAGAGGAGACAGGTTATCTCTTAGTTCATGCATAGGGTGACCCCATCCCCTGCAGCAATAAAACCCCTGGCATCTTCCTGCCCCACCAAGGGATGTAGAAAGCTTTTCCATCAAACCCATCAGCTCTAACCAGTGGTCACAGTTGTTATTGTAGCTATTTATACACCATGTCATAACTATTTCGTAGAGGGGAAAAACAGATTATTTTGGTCTTTCTTTGTATTCCTAGCAGAGGCCTCTCCATGCACTAGTGGGGTAGAAAATAGGCTGTAGAGCACTACTCAGTGGCTAGATAAAGAAAAGATTTTTGAGGATGTGCCTGGGGACCAGATAGGTATGTATGAAGGAGGAAGATGGAAAACCCCTATCTCCACAGGATAATCACAGCATAGTAGATAATGTATTGGGCTTAGAAGGAGAGAAACTTTGGCTTGAATTCCACTTTGGAGACTTGTTTAGGCTGTATGATTCTGGATAAATCTTTAACCTCTCTGAAGCTATAAACATAGCTTATCTGTATATAAACATATATATATAAACATATATAAACATACTTATCTGTAAAATAAGAGGGGTGAAGACTGGCTGACTTTTACGATCCTTTCTGACTCTAAAGCTATTATATTCTAAGATTGTTGGTCTACGCTGTATGTAGGAACACAACAACATCCATGCTATATGTGAGGGACAGCCCTCACTACAATTGAGAGAGGAGGATGCTCACTGGGAGTTCCTTACACCAATGATCTCACTGGTCCAGTACAAAGCCCAATGGAATCGCTGTATGAAGGAGACACACATAGCTGGATCTTCTTTAGGCAAGACACATTGACCACATCATTTTTAAGGAAAAAGTAGTCACTATTTATGTCTAAAAGAGTGCTGTCATCCTGAGGTCAAAGCTCAAGGAGAAGAACCAGTTCAGAGCAATGAACATCTTTGAAACATCTTTCTTAAATTATGTCTTTGGAATATAAAGGTGGATGACAGTGGATTTAAGAAGTATCTGAATAAAAATATATACGATATTAACAAAACACAAGGTCCACCCCCCTAAGGCCGCTATAAGAAGATGAATACTTCCTTATTGAAAGGAGGAAGAGAACCAGTTAAAGACTGTATGATAAACACATTAAAAAATTTACAAAAATATTTCCTGCCCAGATACCACTTTACAGAGCAGTAGTAAAAGCTGAGAATAAATAGGTGCTATTTGCCTTTTCTTTTTCTTTTTAATTTGATTTGTTTATTTACTTTTAGTTTACAAGATTCAGTTCCATAATCTCTTGAGTTTCAAATTTTCTCCCCTTCCTCCCACCCCCCCCTCCCCGCCCCCCACAGCGGCATGCAATCCAGTACAGGATCTGCCAATACTTTCACACTGGACGTTAGTCTGGTTGTATAGAAGGGTTGTAACCAACAGAGTGAACAGTGGGAAAGAAGAAACAGAACCAAACATGGAAAAGAAAGCCAGCATGTAGATTGCTTCAGTCTCCATTTAAACTCTGTTCTTTCTAGATCTTTCTCCGCATGTAGACATCTCCTTCCATCCTGAGGCTTGTAGAGTTGTCTTTAGCTGTGCGTTGCTGAGGAGAGTCCAGTTTATCAAGGTTGGTCGTCACACATACGATGTGTCTGTGATTGTGTACAAATTTCTCCTGGTTCTGCTCTTCTCACTTAGCATCAGTATGTATAAGCCTCTCCAGGCGAATATGAAGACTGTCTCCTCCCCATTTCTAATAGCACAATAGTATTCCGTTGCATTCATATACCATAGCTTGTTTAGCCATTCCCCAGTGGATGGGCATCCCCGTAATTTCCAGTTTTTTGCCACCACAAAGAGAGCTGCAATAATACTTTTGTGCGTATGGGTCTTCCTCCCACTTTTACGATCTCTTTGGGACACAGCCCCAGACATCGTATTACTGACTCAAAGGGTACGCAGTTATTTTGCTATTTGTCTTTTCAAAAGTAACTGGCACACCATCAGATGGAGCCTAGGAAATGGCTAAGATCCAAGAGAGAAAGCCAAAATGCTTTCCATGGTCAACATCCACACTAACTCAATGAAAAATTGAGCCCCGGCCCACAAATCTGTGTCAAGTTCTTGGTCCATTTACAACATCTGTGCCAGATATAGATATTGAAGGATGCCCTGTCTAGGCTGTGGTCACCTTATCTTGGCATATGGTTCTAGCCACTACAACATAAAGAAAATATTTAGGTGTACAGAGCACAGTACTCCACACTGACATTTATATAGAGTTAACCTAAGATAGTTCATTCCCCTAAAAAGAGAATATACATTTGCGATCCAGTAGGGGGAGATGACCCCCATAGAAAGAGCTACTTCCCTCTTTCTAATCTTACACCAGCTACTATACCTTGCCAGTCCACAAGTTCACAATTTCTAGGGTTTATTTGCAAGGGAAAAAAATATGCAAATTCAGAAACAAGAGGGTGAGGTCTTTAGAAATGAAGCTAAAAGAAATTTGCCTCATGCCAGACTAGGCAGATCCTAAACTCTCTGATTTCTTCTATCAAACTCCCAGTTTCCAGGAATAGCTTGACCCAGAATGATTCCCAAAGAGAACAACAGCCCTTCAGATACATGAAATCCCACAATCCACTCCTCCCTACTTTCTGGATAGACCATCCTGATATTTTTTCCTCCAGGCTAAACTCTTCCATTCCACTGGTCCTCGTCTGGGCTCAGGGATCCGCACCACATTGGTCACCCTTCCTGGGGTGTCTAGCTCATCAATGTCCTTTTGAAAGCTAGTTCCCAGAACCAATCACAGTCTTCCAAATGAGGTGCTCTTGATACAGAGTCTGTAAACTTTAAAAAAAGTATAACTATTTCAATAGAATTGTTTTTATTTGTAGGGAAGGAGAAAGGAATGAGTGTTTATATCCCTATATGCCAGGCACTCTGCCAAGTGACTAACAACTATTATCTCATTCGATCCTCACAACAGCCCTAAGGGGTGGCCCCATTTTACAGTTGATGAAACTGAAGCAGACCGAGCTGAAGTCACTTGCCAAAGTCACAGAGCTAGGAAGTGTCTGAGTTTAGACTTTGTAATCCTAAGTACTTTATTTTTTGCTTTGAAAAACATGATTCAGAGAAGGAGTTCACAGGCTTCACCAGACTGGCTGCTAAAGGGGTCCTTGCCAAGTAAAAGGTTTCGAATCCCTCCTCCAGATGGAGTTCGACCCAGGTAGAAGACAATAGGACTGTCCTTCTGGGAGGATATCCTTTGCATGATGGGCTTGAGGGTTTGATTTGAACTCGCCTCCAGGGCCAGTGTTCTATTCACTGCACCACTTAGCTGCCCCTGAAAAAAAATCAGGATGGTCTATCCAGAAACCAAAAGCCAGTTTCCTTGGAGGCTCCCCTGAGGTGCCACCTCCCCCCAGAGCTTCTCCCTGACCTCCTTCAGCCCTCCTCCAATTGCCTGGTATTTTTTCATCAGCATCCATGTCGTATCTAGTCACACTTTCCTCCATTGTGTCTCCATGTGCCTAGCACTGCATCTAGCCCTGAGCAAATGTTTATTGAATGGAATCAAATGAGTTCCCATTCGGGGCTGTCTAGGATGGCCCAGCAGATTTGGGGAGGAGGAGGGATGGGCACAAAGGAATGTGAAATAATAAGCAAATAGAGGAAGTGGGGAAGCAAATGGGACTAGCCTCTCCGGGGTGGAGTTCTCAAACAGCCAAGGGAGAAAGAGCAGCAGGAACCCAGCCAGGGTGGGGGAGAATCAGGAACCCAACAGGAACAGTAGGATCCAACTAGGGCAGGGGAGAAGCAGGAAACCAGCTAGGGCAGGGAAGAAGCAGGAACCCAGAAGGAATAGCAGGAACCCAGCTAGAGCAGAAGAGAAGCAGGAACCCAGCTAGGGCAGAAGCAGAGGCAAGGGAGAGTTTGCAGACACCGGAACACAGGAGTCTACAGGCTCTGAATGTCTCCATCATCTGTCTTGGTTTTAGCCTGGATCCACAATCTGGCCTTGGGGATTATTTAGAGCTAAGGAGAACTTGGATATTGTCTAGTGACTAGATTCTAGTTCAATTATTTCATTTTGCAGATGGGAAAGCTGTGAAGATACTTTTAATGCTTCCAGTTACTTCCCAGGCCTCAGTTTCTTCATCAGTAAAATGAGGAGGTTAGACTGGATGATTTCTGTGGTCCTTTGCAGCTCCCAAGCTGTGATCCTGTGACTGAGTGGGAACCCCAGTTATTGGGGTCTAACAACCAACAATGCATGTCCATCTATCAACCAAGCAATGCAAGCATTTGTTTAGTGCCTGCTCTGAACCATACATGGTGCTAGGTTCTGGGGATAGAAAAATCCAAAACGAAACAGGCTTCCCCTCAAGTTGCTTATGGTGTTGGCAACACATGTGTATAGACACACATGTATATATATACATGTGCAACAGATGTCTATCAGCCCACACATGATATTATACATAGATACATGGCTTATGTATAAATATATAAGCACACATACATGTAATATTACAGATAATTAATATACGCATAATGTACTATATATGTGCATATATATATATATATATACACATATATAATATATGCATGTATATATATGAAGTATATGGCCTGGGCCTACTCTCCCAAACCCTAGTCCCATGGCAGGTGGATTTCTCAGATAGCAACCATTGCTCTTTTCCTTAGGGTTCTAGGAAATCCTGAGAAGCTTGGGGAGGGGGAAGGGGGAGTACCACTGCTCACCTGGACCATTGTAATAGATCTCTTGATTGGTTTCCTTCCTTCTTTCCAGCCTCTTCCTACTCCAATCCATCCTTTCTGCACTGCCCGAATTATTTTCCTAAATCACATATCTGACCCTATTCCTCTCCTGGTCAATAACCTTCAGTGGTTCCCTATTACCTTGAGGACTAAAGTGACATCCTTTCACTTTGGATTTCAAGTCCAACAGAATCAGGTCCCATCCTGCCTTTCTAACTTATTACATTCTTCACGTGTTACCCCCCCCTCAATGATCAACCTAAACTGATGTCATCTCTGAGTTTCTCCCCAGTTTCATTTAGGTCTGAATTCTAATTCTGCTCTTTGCTACCCATGTGATCTTGGACAAGTCATTCATTTAACCTCCATAGGAAATGCTTCAAATCATTTAGAGGCAGGAGGACTTTAGTCTATTCCCCTGATTTTTAGAAGGAGAAAAGTGAGGTCAGAGAGCAGGTAATGTCCAAGGTCACACAGCTGATAAGTAGCCAAGCTGAACTAGGGATGGGTGGACGCCTGGTTTGCCTGAGGACTCCCAGGAGGGGCAGAAGCAAAACACAGAGGCCCTTTTGTTTCCGCTGATGGCCTTCCTGGGAATGACATCACATCTGCTCTCTACCCCTGAGGTCCTCCACTTATTTAGCTCAAAAAGCACAGCCTTGGTCACAGAATTCTCTAGTAACCTAATGAGAAAAGCAATAGATTTGGAGCTGGAAGAGACCTCAGAGGTCACCTCATCCAGCCCCCTCATTTTCCAGATAAGAAGCCTAGCCACTTCCTCTAGGAAGTCTGCCCTGATTCCCTTGGGCAGTAACGGCCTTGGCCCTCAGACCTCACAAAACTGTTGTTTCCACCCTCTCAGATACACTTATATGTCACTTATATGTATTAGTTGCTTAGGGAACACCAACAATGACATGAGAGAAACAGAGCTGCTACCTCTTTCATTTCCCAACTCTGTACCTTTGCTTCTGCTGGTACCCTCACCTGGAATGCTATCTTACCTTCTCTATCCAAACCTACTTTCCATTCTCATCTCCTTGAAGAAGTGGAAAAGTCTTACCTAAACATGATATTTCTGTTGAAACCCCATCTGTACATAGAATGTAATGAGTAGAAACGGTTTTGCTAAATTGAGTTGGATTGAGCTATCACAAGCTACCTTCTATCTCTGGACCTCAATTTCCTCATCTGTAAAATGGGCGATCATTTGGGTCTTAAGATTCTATGAAAACCAGGAAGTTGGAGGAGAGACCCACATCTGGTACTGCTCCTTTTCTTTGTCTCCTACTTCTGTCACTTAAGACCTGTATGACCTTGGGCAATTGATTTCACCCCAATGGCTTGAATGTTTTCAGTTGTAAAATGGGGTAGTGGCACACTATGATCTCTTGGGCACCTTCCAGCTCCAGAACTATGAGCCTATGACTTGAGTTTGAATCTTGGATCTGTGACTTTGGGTGGCTCATCCAACCTTCCTGGGCCTCAGTTTCTACAGATGTAATGTAAGGGGGCTGAACCAGATGGCTCGTGAGGCCCCTAGGTCTGTGGTCCCATGATCCAATCTGGCCTCAATGTCCTCATCTGTAAAATGGAAGACAGGATGAGATGGCCTCTGAGATTGCTTTCTGCCCGGGGCAGATGATCCTGGCCATATAATAAATGCTTATTAAACAAATCAGTCAATTTGGTGACCCAGACTCAGAATTGTCAACCATGAATTTTTACCTGGGAGCAGACATGCCAACTGGCGGCAGGGCATGAGACAAGTCAGCCACAAGTGCATCTTCATGGGCTGGGACAGACTCACCTGAAGCCCCTGGGAGATCAAGGTGGACCTGGGAGAGTGGTCACCTCAGTGACTGACTGCTGGGGGTGGCACCTAGGAGCCATGCACCAGCCAGAACACTCCAAGGTGAGGGGTGAGCACAGCAGTCATTGTGAGAAGGAAGCTCGTCCTACTGGCTGTCAGCACCCTGGGGCACAGCTCCATCTGTCTCGTACTTGTTAGGACTTTGCTGGACAGGCCTCCTATCACTTTGCTCCATGTGCTTTGGAAGGAAAGCCTAGATTTGGAGTTCAAGGGTCTGTGACTGTTGACTCATCCCTTGGTCTATTTGGACTTCGGTTGCATCTTCTATAAAATGACAGAGTTGGACCAGCTCTGAATTCTATGACCCTGCAATCCCTCTGCCTTGCGGTGGAAGGTTGAGTCCCCGTTGGAGAGGGAAGCTGTGGCCGCACTAGGAAACATTGGTCACGGCGTCATAGTGCAAGGGGCCTTGGAGGTCATTTGGTTGATTCCCTCCTTCCCACCTTTCACAGATGAGGAAACCGAAGTCCAAACAAGAGGAAGGAGACTTTTATATTTCCTAAAATCTCAGAATCCCCAGATTGGAAGGACCCTTAGAGGTCGTCCAGTGCAAACTGTAACTGAGCAGAAACCCCTTCAATCTGTCAGTCTACAAAAGCTTATGAAACACAAAGTACTGAGGTTGATGCCGGGAGCACAAGAACGAAGACTGAGATAGTCTCTCTCTGTGAGGGAGACAAAATACACAAAGATACATAAATACAGGGTGTGTAGATAAACGTTTAACAGCGGGCTCTGGGGGTGGGGGTGGGGGTGGGCAATGCAGGCCACACTTCTACCTTTAATCTGCCTATTAACTTCTTCTCCATTGCTCTCTTAAGTTCAGTCAGGTCAACAAAACAACAGATCAAGACCTGGTTTGTAGCATTTGGGGATTTCCCAGGTGTAAATGCTCACCCTGAAAATTTAACAATCGCCTTGCCGTTTGAGCTGGCTCCACTCATCTCTGAAGAGAATGGATGCAAAGTAATGGATATGAGATCATGGGGTAACTTTGTAATTTGGGGAGATCAGGAGAGGCTTCCTGCAGAAGGAGGTGCTGAAGCTGTGTCTTAAAGAGGGATTCAGAGGGAAGGAGGGGCTGCCTTTCATGCCTGGCAGGCCCAGCAGCGGTTCCCTCAGCCACCTTGCCAGGGTGACCTTCTCCTAGGGGGCTCTAGAGTGCCGGGGCTCCCACTCACCCAAAGGGGCCCAAACTTCTCCTTCAAACCACATGCCCCGCCTCCTGTGAACGGTGGTGCTGGGGGGAGGGGGAGGCAACAGATTGAGTAAGGCAGTTCCCCTTCCGCTTCTCCCCACTGCTTTCCAACGACCTGCCAATCTACCAGCCTGTTAATTATTATTTTTCTTCTTCTCTCTGTCTCCTTGGGAGGCCAGTTTCTCTCGTTCCTTGGCTGCCCGGGAGGAGTCAGCCTTCTCCTCTTTCCCTGCCTCAGCGCCTCCAGGAGCCCAGAGAACATGCAGGCTATCAAATGTGTGGTGGTGGGAGATGGGTAGGTAACTTAGTTTGCTTCTGGAAGGGGGGGGTGGCGGATCTTTGCGGAGGGCAGTTTACCAACGTTTAATTTTTTATCTACTTTGAGTTCTTCCTACTTCTCTTGCCAACTCTGTCCCGAATCCCTTTCTCTTCAGCCCCACAGCATTCTCTGCATTCTAGAGTCAGGGGTCTGATGGGGAATAGCTGTAAAGAGCCAAGTCTCTTCTCTCAGTGGCAGTTCCAAGTCTTCAGCCTGTGTGGCACAGAGTGACTTGGGCTATTTATGGTGTCTCACCTGCTTGCCCCTACCCTAAGTCTGCTGAAGGAATGGGCCTGGGGTGAGGTGAGGTCAGGCTAAGATTCTGTACCTAGGCTGAGCTCAGCATCATGGGCGTTGGTGCATCCTTGATGCCCCATGGTGGGGCCAGGAGGTGCCTTCTCTTCTTCTATCTCTGGGGAATCTGACCAGGTCCAGGGCCATGATGATGGTGGTCCCACCACCAGACTGGGATCTTGTTGGTCTTCAGAAGGAATGTGAAGGTTGGTGGTAGTAGGAGAGGCTTGATTGGTATGAACACAATGTGAGAAGAGGTTGGAAGCTATGTAGACAGTGAGTCATGAAATCTAAATTTGGCTCAAATCTCAGATACTGGACCTGGAGTCAGGAAGATCTGTGTTCAAATCCTGCCCCTGACTCTCTTACTAGCTGTGTGACTTTGGGCAAGTCACTCTGAACATCTTCTGCAAAATGAAGGGGGTGGACTCTGATCTTTGGGGTCCCCTCCAGCTTTAAATCCATGGTACTATCATATTTCTAGGCCTCAGTTTCCTCATCTGTAAAATAAGGGTTACGTTAGATGACCTCCATGGCTCCTGGCAGTTCTAAATCAGCTGTTTCCTTATGAGCTCTGCTCCTTGCAACCTCTTCAACCTTGGACAAGTTATTGAAATTCTATGAGCTTGTTTCTTCCTCTGTGAGATAAAGAAGGGGTGGAGAGAGGACTACATGCTTTTAATGTTTCCTTTGGATATTAAATCCTCTGAACTTCCATCATCCTCTACCGGGATTCAGGCTCTGACTCTACCTGGCATGACCTTGAATAAGTCACTTCCCCCTAGACCTCCATTTTCTTTTCTGTAAAGCAAGGACTCCATCACCAGGGTCTCTTCAGTATCTATTTTTTGTTTATTTTTCAAGAGGACCAGGGTATGACATTTTGTATAGGGAAGAGATAGGGAGAATCAGGGACCAGAAAGACTCCATGTAGGGCAGAGAACGCAGGGCTGGGAGAAGGCCTTAGAATGTGGAATGGTACAGATGGGAAGGCTGTGGGGTGGAGGGTGGAAACTTATTTAGAGCATAGAATGTTAATATTAAGAGGGATCCTAGAACCCTGAATGTCAGAGCTGGAAGAAAGCCTTAGAAAGCAGAATGTTGGAGCTGAGAAGGCTCTCAGAGCACAGAAGATCAGAGCTGGGAGTGGGGAAGGGGATCCCGAGAGTAATGAATGTTAGAGTTGAGAGAGAACCTAGAAAATGGAATGTTAGGGCAGAGAATATTGCAATTTTGAATTTGAAATGTCAGAGCTGGGAAGGAACCTTCAAAGTATTACAGGTGAAGAATATGACAGTCAAGGTCACACACACACACACACACACACACACACACACACACACACACCCACCCCCCCAGACCTTGAAGCTGGCCTGCTGACCCAAACACCAGGGCACTTTGCTGAACTGGCTGGGGAAGGTTGTGTACAGGTTAGGAGCACCCAGCTGGGTCCCTGGTTGGCACTAGGAGAGTTAACAGTGCTGGGGTGTTACCTACGCTGATCCCTTCCCCCTCCTCTCTCCCACTCATTACTTTTCTGAACTTGTTATTGAGCGGAAGTTGGTGAGCCAAACCCTCTTCTTATTCAAAATGGAGGGGGGAGGGGGGCAGGGGGAGGAGAAACTGAACCAGACAGGGATAGGAAGAAAAAGGAAACTTAGAAGCAAATTGTTCCTCAGACAGGAAGTCAAAGACTCAAATGTGGAGGCTGGTCTTTATACCCCACACCTGGCCCAGGAACCCCCCACCCCTTCCAGCTCAGGTTGTGCATTCCAGAGCCCTCTTTCCCCTCCCACCCCTTACAGTTTTGATTCCAAAGTGAGTTGTCCCTGAGCAGATCATAGAAGCAGGAGGATTAGATCAAAGGAGAAGAAATGGGAGACACAAAGGGGCTAGGAGAGATGGACAAAGGAAGGCCCTTGGGGTCAGATACTTATGTAATCTTTGAATCATAGAATTTTAGAATGTCAGAACTAGGAGGGACCTTGGAACTTGGAACATCAGCAGTGGGAGGGACCTCAGAACAGGGAATATTAGAACTGAGAAAGACCTTAGAATATGGAATGTCAGTTCTATCAGTTCCAAATCTCTTTTTACACTTGGGGACACTGAGGCACAGAGAAGGGAGGTCTCACAGTGAGCTTGTGGCAGACCCAGGACTTCTGGCTCTCAAGTGTTTTTCCAGTTCCATTACTTGGAGGAGTTGGAGGAGGAGGAGGAGGAGGAGGAGGAATACTGGGGCTCCACAGAAAGTGTGGTGAACTTAGAGTTTCTTCCCCATGGCCAACCCGGTGTGACTGGCTTGAGGGGGTTAAGGAGCGGTCAGCCATCAGGCCCTAAAGGGAAGAGCAGCCTCTTCACTGGGAATGGGAAATACAAAGGGGGAGGCACTAAACTTGTGTCCTGTTTCTTCTTTATTTCAGAGCTGTGGGTAAAACATGCCTCCTCATCAGCTACACCACCAATGCCTTCCCTGGAGAATATATTCCCACGGTGTGAGTACCCAGAGAAGAAGGGATGGTCTGGGAAGGGGCAAGGGGGCAAACTCAAGAGCTCTATGGGAGGGAAGGAGAATTTAATCCCATCAAGCCTGAGTGGTGTAGTGTATAAAAACAGCTCTAGAGTCAGGACCTAGGTTCAGATCCTACTAGCTGTGTAACCCTGGGTTAATCACTTAGTCTCTCTGGACTCAGTTTCCCTACCGATAAAATGAAATGGTAGACTAGACAATCTTCCAAAAAGTTCCAAATCTGAGTGAAAAGGAAGACTCAGGGTGTAGATCAGCCTGGTCATGAGCTAGAATCCCCTTTATAACATATTCTTGGCAAGCAGCCAAACAGTATTCATCTGAATATCTCCAGTGACGGCGACTTCATTGCATGTGTTGTTTAATTATTTTTCAGTCATATCCAACTCTTTGTGACCCCATTTGGGGTTTTCTTGGCAAAGACACTTGGAGAGGTATGCCATTTTCTTCTCCAGCTCATTTTATAGATGAGGAAACTGAGGCAAGTAAGGTTAAATGAATTGTCCAGGGTCACACAGCTACTAAATGTCTGAAGGCAGATTCGAACTCAGGAAAATGGGTCTCCCTGACTCTAGACCTGGCACTCTATCCAATGCGGTGCCCTCTAGCTGCCCATCGTTGTTTGCAGAGCTAGGCTATTCTACTTTGGGGTAGATATAATCATTAGAAAGGTGTTTTGATTTTTTTTCATATATACATCTGAAATCTGCCTCTTGCCAGATTCTGCTTTTGTCCTCTGGGTCCAGCAGAACAAAGTTAATCCCTATTTTACATAACAGTTTTAGGGATACTTGTAGCCAGGTCCCTAAATCTTATCTTCCCCAGATTACACACCCACTTCTTTCTACTAATCCTTGTGTAGTACAGTTGCCAGTCTCTTTGTCAACATGGTGGTCCTACTTTAGACTGTCTCCTCTTTGTTCATATCCTGTCTAAAATGTGGCTCTTGGTGTGATCTGACCAGAGCAGAACATGGAAGGTCCATTCCTTCCCTGGTGCTGGCCATTATACTCACTTTAATGCTGGCTGAGATGGTGTTAGCTTTTGGGAGACTCTACTAAACTATTGACTCATATGGTGCTTTTAGTAACCCATTTTACAGATGGAAAACACCGAGAATCAGAGTGCCACACAGTTAGGGAGTATGTCTAAAGCAGAATTCTAACCTAAATCTTCCTGAAGAAGGGTCTAGGGTTCAGTTGTGTGCACTGTCCCTTTCTGGCCTGGGATTCTTTCTTTCTTTTTCAAAAAAAAATATTTATTTACTTTTAATTTACAACATTCAGTTCCACAAGCTTTTGAGTTACAAATTTTCTGCCCCTCCCTCCCCCCTCTCCCTGCCCCCCATGGCAGCATGCAATCCTATATAGGTTCTAAAAATACCTTCATATTAGACATTAGTCAAGTTGTAAAGAAGGATTATAACCAACGGAGTGAACAATGAGGAAGAAGGAACAAAGCAAAACAAAACAAGAGAGAGAGAGAGCAAGTAGTTTTCTTCAATCTGCATTCAAACTGTAATTCTTTCTCTGGATGTGGATAGCCTTTTTTATCATGAGTCTTTCAGAGTTGTCTTCTAACCTTGCCTTGCTGAGAAGAGCCCTGTCTATCAAAGTCAGTTGTCACACATAGATGTGTCTGCAATTGTGTACAATGTTCTCCTGGTTCTGCTCCCCTCACTCAGCATCAGTTTATATAAGTCTCTCCAGGTTATTATGAAGTCTGTTTGCTCCTCACTTCTTATAATACAATAGTATTCCATTACATTCATATACCACAACTTGCTTAGCCATTCCCCTACTGATGAACATCCCCTTGATTTCCAATTCTTTGCCACCACAAAAAGAGCTGCTATAAATATTTTTGTGCATATGGATCCTTGGGATTATTTCTTTACAGAGACTATTTTAGCCCTGAACATTCCTTCCAGATATTGTGGGCGTTCACACAGGAGATCCCATTCTGGGAGCTTAAAGAGTGCCCTCTAGGAGAGGGATGATGCTTGGTTCCAACCCTAGTGTTGGCTTCTGTCCATTGGGGCCTCATGCACATGAACACAGCAAAGAGATCATAGAGTCTCAGAGCTGGAAGAGACTTCAGATGTGATCTATTTCAGGTTGGATGTGAAAAAGATTTTCCCCTTCAGTATTTGGGAGAAGTGACTGTCTGACTCTTCTTGAATACCAATACAGACAGGGAGCTTGCTACCTCAAAAGGCTGTCACTTTGGGGCAACTCTGATTGGAAGAAAGTTGTCTTCCCACTTCTCCACCACCAATATGGCTAAATATTAGTCTATTCCTTTATTTGATCTGTGTATGTCATGGTTTCTAGTCCCTTATCCAGGTCCAGAGAGACTGCTATTGTTAGGTAGGTACATTGTATGGTAGTTAGCACATTGGGTGTAGAATCAAGGAAACCTGAGTTCAGATCTTGCCTAAGTTACTTACTAGCAGTGTGATTTGGGCAAGTCACTTTCCTCCTCTGGGCCTCAGTTTTCCCATCTGCCAAATGAGGTGGTTGGACTAGATGATCTCAAAGGATTTGTTCTAGCTCTAGGGTCTAGGGTCTTTTGGTCTTATTAACCTCATCCCTATTTTCTTTGCTTCATGAATAAAAAAGTGCACCATGTCCATTGATGCAGTTTGGTCTTTGGAGATATCCTTTCATTGTGACCTTTCTGCTCTGGTCCTAGCTCTGACCCTTGCTGAGGGATTATCCAGTGGCCAGAAGTTGGAGACAGATCCACAATTCCAAGCTATTGACCGTTGCCTCTCATGGCATTATAGGCTCATGGGTTTAGAGCCGTAAGGGATCTCAGAGGCCGTCTTGTACAACCCCTTTGTTTGTTGTTTTACTGATGAGGAAACTGAGGCCCAGGTAGGTTAAGTAATTTGCCCAAGGTCACATAGCTAGTAAGCATCAGAGACAGATTTTTACCCCAGGTCCTCTGATCCTGGAGGCAGGGATCTTCCTACTATACCAGGCTCTATCTTCTGCACTCCAACCTCCACCAAAGTGCCTCTTGGACCTTGGGAATTCCACTGCAATTTATCTCAGATGAGAAGCATGGAAGTTACAGAGAGGCAGATTTAGGATCAATAGAAGGAAGAACTCCCTGGCATTTAGAGTTGCCCAATGGAATGTGTTGCTTTGGGAGGTACTGAGTTCCCCATCTTTGTAGGAATTAAAGAAGAGACTTTCTACCATGTCACACCACTTCTAGTTTATCGACACAGCTCGTTTCAGGGATGTTATTGAGTGGATTCTTGCTTGGAAGGGAGGTTGGACTAGTTGACTCCCAAGGTCTGGATCTTAAGAGCCTAGGATGTGAAATCCCTTACCTCATTGAATAGAGATCAGATCTCTTTGTCTGCAGAATCCCTCCCCCCTCATCCTTTTAGCAGGTGTTTGAGGGATAAGAGAAAATGAAAGAGTGGATAAATGTGCTCCATTAACTGTATGACACAGGGCTGTCATAGCCACATGCCACCCTCCCACCTCTGACCCTCTCTTAGAGCAGCTCAAAGGATCTTGTCATATCTACTATGTCAGTCATGTGACTCTATTTCAGCTGCCCTGATCAAGACTTCAGAGGAGCAGTTAGCCGCCAAGGGAGAGAATGTTTAGAGGAGGAAAAATCACCCCACTGGTGAATGGGAAAGAGCACTGACTTGATTATGATCAAGAGATTTGGGTTCTGGAGCCACCTTTAACTGACTTTATGACTTTGGGAAAAATCTTCTCTCTTCCTCTATTTCCGCATCTGGAAAATGAAAGAGGAGAAATGCCTCATCTAAAAAGGACCATCAGGTTCTAACGTTCTATGATCTCTGCTTAGTGATGGTGGGTAGCACCAATGAATCCACAAGCATTTTTGAAGTGCCTTCTATGTGTCAGGTACATAGTAGGGATATAAAGTAAAAGAATTCTTGCCCTCAAGGAGCAAGCATTCTACCAGCGGGGATAGTACATACAGAGTACAGACAGGGTAATTGGGGCGAGGACTGGGAGGATCAGGAAAAGCTTCCTGTCCAAGGTGACGCTTGAGCAGAAAATTAGAAATTAAGGAAATCAGAGATTCTAAGAAGCAGCCATGAGGAAGAAATGCATTGTAGGCATGAAGGACAGTCTGTGCAAACACTCGGAGATGAAAGATGGAATATCATGTGTGAGGAAAAGCAAGAAAGCCAGTGTGTGAAAATGACTGATGCCAGGGGAGCTAGGTGGCACAGTGAATAAAGCACCCACCCCGGAGTCAAGAGGACCTGAGTTCAAATCCAGCCTCAGACATTTAACATTTACTAGCTGTGTGACTTTGGGCAAGTCATTTAAACCTGATTGCCCTGCTTTCCCCACTCCAAAAAGACCAAAAAAAAAAAAAAAAGGACTGACTCCTAACAAGGATGGAGCTATGAGGTTTCACCCTCTGGCTGTTCCAGAATGAGGCCCTTCATGGCACCGTTTCTGGGGGCCTTAGGGACAATAAGGAAATCCATTTAGGGGGCTCAAGGTTTGAACATTGATGGTGCAAAGAGCAGATTAAATCATGAAGAGAAAAAAAAGCCCATGTGTGGAGTCTGGGTCTGTTGGCCACAGGGCCCCAGCACCCCCTAACTGGCTGTGTTCCCCTGAGCCAGTCACTGAACTTGTCTGGACTGCAGTCTCCTGCTCTGTAAAATGGTGAGGTTGGATCATGTGATGTCAGCGGCTTCTTTTAGCTTTAACACAGAATCTAGGGATTTTTAAAAAAATGCATGATGAACATTTGGAGATTTTACATAAGGAACTAAGTGACAGTTTAGCAATTCTGGTAGTTTCCTTCTATGTTATGTGCGTGTGGGTCCAATCCAAATTCAATGTTTACAAGGTTTATAAGAGAGTGTAAACAGTGCCTCGGCACGTTTATTTCCAGCCAGTCATGAGGCCCTTTCTATCTCAGCTGCTCTGATCAGCCTTCAGAGGAACAGTTAGCCACCAAAGGGGAAGAGGTTTAGAAGGGCGGGAAATCCCACCACTTACTGTCTTGGAGAAGAGCACTGACCAAGGAGGGAAGGTCAGAGGTGGGAGGGACATATATGGCTGCT
This sequence comes from Pseudochirops cupreus, assembly GCA_028627135.1. Taxonomy (NCBI): domain Eukaryota; kingdom Metazoa; phylum Chordata; class Mammalia; order Diprotodontia; family Pseudocheiridae; genus Pseudochirops; species Pseudochirops cupreus. The sequence continues at coordinate 406,609,446 of CM053581.1, forward strand.
ACAGCCCTGTGTCATATGGGAAAATCATTGAGCAAAGTGCCAGAAAGCCTGAATCAGAAAACTGGCTGACTCTGAACAGCTATGGAAGCCTGAAGAAGCCTTGTGACCTCTCTGAGGTTATATTTCCTAATCCATGCCAGTCAAATCCAGTCCCAGGCCTGTCCAAGTCAACGTGGTCTAGTTCCCTCCAATCCATCCCAGTTCAATCCAGTCCTGTCCAGTCCAATTCAATACAGTCTAATCCAATGGAGTCTGGTTTGAGTAGGTTCAATCTGGTCCATCCCAGTCACAGTTCAATCCACTTCAACCTAATCCAATCCAGTTTAGTTCAGTCCCTTCCAAGGCAAAACTTTGCCCAGGTCACACAGCTGATGATAATAGTAATAATAAGATGATGATGATGATGATGATAAAATAGCAAATACAGATGAAAATGGAATATAATCAATAAATGAATGGGAAGATACCGATTAAGCATTTGCTGTATGCAAAGCATTGTCAGTACAAAAGTAACTTCTGAGGTCTCTGCAGCACTTGAAGCCCCACACATTCATGACAGCAATGGGTCCTCCTAACAACCCCGTGAAGTAGGTCCTACACTTACTCCCATTTTACAGAGGAAGAAACTGAGACCCAGACACCAGAAGTGACTTCCCCAAGGTCACAAGGTAGCTAGTGGCTGATACAGGATAAAAACTATGACTACAAATCTAGGATCATTTACTTCACTACACTGTCTCTCTGAGCCTTACTTTACTCATCTGTAAAATGGGGATGATACTATCAGTCCTACGGAATTGGGTGAGAAAGAAAACTCTGGAAAACTTAACCTAAATAAATGAGACATGTTAGTGCTATTTAGAGTATCCCTGAAGGGGAAAAGAAGTCACCATGACTGCAACTTGAAGTGGAGAGCAGGGTGGACAAGGAAGTAGCAGTTGGTGACAATTGGAGGGAGTTTCCCATGTTTGTAATGCACATGAGCCCTAGGTCTTTTTTTTTCTTTTAAAAAGCCACCTTCTTAGGACCTCTTCCTCTGTGGCTGCCTTACATCTCTGCTCAGACACCAGCAGCCTGGGGGACCCCAGTGCTTAGGTCAGCAACATCAAGCCCATGTGGTTGGTTGGTGTCGATTGGAAGAGACTCTGAACTCCAGGAGGAAATGGGCTTTTGGCAGAGTAGGAGACTCATAAAGGGGGCTGATCAGGGTTGTGGGTGCTCACTCAATTTAATTCCAGAATCTTTGATTAAGGGTTGACTAAGCGTAAGGCAATGAAGCTGTAGACTCTGGAGCTGCTTCTGGGGTGAGGGCCAGAGAAGGGGTCAGACAGCATTTCGAGAGATGGTTGGAGAGTGACCTTAAGAGGAGCAGTCAGAGGAGAGAGGGCCCTGCTGACCCCTCCAGTCACTGAAACCTCTTTCTTCTCTGACTGTGTGGTGACCTGCAGGGTCCAGGGAAACCAAATGCTTTGGAGCTAGAAGGGGCTATAGAGGGCATTAATCAAGCCCCCCCCCCCCCCCCAATTTTACAAATGAAGAAAACTGAGTCCTGGAGAAAGGAAGTGACTTGCTCAAGTTCTCATGGCTAGTTGGGGACAAGTTCAGTGCCCTACATCCGACATCACAGCACCACAGAATTACTGCTTGTTAGCTAGTTAGAAGGAAATACAGCCAGTCCATGGGGTTCTTACCCCGAGGCCTATTTATAGATAACATGCATTATGCATGGTCATATTTATATAACATAATTATATTTCTAGATAAGAAATGTGATATATTTATATGAATATATTTACTTATATAATGTATATCTTTATATTTTCTTGTCCTATTGATATATTTATAAATGATATATTTTGTTAATTGCATTTCATTAAAATTGATCCCCTTTGCAAACCTATGCATCTTATTTTAAGCATTTAACAACATGATCCTGAGAAGGAGGGTCCATCAAGGTTAGCAGCCCCTCATCTACAGTTGAGGAACCTGAGACTTGGTGCCTTGTTCAGGGTCACCCAAGTGACCTCAGAGTGGCATGGCCTGAAGGCAGAGGGAGATTGCTGCTAGCAAGAAGGCTGAGTCTGGAGTCCTGTCTGCCTCCTGCTATTTGTGACCCTTGGAAAGGTCATTGACTTGCCTTCTCTCAGCTTCCTTGTCTATAAAAGGAAGGGGGCTGGATGTGCTGACCTCAGAGGTTCCTTCCAGCTCCAAAGAGATCCTCTTTTAAACTCATTCCTCAAACCAGTCAGGCTGCTACAGACCCCATGAGGACTATGGCCATATGTGAGAGGGATGTCCCTAATAAGCAGTAATGACAAGGATTCCATCAAGGGCATGTGTGATGAGAAAAGGAGGCCTGCCGAAAGGAATGATGGACCCAGAGTCCCAAGGCCCGCATTAGAAAAACAGGTCTGATGGTTACTGTGGGCCCTTGGGCGAGGACAAGAAGCAAGGCACGGTGAGGGGGCCCTGGACTGGGGACCACATAGTTGGGTTTGAATCCCATCTTGTCTCCTGTGTGGCCACGGGGAAGTCCCTTCCCCGCTCTGGGCCTCTGTTTCCTTATTTGTAAGGGAGAGTGTTGGACTGGGTGCCTTCCTTATTTATATAGTAATTATTATATTTCTATTATATATAAACATTTAATTATATTGTAAGTAACTTGTCTTTTAGGAGCCTTGGGTCTCACAGACTCATAAAATGAGTCTAATCACACTTGCATTCCCTACCTAGCAGAGTCACTTTGGGAAAAGGACTGTAAGCTGTAACACGTTGTAAACTTTTGGAGGGGAGGGGCCGCTTTTCACCCCTTTGTGTATCCCCAGCACTTGCAAAGTACTGGACACGTAGTGGCCGCTCCATGCATGCTTATCAATTTGTTGATATCATCTATAATCATTCTTTAGTGAGAGTGCTAGACTGCAGGGACCAAGCTACCAAGTGCCCCTTAGCTTCCCCAAGTTAGCAGAATAAGAAATAGATGGTTTCTAGGCACCTTTCTCAGATCAGGCCCCATCTGTAAACCGAACAGCCGAGAGGAATGGAGGACAGGCATTGGTTAGCTCCACTCAGATTCCGTATCTTGATCATCATGGCTGCTTCCTGAACATATTTTCTGTTTGTCCGCTGATGGGGGGGTGGGGCAAGAGGAGGGGAAGTGATAGGGAGGCCACATGATACAGTGGAAAATCCTCGCTGGAAGTGGGGTCAGATACCACAAGTTCAAATTCTGGCTCTGCCATTAGCTGTGTGACCTTGGAAGGTCATCACACCCTTTCTGAACAGTTTAGCTTCCTCAACTGTCCAATGAGGTGGGGGTGGAGATGAGGGGATCCTAGAAAGGAAGCAGCATGGTATAGTGTTGAAAATGATGACTTTGGAGTCAGAGGACCTGGGTTCAGATCGCCTTTACCACCCACTACTTGTGTGATCCTGGACAAGTCATTTAACTCATTTTTCTCATCAGTAAAATGAGAGGGTTAGACAAGATGATCCCTGAGGCCTTTCAAGCTCTGAATCTGATTCTTAACTCTCTGGGACTCATTTTTTTCATCTGTAAAATGAGGGAGTAGCACTAGATGATTCCTAAGGTCCCTTCTAGCTCAAAAGCCGTGATTAAGTACTTACAGGATATTAGGGAGGTAACCATCCCTAGCTGTCCTCTGCTTGGTAGGCCATCACTGGTGTATCGTGTTTATTTCTTAGAAGGACATTAATAAGCCTGGCTCTACAGATGTCTGCCCCCAGGATGATAGAATTTCAGATCTTGAGATCATACCCTGGGCACTAAGTCTGTTGAAGAAACTGGGGAAGTTTCCTCTGGAGAAAAGAAGACTTAGGGGGAAATGATCACTGTCCGTCAAGCATTTACAGGGATATTGCATGTAAGAGACATTACCTTGGCTCCAGAGGGCAGCCCAGTAAGATAGCAACCAACTTAGAAATGATGGAATGATTAAAGCTCCTGTTTATTGGAATGGGCTCCTCGGGAGGTGGTAGGGTCCTTCCCACTGGACATCTCCAAGCATGAATGGCCACTCACTGGGCATTTTGTGGTGGATTTCTTTTTCTGGTAAGGGTCACCCTCGCTCCCTTCTGGCTTTGAGCATTCTTTGTTAAATCCCAGCCCATTATCTGTGCCATACAACCCCTAATAAATGTCATAAACCAAAGGGAGCCCACCAAGAGAGATTAGACAAGCAAACAATGATGGCTGATTCCTAACCAAGACAGTGGAGAGCTGTTTGTCCAACCTGCTTATCTCATAAATGAGAATCATTGGATCATAGATCTGGAGCTGAAAGGAACCTTGGAAGTCATGGAGACCAGCCCTCTTCATTTTGTACATGAGTAGTTGGTAAAGGCAAAGTCCTTGGAACCAAGGAAGAGCCAGTCCTCCTGTGGTTTGATCGCCTTGCCAGACCCCCCCCTCTGGGGAGCGTGTTCAGTTTCAGGTGCCCACAATACCCATTTTAGCCCCCTTGATGGCAGAGCAGATATATTGATGGATTGATGTCCTGAGTTCAAATCCTGCCTGTATGATGCTGGACAATTCGCTTAACTTCTTTTGATCCCAGTTTCCTTATCTAAATAGTAGCACCTATTTATTGTTATGTTATGAAGGTCAAAAATTTGTAAAGTGATTTACAAACTTTAAAGTGTTATATACCTACTAGACATAATGTTAACCATGGATTTCAGGGATTTGAAGAGTTATCTTTGGAAGAGGGATTCGCCTTCTTCTGTTTGGTCCTAGAGGGCAGAAGCAGGGTCATGGAGAGAGGATGAGAAGGAGATGATTTTGACTTGTTGTCAGGAAATAATGTTCTAACAAGTATGACCCTGAAAAAATGAGCTAGGCTACCTGGGGGAGAGGCAGGGGTCTCCATCACAAGAGGACTTCCCTCAAAGGCTCTTCCAGGCTGGACAAAAGAGATTCTTGTTCAGCTATGTGTTGGGTTGGAGGATTTGATAAATCTTTGAATTCTAAGACTGAGAGGACCTGGGTTCAAATTCTGCCTGTGACACTCCCTGTGTGACCTTGTGTTAGTCACTTCATCTCCTTGGGACTCAGTTTCCCCATCTGTAAAAGGAGGAGTTTGGACTAGCTGGCCTCTGAGGCCCCTTCCTGTAATAGATATAAGATCTTATGATCACATCCGGTCTGGGCCTCAGTTTCCCCATCTGTAAAATGCTCATAAATCATTGAGTTGGTCTTTTGGGTGGGCCTTGAAGGAGTGAGGGAGCAGAGAAGGTGGGATCTGGGTCACATGGCAAAACAAATCCTGACAAACATTCTGGGTACCACTTCTGCAATGATCCCAGCAGGTGGCCTGGGACCCTGGATGCTTGGATCTCTCCCCTTCATGTTTTTACCACCCTGGGAAGATGGGTAGAAAAGGTGAGACTTTCAGAAGAGTAGCCACTTTCCATGGGTTGTTTGAGATAGGGCCTGGGCAAGATAACAGTTCCCCCTTCTATGTTATCTTTGCAGAGAGAGGGATGGAGAGAGACACAGAGACAGAGAGAGATAGAAAGACAGACAGACACACAGAGAAAAAGACAGAAAGACAGACTGAGACCGAGAAACAGAGACAGAGCGAGACGAAGAGAAATAGAATATGAGAAAAACAGAGAAGCAGTAAGAGATAGAAGACATTGAAAGAGCAACAGAGAGACAAAGTGGGAGGGTCAGGGAGAAAGGAAGGTACTGACACAGAAGGATACTGAGACAGAGGCAGAGAGCAAGGTGCCATGAGCTACAGGAAGTGAGAGACAAAGAATGAGACACACAGTCAGAGCCTGACAGTCAGAAAGAGAACACAAGAGAGGAGGAGGAGGCGGTGAGATTGGGACTCACTTCTGTGTCAGCTCAAAAAAAGAGAGGAGGGTGGGGGAGAGAAGGAGGTAGGATCTTGGATTCCCTCAGCCTCCCTCACCTCCCTCAGCCTTCTTCACCTCCAGCCAGTCCCTGACAGCAGCAGAGAAGTCCTCTGGAATAGGATTAAGCCTCTCAGCATCTCCAGGCAACTTTTTCCCAGTCACTTCCCCAGGTTCCTTATCTCTGAAGACCCAGAAGAAGAATTCTCAGGCTTATGAAACAAGGAAATCTGGAGGCTGGACGTGTCCAGGGACTCCGAACAATGCTGAGTCCCTTACCCCAACACCCAGGCCCTATCTCTCCACTCCCCAGGGAGCCCAAATAAAACCAATAATAATCATTTTCATTTTTAGAAATAACACAGAGGAAGAGGGAGAGAGTAGGAAGAGAAACTGATTCAGAGTCAAGGGCTTAAATCCTTCTTCTGCTACCTGTATGACCTTGGGCAAGTCACTTCCCCTCCTCTGGACCCCAGTTTCCCTATCTGGAAAATTCAGGGTTTGCGCTAAATGGTTTCTGAAGTCCCTCTCAGCTCCAGATCTATGGTCTGATGATCTCGTAAACTGATCTATTTTGATGGCTCTGTAAGGTTTGCAAAATACCTTCTTTCCACAAATCTGGTGTGGCAGGGAGCAAAGTATTATTGTCTGAATTTGAGCCAGTTCAAGCCAATCTCATAAGCATTTGTCAGTCCCCTCCTATGTGCTAGGCACTGGGAGACAGATAAAAAACCAGACAGTCCCTGCCCTCTAGGAGCTTACGTTCTACTGGGGAAAATTCAGCACGTAAACAGGTAAATATTGGTATGGTAATACGAGGAGGAAGAGAAACTATTATCTAATTCCTGTGGGGCATTTGCCACATTTGGGATTTTAGCCGTGGAGAGGTATTTACACGGTTTCTGTCACTAGCCACATACCCACACAGTCCCGCTGTCTTGGCAATGTCTCTCCAAGAATCTGTTGTAATTTTAAGATTTCACTTTCTTTTTTCATTGGAAATAGTGTCGGAGGGAGAGTCAAAAGCCTGGGCTTAAAATCCTCTTTCTGTCAGTTGATCTTTGGCAAGTCACTTTACAAATCTAGTTCTCAGAGGAGGGAAGAGGAGAGGGGAAGGGAGGGAAGGGGAAAGGAGAAAAGAAGAGAAGACAGGGGGGGAAGGGAGGGCAGGGGAGGGGAAGAAACAGAGAGAAACAAAGAGAGATAAAGGCAGAGAGACCATAGGCAGAGACAGAGAGAGACATGGACCACTTTGACTGGACGTGGAAGAGGGCTTTGAATTAAAACTTGAAGATTAGGCAGCCTCAGAGTGGGGAGGCCTTGAATGTCAAGCACTATGCTATGTATTGTGGAGGAGACAGAGCCCTTGCCCACAAGAAGCCTATACTCTAGTTGGGAAGATAAGCTATACATATGGAAGTATCTCCAACTGTATCAGGCCATCTATGCTAGCAGCTGACAAGGACCTAAAGGCCCTCTAGTCCCAGTACTGAGGCCCAGAGAGACAAAGTGCCATTGCCAAGGTCCCCCAGGTGGCCAAGCAGAGCTCAGAGTTGAATCAAGTCTTCTAATTCCAGAATCAGAGGTTTTTCCAGTTTACCATGGTAAGCCTCAGTTCCCTCATCTAATAAACAAAGGAGTTGGAATGGATGATTTCTAAGGTCTCTGTCAGCTCTGACTCATTACAAGCTTATGAAATACAAGGAAGGCACCATAGAAATCCATTTGCTGTTCTCCATCTACCTATGATACCATGCACACAGTAGGGGCTTAATAAATGTGAATTGGATAGAAAGGAATTCCATTGCCTTGCACCACTTTGCAATTTCCCATGAATGAGTGGTGGAATGAGGAAGAATGCTGAGTGTGGAGTCAGAGTTCAAATCCCAGTGCTGCCATTTACTAACCAAATGACCTTAGACAAGTCACTTCACTCTCTGGGCCTCATTTTCCTCGTTTGTTAAATGAAGGGATTGGATGAGATGATAGAGGGCCCCTTTCATCCCTAAGGTTATGGTTCTAAGTAGACTGTAGAAAGGAGGGGGTACAGCTTAGCAAAGGCTGCCCTTTCCCATCCCTAGGCCTTTGCCAATCTGCATGGTTGAGAAACCCCAAGGGACTCAGATTGTTGTGGGGGAAGCACTTTGCAATCATGAAAGCATCATAGAAATATGAATTATTAGTATTATTAATATTTCTTTAACACTAAAATTCCCTTTGGGAAGGGGTCTGGGCAATCTCTTAGCACCACAGCTAAGTGGCTAGCTGTAAGACTGAAATGCAGAGAATTCAGAGCAAGGGAATCTCAGGTCCCACTGTCCTCTGCCCTGGTCTGACTGCATCTGCAACATTGTATTCATTCCTGGGTGAACAGTTCAGAAAAGCCATTCATAGAAGAGTGCCCAAAGAAGGGAGCCATCTTGGTGAAAGGAATTGGTTGAAGGAGCTGGAAAAGAGAAAACTTAGGGGTATTGGGTGGGGTAAGAGTGTGGTGTGGTGTCAGTCAGTCAGTCCATAATTAAACACCTGCTATGTGTCCAGCACTGTGCTCATGCTGGAAAAGACTGCTTTTGATGGAAATATCATTGAGCTTGGAAAGCTAAGATCTGAATTCAAACCTTGTCTCTGTTACCTACTATTTATATGACCATCACTCAACTAACTATACCTCAGTTTCCTGATCTGTAAAATGAGTAAGGTTGTACTTCATGGTCTCTAGTTCCAAATGTATGACCTTATGAACAAGGATCAGATTTGTTCTAATTGTCCCTAGAAAACAGAATTATGAACAGTGGGGAAAAGTAATAGAGAAAAATTTTGGTTCAATGCAGGGAAACATTTCCTAATAACTAGAATCAGGGATGTGCTTGGTAAATATTTAGCCACCAGCTATCTTGGATGTATGCATGACACATTAAGAGTCTAATCTGCATAATTAACATTTCCTCCATCATTTTCTTGTCTAGACAATTAGTAAAACAATAAATTAATGGGAAGTTAGATGGTGACCTGAAGTCAGGAGGACCTGAGTTCAAATCCAGCCTCGGGACACTGATTAGCTATGTGACCCTGGCAAGTCATGTTACCTCCAAATAAATAAATAGATGCATCAAGCCCCTATTTATAGAATTTTCTGATTCCTGAGATGTGAACACTCACACTGAAAATTTAACAGTTGGCTCTCTGGAACCAGTACAAGCAGACTTTACACCCTGAACCTCCCAGAAGTGGAAAGGGTGGCCTTTGGAGGTCAGTCTTTGAGGAGAACTTGATGAACACTTGACAGGAATGTTGGGAAGAGGATTCTTGGTCAGATACATGTTGGATTTGTTGGTCCCTAGTGTTCCTATTAACTGAGATTCTCTGGTTCTTTGGTGTGTAATTGGAGAAAAGAAAACCCATAATGGGCCATGATCAATAGGTTTAAACATTTTAGGACACCAACACAGATAACTATTATGCACAACATCACATACCTGGATTTCATATCTGGAGTTGGAAGGGGACCTCAGGGACCATTTGGTCCAATGTGCTAAAGGGCTGTGTGAAGGACATGAATGTTATTGACTATGGAGAACAGGGAAGGTTTCCTGGCTGAGGGACATTTAATTGGGCTTGAGAGGATTGGTACAGTTGGGAAGACCAGTCTGGAAAATATCCTGGTTATGTAACTCTGAGCAAGTCACTTCATCTCTCTATGTCTACAAAGAGCAGAGAAGGGACTATCTGGGTGGGAAGAGCTTCCTCTAAGGGGGCTCTTTATACCAATGGAATAATAAATCTAGTCCCATAGAATCTGATACTCAGGAGGGCCATCAGTCCAACGTGTGACTGAATGAGTTCCCATCCAAAGTTCATTTTGAGAATACTAGAAGACGTCCAGTGACATGGAGTCCACTCCCTCTTGGGACAGCTACTTCCATTATGGGTAGCTCAAAGTCTTTCATTACACAGAGCTGAAATTTGGCTTCCTGTAACTTCTTGCCCTCTGAGGCCAACCTGAACACGTCTAATCTATCTTCTCTGTGACTGCCCTTTAAATATTTAAAGACATCGATTCCTCTCCAGGTTAAACATCAAAGAATGTAAGTATAATAAGGTAGCTTGAGGTCAGTCCCCAAATGAACAGGCATTTCTTCTACAATACTGCTGACAAGTGGCCAGTTGACCTTTTCTTAAAGACTTACAGGAAAGAGGAGCTCACTATCTCCCAAAGCAATCAATTCTTTTCTGGGCTGGCTCTAATTGTAAGGCAGTCAACAGAAATTGGCCAGTCTGCCACGTCCATTCATGGATACTCTATCGATTGTACGTCTGCCTTCTTTCCTTCTGCCAACCTTTCACCACTTTGATGATTCATGTCCTTGTTTGCTCCAGCTAGTCAATAATGCTCCCCTAATGTGGCACCCCAAACTGGAAACTGTTCCTGATGGGGTCTGGCCAGGGCTGAGGCCAGTGGGAGGCTGACTTTCCTGCCTCTGGCCTCTATGATTCTCTGAATGAAGTCTAATGGCAAGTTAACTTCGGGGGACTTGTCTAACGTATGCTTTTCCTTAGAAGGGAAACTTTACCCTGTGACTTGGTCTCTTGAGGGGACAGGTGAGGTTCCAGGGGCTATGTGAAATCTAATTAATAAGAGCCATACTGGCCATGGAGGTCAGGAAAACTTCCTGGAGGAGGTGGCACTCCTGGAGGAGGGCTTCAGGAGATGGGCAGAATTGAAAGATTTGGATTCTGATAGGGCTGCCTTCAGCAGGAGCGCTTCAGTCTCCCCCTGCCATGAATTGGACTGAACAGGATTGTAAATTTAGAAGTAGAAAGGATTGTAGAGGCCATCAAGTCCAACCTCATTCTACAGAAAGGGAAACTGAGGTACAGACAGGTTCAGTGATTTGCCGAGAGTCATACAGTTAGTAAGTGTCTGAGGTGGGATTTGAATGCAGGTCTACCAGAGTTCACATCCAAAGTCATAGTCACTATACCACACTGCTCCTTGAATGTTGATGGAGACATTCCGTGCTGTGTATGCTTCAGCACCTGGGCTTGGCTCCTTCATTGCACTTGCTCAGTGATAACACAGAGTCTTCATAGCTTCCCTGTGCCTCAATATTCCCATCTGTCTGATGGGTATAGCTATGAACCCTGTCTTCCTGGGTCTAGGATGAATAGAAGAGGGAGAACACATTTTTCCATTTTGACCAAACTAGGAAACAACATGGGGTAGTGCTAAGTACATTGGATTTGGAGTAGAGGAACGTAACTTTGAATCTCAGCTCTGCTACTTAAGTTCATAGTTCTAGAGCTTGAAAAGTCCTTCATGGTCACTGAGTCCAACCTCCTCACTTTACAGACGAGGAAACTGAGTCACAAAATGATCATAGATTTAGTGTTGGAAGGGATAGATAACTCAGGTTATCTAGTTCAACTCTTTCATTTTATAAATGGGGAAACTGAGGCCCAGAGAAGTTATGTGACAATAATATGAATAGAGGTGGCAGGGTCCTTGGAATACTAGTCCAATACTCTCATTTTACAAATGTGGAAACTGAGGTCCAGGGGGAAGTCATTTGCACATTGTCATGCAGAGCCAAGTTTTGAACCCAGGTTTCTTGACTCTAAAGCTATTTCCACTGTACTGCATTGACTTCCCTTTGCCATATGACCTCAACTAAGTCATTTGCCCTCTCTGGCTTGATTTCCTCACCTGTAAAGTGAGAGAGTTAATCTGTTCCAGTTCTTGATCCTTCTATCTGCTCTTCCCTGGGACTCAACTTTTCCCTTTGACACTGACATTTTCAATGCTCAACAGTCAGTGAGTATATACTTCTTCATTTTTTTCTTCTGCTAAAATTGCAGGTTTGATAACTATTCAGCCAATGTGATGGTTGACAGCAAACCGGTGAACCTGGGGCTGTGGGATACAGCTGGACAGGAGGACTACGATCGTCTTCGGCCTCTTTCTTATCCTCAAACAGTAAGTTCTACCCTGCCTCCCACTCTCTAGATTCTTCTTCCTGTCTTGTCTCCCTCACTCTTGCTCAGCATTGGAATGGAGAAGGTGAACTAGCATCAGGTGGTCTCTTCTTCCTTCCCTTCTCTCATGTCTTCCACATTAATCCTTCAGCCTCTTCTCAGAGGGCTGGATAGCTCGGTGGCGCTGATGAGAAATTCAAGGAACATGGTCCTAGATGTAGAGTCTACTAACTCTGCTCCACCCACTGGAGGCCCCCTGGTGCATGATTTAGAAGTTTTCTTCTATACTGAGGAGGCAGGAAATAAAACGGTGTCAGTCTGACTTCCTCCTTTGGAATTCCTCAGACTAGCAGGTCTTTATACTAGGAGACCCTGATTGATAATATATGAAATAGTGTGGTCTCAAAGGACTAAATTACCCTTTGATCTTCAGATCACCTCTCTCCCTCCAAGACAAAAATGGCATACATGAGGGATGATGGTGAATAAAACACAGAGGGTGAGCACTGAAGGAATGGATTCTGGGGGGGAAATGGATGATTGCTGAGAGGTAAAGGATGGTGGATGAAAGAGGAACAGTGAAGGGTGACTGATAGGTGAAAGATGGATGAATGCTGGCTGATGCATAGATAGTAGCTGATGGGTGAGGAAAAGTTGGTGGTTGGATGGTGAATGGTTGGTAAAGGTTGAATGGTAAATGATTGCTGATAGGTAAAGGATGGTGGAGGAATTGTAGTTGGTGGTGGTGGCTTATGGGTAGTTGGTGAGTGATAGGTGAAAGAAAATTGGTGAGTGGATGGTGGATGGATGGCAAATGGAGCTGATAGGTGAAGAGTGGATGGTAGGATAATAGTGGGTGGTGGTTAATAGGTGAGAAGAGACTGGTGAGTTGATGGTGGCTAATGGGTAAAGAGCAGATGTTTAATGATTGGTGGCTGGTGACTAAAGGAAGATTTATGGATGATGGATAATAAGTGAATGGAAGATGGTGAATGAGTGGCGAGTAGTGGTGAAGAATGATTGATGGGCAAAGGGTGGATGATGGGTGAATGGTAACCAATAGGTAAAGTGAGTGAAAGGTAGATAGATAAAAGATAGAAAGTGGATGGTCAGTGGTAGCTGATGAATGAATTACGGGTTATAGCTGAAGACAGAATTGTGGATAATGAGTAAATGGAGGATGATGGGTGAGTGGCAAATGGTTAGAGGTGAAGTATAGATAGGGGATAAATGACCACACATTCTATTGGAGCAGGCAGACTGTTTTATTGACTGTTCTCTGTACATGACATTCATCTCCCACCTCTGAGCCCTTGAACAGGCTGTCTGTTCCCCCACACCTGGAGTATCCTTTCACTCCTGGCTTCTACCAGTTGAAATCCAGATTCCCCATTTGTCAATACTTCTTTTTTCCTGTCCCCTCCCATTACTTCATATGTATCTGGTCTATATCTTCTATCTACTTCTCTATGAACAAAGTGCATTCCCCCAGTAGTATGTAAGCTCTTTAAAGGTAGGAATTCTTTCTCTTTGTATCCCCAGTACCCATCATAGTTTCTGGCACCTAGTATGTGCTTAAACAGTGATTATTGATGGGTTCCTTTAAGGTGGGTGAATAGTACATGGTTTATAATGGATGAGGGGGAGGGTGGTGAGTAAATGGGAGATGTTAAATAAAAGGTGATTACAGAGTGTTATCCAGCTACATCACACCTCTCTTCCTTGGTATAGATTCAAACGTCCTCAACCTTCCCTTGAGTTGTTTGATCCAACCACGAGAGTTCTAGAGCATATGGCTTGTGAGAATGAGGAGGGTAGACTGCCTATTCCTGGTCTGGCCCCCCACTTGGCTGATTTGTACCCTTCCTCTCCTCTCTTCTCAGGATGTCTTCTTGATCTGCTTCTCCCTTGTGAGCCCAGCCTCATATGAGAATGTTCGTGCAAAGGTGAGTGAGTCCCAGTGGCACCTGGAAAAAGGGGAATGGCAGCTTTGAGGCTCCCATAAAGGCAGCTCTGAATGGTGATGGTTATAATGGGTGACCAGGTGTGTTTAGTGAAGGAAGAGTACCCCAAATACTTTGGTTCCTTGCCCTACTCTCTCCCAACTTTGTGGCTCTTCTTCTCCCTCTCTGCTTGCCCTTTCCCTGTTCAGTGGTACCCTGAGGTTCGGCATCATTGCCCCAGCACCCCCATCATCCTGGTGGGCACCAAATTGGATCTTCGTGATGACAAGGACACCATTGAGAAGTTGAAGGAGAAGAAACTAACACCCATCACATATCCACAGGGCCTTGCCCTCGCCAAGGATATAGGTAAGAGTTCTGTGACCTGGTAGTGGAGATTTAAATGATGGAGAGACCATCATTTTTATATTGGTATCTCCAGTGCCTAGCACTCTCTGCCTCCCTAGAGGTAGTTTGGTGGATAGAGCATTGGGTCTGCAGTTAGGAAGACTTGAGTTCAAATGTGACCTTAATCACTTATTGTCTGTATGACCCTGGGAAAATAATTTAGCCTAGTTTCTTCAACTATAAAATAGGTATAATAATGTCACCTATGTAGCAGGCTTGTTATGGGGATCAAGTATGATAATGTTTGTAAAACCTGCTTAGTGCAGTGTTGGGAACATAGTAGGTATTGTATAAACATTTGTTTCTTCCTTTTACTCTGGAGGATGGGAAAGGCAGGAAGGAGGGGAGGGGATCTTCTTATGTTGGGGATACTCTCCTTATTGGTTTCAGACAGAGGCTGACAGGGTGGTCAATGATGAAGATTTGGGCAAATCCTGTGGACTCTGTACCCAAATGAAGGTCCCCTAATATCCTGTCTCCCCCAATTATATTAGAAGATCATAGATTCAGAAATGATTCTACTAAAAAGAAAAGCAGTTTTTCCTAATAATCAGGGACAGCTACATTGGATTCTCTCTCACTAAATGTCAGTCAAACAGTCAGTCAATAAACATTTATCAAGCACTTTTTATGTGTCAGGCACTGTGCTAGGTGCTAGGGATACAAAGAAAGGCAAAGCCATAGTCTTTGTCCTCAAACAGCTTACAATCTAATGGAATAGCTAGTATCCAAATAGCTGTGTTTGTAGAAGATAAAATCAGTATAAATGGGCAGTCATCTCAGAGGGAAGGCACTAGTTGGTGTGGAGAGGTTAAGCTCCTATTGGGAATGTTGGAGATGAGGGGTTTTGTTCAAAGAGGGGGTTCAACCACATGGCCTGTGAAGTCACTTTCTGATTTGGATTCTATGATTCTAGGGTTCTGTCTTTCCTTCTCTTTTTGCTTGGGTTCCTCTACTGTATGAATGAATTAAATATTGACTAATCACTGTGCCCAGCACTGTGGTAAGCACTAAAGATATAAACAGAAAAAGTGAGAAACTCCCTGTCCTCAAAGGGCTCACACTCTAATTGTGGTAGAGAGCACGTAAAAAGAAGGTGCAGCAATTGTGAATCTGGAGGGGTTGGAAGCAGGGCAGATGGTAAGGCCCTTAGAATACAGTGGCTGATGATGTGGTAATCTTCCATGTCATCAGAGGACTAGAGCTGGTGACTCTCATCGCATCTCATTCAGGTCTTTGGAGAAGTAAAATAGCTCAGATTGGTTCTGGGTGGTCAGGGACCAGGGTGAGGGTGCAAGGAAGGTACCCCATCTGTGGAGGGTTATCCTGCTGCCCATTCTTCCTGTTTGGAGTCTGGGCAACTTAGGCATAGAGAAAGCATTGGGGAGAATGAAATGGGAAGGGTGCCTCCACGATGCTGGGGTAGGGTGGGAACACCAACCTCTTCCTCTGTCTGACTCTTTAAATTCCCCCAATTCTTTTTTCCCTCAGCTCTGGGATGTGCCCTCTTACCTGTTCTTCTTTATCAGGAGCCCAACATGAGATTTAGAGCCCAAGATGCAGAGGACCAGGTTCAAATTTTGGCTTAGACACTTATTAACTGTGTGAGCTTGGACAAGTATTTCCCTATCTAAGCCTCAGAATCTCCCACTGTAAAATGTGGTGGTTAGACTTGAATACACCTAAATCACCTTCCTCCCCTAAATTCTATGAGTTCTGAGGATGGAAGACTCCCGCAAACATTGGGACCATTTGTTTAGTGGCCTAGAGGGAGCACCCTTCAGAGTTTACATATTTAGACCTAGAAGTGGTGAGGCGGGGTGAGACCAGGCAGGTCTTGAACTTCTGCCAAATTTGCTCTGTGACCTTAGAGTTTTATCCAAGTTGTGGATTTCTATCAATCTCTCTGATAAAGGCATAGATGGCGCCCATCTTTTGGTCAATGACCCAGAGCTTGGAGGGATAACTAACTTGTTGGAAAGCAGACCTGGGAGCCTGAAAGTACTCAGATAGAATTCTGGCACAAATCTAATAAGACTTCTTTTTCAGTTGGATCTGGGATTTCACATCCTTACATTGCTGTGAAGAATTCCTTCTGCCAATGGGGATCACCCCCTGCTCTGCAACTAATAGGCTTACTTCCTTAATTATGATGAAATTTGATGTAGATCAATGAAAAGTCTGACAGATTTTTTTTTTTACAAGAGCAAGGTGGTAGATGCGTGCATGGCTAGACAGCAAGTGATCTCAAAAAAAGAGCTGGAGATATTACTGAGCTGAAAGCTTAATCAGCAAACAGCAAACATTTATTCAGCACCCTACTATATGCTGAGTATTATGCTTAGGATACAGAGATTGGAAACACAAACAAAACTCCAAAAGCAATCGCTAAACTTTGCATTTGTAATCCATAAGGGGAAATGTACTCATATCAGTATATCATAAAATATATCATATAATATAATTCAAAACCCAACTTAACATATAATATTATAAAGCATTACATAATGTGACAAAATATATAAGATTATATGCATATATTAAATATGATGCAATGCAATATAATTCCATAGAATGCAAGATGATACAATAGAATGGAATAAAATGTAATAACACAAGATGAGACACAGTAAAATATTATATGGTAGGATATGATATAATCCAATAGAAGACATGATAGAATGCGGTAGAATGTAATATGATATTATACAATGTTACATAATGTAACATAATATAACAATACAAGATAACACAAGATACCTAACATAACATAACATAATGTAACATAACATAAAACATAACATAACATAGCCAGTTTTAGTAGTCAGTGGCGTGGTAGTCTCCCAAACTAATGAAGGCTCACTTTGCCTTAGCAGAGGCAGAGCACCTAGGACCAGGATGATGGGAGTCATCCCTTGGTTGTCATGCCTAAAATACTGAACTCATTGTGGGCGTCACATTTTAGGAAGGATATAAACAAGCTGGGAGGGGTGGGATGGCTGAGGAAGGCCAAAGGGCCCAGAGAGTCCATCCTCTGAGTATCAGATGAAGGAGCTGGGGATATTTATCCTAGAGGAGTGAAGATTAAGGGGAGAAATAATTGCTATAGATTCGAATGTCCCTAGGCTTATCATGTAGTGTAGCAATGAGCAGGCAGCTGCAGGGAGGAACATTTCAGCTGGAGGCAGGAAATATTCCTAAGAAAAATTGTCCCAGTGTTGAATGGGGTCCATGGGAGGCAGGGCTCCAGCCCTCTGAGCTTGCTTTCAGGAGAGGGTAGCAAGAAAAAGTTGGACAATGATTTGTTACCACCACCACCCCCACCATCCCCATCTCCATCCCCATCCCTATCTCCATCCCCATCCCCATCTCCATCTCCATCCCCATCCCCATCTCCATCCTCATCCCCATCTCCATCCCCATCCCCATCTCCATCCCCATCTCCATCCCCGTCCCCATCTCCATCTCCATCCCCATCTCCATCCCCATCCCCATCACCACCACCACTACCACTACTACTATTATTACTACTACTATTACTACTGCTACTATTACCACCACCACCACTATTACTACTAACTGAGGCATGTCTTAGACCAGGAAGGCCTGGGTTCAAGTGCTGCCTCTGATACATACAGGCTGCACAGCCTTGGCATGCCATCTTCAGTGACCCTTGTCATTCTCTCAGACTATGTATGTGATGGAGCAGGTGCTAGACCCATTGGTGAAGGCCTTTTCCTTATGGGAAGCTCCTTGTCCAGTTCTAATCAAAAGTCTTCAAAACTGATATTTATGGATTGCTGTCAGAACTGTACAACCCTTACAACACTGGGGCCTCCCAACTAACCAGTGAGGTATGTATGACAGATATTATCTATTAGTCCCATTTTCTAGGTCAAGAAACTGAGGCTCAGAATGGCTTAGTCCAAGACTTACTCTATGGAGTAAGTGGTAGAGTCTGACTTGGACCCAGGGGTTTGCCCCAAGCCCAGCGGGGCCCCTCCCACTTTCAAAGGCCAGTTCAAGAGGAAGTCTGACCCTGCCCTCTAGTGCCCTGGCTCTCTGTTCCTCTTGGGTTCTGACTCCCTGCCTGTTAACATTTTAAACCCTTGTGGCCACACAGAAGCCCTGACCTCCCTACCCCCACTCTTTCAGTCTCTCTCTGACTTCATTGTCTCCTTCTTCCGGCCGGAACTGGGAGGGCCCTTGGAGGGGGAGTAGGCCTCCACATCTCTTCTATCGTTAACAGGAAAAGAGACCACAGCTTCCTGTTCTATTTCCCTCGTGACTAGCTAAATCTTGGGGGCTCAGCCCTGGTCCATCTCCCACTGGGCCTTGCTCCTGCTGGCAATCCCTTTCCTCCTCTCCCTCCTCTCCCTGTAAGCTACAGTGCACACTGTAGCCCTGCCATGCCCAGGACTTGGCCTGGTCACTACCGATCCTCCTCCCTTGGTTCCACCAGCCCACTTGACTGACAGCTATCTCAGGGAAACGGCAGAGGCAGGAAGGATGGTAGGGAGAATCGGGCTGCTTAAAGGTTGGGGATAATGGACACAAACAGAAACCAGGAGGGATTTCCAGGTGATTTGAGAGGAAGAGGCTGAGTATTCTCTTATGTACTGTGGGCTTGTGGAATAAGGAAAGGACATTCTCCCTGGCCAGGCAGCTGACAGTCTCCTTGGCCAACCTAGGTTGACTGACTGACATGTTCCTATGTCTTATAATTTCTTCTTTTTTTTTCCATTGACTTGTTTATTTACTTTTAGTTTACAAGATTCAGTTCCACAATCCCTTGAGTTTTAAATGTTCTCCCCTCCCTCTCCACCCCCCCCCCCCTGCCCCATGGCAGCATTCAATCAAGTACAGGATCTACAAATA